>OY728161.1:329477319-330727319 GCA_963277665.1 Viscum album
TGCAGTCTCCTTGCAGGTGTCCAACTTCTCTTTCGGTAGAACCTTCGTCATCATGTCTGCCCCGTTATCATTGGTGTGGATTTTTTCAACTTTCAACAATATTTCTTCCAGCACATTACAAATCCAATGATATCGCACATCGATGTGTTTGGACCTGGAATGAAATGTCGGGTTCTTGCTGAGATGAATAGCGCTCTGACTATCGCAATAGAGAATATAATTCTCCTGACTTTGTCCCAACTCCTGTAAAAACTTCTTCATCCACAACATCTCCTTGCAGCCCTCAGTGACTACGATATATTCTGCTTCTGTGGTGGATAAGGCAACACACTTCTGAATTCGTGATTTCCATGAGACTGCTCCCCCTGCAAATGATATCAGGTATCCGGATATGGATTTTCTCGTGTCCACATCTCCAGCCATATCTGCATCTGTGTATCCTTCCAAAATAGGTTTATCACTTCCAAAACATAAACAATGACTAGATGTACCTCAGAGATACCTCAATATCCATTTGACCACTGTCCAATGCTCCTTTACTGGATCTGATAAGAATATGCTCACAACGCCAATAGCGTGAGCAATATCCGGTCTGGTGCACACCATGGCATACATAAGACTCCCAACTGCTGACTGATAAGGAATCGTTTCCATTTATGCTTTCTCCTTCTCAGTTGATGGACTCTGACTTTTCGTGAGTCTGAAATGACTCGCAAGTGGGGTGCTAACTGGTTTCACCTTTCCCATGTTGAATCTTTCAAGAACCTTCTCAATGTACCGCTCCTGAGATAGCCAAATATTGTGATTCCTCCTGTCACGAGCAATCGTCATACCAAGAATGTGAGTAGCGTCTCCCAAGTCCTTCATTTCAAAAGACTTGTTCAACTCCTTCTTCAGCCTGTCAATCTTGGTGATATCTCTGCCAATAATCAGCATATCATCAACATAAATCAATAAGATAATAAAATCACCCTCAGCAAATTGTTTGATAAAAACACAGTGATCAGTCGTAGTCCTCTTGTACTCATTTTTCTCCATGAATGAATCGAATTTTCTATACCACTGCCTCGGTGCCTATTTCAGACCATATAGACTTTTCTTAAGCTTGCATACCAGGTTTTCTTTTCCTTTCACCTGAAATCCCTCTGGCTGCTCCATGTATATCTCCTCATCGAGATCACCATGTAAGAACGCTGTCTTTACATCTAGTTGTTGAACCGCCAGGTTCAAACTGGCCGCCAATCCAAGAACAACTCTGATAGAAGACATTTTAACCACAGGAGAAAAAATTTCATCAAAGTCAATACCTTTTTTCTGGCCGAATCCCTTCACAACCATTCTGGCTCTGTAGCGCGGCTGTGAGATGCCATCATCTCCTTTGACTCTATACACCCACTTGTTCTTGAGTGCCTTCTTTCCTTGTGGTAACTGTACCAAATCAAATGTACGGTTCTTGTGCAAGGATCTCATCTCCTCTTGCATGGCCTTTTTCCATTCCATCTTCTGTTGACTCTTGATCGCATCATCGTAACTCTCGGGTTCTCCCCCGTCAGTGAGCATCACATACTCATGTGGTGAGTATCTACGACTTGGTTGTCGTTCTCTGGTGGATCTCCTCAACTACACTTCGGGGGGAATCTTTTCTGGAATATCATATGATGAAGACATATCAGCAGATGGATGGTGGGACTGGTTCCAGACTGACTGGAATTTCCTCAGACTGCGATTTCTCTGCATTTTCTGGCTTCTCAAAATCTTCAATCGTCTGATCCTCAAGAAACACCACATCTCGACTTCTGATGATCCTCCTGCTGATAGGATCCCAGAGTCGGTATCCAAAATCTTCATGACTGTATCCCAAAAAGATACATTGCTTCCCTTTTCCATCCAGCTTTGCCCGCTCATCTTTCGGGATGTGAACAAATGTCCTGCAGCCAAATACTCTCAAGTGTTTATATGAAACATATTTACCTGTCCAGACACTTTCTGGAATGTCGTAGTTTAGTGGAACTTATGGAGAAAGGTTGATAAGATCAACTGCGGTCATCATTGCCTCCCCCCAAAAGGTGTTTGGCAGCTTTGCATTTGAGAGCATACATCTGACTCTCTCGCAAATTGTTCTATTCATCCTCTCAGCAAGACCGTTATGTTGAGGAGTCTTTGGTACTATTTTTTCTAGCCTGATGCCAAAACTCTTGCAGTACTCTTCAAAAGGACCATGATATTCTCCTCCATTGTCTGCTCGCACACTCTTTAACCGTCTGCCTGTTTCTCTTTCCACCTTCACATGAAACTCCTTGAAAACATCCTGCACTTGATCTTTAGTTTTCAAAGCAAAGGCCCAGAATTTTCTGGAATGATCATCTATGAAGGTAACAAAATAAATAGCACCTCCCATCGTCTTAGATTTCATCATGCAAACATCAGTGTGAATCAAATCTGAAACATTTTCTTTTCTGGATGGTATATAACCATGAAATGATACCCTGTGTTGTTTTCCCATGATGCAATCAACACAAGTATCCAAATGTGTACCTCTTATTCCTGGCAAGAGATCCTTCCTGGAGAGAATTCTGATTCCCCTCTCGCTCAAATGACCAAGCCGCCTGTGCCAAACATCTGCAGGAACGTCTTTTCTGGCTGTATTGACTTCTCCTCCACACGGTCTGGCATCTGTGAGATAAAGAGAAGTATCTTTCTTTCCTTTAGCAATTACCATGTTACCTTTGGTAAGCTTCCATTTCCCATCACCGAAGGAACTGACATATCCATCATCGTCAAGCATCCCAGTGGATATCAGATTGAGGTAAATATCAGGAACGTGCCTCACATCCTTCAACAGTAACCTGTATCCAACATTAGTTTCCAGAAAAATATTACCAATACCAATAATTCTGGATGCACCATCATTTCCCATCTTCACATTTCCAAAACACCCTAAAGTGTAAGATGAGAAGAAATCTCTTCTACCAGTGACATGATAGGAGGCACCGGAATCGATCACCCATGTCGAGTCTTGACTGGCAAGACTAACCTGATTGTTTTCCTGAAAAATAACAATCTCTTCGTTAACAACAACAGCATCGTTATTTTGGGTCTTACCATCCTGATTCCTCTGCTCTGCCTTCAACTTTCTACACTCCCGGATGAAGTGTCCGGGCTTGCCACAGTGATGGCACTTCATGTCATATCTCGATCGAGATTTCGATCCCTTCCTCCTTTGCAGACTTTGGTCACGGGGTTCTGTTCCTCTGTTTCTTCCCTGCCACTTCTGCTTCCCTTGTCTTTCAGTGACAAGAGCCTCTGATTCTAGTGTATTCCCCTCATCTTTCCTTCGAGATTCTTCATTCAACATTCTATCTTTCACCATCTCCACGGTGAGTGTTCCATCTGGAGTAGAATTGCTAACCGACACAACTAGTGTGTCCCACGTCTTCGGTAAAGAACTCAACATCAACAGTGCCTGCAGTTCATCATCAATCATCATTTTCATAGAATTCAATTGATCGACGGTACCTTGGAACTCGCTCATGTGCTCTGATACGTTGGTCCCGTCTTTGTATTTTAAGTTCACAAGACGACGTATCAGGTTTGCTTTATTCTGCGCGGTTGTCCTCGCATACATCTTTTCCAATTTTTTCCAAAGAACAGAAGCATCATGTTCATTGGCAAAATTTTGGAAGATGCTCTTGTCGATCCACTGTCTGATTTGGGCAGCATACTTCATGTTGAGTACGACCCACTCTGCATCAACGGGCGGGGTACCGGTTGTCGTCTTCTCATCGGGTTTACCGCTTGTTGAAGATTCCTCCGCTTGCGCTGCAACGGGCTTAGTGGTTTCCACAATAGGCTTCCACAAATCTTTAATATACAAAAGATCCTCCATTTTCGGTTTCCAGATGGCATAATTCAACGCAGTAAGTTTAATCATATTACCGGTATTTTCGTCAATTGATGGATTGTGAATTTAAAAAATCTAACCGTACGGATGTGTCCGGAACGGTCGAAATACCTGGAATCGACTCTTGGATCACTGAAAACGGACTCCGATTGGGCGAGTTATTGCTAAAACAGATTCTACGGTCTGGATTGACCGCTAACGTGGCGCTGACGTGGCTGGCCGGAGCAGTGTCCGGAATGTCGCCGGAAATTTGCTGGAAAATGGCGGGCGGCGTGAATAGTGCCGTCTTCTCCGGCACGGGGGTACTGTAGCACCCGAGGGTTTGACCAAGGTTTGACCGAGCCTATCTCCTTCGTTTCAGCTCCGTTTTTGACGCCGTTTACACCGTTGGAACCGGCTCGCCGTGCTCTTCACAGATCTGGGCTCGAAATTTTTTTCTGACCAACTTCAATTTTCCGATCGCCGGAAAATTTCGCTGCCACGTCGCCGTTTCACTTCTGAACCCTCTGATACCACTTTGTTGGGGCAGCGATAATTCGTGGCGAAGAAAAACACATAAACGAGAATGAAAAACGGATCACACAAAGAATTTACGTGGTTCGGCAGTGATGCCTACGTCCACGGGAGAAGAGAGGGGCCGTTCTATTTCTCTCCGGATAAAATCGTCCGAGGATACACATACATCATTACAAATCATGGGACTGAATCCCATTTAAAAAGAATGAAGCAAAACATGGTCAAGGGTTGGTTTTTGGGTTGTTCATCAACCCTTGAAAATCAACTGCCGCCGGGTGCTGTCCACAAAGGCTGCTTCAACAAGGTGGTGTGCGTCAACTATACAGATGAGTTGGTTGCCGCGGGAGAAGACTTCCACAACAGCCAGCCGACAAATTTTCTTTCTCCACTGTTGAATACTCCCAAATGGGAGTGGCCCCCACACTATGAAGTCCCATAAATTACTGGCCTACATACCCAACCCAAAAATTGTTGATGCGCTATTTTTCTGCCTTACACAACCCTTTAGACATTAACCCTGTGTCCCATGGTCTCTGCTGGAACCAGCACCACTTGAAGATCACCAGCAATGGGCCTCTCCTGAATCAATGATGGCAGAACCAACTCATCCATCATCTCGTCGGATTCCATACCTCTAGAAAAGATTCCTGTCAGACCACCACCCCCATAGTCAAATGGGGGTTCGCTAATCCCATTGTTGATGACCACACCAAGGTTCATTTGCACTATTGTTTCTTGAACACCACTATAGTCATCACACTTTCCCCCCTCAAGCATCACCAAAGCTACTATCATCAGCCCTTGTATCGCTGCCATAATGCCCACCATCCCAACAGATCTACCATCAACGTCGCCCTTTTCTTTGTAGCCATCACCGTCGTCGCTATGACTTGCGCCGCCAAACCCTGCCATAACAGGTCGCTCGTACCACCGTGTTGAGCACATCCTATCATCGCAATGCAACATCACCACTATTTCTTTCCATACGATAACTACTGATTATGGTTTATTCATCCACACCAAAGACCACACCTGGCCAATCGTCGTGCATCGAGGCCACCCTCTTCATCTTTCGATGCGTCGTCACCTGAAGCGTTCTGAGTAGTATCCATCGGGTTCCCTTTAATTCACCCACTGATACCCTCTACATCAATGAACCAAACACACACCCGCCCAAAGGGTGACCCCACTTTCCCCTGATCTCTAATCTGGCATTAATGGGTGAGGATGGGGTTTAATCCCACGTCTCTCTAGATTTTGATGTCGTTGGGGTATAAAGCAGATCACGAACTGATATGAACCCCATTGGAAATTATATACACATATATAATTATAAAAGATGTATAATTATATAAATATATTTATATTTGTATAAAAATATTTATAAAAATATTTATTTATAACTAGAATTATAAATAAATAAATATTTTTAAATATTTTTAAAATTATAATAAATATTTTTAAAAATATATATTTATTATATTAATAATTATATATACTTATATATTAATAAATATATATAATTATATATATAACTATATATATATATATAATTAAATAATTATATTTATAATTATATTCAAATATTTATAAATATATATATTTATAATTATAATTATAAATAAATAAATATAATATATGAATATTTTATTTAAACAATTATATAATATATAAATGAATATATTTATTTAGATATATATTTATATTGATATAAAATAATTTAAAATATATGTACATGTATAACTGCATTTATGTATGTGTATATGTGTATATACATGTGTGTGTGTGTATCCATGCGTGGTCCTCTGGTTCATTAATTTTGAAGCTGAAAACGCTTCATCTACATGAATGGATGAAGGATTTTAATGTGTCGATGGTAAATAATTTTTTTTCATAGGTTTGGATTAGGATGTATGGTCTCCACTAGATTTTAGGGCATTCAAAAATCTTGCATGATATTACTGTCACCATTGGTGTTCCGATTCACTGGGATAAAGAGACAAAACACGTCAAGTATATCCACTTTGCAAGAATTATGGTTGAATTTGATTTGAGTTCTAATCTTATTAGCAATGTGACTCTTACTACTCCCATTGTTGATATACAAATTAGTGTTGACTATGAAAATTATCCCGAGTTCTGTCAGAACTGTAATTCTGTTGGTCATCTGTATGAGAAATGCAGGAGGTAAGTTTGTGATTTTTGTGGTTTGAAGGGGAACCATTCAAAGGACTATGATGGTAATGATAAGAGGAATTCATCTAAGCCTCATGGGAAGTTAGTACCCAGGAATCCTAAGAAGAATCTAATTGATTTTATTGATAAACAACCTCAAAACCAAGGGATTTCAGTGTTAAAAATAAATCATTGGTGGTGAATCCATATTAGGTAGGAACTTCATTGGAAATTACTTGTTAATTTTCCATGCATAATCTTAAGTATGTGAATGTTATTTGTGTGCCTATTGTTGGAAATGAGGAACCAATTTGCAGGTGAAGTGATCTTTCATCTAAACTTTTTCAGAAAGTTAGCATCTCTAGTTTGATTATCATGAAATCTACTATTTAGGATATAATACATACTGGTGAAGTGGGATAGTCTATAAATGAGGTTATTGGTGTTGTTTCTGGGTGTTCTCCTTCACCAAATGATGAGAAAGGTTGTATTGCACAGCTGCTGGATACAAACTTTTCAGGGAACATTCTACAAGATGATAAAAATGGGAAATATGATGTTTATAAGGGTGTGGATTATCTTAAAGAGATTCAGAATATCCTTAGTTCTTCAAGAATTTATGTTAAATGGGGTAATGTCTCAGATGATGGAAAGGAAAAATAGATAGTTCTGTCGGACACCAATCATATCCGATCTACGGACAACGGTGATCCAGTTTCATTTAAGGATGTTATTTTAAATAGAAAGGGTAATATGATTAGTAGTGGTGGTGTTTCTCTGGTTCCTTCAAAAAGAAGGCCAGCGAAGGATTATTTCAGTCTTCCCAAAAATGTGTCTACCAAGTCATCTTTTAAGGCATCAAAGATTTTGCTCACTCCGAAGCAGGAAAGGTCCAAGGAGAGGATCATTGGGATCCTCAATCGAAGAAATTCACAATCTGAGTGGGAAACTGATGATGATAATGATGATTCGAATTATAATTTTGGGAATGATCCTAATTTCCATGATCCATAGTTTTCTAATCTGGATGAAGGTGTGTCTCTTTGTTTGACCTTGTCTGTTCTCTTACCTGCATGTTTTCTTTTGCTTTCATCTTTAATAAATGGTTAGGATCTTTTGCTTCTGGTTGGACCTTTTTTGTATATTTATTTACTTGCACATGGTGCCTTGTATGATTGGTTAAGGTCGCTGTGGTGCATCCAAGTGGTTTGGGTTTGATTCTGAACCACATGTATTATTGAACCCCAATTATATTGGGTGTACTATTGTTGGTTGGTGTCAATGATGCAAGTGTTGATTTAATGAGGGATGTGAGAGTGGTCAGTGGGTGATGAGAAACGACGGCGGCCATGCTGGCTCGAAGCTGACAGAATGGTGGATTCTTCAATGTGGTACAACGACTCTAATACATGGTTGATGTCTTCAATAGACGAAAGGTTAGAACTCATCGGCTGGTGCATACAGAAGATGGTGTCTCCAGGGAATTTTGTGACTCCTGACGATCCAAGTGATGATGCAGGAGTGTCTAGCTAGTGACACGGTCATTGAGGTGGAGCTCCACCCGATAGCAAGGTGACAATGATGCTGATGTAGTGTCATTTCAGGGTGGTCTAGAATCTTCAGGGGTCAGTGGTGAGATGGTGCGACCAACGTCAACAGATGATGGTGTGGGAAGTTCACAGATGAGCCCCCGCCATTAGGTGGGGGTTGAAGGGATGAAGGGGGTGCCCTGGTGGTACCCCATATAATAAATAATATATATATATATATAAGTTTAGGGTATATAGTCTGTTTTATCCTTGGAGGGGGGGATATAAATTGGGTTAACCTTGACACGTGTGATTTTGTGTATGTTTGATGTAGTTACACCTTTGAACACCTAATAGTATATATATTTATTTACTATACATGCAATAATTTTAATGTGTTTTAAATTTATACAAATAATATTTATTTTTTTTATTGAGTTTTAAAATTTAAAATATGTTTAAAATTTATATAATTAATCTATTTAAATTATTTTTTCATAATTTTTGTAATTTAAATATTTAATTATAAAATTATAAATATTTATAATTTTTTTAAAAAATATTTTTGAAATTATAAATATATAAATATATATTTAAATAATTTTAAAACTATAATAAATATTTTTAAATAATAAATATATTTATTATATTTATAATTATATCGAAAATGTCTAGCCAGAAGCCAAATCTCCTGGCCATTTATTAAATATAAGAAAAAAAGAGAAGACAAGAAGAAAGAAAGAGGATGGGGTTAAAAAAAGAGATAAGCCCTCATCTATAAAACATACTATAGATATAGAAAATGGGGGTCATTCCCATATCCAAGATTAGACTCATCATCATCCTCAGTAGTTTATCATTCAGATTGTGAGTTTTTTTATTGAAGATCACATAGTATTTCTCCTTTATTGTTTCTTATTCTAGAGTGAGATGAATCTTGTAATCCTTGGTAGAGGACCTAGTAGACATATTTCGGCCACACCCACATGTTGAAACCTCTCATCCATGACCTCAGCCATTACCTTTTTGAAGACGACCCTATATCTAAGATTTAGGTTAAGTTTGATTTACCTTTTCAGTTTCTTGAAGAAAGTTCTTGTTCTTTCAATAAATATCCATCAACCACATTTTGTATTTCAGATTGAATGACCTCTTATTAATTTAATTTGGACCCTTCTATGCACCCCACAAGTGGAATTTGAATATCAAAACTAGAAATAAGAGCCTTATATTTTTTTGCATCTTGTATATTAGCCACTGTTTTAATATCAACCCAAGACCGATTTATCAGATTAATAGAGGCATCAATGGAAGATTTGGTACCAGTTAAATTCACCATCGATGTCAAAGATGCATCCTATTCAGGATTAGTTTAATTATTGCCATCATATTTTTCATCCTTCTTTGAGACTTTAACAGGCCATAAAGAAGTCTCTATACAAAAATCATAGGTGTGCCTTTCTTGAAGAACCACTAAATCGACTGGCTGTGAGCCCCTGGATGAGTCACCACCCTACAAAAAATACATTTTGAAGCATGCTGATCCATATTCCCATCATGAATCTGAAGATGTTCAGGCTACTTGGCACCGTTTTGAAATCTAGCCCTCTTTCTATTATTGCAAAAAGAAACATCATGCCCATGAGCTGAGAAAAAAACAGAAGACAAAGCTTTTTTATTGTTGGATAACTGATGACCAATATGCCTGGAGTCTGAACAAAAGGTTCAAAGGGAGTTCATCAAAATAAATGGAGAGGTATATTGTGTTAACCAAAGTAGATCCAAGATCCACTTCTACTAGAAAACGGGCATAATGCCCATATTTGGCAATCTCTATCTCTTTGTCCAGTTTGATCGGCATGCCAATTGTAAGTGAAACATCTTATAAGATCTTTGGATGACACAAAATATAGTTTAGCCCAAAGACTTTGATCCATAATTTTACACGAGAGTGACTCAACTCCAAAGGATTGAAATTTCGATCCCACTAGTGAATATGAACAACACCCGAATAGAGGGAGATCGATCTAGCCCCTCATGCCTTCAGCCTCAGATCATCAGAGGGGAATAGGAAGTGAAAAAAAACCCTACCCATCAAGATAGATTTCCACTCATCAAATCCCCAAATTTTTGAGAGATGAGAAACTATATCCTCTATTTTCAGATCCTTGGATCCTTTAGATAGAATTACTCGAGCAATTAATGAGTGCTTACCAAGTTTTATCCATTCTAAAATGGATTTCTCATCAGCTTTGACATGAGCAACAAAACCTTTGAATTGAATTTCTCTAACCTTTGATTTATGGTAGAGAGAGAATAAAAATCCACCAGTACCGTCAGAAGACATAATAAAGGGTTTAGAGCCACCATGAATCTTCACTAGACAATCTAATTCAATCAAATCATTTTTATATGAATCGAATCTTCCTTGTTGAAGAAAATGACCAGTCATCAAGGGATCAGATGAATTCTCGAGGAGATAGCCATATGTGCCATTGGGTTCTTGAGAGAGAAGGTCTCGAACACTCCTCATTCTTCTAATATATTTATAATTATATATATATATATATATTATATTAACACGTTTAAAATATGATTATTTATAAATATAAATATAAATAAATAAATAAATACATATATAATAATTATAAAATTACAATAAATATATTTAAATAAAAAAATATATTTATTATATTTATAATTATATATTTATAATTATTTATAATTATTTTTTTAAATATATTAATTTATAATTATAATTATCAATAAATAAATATATATTTAAATAATTATAAAATTATAATAAATATATTTAAATAATAAATATAGTTATTATATTTATAATTATATATATTTATATACTGATATAAATATATATAATTATATAAATATACAAAAGTTGTGCGGACCATGAGGTATATGTTTGATATAGTTGTACCCCCGAACACCTAATATATATATTTACTATAAATGTAATATTTTTAATATGTTTGTAATTTAAATGAATAATATTTATTTGTTTTTATTTATCAAGTCTTAAAATTTAAAATATGTTTAAAATTTATACAATTAATCTATTTAAATGATATTTTCATAATTTTTTAATTTAAATATTTAATTATACAATTTTAAATATATATAATTTTTTGAATTTTTTATGAAACTATAAATAAATAAATATATTTAAATAAATATAAAATTATAATAAATATATATAAATAATAAATATATTTATTATATTTTTAATTTTATATTAATATATATATGTATATTTATAATTATATATAAATTCTTTTTAAATATGTTTATTTATTATTATAAATATAAATAAATACATAAATATTTGAATAATTATAAAATTATAATAAATATATTTATTATATTTGTAATTATATATTTATAATTATATATAAATAATTTTCAAATATATTTATTTATAATTATAATTATAATTAAATAATTATATATTTAAATAATAAACAAAATTATTACATTTATAATTATATATATTTATACATTGATATAAATATATATAATTGCATAAGTATACGAAAGTAGTACGGAGCATGAAGTTTAATTATAAAAATATATATGATTATATAAATATATTTATAATTATATAAAAATATTCTTAAATATATTTATTTATTATTATATAAATATATTTATTATAATTTTATAAAAATAAATATTAATATATTAATATATATATTTATATTTATATAAATATATTTATTATATTTATAATTTTATAAATATATAATTATATAAATATATTTATAAATTTTTATCTCCATAGAACATGAGGAGATTGAGTTGAGAGTTGAATATGAGAAGGTCCCAAAATTTTATTTAAACTGTAAATTAATTGGTCATGACTTACTAAACTGCAAAAGAACAGTGTTTTGTTTCTAATGTTCAACTTGTGGGCATGTTGAATATAATTGTAACAAGAAGACTCGGTCTATAAAGGCATCTATTCAATATACTATTGTACAACCGATTGATGATGTGATTCTAGTAATGGGGAACGTAAGTAATTCTGTCTCAAAACATGGAGCTGATTTGAATAGTGGAAAGGATTCCTCCTCCCCCTTGGGGAAAACCTGGGCTGATATTGCTACGGAGGAAGTCAATCCAACATTGCAGCTTAGTGCACATACACTTGTTGGGAAGGAGGGGGATTTTATTCCTATTTCAAATAATGTTATTAATTATGAAATAGGAAAGTAAGAAAATGTCAATGACATAGGTGAGCAGAAGCATGTTGATTCTATTAAGAAATCTGATGATTTGGAGCACCTTGAAAATTCCATTCTAGATGAAGTGGATAGGGAATTGATGAAAGAACATGCTTTGACCTCCTCTATGATGAAGGGAAAATCTAAGCTGGTATTGGCTTCCTTGCTCCCTACTAAGAAGAATGTGGTGAGTTCTATCACCTCAAACCCTAGACAATCCACTTTGCAGAACAGGGATATTGTGAATGTCCCCTCTGATATGCTTATTTCTCTTAACTTGGAGTCCAATCTGAAGGCAGCACCAATTATTGGTTGCTCCAAAAAAGCTGATGTCCCTTCTATGGACATTATTAATCTTAATGTTAAATAGTTGATCACTTCTGATTTGGAAAGGAAAGAGTTGGGAGGGAGTTGGAAACTAGCTAAAACCTAGAAGTGGGGGAGACATCCAAAGAATAGTGGCTGAGGTCATGGTGATGGGGCCAGTGAACGAGGGCATGGCAGAAATGTCTCCACTATGTCTTCCAAGGGACTCACTCTGGAGTATAAAAATATTATAGAAAAGTATTTTGTGCACTTTAATCAAAGGTAATCACAGTCAGAATGGGAATTTTCAACTGATGACAAGGACTTTGATCATGATTATGGACCTGTTCTTGATTTGTATACTCTTTTTTTCATGGATGTGGGATTACCTTATTTGACCTCATCCATATCTCAAGTGTTTTTTCCTTTTCTTTCTTTAATAATATGGGGCTTGACCTCGAAATTTTTCAATATTATATATATAATTTTATAAATATATTATTTATATTATATCTTTATCAGCACTAAAAAAAGCACTCATAAAGAGTAGGTTTATCAGCGCTTTCAATTTAAGTGCTGCTAAAACTACTCTTTATTAGTGCTTTTCAGAAAGAACTAATAAAATTCTTACATGATATTATAAAAGAACCTTAACTAGAGACTTCTTTCTCACACCTTCAAGCACTCATGGAACCCTATCCTTGTCGCCACTCTCACCAAACCCTACTATCACTTCCGCTTTCGATCTTCAGCGACTTTCCCGGCGAATCATTCCACTCCAAATCTATGGTATGTCATAAATCCTTACTCCACATCACACCCCTGCACCATATCACACCACACATGCACCACATGAATCTATACACCACATCGCACCCATTCACCACACCACACCTACCCTGGACCACATTGTGCGACCCTTGCACCACATCGCACCACCCCTGCACCACATCACACCACCCCTGCTTTTATATTTCCATCATGAAAACCATACCCTGAGGGAAGGTGGGTGCTCTATGAGAGTTTGAGTGACTGTGGGAGGGACCCATCATCGACACCATATCTCGAGTGTTATTATGAAGGATTAGGTCTTGGAAATAATTTAAATATGATAGAATATCACACGATCTAGATGAAGTTGAGCAATCTCAAAAGTAGAGTTTTTTTCCTAGGATTTCATAGCTAGAATGAGATCACATGATCACAAAACCGAGGCATGTAGTGAACAGTTCCCAATTTCTATCACCCCTCAGCCCATATAAGTTTTCCAAATATATATTAATTCTTCAATATTGTTTAATTATATTAAATTAAGTATTATAGATAAAATTTAGTTTTGATGGGTTAAATTGAATTTACTGTTGCATAATTTTTTAAATAAACAAAACAATTTTAGTGAAGTGAAATATTGTGTGATCCTATAAAATATGTTTGATATAAAACATTGAAATGAGAAAAATAATCAATGTATCAAAATATATTCCTTTTTTTCTAAATGTATATTTAGTTTTAACAAAGAATTTAGTAAGTTGTGTTTACATTTTTAATTATATACTAATGACTTATTTTTAAAAATCTTACTAAAATTTTAAAATGAATTTTATTGTTGGATCCTAATATTAATGATTTGAATATATTTTCATCATGTTAAATATATGAATAAAATAAAAGGAATTTCAACTAAAATAAAATACATATAAGTGTTATATGATATATTTTTTTAATGTAAATATTAAATAAATTATGAAATATATTATAATTTTAAATGTTTTATTCAAAGTTATATTTCCATTTATCATTAAATATAGTTATATATTTCTAAAATCTATATAATTAATGTTATTATTTAATTATATTTAAACAGATTACAAGAATATTTTAGTAATATAAAATTCAATTAAATGTTAATTTATTTTACTTAAAAAGTTAATTGACGAAGGAATATCTTACTAAATTTTTGAAATAAACATTATTATTGATTCATAAATTCATGTTAGTTTTTATTAATATATGAAAATAATTTGTAAACTCAAATTCAATTAGATCCTATAAGATATTTTGTCTAGAATATCAATCATATTTTATGATTGATAAACCTTTACATTTTGGATTCATAGTATGGCCATCAATCCAAGGTGTGACTGAATCTTCACCTTAAATTGTGAAGGGAGTGAACCTTATTCATCTCCCTTGAGTCATGAAAATGAATCTTATGTATCATCCCTTATTAGTGGAAATGAATCTTACATACCCCATGATGACCTTTATGTAAAATTTAAATTCAAACTTACAAATCCCAATGTGGTTACATACTTTAATAATTTTATTCATTTATAAATTTATATAATTTTATAAAGACCCTTTCAGACTTCCTTTGTTTCATTGTGATATTCAATGGATAAAATCCATCTAACGGTGATCCACATGTTCTCTAATGATATCTGAGCAATATCACTCAATCACTAGGTGCTGGCATGGTGAATCGAATGTCTTGTGTTTTTTTTCTTAATCACTCATTCTTCATTCTTAAAGAAATCTCTATTTCACTTCTCGTTATTGAGACGAATAGATAATGAGGAGTCGAGAAAGAATTCTTTATGCACAACAATTCTTGATTATCAATTTTTTTGGACAAAATATAAAATAGACATAACTGTCTATTTATAGAGTTAGGGTTTAGGTTAAAATATTATTTAATTACATGTTGGCTATTAAATAACATTTAAAACCTTTAATAAACCCCATTCCACATAATAATAATATCATTGTTATTATTTTGTAGTACATGCCAACTTACACAATAAAAAATATCATGTAACAATATTGTTAACTAATATTTGTCATCAGACTCGATCTTGGTCAGTTCGAACTCCTGTATAATTTGTTGAAAAATTGAATAAATATTTTATTAATAAATATATTCTTTATTCACAATCTAGTGCATAAATATTTACTAAAATACTTAATAAATAAAATAAATATTTTATTCATATTCTAGTGAATAAATATTTTATATATTCACATAATCAAATAAATTATTTATTAATTAACAAATAATTATTTATTACCCTGTGAATATTAGTGATTAGTAAAAATTAAATACAATTATTCTTTAGTCTTGAGAATAAAATTTATTCAAATTATTAAATTAAAAAATAATTTAATTGAGATAAACGAAAACACATAGTGTGTGGACATCTAGGATTATTTCTCATTGGAATTTATGTGGGCTTGTCTAAAGTCCAATATTACTGTATAGAAATGGGATAAGGAACCAAATAGAAGTAAATTAATTTCCCAACGATAAAAACCACTTACTAACTCTCACTATGTAATATAGTCTCTTTATCTCAACATATCATCAAACAGGTTACGCATCCATGTCACCAACCTATATGATCAATACGTCTTTCTTTGACTATTTGAAAAAAAAACATGTCATTACACCATGTCCTTGGAATTTAGGGTAATTAATCCATTAAAATAAAAGGGATGAGATATCAGCTTCTATAAATATGGAAGGTTTAAATCTTTCCTTGACTTATCCATTAATGAAATGTCACTCATGACACACTGGATGTATCCAACTTCTCCGTGAACCATTATCACCATGGTTTATGAAATAAATCTAAGTATGTGAGTTGTAACATACATTAATATTATTTTTAAATTATAAGGACCATTACAGATGCTCATAGTTCAGAATATCTGATGTCACCAAAACATGTAGAATTCTTACCAGTGGACTGTTCTCATAATCTCTAATCTTTTATATTTTCAAGTGTGAACTTCATGTGAAGAAACCTCATCTTCTTATGAGTACTCACACCTGATAGTATATGTACTATTTTTTCTATCATAGTATGTTATTAAATCCTACAAAAATATTTAAGAATATCCTCATAGCACGTCAAGGTTCTCATCATAGCAGGGAACTGCAATGACCTTATTAATACGATGTATACTCTAGGACATTATTACCTTATATTCATGAATAACAATGATAAATATGTAATATGAAGTTTTATTAATATTAAATACATAAAATATACATGTAATTAAAGTAAAAACAATTTATCCTGAAATACCGACTTTAACAAACTCCCACTTAGACTAGAGACAACTGTTTACGACCTTCAATCCACATGACCTCACATGATAGTTATATTTCTTATGAGTAAAGGATTTAGCCAAGGGTTCTTCCATATTGTCTTACATATAAATAATACTCACTACAACTTCACATATCTAAGAAAAATCCCTCAAGATATGATGCTTTTGAAGTATTTGATTCATCTGCTGAAGTGACCTTGTCTCTTTTATAAGATCCAAAACTACAGTAATATCATAATAGAGTGTGATAGGATCTTTACTTCGAGGCACCATGTCAAGATTTTGGATGAATTTTCACATCCATACTACTTATTTAGTTGCCTTAGAATCTACAATATACTAGAACTCTATTATAGAATCTACAACCACAGCCTGATTTGGGCTCTTCCAGCTCACAACTCCTCTATTCAAAGTGGAGATGTATCCCATTTGCGATTTCATGACATATTGACCAGTTTAAAAACTTGAATCTATATATCCTTTGAGGACTAGTTTCTAATACCCTCCATAAACTAGGATTATATCCTTAGTATTCCTTAGATACTTAAGGATAGTCTTGAATGCCATCTAATGACAGTCACCTGGATCATCTTGATATCTTATTACCGCACTTAATGCATTTGAAACATCTAGTATAGTACATAGAATAACATACATGATTGATAAAATTGATGATGCATATGGAATCATTACCATTCTATTTCTTTCCTTATGTTTGTTTTTGAGGAGATATTTTCCTGAAATGATGAATTCTATGTGATGTTGGAAACAATCCCCTCTTGGATTGCTCTATATTGAATTTCTTTAGTATCTTTTCAATCTATGTGTTTTGACTTATTCCAAGAAACCTCTTGGATATATCATGATAAATCTTGATCCTAAGAATATATACTGCCTCTCCCAAGTACATTAAAGAGAATCATTTATTCAAACACACCTAAACAGACTATATAACTATAATTTATTTTCCAATGAGTAATATGTCATCAACATATACTATTAAGAAAATGGTTTCACTCCCACTAAACCATTAATAGATACACGGATCAAATTTTTTAGTTATGAAACTAAATTCTATTATAGACTCATCAGAATGAATGTTCCATGACCTGGATGCTTTCTTTAACCCATAAATGGATATTTGCAACTTTCATACCTTGTTGGAATCCTTTTTAATCACAAAACCTTTAGGTTGTGTCATATAGAAATCTTTATAAAGGTTATCATTAAGAATGGATATTTTGACATCCATTTTCCAAATCTAATAATCAAGGAAGTCTACAATGGAAATTAAAATTATGATGGATTTCATCTTTATAACTGGTGAAGTTTTTTTGGCATAGTCAATGCCTTTGCATTGTTTAAACTCATTTTCAACTGGTCATGCCTTATAGGTACTAACTTGTCCTTCCATGTATAGTTTCTTCTTGAATAACCATTTTCAACCAACAAGATATACATCTACTAGAGGGTCTACCAAAATCCAAAATTGTTTTTGGTACATGGAATCCATTTTAGAATTCATGTCCTCTTTCCACTTGGTAACATCTATTCTTATTATTGCTTCCTTATAGGTTAGAGGATCATTATTATCAACTGATAATGAGTCTCTGCCCTCAGTGACTAGAAAACCATACTGTTCAGGTTCTCTTACCTATCTAGTACTCCTACATAGTAATTATGTCTCTTGAAAAATTTCTTCTTCCATGGGGATTTGTGGATTTTTTCCAATTAAAACTCTTGTATATCTTGATCCTAGAATTAATCAAATTCTATCTCTTTCCCAATATATCTTTTAGTAATAAGATCCTCCTCAGAAAATTTGGGATGTATTTCTACCAAAATCTTTTTTTCTGAAGGATTTTATAGGTAATATCTCCTTTTTTATTTGGGATATCCTATAAAGATACCCTTTTGTATTGGGGTGAAATATTGTTACTTGAAAATGCCTTAAAAAATGATTTTAAACCCCACACATGTAAGTAAGACAAAAAATGTTTCTTTCCATTCCATAATTGGTATAGCATAATATATTTTTCTTTATTTGACACTAAATTTAGTATATATGTTGTTGTTTGTAATGTGTATCCCTAAAAGAATAATGGAAAACTATCATCACTCATCATTGATCTCACCATTTCCAATAAGGTATAGTTCCTACTTTTTCATAAACCATTATACTTTGGAATATAAAGAGGAGTGAGTTGAGATAATATCTTTAACTCCCATAAATAATAAATGAATTCTTGATTAAGATATTATCCACCATATTCTGAGTGGAGTTTCTTAATCTTCTTACAAATATGGTTCTTAATTTCATTCTTGTATTCCTTGAATTTATCAAAATAATCTGACTTACACCTCATTAATTATACATATCCATATCTACTAAAATCATCAGTAAAATTTATAAATTCTGACTACCCACCCCTTGCCTCAATAGGAAATGGACCACACACATCAGTATAAACTAATTCATGAATATATTTATCCATTTTACATTTTCCTCTAAATGAGGATTTTTTCATTTTTACTTATAAATATGTGTGACATACACCATGTGGTTTTAGTTCAAAAAAATCTAAATATACATATTTATATAATTTAGTCATTCACTTTTCATTTACATTAACTAGATAGTGATTCCAAAGTTGGGTGTGGTATGATTCATATGAAGTATCTTCATTATTGATTTCCATTACTTGGTTTGTGTAATACAACACATAAAGACCATTATTTAAATGCTTCTTATAATAAAAATGTTATATTTATAAAATAATAAACATGTATTCCCAAATTTGAAAATAAATCAATTTTTATGTATTTTGGATATAGAAATAATATTTTTGGTAACTAAAGGCACAAAATAATAACCCTTTAAAACCAAGATCATTCTGGTTAGCAATATGAGGTGCTAGTCCCTGATAGCTACAACAAAAAGTTTATCTCCACTGGTTGCTCGTAGATCTACCTCCCCTTAATTAGTCTATCTAAATCTACCTGATTCTTGTATTTGAATACACATCTAAGCACCATAAGTTTTATCTAATACCCAATTTGTAGAAATGGATAAATTTCACTCGATAATAATGCACCTAAGGATTCCCCTTTCTTCTTTGGATGAGTGAATTTTTTCTTCTAGTGGACCTTCTTTCCATATGAAAAATAGAAAACATCCTATTATCTTACTTGAACCTTGATATTGTTCTTCTTGGAAGGGGGTGAAGAAGATTTAGACTTAGAGATCTTCTTTTTCCCTTTCCATTTTTTAACCATAAGGAAAAAATAATTTTCATGCTTTGTATACTTATCTACTTGGTGAATAAGAATAATAAGATCTAGAAGATACTTCTCAAATTTTTTCATATTAAAATTCACAACAAAGCTAGAGAAGCTCTGAGGGAGTGATGCCATAATGAGGTCAATGCACAGTTATTCAAGGATTTTAAACCCTAGAACCTCTAGGTGCCCAATGTAGCTAATGAGCTTGACTACATGAGGCCCATCTAGGGAACCCTATCTATGCTTTCTCTAAAAAAGTACCATGGAAATCTCAAAGTGTTTCTATCTATCTCTCTATTGGTATAGAACATATTGGTGCTCAAGGATTCTATAAGAATCCATGTTTCTATGAAACTTCCTGATTTTTATAAACATATATGAAATCATAAACCATTGAACGTCAACCAAATCACTTAATTTTTTTTAGACCAGAAACTCCTTATCACTTTCCTAATTAGTAAGAAGATTATGCATTGATTATTCTAGCACATAAGATTTACCTTCATGGCATAGCAGAACCTAAAGGCATCTAAATGAATCCTGGAAGTTACTACTAGTTAGGAGGTTTTCTTTCTCCAATATTGGTCATAGGGATAGTGTGGATTATGAAATTTTCATTTTATTCTACAATTTAAAAGAGTATATTATTAGTACTTTTCTTAATTACAAATTAGGTGAGATATAAAAAATTAATTTTTTATTAAATATCCTATTATTTTATCAAGTCCTAATATCCCTCGCCATTGAACTTGAAATGTCTAGTTTCTTTAAAATTTTAGTGGAAAGGATGCCCTTTATTTTTCTAAATGATCTAGATTAGAAAGTAATTAGGTAGGCAATCTTTCCAACTGTGGACTTGAATCTCCTTGATCTAAACTTTGTCCATGCAATACACTTAGTTATACGGTTTCATTCCCAATCAATTAATGGAAGGTTTGGTCTAACTTAATATTCATTTAAGGGTTTTTAATTAATTATTCATAAATTTTATCTTGTTTTATCCTTTAAATTTCTTGTTAATATTAATTGGATGATACTTAATTAATTATCCATGTTGAATAAAACATTTACACATAATCCATTTATTTAATTTCATATTTTCACATTAATTTAATTATTTAGGTGATCATATACTTACATCCATAAAATAAATATTTCATAGATTAAAATAAATAAATAAAGTAAATGACCTGATCATAAGATTATCTAAATATTGATTTAATGTGTGGACATTAAATCAACCTATGACCTAGGGGATAACTCTAATTTCTGGTCTTGTCATGTATTACAACATTCCACATGTACACCTATGTATTAGTGATTTTTAATCATCATGGTTCCTTCTTAAATCGCCTATATGTGCCTTGGTAGGATCTATTTATTACAAATATTTTTTACTCACACGTAGGTGAGGGTAACCAAAGGATTGGTTAAAAGGGGATTACATAAATATCCTTGGACACAGAGGTCCTAAATAATAATGGAGGGAGGGATGAATCTCATTCCATCATTTAATTTAATTTTAAATAACTGCAAACTCATTCAATAAATTAAATTAATACATCCATCATATACAGAGGTCTTGGTCAAGCTCATAAACAATTATACATTCAACGAATACACAAAAGTAACTGGATATCATTAATTTATTTATTTTTTATTTTTTATTAATATGAACATTCTTAAATTAATTAATTAATTACATTTCATATTAATGATCATTGGAACATAATTAGAGATACCCATCATTTATGGAATTCATGTAAAATAAATAGAAGAACCAATAATGACATATTAATTACAATAAATTAATTGAACATTTTAATATTATTTAAAACCTTTATTAAATTGTAAAACACACATTTTTGTTCCAATCAAAAAACAAGGTTTTAATGATTCAATTTTAAATTAAATGTAATTTTTAATTCTATCCTTTAATGGGAGACTACACAACATGCACAGTCCATCTACACATTGTGTATATTGGTTGTTGTGTATCCAAGTCACATTCCTAGGGCTTTGACGTGATAACTTATCTAGACTATACGACATGTACATGCCAGCTACCCACCATGTATTTACTTTCTATGTTCTAGGTTGCATTGGCCAACACACATTGTGCTATAAAAGAACCATGTGTAATTAAATTCTCGACACATCTAGGTACAATGTTCGTGGGTATATAGCGTGTACTCTAGCTACACTCCATGGAACCCAGTATTACCAACCAAATATTTGGAACTTATCGATGGAATCTATGGTTGTTATTTATCTATGCTTAAACCTTTAAAAATATGAAACACTGAATGAATTTGATTAATATGTTGAAACTTGTTAATTCAAATAAGATTAAAGAATAAATAATAATAAATGAAAATTCAACCATGATTATGTATGGATCAATAATCAAATAAATAATTATAAATTTAAACATGACCCCTATGACACCACTTTTTGGTTATGGACATAGCAGAAGCATTCAATGGTGGGTGATACATTAAATGCCCTTTTAATAATCATTGCCTGAAACCATGAGTGATGATATTTCATGTCAAATTTATAATTAATTTATTCAATATCTGAAGAAATAAATACATGGGCTCAGGAACTTTCATTATTGATGATCATTGATCGTAAGAAAAGTTTTTTTTTGAATTAACTTCATTTATCTTGAAGGATACAAGGATAAAATCCCTCTAGCAGTGATCCACACATGCTCCAATGATCTTCGAGTAACACCACTCGATCATCAGGTGTTAGCGCGGTGAATCGAATGTCTTTCGTCATTTTTTATTGATCTCTTGTTCTTTGATCTTGAAGAAATATCTCTTACACTTCTCATTATTGAGAGGGAGAGAGAAGAAGGATTCCATAGAGAATTCATGGTGTGCAACAATTCTCTATTCTTAATTTTTTGGAAGCAATATTCAATAGAAATAACCATCTATTTATAGAGTTAGGGTTTAGGTTAAAATATTATTTATTTACATGTAGGACATTAAATAAAATTAAAAACATTTAATAAACCCCATTCCACATAATAATATCATTATTATTATTTTTTGGCACTTGACAACTGGCACAATAACAGATCTTTTGTTATAGTCATATTAATTAATATTTTTCACCAGACTCAGTCTTAGTCTGTTTGAACTCCTATATCATTTATTGAAAAACTAAATAAATATTTTATTCATAAATAAATATTTTATTCACAATGTAGTGAATAAATATTTATTAAAATATTCTATAAATAAAATAAATATTTTATTCACAATCTAGCTAATAAATATTATATATATATACACACACACATATTCACATAATAAAATAATTTATTTATTAATAAAAAAATATTTATTATCTTGTGAATATTAGAAATCAATAAAACTTGAATAAATTATTCCTTGTTCTTGAGAAGAATATTTATTACAATAATTAAATTCAAATAAAATTTAATCTAGATCAATGAAAACGCTTAGTGTGTAGCCTTCTAGGATATTTTTCTCATTGGAATTTAGGCAGGCTTGCCAAGTCTAATATTGCTATATAGTAAGGGGTCATGTAACCCAAGAAAAATAACTTAATTTCATAATGGCTATAACCACATACAAATGCTCACTATGTAATATAATACCTTTATCTCTATATCTCATCAAGCTGGTCGCACATCTGTGTCACCAACCTATATGCTCAACATGTCTTTCTTTGAATATCTAAAATAAACATGTCATTACACCATGGTCATAGAATTTAGGGTTATGGTTCCATTCCAATCAAATGGCTGAGATATCAGCTTTTATAAATATGGAAGGGAAAAATCCTTCCTCAACTTATCCCTTAATGACATGTCACTCATGACGCATCCAATGTATCTAAATTCTCTATGAATTGTTATCATCATGGTTTAAAAAATAAATATAATTATGAGAGTTTTAAAATTAATTAATAATAATATTAAAGTCTAAGGACCATAACACATACTCACAGATAGGAATATCTAATGACACCAAAACATGAAAAATTTATATTGGCGAAACTGCTCTCATTATCTCCCATCTTGGAGATTACCAACTGTGAACTTCATGAGAATAAGACTCATCTTTTTACGATTACTCATGCCTAAAAGTATATGTACTAGGTTTCCCATAATATTATGTTATACAAAAATATAACATTATTTAAGAATATCATCATAGCACATCAAGGTTTTCATCACAGCGGGAAACAACTATGACCTTATCAATGCAATGTATACTCTAGAAAATTATTAAATTAGAGTCATGAAGAAAATTGATAAATATATAATGATAATTTTTATTAATATTAAATACATCTAATATATATGTAATCAAAGTACAAACTATTGGTCCTAGGACACAAACTCTAATATATTATATGACATATGTTGGTTGGAGAAATATTTGGTATGGGGTATAGGTGGGTGCAGTTTATCATGGGAATCATATGCATCAGGGTGTGACTGCTGGGTGAGATGAGGTCTCAATAAGAAATTATGAACTAACCATGGTGCAATAAATACTTTGGCGATGTCTATAAAATCAATTTATACAAAGTGTGAGTTGTGAACTTTTGTGAAAAATGTGAGTTGCAGTGTGATGGAAGATGGATTTTGTGAAACATTGAGGGATCGAGTGACTTTCTGTAAGGGATAAAAGACTTGGAGAGAGTTACTCATATACGAAGAGTTAGAAACCAATTAATATGAGTTTCTAGTAGTTCTAGGTAATAATTATCGTGAGTTATAATGTGAGAGTGTCATGATGGTGAGTCAGGTGGTGGGCCTTGAGTTAGATCTATCATGACCGAGTGTACATTGAAGGTTTTCGATAAAAAATAGAAGTTGGTTGCATGAGGTACCATGGTATAAATAGATTCTAGAGTAGTTCTTGAGATAAGGACTAATTTAGGTAGCATGAGTGAAGATCATGGTTGATAGTGTTTGGCTAGTGGTGGATATCGGGTAGTATAATTCCTATAGATTGGTAATAAGGAAGTCCTATGGTAAGGAGATCACTTTGGATAGGTTTAGTGTGTGATTATCAGTTTATATTGTTTTTATAGAATGTCAATGTGACATCTTGATAAACCTAACCCAAATGTGGTTTCAATTTGTTTTGTATCACTTGGTTACAAGTGGTCGAGTTTGGTGTAGGAAATGAAGTACCCATGAATGGGCATCAATTGATGGAATTTTGGTGGAGTCAATAAGATTGGTATTGGATAAACACTTGATATAGAATAATTATTGGGTGGTATGACCAAGTGTGAATATCAAGAAGTAGTTTATTAGGGTTACTAGTTATGGAGACTCCAGTGATTATAGATAACATCCCAGTATAAGTAATGATAAAATACCTTAGGTTATAACCAGTATAGGGAGTGAGACTGTGGGTTTTAATGATAGGGATAAGGTGGGAAATGGGATGGTTTATACTAGTGGCATAAAACTTTAAGGTGTGATGTTGGTAAATTTAGGAATTCATGAATTTCACTAGAATTGGGGCATCATGGTGGCATTGGTTGAAATAATTGATGTTGTGGTGTGTGGGTCGGTGAGTTTTTGAGAAATAGAGATACCTTGGGTGTATTTTTGGAATAACCATAACTATTGGGAGGCATATAGTTTGATTTGTGCATTAGGGATTAGTGAATGTTATGATTCATGAATGATGCATGAGGAGACTTAGGTAGGAGTTACAAAAAAACATCGGGTCCATAGGTGATTTTGAGCGCTGCCTATTATCCATAAACTGATGGATAGTTTAAATAGACTAATAAAGTATTAAAAGAAATACTAGAGGAAATCATCTTATATTTTGGTGGTTTTAGGGAGAAACACTTTCCTTTAGTGGAGTTTTTCTATAATAATAGTTATTAGAAACCTATACAAATGGAGCCTTTCGAGGATTTATATGATAGACTATGTCATTCGCCTCAATGTGGTTTGGAGGATGGTGAATTAGCGATAACCAGAACAAGTCTCAAATAGGAGAATTTAGATCATATTAAGTTGATCCAGAAGTGGATGACATCTACCTAGAGTAGGTAGAGATCTTATGTAGAACAATGATGTTAACCAATAGAGTGCGGTATGTATAGTGACCCTATTTTTCTTACATTACTATTACATCATTTTAAATATAAACAATATAACTATGTTACAAAACCAGGATAAAAAGGTTTAGTGAAATGGGAAAGTTAGTACTAAACATAAAATTTACATAATAAAACATAAAAATTATTTAATTTTTTCTTCTCTAGATTCTTTGTGTACCATGTATACTCCTTAGTATAAGTAGTCACCTGAGGATATACATCAAAGAAAGGGGTGATCTAAAATCCTAGTAATAGGATAGATAAGAACATGAATCCATATAACATGGGTGAGAATAATAATAATCATCAAAATCATTATAGGAATCATTAGATAAACTCATGGAATTTTGGAAGTCATAAAAATGAAACATCATGTCTTAGTGGTAAACAACCACCCATAATTGTGAATAAATCCATCATCATGTTCACGCATAACATATGTGAATCATCATAACATAATCATTGTGAATGAATCCAAAATCATGTTCATGTATCATTCACAATATCCCATGAGATACATCACATTACCCAATTCATTGGAGCTCTATATAATTCTAGGAACACCTGTCACATCATAACATTTACATAATCATGCATGCCACATAGAACGTATAACAATATTTGAAATAAAATAACCCATGGAAAGGAAATGGGTTTCATGAGAATTTCATAAAGCATAATTTAATGGATAAATATTATGGTTAATAAAATAAAAAATGTAATAATATACTTGGTATAAGAATCATCAATATTGAGTGAAGAAGAAACAATCGCAAGAGAAGTAAAACATGTGTTTTTAGAATGAAGAGTTATTTTAGAAAAATCATTTCATTTTTCATAAAACTAGATCAAAAGAATTTATATCCCATAAAATAAAATATAAGGAAAACAAATTATATTTAAGGAATACAAAAGTAACATCCATACTAAAAATGGCGTGAGAGAGGGAAAACATAAAGGAAGAGAGCCGGGTTTGAGAATCCCCTTACCTTATGTCAGAATGCTTTCTTCACTTTAATATCCTAAATAATAAAATTAGATTAATTAATTAACAAATACAGAACCAGTTATAAATTTATTTTATTCTTTATAATTTTATTAAGTTCTTCTATTTCAATTTTGATGAGTTATAGTGTTCAATTTCATCGTTTGAGAGTGTTTGTTTTCTTGGTTTTCATGATCGCTTTACATGTATGCATGAATGGAAGTTCATGTAAAATGGGGATAATTATCCACAATTGATATTATATGTTATTAATGAAATTACTGAAGTTTAATTGATATTATATATAATTTGGTTATATGTATGAGGATGAATTATTCAATAAAATGTTAATGATAATCTTTTAGATTAATTTGGAGGTTTTTCAATCATGACAAACTTGTTTTGATTTATTATTTAATATTATGTATATAAGTTAGTTCTATAAAATAAAAATGGTAATAAAATAAATTTTAAAATATATTTCAACTATTATAATGTTTTTAAGACTAGAATTTAAGGTGGTGAAGGAACATGAAATCTTTCCATCCTTGAAGTCTATAAAACAACACCTCACGGATGGAATTTCCATTTTTAGAATAAAAGGGAGAGGAGAAGAGGTTTAATGATAGATTATTATATAAACATAATAAAATTATAGAATATAAAATATACTATATTTATCATTTCACTTGGATAAGTGGAGTTGAGTATAGGATAAGAAAAGAACTGAAATTGAAAAGAAATTAAAAGAGAAAGAAAGAGGATTTTACCTCTTGATTATATCCTCCTTGAGAACCTCCTTAGAGAAAAGGGTTTGGTATTTTCACAAGAACAATGGATCCTAGAAATGGGGGAGGGTAATGGTAAGAGTATTGGGTAGAACTTGGACATTCTTCATGACTTTTGAGTTGTGAGAAGAAGAGGTTGTGAGGGGTGGTATTTATAGGGGAGGAGAGGGGTGTTTTCTAATTATTTTATTCATTAGTTTATTATTTTGGATCAAGAATGTGAATAGTCTAATCCTTACCACTAAATATATTAATATAATGAATTATACTTCTAGATTTTTGGCTTACATCATCCTTACATCAATAATGACTAAAAAATCATGTATTTAGCATTTATCATAAATTATCATATTTTTTTATTCACCAAAAATTCAAATATTTTAGAAAAATCACAAAAAATCTCCCTGACCATTTTTAATTTTGTAGAATTCAAAAATGAACTCTATTTATGAAAAATATTTATAAATATTATAAATTTATTTTTTAATTAAAATCATCATTTACTTAGAAAATACTGATTTTAAAATTATAACCAATATTATAACACTTTGAAAATTTAATTAAGGTCTCATAAAATTATCTTATAATCATAAGATAAAAAAAATTTAATTTAGGAAACTATTTTTTGAAAATAAATTTATTTTAAATCATTATATTAATTATAAAATTATAATTAAATATGCATAACTTAAAAAAACACCAACACTTAATTTATCATTTCAAAAATGTTTATTTACTTATACCATGAAATAAATATACCATATTTTCATTAATAAGATACCTAAATTTTATTTATACTTTCATAGGTGAGGTTACTATTATATTATCTAGATTATTATTCCTAATAGTCATATTACTATTCTAAATTTCAAGTTACTATTCTATTAGTATAGGTTCCTTCACTTCTAGAAATACCTCTTATTTTATTCATTGTTCATTTATAATGTTTGTTGTGTGTTATCAAAGTTATTTTATGTGGTTTATACTACATGACATAATTTAAGAAGGGGATTTCCATTGATAAAATTTTGGGTTGTTACATTCTTCCACCTATATGAAATTTTTCCCTTTAAATTTCATTTTACATACTATGGTGAAAACAAGTGAGGGTACTTCTCCTTCATCGCTTCTCCTAGTTCCCATGTTTCCACTTTGTACTTATAGTTTCTCTATAGTACTTTGACCAGGTGAGTAGTCTTGTTGCATAGAAATTTATCTTTATGGTCCAAGATCTTCAATGGTTGCTCTTTATAAGAGTGATCATTTCCAATTATACCACCTCTAGATTCAATACGTGTGGGGGATCTTCTATGTACTTCAGTAAGAGAGATACATAGAATACATAATGTGCTTGAGACATGGTTAGTAAAAGTGTTAGTCAATAGGTCCCAGCTCTGACCTGATCAATAATATCGAAGGGGTTGATGTACTTGGGACTCAACTTTCCTTTCTTCCCAAATATCATGATCCTATTCCATAAAGATATGTAGAGTAATAACATGCCTCAAACATCAAACTCTAATTCCCATTAACTATTTTCTACATAGCACTTCTATCAAATTTGGGTTGTATTGATGTGTTTCTGAATGGTTTTTAATATTTCCACCATTTCTTCAACTATTTCAGTTCCTAGTATCTTATGTTCACCAAATTCATCCCAACATGTCAGTGTTCTTCATATTTTACCATAAAGAACTTAATATGGATCCACTTGGATGCTCAAGTGGAAATTGTTGTTGCAAGAGAACTCGGTCATAGGCAGATGTTGATCCCATCCTCCTTTAAAGTCTATAGAACATGCTCTCAACATGTCTTTTAGTTTCTGAATAGTTTATTCAGATTGGCCGTCATTTTGAGGATAAAAAGCTGTTGTGATGTTCAGTTCAGTGTTTAGATAATGTTGGGAAATTTTTGAGAACTTCGAGGTGAATCTTGGATCTCAATCAGATACAATCGATAGTGGTACTCCATGTAGCCTTACCAATTCTATGATGTATACTCATTCACATTGATCCAATGATAAATCCTCTTGTATTATGATAAATTAATCTATCTTTTTAAGATTATCCATAACAACCCATATATCATTATTTCCTGTGGATGTCTTCGGAAGTTCGGTGACAAAGTCCATGGTGATGTTTTCCCATTTCCATGTTAGTATGGGTAATAGTTGCATCATCCCTTTTGAATTTTGTCTTTTAAAATTCACCTGTTGACATATTAGGAACATTGATTTATATTCAGAAATCTCCTTTTTCATATTGTCCCAAAAATAGTTCTATTGGATATCTTGATACATCTTTGTGATCCCTGGGTGAATAGAGAAGGTTGAGCTATGTGCACCACTCAGAATATCTTTCTTTATCTCTGGATTGGATGGTACACATATTCATGAAAAAAATCTTACAACTCCTTCCCTACCAAATTTGAACTATAAGGATTTCCCCTTTCTCATATCTTCCATCTTATTTTAAATTTCTGCATCATTTCTTTGAGCATCCTTTATTTTATCCATGAGGGATGGTTGAGAAATAATTTGAGAAAGGATTAATTATGTTCCTCAATTAATGATTCACATTTCCATCCATTTCAAATATAATAATATTGGATCCTTCTCAATTCTAATCATTGATAAAGTTACAAAATCCTTTCTACTTAGATCATCCACCAACTTATTTTCCCTCCCAGGATGGTTGTGGATTGAACAGTCATAATCCTTGATGAGATCTAACTATCATCACTGGTTTATATTTAGATCTTTCAATGTGAATATATATTTTAGGCTCTTATAATCAATATATATATCAAAATTCTCCCCATAGAGATAATTCCGCTAGATTTTCAACATGAAGATCATAACTGCTAACTCCATATCATACATAGGATAGTTTTGTTCATGAATTTTCAACTACCTTGAGTCATAGGCTATCAATTTATCATTTTTCATTATTAAACATCCTAATACATTCTTTAAAGTATCACTGTATACCCTAAAGAGTTCCCCACTTTTCAAAAGTGTGAGTACTGGCGTGGGGATAAGCCTACATTTAACTCTTTGAATTAGTCTTCACATTCACAGATCAAGACAAACTTTTCTTCCTTTCAAGTTAACTTGGTTAGTGGATTTAAAAATTGAGATAAGTTCTTCACGAATCATTGGTAATACCCAGATAGACCAGGGAATCTATGGATCTTCATTATATATGTTGTCTTAGGCCACTCTTTGATTATATTCGTCTTGGAAGGGTCTATAGATATTCCTTTTTTGGTGATGACATGCCCCAAGAAAGATACTTACTCTATCTAGAACTCACATTGGATGTACTTTTTATAAATTTTACCACTTAAAAAATTCTTTATCAAAGTATTAAAATTCTCCTCATGTCCCCCCTTGCTCTTGGAGTATATCAGAATATCATCAATAAATACTACCACAAATTTGTCGAGGTAATCTCTAAAGACACTATTCATTAAATCCATGAATATTTCTAGAGAATTAGTGAGTCTTAAGGGAATAAATATGAACTCATAGTGTCCATAACTCATTAGAAAGGTATTCTTGGAAATATCTTCCTTCCTCACCATTAATTGGTGATACCTCGACTGAAGGTTCACCTTAGAGAAATACATGGACCCACATAGTTGATCAAACAATTCATATATATATATATGGAAGGTGATACTTGTTCTTTATTGTGATTTTGTTGAGATCATTATAATTAATGAAAAGGCACATTGATCCATCCTTCTTCTTGATGAAGTGGACTGGTGAACCCCATGGTGAAGCACTAGAGCATATAAAAACCTTGTCCAGATTCTCTTGTAACTTCTTCTTTAGTTCATCCAACTCAATGGTGGTCATTCTATAAGGTGTATTATATATCTATAGAGATCTAGTAATAATCTCAACTAATAACTCAACCACTTTGTCTGGAAGAAGTCCAATAAATTCTTCGAGGAACACATTAGTGTATTCCCTCACAATGGTCATGTCTTCAAGCATGATTCTACCATTTTTCAATCATTTTAACTAGATATACTTGATAATTAGGTAATAATATCCACACTTGATATTATTTATCTCACTAAGATTCATCCTCATCCTTACACTTGTACAAAATTGGAGGATTCCTTAGTATGTGAAGAGTGATCTCCCTTTCCCGACAATTGATGTTGTCTTTGTATAAAGATAGCCAATATATGCCCAATATAGCATCAAACTCCACCAAAGGATGTAATAAAATGTTTTCTAGGAGTTTAAAACCACAAACATTAATTTGGTAGGAGTAATATACTTTGGATGCAATAATTTTCACCATTCATTATTCTCACAGATAACTCAACCTCCATATTTTGAGGTGGTGCTTGAATAGTTCTACTAAACTTGTTAGATATGAAAAAACGTGTAGAACCAAAATCAAACAGTACATTATCTATCCTTGAATGAATAACCAGCATACCGATCACCACATCATTTTTGGGCTCCATCTCACTAGTAATGATTGAATAAGTTTTCCCTTGCTCCTTTGGCTTTGGTGGTTGCAGATGTTGATTACCCATGAGGACTCAAGGTTTAGTGCACGGGATTTCATAGTGCCCTTGATCCCTAAAATTGATGCATTTAACCATAGGTGGTTATCTACTTTTATCCACCACATTTTCCATCTTCATTATGTCTCTTCAACATTCATGATACTGGTGACCTTCACTTGCACACTTGAATCATTTCTCCATCCCTTTAAGGAAATTCCCATGATGCTTCTTCCAACATTTTTGACATGTGAGTGGTTGACTTTTCTTTCCACCATTTTTATTATATCTTATATCTTGAAACTCCATATTTTATTTTTTACCTCCAAAGCCATGGGACCATTCTCCAAACTCAATCTCCACTTTGAGATCACATCAAATAACTTCTTCATAACACCCAACGTCTCAAATTTATAGATCCCTTCGAATGTGTGGTTTTAAAACACTAAAGAATCTATCTATTTTTATATCATTATTGATAAAAAAACATGAGGCTAACCTTACAATCATTGTGAAATTTTCTTCATATGACGTGACATATTCACCTTCCTTTTGCTTCATCTCTAATAATTCTCCATCCATTTGTGTATGAAGAGTTCGAAGTAAATACTTGTTAAGAAATATTTTCAAAAATTATTTCCACTCCATATATTCAATTAAATACTTCAACTTGGTTTACTTAATCAACACCCACCATTGATTGGTCTCTCTATATAAATGATAAACAACCAGAGTCACCTTCTCCATCTTAGAACAGTGAAGAACAAAAAATATATTCTCCATTGAGTTGGACCAATATTTCATGACTAGTGGATCAGAAGATCCACAAAATGTCAGTGGTTTTTTCCCTATAAAAGACTCGGTATATAGTTTCTACCTCTTCAGTGAAGGCGGTTGTTCCATATTATTCAGCTTATTGTTCATAGCCTGGGACAACTGGGTAATAATCACCATGAAATTTTAAACTCCACCTCATAAGGAATTGGGGATTTTTTTCGAGCAATCACTACATTTCCCTTACACGGGTTTATGGATTAGTTTCTCTTGGTTCCCACCATTTTATAAAATAAAAAATGTTTGAAAAAAACATTAAGAAAGCATGTCAGGAATAAATAAATTATTTCATTGTGTAATTAACTTTAAAGGCATGTCTTATGGGATCCCTATGTTTAGCACTTTTCTAAAAAATATTCTTGGGTTCTTACTTAGTCTCATACTAAGGTAATTCACTAAGGTTCTCTAATAATAATACCAAAATTAACTAAAATATTCTATAATACCAAATATAGTGACCCTACTTTTCTTACATTACCATTGCATCTTTTTAAAGAAAAACAATATAATAGTGTTACAAAACTAGGACCAAAAGGTTTAGTGTTGTGGGAAAATTAGGAACAAACATAACATTTACATAATAATAAAAATATTTAATTCCTTCTTCTATAGCTTCTTAGTGGCCCTCGTGTACTCCTTAGTGTAAGTAGTCACCTGACAATATACATCAAAGAAAGAGGTGAGCTAAAATCCCAGTAAGAGGATTTATAAGAACATGAATCAATATAACAATGGTGAGCATAATTATCATCATTATAACATAATCATGAAATCATAATAATAATTATGATATGGATCATTAGATAAAGGCATGAAATGTGGTAATGCATAAAAATGAAACATCATGTCTTAGTGGTCAACTACCACACATAGTTGTGAACAAAGATAACATCATGTTCACACATAACATATGTGCATCATCATAACATAATCATTGTGAAAAAAATATATCAACATGTTCATTCATCTTTCACATTATCTCATGAGATACATCACATTACCCAATACATTGGAGCGCTATATAATTATAGGTGCACCCGTCACATTATAACATTTACATAATAATGCATACCACATAGAACGTATAACAATATTTTCCATAAAATAACCCATGTAAAGGAAATTGGTTTCATGAGAATTTGATAAGTAATAATTTCATGGATAAAAATCAGGGCTCCCAAAATAAAAAAAATAATAACATAATTGGTATAATAATCATCAATACTAAGTGAATAATAAATAATATCAAGGGAAGTAAAACATGTGTTTTTAGAAGGAAGAGTTATTTTGTAAAAATCCTTGCATTTTTCATAAAACCAGATTGGAATCATGCATATACTAGAAATTAAAATGGAAATAAAAAAAATATTTAAGGAATGTTAAAGGAACATCCATACTGAAAATGGACTGAGAGAGGGAAAGCCCAAAGGAAGAGTTGGGTTCGAGAATCCCCTTACCTTATGTTCGAATGATCTATTCACTTTAATATCTGGAATAATCAAATTAGATTCATTAATTAATAAATACAGAACCTCTTATACATTTATTTGATTCATTATAATTTTTTTAAGTTCATTTATGTCCATTTTGATGAGTTTTAGTGTTCAATGTCATCGTATGGGAGTGTTCATTTTCTTGGTTTTCATGATCGGTTCACTTGTATACATGAATGGAAGTTCATGTAAAATGGGGATAATTTTCCAGAATTAATATTATATGTTATTAATGAACTCAAATAAGTTTAATTTTTCTTATATAAAATTTATTTATATGCTATGAGGATGAATCAATAGATAAAATGTTAATTATTATCATTTAGATTAATTTGGTGGGTTTTTGATCATGATGAACTCATTTTGATTTATTATTTAATATTATGTATATCAGTTATCTATAGAACATAAAAAAGGTTTTACCATACATTTTAAATTCTTTTTAAACCATCATAATGGTTTTAATAACATCATTTAAGGTGGTAATGGAAAATGAAAACTTTTTTTCCTTGAAGGTGATAAAACAACACCTCACAGGCGACGTTTCCATTTTTATAATAAAAGGGGGAGGAGAAAAGGATATATGATAGATTATTAAAATAAAACAATAAAATTTCATTATATAAAATATAATATAGTTATTATGAAACTTGGATAAGTGGAGGTGAGGATAGGATAATAAAATAAATGAAATTGAAAAGAAATTAAAATAAAAAAAGAGAGGATTTTACCTCTTGATTTTCTCCTCCTTGAGAACCTACTTAGGGAAAAGGGTTTGGTATTTTTATAAGATCAAGGGCTCCTAGATGTGAGGTATTTTATTGGTAATAGTATTGAGCAAAAATTATAAAATCTTCAAGGCTTTTGAGTTGTGAGGAGAGTAGGTGGTGAGGGGTGGTATTTATATGGGTAGAGAGGTGTGTTTTCTCATTATTTTATTAATTAGTTTATTATTTTGGCTCAAGACTATGAATATTTTGAACCTTATCACTAAATATTTTAAAATAATTAAGGATATATCAAGATTTTTGGCTTACATAATCCTTACATCAATAATGACTAAAATATTCTTGTATTTATCTTTTATCATAAATTATCATATTTAACTACTCATAAAAAATTCAAGTATTTTAGAAAAAAACCAAAAAATAATCCTAAACATTATTTGATGTTTAAAATTAAAAAATTATCTCTATTTTATAAATAAATTTCAAATATGAGAACTTTAATTTTTAATTAAAATCATCATTTACTTTGGAAAATATTGATTTTAAAATTATAACTGATTTTATAGCACTTTGAAAAATTAATCATGGGCTTATAAAGTTATCTTATAATCATAAGACAACAAAAAATTAATTTAATATTATATTTATGAAAATAAATTTTCTTTTAAATCATTATATTAATTATAAAATTGTAATTAAATTTTTATTACTTACAAAAATACCAACACTTAATTTATCATTTCTAAAATGTTCATTTACTTATAAAATAAAATAAATATATTATATTTTCATTCATATGATGCCAAAATTTTATTTTTAATTTCATAGATGGGGTTAGTATTCTATTTCCCAGATTACTATTCTTATTAGTCACACTACTATTCCAAAGTACATGTTACTATTTCATTGGTATAGGTTCCTTAAGTTCTATAAATAACTCTTATTTCATTCATTATTCATTTATAACATTTTTATTTTGTTATAAAAGTTATTTTATGTGTTTTATACTATATTAAATAATTATAAAAATAGGATTTCCATTGATAAAATTTTGGGTTGTTATAGTATGTTCCTTTAATAAAGATTTCATTGGGAGTTAGTTCACTCATAGGGTGATTTATGAGAAGACCCATGATTCCTAACATGATTCATGGGGTTAACCTTGATTCATGGGGTGAAACATGATTTGGTAATTGATCCATGGGGTGAAACATGATTCGTGACATGATTTAGAAGGTGAACTATAATTCATCAGGTGATTTAGCGGTTGAATCATGTGATGAAGCATAGTGAAGGTGTCATTTTGGGGAATTGACGATGAGGAAGAAATATATGTTGGTGTCATGGTTCATGAGTAGAAGTGGGACCCTATTCATAGGTTCAGTAGTATGATTTTGAGATTGAGGTTGATGTGTCTTTTGAGGAGTGTCTAGTTCGCTTGCTTGATCATAGTGAAAAGGATCTCCATGGAAATAAAGTTCCCCTGGTGAATGTATAGTGGTTAAATAGATATATTCAAGAAGATACTTAGGAATGTGAGTCCACAGTATCCAGATTTGTTTGTCAGAAGTCCTATTTATGTATGGGAGAGTAGTTTGTGGATGAACTGCAATATAGTGGGGGGGAGGGTTGAAAAACCTTGAACCTTATTCTGAGGTATGAATTCATTTATGTTTGTCTAGAACATGTGTATTTTAATTATTTATAATGGTTTAGTGGGTTGAGAGTGGATAAAGAGTGGTTTTGGGAAGATCGGGTGGGCCTACAGTTTAAAAACTAAGCTGAGGCTTTCATGGAATGGGAGATTGTGTCATATTGTGAAATGGTTAGACATAGGGGTTAAACTCCCTACCTTGAAGGGTTTATAGTTTTAACCTTAAGGTCACATTGTGAAACTAGCTTATGTGGTTTTAGTTTTAAATTAGTTATTTTATTTTTGGGGTGTCTCAAAAGAAGGTGAGGGCTCCCCTTTTTGGACAATGCATGAAGGACCTCCCCTTTCCCTTGGGAGCTCTCCTCTTTTAGGTGTTTCGCCTTATTTATTGACTAAATCAAGAACTTTTTATCATGATTGGAAGATTTAGGTAAGGCTATCAGTCTATCTCTTTGTATTTTTTTATTATATTGTCCAGTGATCTCCCGTCATTTGTGTCTAATATTCCCCATTTCCTTGGTATTCTTCTTCTTTTATGACTTTTATCTCTTTATCTTGAATCAAAGGATAGTATTTTATGAGAATATATATACAAGTATAATGTAGGTGGTTTTTTAATCATTCCCTTAAACATATCAATGTTTCCTTTGTTCTTATGTTGTTCGGTAACACCTATGCACCTTGTGATTGACTTAAATAAATAAATAAATAATTTTTTTGTGGACTTAAATCATGAAATTTTACCTCTCTACAGACTATGAATATTCCATTGTTGATTAAACTATAATTTAACCACCCTTGAGTTGTGTGTGGCCTTGGAAAATAAATTGGTGACATTGGAAAGGCAACCCTAGGCATGCCTTGGGTTAGATACTGACCTTGTGTGTAAGATTGAGGATTCCTAGAATGGGATTAGGATCCAATGGCCATGTCTATTTTCTGTTACCCTATTTAATTAGATTAAAAGGTCAAAATAGATTAATTTACTTTGAATTTGAACTATAAAAAATGGGTTGGGATTCCTAAAGTTCACTCAAGGATATATATAATGGGATTTTTATGAAAGAATTATTGTAAATGAATTTAAGGAATTGTTAATTTTTTTCCTTTCTGCTTTGATTTTATTATGTTTTGGAGATCCATGGAGAAATCCACCTCATAATTGAGTTGTGATTTATAGTTGAGAATGTTGTGAGGAAATATCACTCAAGTTAAGATTTTTATTTTATTTGGAACATCATAGGGATATCCTTATTGGGTTTGGGTTATGGTTTTCAAATGGGAACGCCATCGAGGAAACCCCCCTCAGGTTGAAATTATGATTTATGATTTGGAATTACCTAGGGTAATCCTCCATGGGATCATATTCTAATTAGGATTTTTAATTTCATGGGTTAATCCCCCTCAGGTTCATATTTTGATTATGGTTGGGAATGTCATGGGACAATCCCACTTGGGTTCTGGTTATTATTTATGGTTGGAGATTTTAGGGGGGGATACCCTTGAGTTCAGATTATAAGTTGTATTTTGGAATGAAGTAGGGAAATACCCCTAGTTTCAAGTTATGACACATGGTTTAGAGTTCCTTGGGGATTTATCCCAAGTAATTGTTATGACACACAGTTTGGAGTGCCTTGAGGTATCCCCCCATGGACTTGTTATAATTACTAATTTGAAGTTCCATGGAAAACCCCCATTGGATTTTTTATGATTTGCATTTTGGAACACCTTGGATATTCTCCTTGGGTTCATTGTGTTCCATGAATTACTATAGATAGAGACATTTGGATTTGGCTGAAGAAGATATGGTCGATGTCGAGTTTCACTGGGGAACCTAAGGATTAATTATGGTTTATTTATTTATGTTGTTCCTTTATTTAATTTTTATAATATCATGAACTTATTTCCAAGACCAAATATTCATATGGACACTATTAGTTGGGACCTACTGAGTCGTACTCACACCCTACTTGGGATACCATTTGGTACCAAATTATACTTTATTAGTGAAGGACAGGATAAGGGAAATCACCTTATGACTGATGATTGATTTGGAATACTAGGATAGAGAATGGGAGTTAGGATAAAACTAGAATTCAAGACCATTTTGATTTTTTTTGATTTTTTTGTATCTTTTGGAATTTTATGAATCTGTCTTACCATGAATTAATGTCTGATTGATATTGTATATGGATCAATATGATACAACATGGGATTTGGATTTTTATTTCCATTTTCTAGGATGTAATTCTACTTATTTATGTTAATTTTTCTGATTTCTTTTATTATGACTATTATCACACTATGATATGGGGGTATAGTCTCCTTACCGTACCACTTTAGACCCTCCCTACTAGTCAAAAGCCATTGGCATATGGGGAGGTGTGCCTGAGGTTCAGTGAATCTCTGGTTTGATTTCTATTTAGAGTGAACTAGGTTGTCCATTTTGAAAACTTTACTACTTAATTATTTTTGATGCATTGATATTAGTTTCTAGCATTGATCGATTAGGAACACACTTTGGGACTTTTCTTGGGTCAACCCAAGTGACGTGTCAAGTTGACTCAGGTTTTTTTATGACATTGAGTGAAACTTCTATGATGGGTTGTTTTCTCCATTATTATATACTTTTTTTTTCTATTTATTCACCCACCCTAATCAATTTATATATTCTTACTAATTCCCAAAATTTTTGGGTTCTGCGTTTTTTCTCCAAACATCCAGGTTAGCGAGAGCACAAATGGATGACTACTCTAACTTCTTTACTTTCCCTTCTAGGTGTGGTGCGGGTTGTGATGGCTCAGGGTAGGTATGATCTAACTATCATAGTATGTGGTGTGAGACCCTATGAGGTATTCAAATTATGATAAGTACAATCACACAGATAGTGTATGTAACATACTAGAAGACCTTGCCAGGTATTTTTATGAGGAGATATGGTTGGGGTCATGCATTGAAGGAGGGGGACATGAGGTTGATATATTTCATGTTCACAATAACCTACTGAACTAGATATATGGTAGTGGATAAGAGATGATGTGGATGATATGACTATGACATGTGGTATGATTGTGATATGAGTTATGGTGTGTTATGGCATGACTGAAGAAGGGATTAGGAACACATGATATTTGATGTTGGGAAATGAGAGTGACAAATAAGGAAGGAAGTGATCATGAGGTACCCTTTCATCATGTTATTTTTGATATATTTTATTTTACTTGATGATATGTTTGGTGAGTGATATTTGATAAGGATGAGTGATAATTGACCTAATAGGTTAGTTTAGTAATTTATTCATTGGAGTATTAGTATGCTTATTCCACATTTGAATGATAGGTCTTATGTATGATCCTTCTGAGTATACATGTTATTATCACCTCTATATATAAACTGATTTCTAAGTTTCGAGGGAGATTTTAAAGGATGGGTTGTACAGTAACAGTTTGAAGCTTAAAGATATGGTCGGAGCCGCTGCTTAGAAGATTAATTTGGTATTTTTTTTTGTAAAATTTTATTTTCCTAACATGTAATTCATTGTGGATTATTTTGGGATTTTGATTATTTTTTATTATCTTTTTAATTGGTTGATTTTATGGCATGTTCCTGATATATATGAGGGTAATGCATCTCATTTTCAAGTTATAGATCATCGGTATTAGTTTCAAACCCAAGGCTAATCGGAGGCAGGCATTGGGGGTTACTCTAGTCATCAATTTAGTCCTATGAGGGGTTCCTATTAAGGGTGAATCATGACATATTTTTTTTCAAAACAAAAAAAATACAATATATTTTTTCATTTTTAAAAATTATAAAAATTATATAGATGTTGATATATAAAAGTTTTATTATTTCATTTATTTTTTGTATATTTAAAATATATAAATTATATTAAAAACGAAGCTATATATTTTTATTTTATAACATTAAAAAAACATCTAAACAAATATAAATAAAATATTTACTATTATGATTAAAATTTTTATTCTTATAATAAAAAAAATTGTATAAAAAAAAATTAAATATATTTTTTCTTAATGAATTTATGTTATTTATTTTGGTTGTTTCAATTATATATAAATATGATTAAAGGTAGTTTTGACAACTCAATGATGTATTGAAGACATAATTTTTTTTAAAAAAAATCCTCAATTTAGGTCATAGTCCAAAGACAATTTTTTTTCACACACCCCACCCACACCCCAACCCCATATATAATGGATTAGTGTGATATGAAGTTAGAGAGTTTAGATGGATTTATTTACATCCCTCCTCTACTTAATTATTCTATGGACCATGAAAAAATTTATCATTTCAATGGATTACAAAAAAACTAAACACCGCCCCGGTGATCAACCCCCCCCCCCCCCCCCCCCCCCGAGGACATCGACCTGGCCGATTGTCAGCAACCTCTTCCATCTTGGAAAAAATTCTCACACATCACTCAACCAATTATATTTTATTCAAGGACTTGTCATGATCATGAAACTGGGTCCATGCGGGTCCTGCGACGACCAGGGGGTGCCATGTGGTTCCACCACTCTATATCCTGAACAACTTAGTCGTTTGGGAGAATGGGGGGAAACGTTTCCCCCCCACGTGCTAGCTAGTGTGGGCCCTGTAACCTCCAACGGGCTAAGCCCCCCCCTGCGGGCCGGGCTGCACTCTTTTGCGGGCTAGGCGGTGCCACCCTGTGGGTTGGGCCGCGCCCCCCAGTGGGCCGGGCCGCACCCCCTGCGAGCAGGGCTGCACTTTCTGTGGGCTAAGTCTCACCCCCCTTCGGTTCGGGATGCACCCTTGACAGGCTGAGCTATGCCCCCCAGCGGGCCAGGCTAGAATGTGGCCTAGAGGGATGAGCCCACCACGACCCAAACCAACCTAACCGGCCTAGGCTGGGTCCAGTCGGGTCATCCCGACTGGGTCGAACCAGACCCAAACCCACCTAGGCCTAGTTTTTCTTAAAATGCCATAACTTGAAATCTAGATGTCTATTTGATGAACCATCTATAGCGATAGGATCCTTGGAGTGAGTCGGTCCTTTTGGTATACTCCCATAAAATTTTGGAGAAAGTTGGAGTATGACCAGGTAGTTTTCAACCTGAATCCAACCGGACCCTTGGTACTAAAATGCTTATAACTCACAGAATGGGCATCCGATTGACGCACCATATATCGCGTTGAAACCCTTACGACATGGCAGCCCTTTGGGTTAATCCTTTTTGGAGCTTAGTGGAATTTGAGGTATGACCGGTTTCTTGAGGAGAAGATTCTATGGAACTCGAGTGAACTGGGTGCGGGGAATCCTATGGCTGGTTGTCTTTGAATTAGTGTCCCTATGTGGATCTACATCATAATGACCCTATGTGGATCATCATCGTAGCTACCTGATGAGGACCAGTTTTAGAGAGGCCCATCGAGGACCAATTTCACGCGACCCTGTTTGGATAAGCATCAGGAGACCCTATTTGGATCAACATTCTAGTTACCCTGTGTGGATCAGAATTCCAGCAACCCTGTATGGATCAGCATTCTAGAGACCCTGATTGGATCAGCAGTAGCGTGACCCAACGAGGACCATACTTATAGTGTCCCATCGTGGAAAAATGACTTACGTCTAAGAATGAATCAAGAATAGAACAACTCCTTTGTAGACCAGTTGTGGAAATTATAAATGTAATAAGATGATATAGCTTAAGACTAATCATATATATTTCAGGTCTCTGAGTTTTATACCTAGTGTGAGATGACTATTTCTTCATTTTTTGTGATTGAGGTTTTTATTTGTGGTTTTTCCTTTGTGTAACTCTGGGAGACCTTCGGGGGTCTCAGGGACCCTAATGAGTATTGTTATATTCACCCCTGCACGAGATTCGTCCGTACCTTGTTGTGTCTTGTGCAGATGACGGACAACTTTGACCAAGGTTTGGGAGCCAGGACTGGATGGTGCTCGGAGGTGGAACTTTAGACGTGATGTGCCGTAGTGATGACCGACCATGATTTGTACCTACCCTCAGGTAAGAACCTTGGTGGATGATTCCAGGAGATGTTTTGCTATTGATGTTGTACTTTTCAGTTGGGATTGTATTCTGTCCCCCTTTACTTACAGTACTCACCCCATTTTACTTTCTGTACACATATTTTTACTACTTCAGTTTTACTACGTGGGTTGTGATCATTTAATTATTGGACTATGTGTTTGCAGATTTAAAGGAAATGCCTTCCCATTTTTCAGGGATATGCCTTTTGGTGCTAGTCGACAACCCCTGTCCTATGGAAGGCGGGCTTAGGGTAGTCACGGAACGGGCCCCGGGGGATGGGTAGTGATAAAGTGGTATCATAGGAGTCGGTTCTACCGAAGAACTAGGGCTATGATATTTTTAATGGAGAAGCATAGTTAAGTGTTTTGAGTGTGGTTTTCAGTTTAGGGAGTCCAGTGTTGGTGTGGAAGATGACATATCCATACACCAGGACCCTGAATTCTGATTTCTAACTCAGTGCATCAAAACACTGATTACGTGTGTTTTAGAAATGTTTTTACTTTTATCTCTTTTGAGTCAGCTCACCAGTTATAACTTTTGACTGTGGGGCACTTATTTCTTTCAGGATGTTGCCACGTAGATAGCTGGACATGATTCTCGAGAGAGTACACGATGATGACCCACTGAGTGACGAGGCTTCTGTGTAGGGCCCTCTTACTATGTTAGCACCTTTGGGTGGTGTACCAGAAGCACCACTACCTATTGGGAATCTGTTTCCACCAGCCCCACTGGAAAGATGGTGCACACTGACTGAGTGTGTTGCACAAGTTTCAGCGGTAGGGTCCTTTGAGGTTCTGAGGCGAGATAGATCCATTGGCGGCTAAGGACTAGGTAGAGGCTATGGCCAGATTTTTACACCCGGTTGGGACACCAGCCAACCAGATAGTGATCCTAGCTTCCAGTCTTTTCCTAGGATTAACAGGGAGATGGTGGATCCTAACTCTCTAGATACATGACAGGGTGACCCTATCCTGGGTGGATTTCAAGGGCCTCTTCAGGGCAGAGTTCATTCCATACACTCTATGCTCTGTTCGTATACAAGAGATGCTACACTTACAGCAGGGCAGCCCGACCATGGCCCAGTACTCGGTGAGGTTCACCGACCTCTCATGCTACTCTACCAACATGGTGCGGGACCCTTTCTTCAGGGCCCGGACCTTAGATTTGGGACTCCGACGAGAGATCAGAGCTTCGATGGTATCTCTCAGCATCCCGATGCATGTTGGAGTACTAGATAGAGAACTCTTGGTGGAGAGATTCCTTTCTGAGTAGACACTGACAGTGACACCCACCACTGGGAAACACGTAGCAGAGTCATCTGTGGTTGGTAGTAGGCAGATGACATAGAGGTCCAAGCAGACTAGACCTTCTGGTGGACGACCCTAGGACATAGGGTCAGTGGTGTGAGGATCACGAGGTAGAGCAGGCCAACAGAGGAGCAGACTGTGCTTCATATGCGGTGGGTAGGTTCACATGGCTCGCGACTGCCTGACTAGCCACACTGATGACCAGGAGACGGTCGAGGGACTGCCAAGGAAGAGATAGAGATTCGAGCGGGGAGGTCCATAGGAAGTAGGTGGACATGGCAGAGGATCTGTTCATGCAACAATTGGTGGGTGGTGATTCTAGGTTCTGTCGCCACCACCTCAAGGTGGTCCACCCCGACAATGAGGAGTTGGTGGACAGGGACGAGCTCAACTCTAGGAAGCTGAGGCCTATGACCACGACGCTCTAGATATGATTCAAGGTACAATCTGTTTCTACTCTACCTTAGCTGCAGTACTTATAGACACAGGTTCTAGTCACTCTTTCATTTCTAAAACCCTTGTTCGGAGCTCATAGATTCCGGTAGATCCGTTGGCTCGATCCTTATGGCTAGAGACTCATACAGATGGGAATTCTATGACTACACACTGGTTTTAGTAGTGTGATATTACTCTAAGAGGTGAGAGCTTTGGATGAGATCTTTTAATAGTGGAATCGAGGCCTTACGACATCATCTTGGGTATGTACTAGTTATCTATAGTCCATTATCAGATTGACTACATTAGGTGCAAAGTGCAGTGTGTCTGTGAGTATGGGACCAAGTTTTCCTTCACCGGTGAGAAGGGAACCCATGCAGTATTGGATAGACATACCCGGAGGAGGGTTTATCCAATCACACATATGTTTGATAGCCTTACCCATAGAGTAGTTGATGTTGAGAGTTAGAGATATCCTGTAGTGGTGGACTAGTATGCTGATTTATTCCCTGATGATGTTCCAAGACTACCTCCTCATAGATAGGTGGACTTTTATATCGAACTGTACCCTAGGAAGACACTGATATCTACACCAGCATATCGAATGGATCCTATAGAGCTTTTTGAGTTACAAGTATAGTTGGAGGACTTGCAGAGGAAGAGGTTTATAAGGCCCAGTGCTTCTCCATGGACAGCCCTGATTTTTTTTCTTCCAAGAAGGCAGATGAGAGTTTGAGGTTCTGTGTGGATTATCAGTGCCTGAACTAGGTGATTGTGAAGAACAAGTATCCACTTCCGAGGATTGATGATCTCTTTGATCTACTAAAGGGAGATCTTTGGTTTTTGAGATAGACCTCAGATCAGGCTATCATCAGCTCAGGGTACAAGATGGGGATGTGCAGAAGGCGCCCTTCAGATGTTTGTATGGACACTATGAGTTCTTGGTTATGTCATTCAGCGTGACCAAATCCCCTATAGTGTTCATGGGACTCATGAACAGGATCTTTCAGTCATACCTCAATCGCCTAATTGAGGTCTTCATCGACGACATCTTGATATACTCGGCGTCAGAGGAGGTGCATACCTATCTTCTGCAGATAGTTATGGATACACTCTGAGAGTACCAGCTTAATGGTAAGCTCTTAAAGTGACAATTTTGGATATGGGAGGTCCACTTTCTGGGACACGTTATCTCGGAGGCTGGAGTTGCAGTGGATCTAGTAAAGATAGAGGTCGTGCTTGCTTGGGATCCACCCAAGAGTGTGACCGAGGTGCGAAGTTTCTGGGGGTTGGCTGGGTACTCCCAGAGATTTGTACCTAACTTTTATAGATTTGCGACACCATTGTTAGAATTAACTAAGAAGGTACATCCCTTCTTTTGGAAGGAGAGATTCTAGAAGAGTTTTTAGAAACTAAGGCAGAGACTAAAAATTTCCCACATCTTGAGGCTACCAGAAGAGGGCATTGGGTATGTAGTCTAATGTGATGCATCAAGGAATAGACATGGATGTTTTCTGATGTAGGAGTGAGCAATAGTCATCTATGGATCATGATAGCTAAGATAGGATGAGCATAACTATGCTACCCATGACCTAGAGTTACCAGCAGTGGTCTTCACCTTGAAGATTTGGCGACGCTACTTAATTGGTGAATGGTTTACTATTTACTATGATAATAAGAGTCTCAGGTATATATTCTCACATAAGGACATGAACCTGAGACATCAATGTTGGATAGAGTTCCTCTAGGACTCTGAATTTGAGATAGTCTACACTCCTAGGAAGGGGAATGTAGTAGCAGACGCACTCAGTAGGAGGTCTGGTCTATAGTTTCTAAGTAAGGCAACAGAGAATCTATCCGCGTTGCAGATATCATTTTTGGATAGAGATGGAGGATCTTACCTCCAGTCTATGACTGTTACTCCCCCAATTCTTTAGAGAGTTCGAGAAGCACAACTTGGGGACATTTACTGTGGGGCTCGACGTGCTTAGATATCATCAAGACAGGAACCTGGTGAATATTTTGAAGGTGGGGAGCATGTCCTCCTCTTCAGAGGATGACCCATGGTACTGGTGGCACTACAGGAGTAGGTGTTGAGGGAGTTCCATACGTCCTCTCTAGCGATACATCCTGGTGTGGAGAAGATGTATCAGGACCTCTGGCGTCAATACTGGTGGCTAGGAATGGAGAAAGCAGTGTCATAGTTTGTTTCATGATGCCTCACTTGTCTATAAGTGAAGGCTAAGCATCAGGTTCCAGCAGGATTAGTGCAGCCACTAGATGTACCGAAGTGGAAGTGGGATGGTATTTACATGGATTTTGTGATAGGGCTACTGCGTACGTCCAGGGACCATGATTCCATCTAGGTGATTGTTGACTGACTCACCAATTCAGCCCACTTCCTACCCATCCAAGAGCAAGGAACAATAGACAGATTGGTATGCCTCTACGTACATGAGATTGTATGGATTCATGGGGTTCCATTGATAATCATATCTATTCATGACACAAATTTTACATCTCGGTTGTGGAAGGAATTGCAGGAGGAATTCAGGACTCATCTAAGTTTGAGCACCGCCTTTCATCCTCAGATGGATGGTCAGATGGAGCGGACCATTCAGACATAGGAGGATATGCTTCATGCTTTCATCCTAGATTTCGGCCACAGTTAGGAGGATCACTTTCCCTTAGTGGAGTTCGCGTACAACAACAAATATCACTCCACCATTGGTATGGAATTGTTTGAGGCCTTGTATGGTCGACCATGAAAATCACCTCTATGCTAGACATACTTATGGGAGTCAGCACTTATGGGTCCAGAGTTGGTACGAGCTACCACTTAGAATGTGAAAATAATCTAGGAGGGTATAAAACTATATATATTAGGCATAAGTCTTATGCTGATAGGATACAAATACCTTTGGAGTTCGATGAGAATGACCATGTCTTCCTACGGGTCTCACCTCGATGAGGTTTGTAGAGATTTGGTCAGGGTGGCAAGCTATCTTTGAGGTTCATCAGACCCTTTCAGGTTCTCGACGGAGTTGGCGAGGTGGCGTATTTCCTAGCTCTTCCCCCACAGATGCATCGGGTGGATGATGTTTTCCACATGTTGTAGGTGAAGAAGTACGTGCATGATCCATCACACGTTCTCAATTGGGGAGAGCTGGACATTGATGATCAAGCGACGTTTACAGAGGTTCTAGTGGAGGTTAAGGATCGACAAGAGGGGGTCCTTCGTGAACGATTAATACCTCTGGTGCACATTCACTGGCAGCACATGAACCTCTAGGAGATCACATGGGAGCGGGAGGCTCAAATTCATGCTCAATACCCCCACTTGTTTCCTTAGTCTATGTTGTGGTTTTCAGGGACACAAATCCATAATGTGGGGAGAATTTAAATACCTGGATTTTCCATGTAATTATTTTAGTTATATGGAACTATTCTAAGGCTACGAAATCTGATGGCGTTTGATTCCAATGCTCGGTGTTCCCAGAACATAATTTTAAACTTTTTTAAGGTATGTTCAGTAAACGTGAGAGCGAGAAATCCTAACTTTTTAATCAGTGCTCAGAATTGAAATACAAGGGCACCGTTGAACTCGCAGTGCCGGGATTCACTTAAGGGAGCCATAACCTCAACCGCAGTGGGTTGAGAGAGGAAGTTGGTTTTTGCAGTTTTCATGGAGGATAAATAAAAATAAAAATAATTTATTTTAAATATCCACCACCTCTCTTTAGGTTTTGCTGGTGGGGACCACAAGGGGTGGTTGGGAATTTAATGGAGGACATTAAATGTCCGGTTATAGAAAAATATGTAACCAACCTACATGTAATTAAAGAGGTTCATTAATTGAACCAATTAATGAACCTCTCATAATTATGTGTTATAAGGTTGACTCCCATCATCTATCTCTTTATGAATTCATTGGAAAAAGGAGTGGTGTTTTTTGGAGAGGAAGATTTTGGAGGAGTCTCTTGATGAAGAACGAATACATCAAGCAAGAACTGAAGATCATCGTTTGAGCGAAATCGTTGGAGGATTTCTTCAGGATCGACGAACACCAACCCATATTCAAACGCGGGATGCTCTCCAATGACTCACGAGGTAGGTTTTTTCTTGTATAAATTCCAAGAGTTGTTGAATCATTTATCTTCTCCCATGATAAGATGCTAGCATGGAGGGCGCAGGCCAAACGAACAAGGCTCATTCCCTCCGCCTCTTGTTCAATCGTTGTGTTCTACATGAGTGAATTTTTGGATTGGATAGAACCCAAATTTGAGGGTTAGGAAGTGAAGGATACGACCTGGGAAGCTCGTAGATGTGATCGGATGGAAAAAAAGGACCACCAGAGCTCACCCGGTGGCCCATGGAAGACTGCTGGCGCGGTGTCAGTGTGGTTTCACCTGCGACTCATGCTGGAAGGCAATGGTAGCAGCCGTCATTGGTAGGCCACGGTGGTAGCGGCGCGCCGTCGCACACCACTAGAGGAGGTAGCGGCGGTCCGTAGGTGGCTGACACCAGTTGGTCGTGGAGGTGGCGGCGTGCCGTCGCGCGCCGTAGGAGGAGGAGGTCATGACTCTTTAGTCGCGACGATTGACCAGGGTGGCTGGCACTGGTCTGCAGCAGAGGCAGAGCGGCATGCCGTCATGCGCCACTGGTGGTGGCTACAACTTGAACCTGCGGCGGAGGAGGGACCCCCTCCCTACGGGCCCCACGGCGACCAGGTGGTGCCATGTGGCACTACCGCTCCATATCCTGAACAGCTTAACTATTCAGGAAAAAGGGGGGAAACATTTCCCCCATCATGCTAGTTGGGGAGGGCCCCATACCCTACTATGAGCTAAGATGCCCCACCCTGTGGGCTGGGTTGCACTCTCCTGCGGGCTGGGTTGTGCCCCCCTTGCGGGCCGGGCCGCGCCCACCCAGAGGGTTGGGTCATGCCACCTGCAGGTCGGGTCATGCCCCCCCGTGGGCTGAGCCGTGCCCCCAGAGATCAGGACTGTACTGCAACACAGTGGGCCAAGCCCACCATGGCCCTGCCCAGACCGGGGCGGGCTGGGTCAGTCCGACCGGGTCGGACCGGACCCAGACACATCCAGGCCCAGTTTCACTTAAAATGCCATAACTTGAAATCTAGACGTCAGTTTGATAAACCGTCTATGGCACTGGGATCTTTGGAGTGAGATTTTCCTTTTGGTATACTCCACTCAAATTTTTTAGAAACTTGGAGTATGATCAGGTTGGATTGAACCCAAATCCAACTTGGACATCAGTACTAAAATGCTTATAACTCACAGATCGGGCATTCGATTGATGCACCGTCTATCTCATTTGAACCCTTATAACATGGAAGTCCTTTGGGTTTCTCCTTTGTGGATATTAGTGGTGGTCGAGGTATGGCCGATATTTCAAGGAGCAGATTCTACGGAACTCAAGTGCACCAGGTGCGAGGAATCCTGTGGTGGGTTGTCTTTGAAGTAGCGACCCTGTGTGGATCAGCATCATAGCGACCCTGTGTAGATCAACATTGTAGATATCCAACGAGGACCAGTTTTAGAGCGGCCTATCAAGGATTAGCTTCTAGCGACCCTGTGTGGATCAACATTGAGTGACCCTATGTGGATCAGCATTCCAGCGACCCTGTGTGGATCAACATTTCAGTGACCCTGTTTGGATAAGTATTCTAGCAACCCTGAGTGGATCAGCAGTAGCGTGACCCGACAAGGACCATCCTTATAGTGGCCCATCGTGGAACAATGACTTATATCCAAGAGTGGATCGAGAATAGAACAACTCCTTTTGGATCATTTGTGTAACTTCTAAATGGAATAAGATGATATAGAATAAGATTAATCATCTATATTGCTGATCTATGATTTTTATACCTGGTGTGAGATAACTATTGCTTCGTACTTTTTGATTGACGTCTTTCTTTGTGGTTTTTACTTTGTGTAACTCTTGGAGACCTTTGGCGGTCTTGGGGTCCCTACTTAGTATTGTTATACTCACCCCTGCATGAGCTTCTCCCACACCTTGTTGTGTCTTGGGAAGACGACAAACAGCTTTGACCGAGGATTGGGAGCTAGGACTGGACAGTTCTTGGAGGTGTACCTTTAGATGCGGCATTCCATAGTGATGACCGACCTTGAGTTTCACCTAGACTTTAAGTAGGAACTTTGTAGATGATTTTGGGAGCTATTTTTTTGTTGCTGTTGTAATTTTCAGTTGGGCTTGTATTCCAGCCCCCTTTACTTATATTACTCACCCCATTTTACTTTTAGTACACATATTTTTACTACTGCATTTTCACAACATGGTTTGTGCTCGTTGTATTCTTTGACTGTGTGTTTGCAGGTTTAAAGGCAATGTCTTACCATTTTTCAGGGATATGTCTTTCGGTGCTAGTCTCCAACCCCTGGCCTATGGAAGGCGAGCTTGAGGTAGTCACGACATAGGCCCCTAGGGATGGTTCATGACAGCCTCAACACCATGACTGATCTCTACAAGAAAAAAGTAAATGAGACAGTGGAGTTCATCCAGACTTGTGCCCATTAAAGGGATTGTTTTCAAACTTTAAAGAAATGGACCATAATTAATTTTTGATGTGTAATAATCAACCACAAATAAATATTACATGTGATGTGACATATATTAACTGAATTAGTGTGTTTTTTCAATATAAATGTGTTGTTTTAGTTTAAAATTCACGTCACTAGTCAAAAATAAGAAAACAATCTTTGATTATTTTCAAACCTTAAGAAAATGATCAATAATTCATTTATGATTTGTAAGAATCAAATACACTTCAATATGACACCCGATGTGGTTAGTATGACTCTAAGTGCATGTTTTAAATAAATAAGTTTCATTTTAGTTTAAAACATGCATCACATAGCCACAACTGAGAAAACGAGATCAGATTATTTTCAAACTTTTGGAAAACAATCCACAATTCATTTTTCTTGTGTAATAATTGACCACACACCAATCGGAAAAATGATGTGGTAATTATGAATCAATGTACATGTTTTCAATATAAAAGTGTCATTTTCATTTAAAAACCCATCAAATATCAAAAACTAAGAAAACTAGCTTGGATTATTTTCAATATTTAGGAAAACATTCCATAATTCATTTGTGATGTGTAAGAATCAACTACACATAAATCTGACATAAAATGTGACCAATATGACTCAAAGTGTGTGTTTTCAATAAAAAGATGTCATTTTAGTTTAAAATGCACATCACAAGCCAAAACTAAGTAAACATGCTTGGATTATTTTTAGCCTTTAAAAAAATGATCGATGAATCATTTGAGATGAGTAGGAATTGACCGCACGTAAATCTGGAACCCAATGTAGTTGGTATGAAGTGAAGTGAATTTCTTAATAAATAAGTGTCATTTTAGTTTAAAATGAGTGTCACATCACCAAAACCTAGAAAAGAAGCTTGGATTGTAATGCCCAAAAGAGTTATAAATAAAATTTTCATTATAATTTAATTACATTTATTATTATCTAATAGGGTTATAGAAAACACATGTGTTTCTTTGGTTTTATTATATCCTATCATATTTAAATGACCGTTAAGCATCATTACCATTGATAAAATGTATATTGAATAGTGATAACATGATTAGTATAAATATAGGGCTTTAAAAATCTAATTAATACATACAAAGGAAGTGATGGCCTCAAGGTATCTCCCCCTCTCTGCTCCACTAGGGTTTCCTCCTGAAACCCTCTGATCGGGGTCTGTGGTGCATCCATGAGTTTTCTCCTTCCTTATTCCCATTCTTCCCCCTTCTCACATTCTCTTCTTACCATTCTATCCTTCCTTTTTCCTTTTCCCACTCCACAATTTGGTTTCATTCATAGATAGATTTTCTTCCATCTTGGCGGTGTGGTCATCTTATTTTAAGCTTCTTAGGGTGGATTTGTTGGTTTGGATGATGGTCTTTATTGTTGAAACCCCCAGTTACTTCTTCCCTGCTCTGACCTCTCCTTCCACTATGCCTCTCCAAGTAGGATATGGAGTGATGGATTCTTAGTGTTTTAGGGATATTCGGTCTAGTGGTAGAGGGTATTTTAGGAGAGACTACATCATCGAGTTCACGTTTTAATATATTGGTTTCAGTCTTGTCATTTTTTCACCATTTGGAATCTAAGGTAGTTTAAATACCTTCCCTAACCTCAAGAACATCTCCTCCCCACTGAGTTGGACCTGAAGTGGTGGTTCCTTAGAGGTTTTTTTACGTGGGATTTGGCGGTTTGTTGGTGCTCCCTATGTGGCCAAGATTGATTCTTTGGTTTTTGTTTTTCTTCCTCAAGGTTTTAGTAAAGATTTAGTTCTTTTATTGACTGGTTATAGTATTATCAATAGTTTTCTCATGATGAATCCATTATATATTTATATGTTCCACTTTGGATGTTCTTTTATGGTGTTCGCCCTGGTGTGGAGTCTGGATGTGGAAGACTATCCCTATGAACTTAGGCTTTGTGATGTTGTGACTGACGATGAGGATAATAGTGATGTGTCTCACCGATGAAGGTGAGGCAATGTGTATGGTTGTCAAGGTGTGTGGTGAGAGGTTTATCCATCTGAGTCTGATGATGTTGGTTTGAATTCAAATCTGAGTATTGGTGAGATTTTTGGCAGTTCATGGACTGAGGTGTGATGTTTTTTTTTCATTTTATTTTGAATTTTGTATCTCCTATTATCTTGTTTCAACCAATTATATTACATGGAGTAGGAAAAAATGAGGTTTCAGAGCATGTATTCTTTCCCCAGATCTTTGCTAACTAGATCTGGATGTTTGAGAGGGTATGGCTTTTCCATCAGTACCAGGCCCATGCATCTTTGCATGAGACACTTAGCCAACCAGCCTTGCAATAGTGGAATGTTATGAATCAATGTTTTATTTGCTGGGGAGGGTAAATTCTAGGTAGTCTTGGTTTGGGTTGTCTCTCTAGACCTATGAGTTTTTTATGTGTTTCTATCGGTTACTACTCAACCAAAAAGTGCATATTTGAAAACCCAAAAAAAGTAAATTTTCAGTAAAAAAAAGTGATGACCTCAACCAGTAGGATCATACCCTCTAAAGCCCTTTTATTAGAGATTCTAATGGAAATAGAATATTTGGGATTTATCATTGACCAATCCTAATATGAGATCCAACAACTTAAGCATGATTAAAACTATTTATGTGATAAGTTCAATCTCATCGAGATCATGACCCAAACCATGTACGACAAACTATCCCATGAAAGTCTCACCATCACAAAACTTACTCTTAGGGAATTTGCTGGCGTATTAAAGGGATACGTATCAAGACCCTAAAAATATGAGTATGTACATTTTTTTTAAATAATCAATATATTTTAATCATATTATTTCTTCTTTATAGATTATTCTTATTTGATACAATAAAACACAAATAGTATTTTTGGGTAATATTCAAATTCAATTAAGGAATTTATTTTGATGAATTAATGGATTTTTGAAATAAATAGTATTTTAATAAAATATTATTATTAAATAAGGTCTATTAAATATAAATTATCATATAATTTTTATGAATTCAAATGTAATTTTTATAAGGGTTCAGAAACTGTTATTGTCAAAAAACCCCGCATTTATCAATAAATGGCGATATTTATTTTAAAAGTAAAAATTAAAATATTTATAAAACTGTTTTTATAAAATTAATATTATGTTTATAATCATTATTTTGAAATTATCAAATGGTGAATTTTCATAATTTTCTGAGACAATCGAATTTTTCGGTAAAAATTAAATACTGTATGAATATACAGTGTGTATTGTGACATCATAATGACCGAAAAGTGAAGTAATAAATACTATAAAATTTATCCATGAAAAAATATATTTTTTCTATATAAACAAATATTATTTTAATTTTATTTGATTTATTTTATAAATCCATTATGAATCCTTCAAAACTTATAAAATATTTTATGTTTTTAAAATCCTTTCTTTAAGATTATTACTCACCTCCACTTAAGAAAGGGTATTATTTTGTTATTTTAGAACATTATCATTATAAAATAATTAAAAACACTTCCATATTTCATAAAAAATAGACAAAAACCATGGTAATAATTTTGTTTTTTGTTATTTCATTATATAGAGTCTAAAACCTAAGTTTGAAAAATGATAAAAAATCCCCCACTCCTTTAATATATAAACCCACCCAATTTCCCATTTCTATTCACTCTAAATACTTGAATCATGTCCTTACTATTACCTCCCCTACTTAGAGTCCATCCAAGGTTCCCCCAACCTCTATAGAAGCTCCTCCCAAGCATTTGGAGTCACAGACTCAAGTAAGGGATCCTCACCTTCTCTTATTTATTCATATTTCTATATTTTCTTATGCCTTCTATTTAAAATTACTAATCTTGGGATATGTATTTAAATGTTATTAATTCCCATTTTATTAAAAAATTATAATATACTCATTTCTATCTCATCAACCAATTTTATAAATTTCTAAATGACACCGTTAAGCTACCAAAATTTCACCGTGATTTTCCCTGCCAAAACAATTGTACACTGAGTACCATACCCATTTCCTATCAAGGGTATTAACATTTATCCACTTAAAAATCTTTTACTTGGGAATTATATGTATTTATTCCACACTCAATTATATTTTAATAAAATATTACGATGAATGAATCCATATTGTATAATCTATGTGGCATACTTAAGCATGAGAATGAAATAAAAGTGACGGGTGCGCCTAAAATTATATAGTGTTCCAATGAATTTGGTAATGTTTAGTGTCATGATACTTCATATAGTGGAAGTTATTGAACCTGATTCCTTTATATAAATTTTTCTATCATGATGTCTTGGTAGTTATCCTTGACCTATGTTTATGATGTAGTGTTTTAAGTTCTTGCCACATTTCCCATGTTATGATTATTATGCTATATCATGACTTATTATTCATATTTATGATTCGAACACCTTTTATTCCCCATTTATATTCCTATTTTCTAACATGTATCACATTATTACATGTTTATTCCCTTTCCTAGCTTTATATGTCACCACTTTCTTATGTATATCCCCAGGTTATCCCATGCAGTTTTAAAAGCCATGGAATTTTATAATCATGTTAAGTAAGTTTTCAATAATATTGTTGTATCACAAGTTTAAGATGTTATGATATGTACCTAATTCCTAAATACACTATATTTCTCTATCTTTTAGGTTTTATTATGATTAATTTTATGTAATAAATCATGAATTAATATGTAATAAAGAACAGGGTTATTTTAGTTGGTATCAAAGGAAAAGTTTAGTAATCTTTGGGAGTAGGATTAGAAAACTCTATCAAAAGCCTTATGGATAAGACTAATTATAAGAAACCATCCAATTTTTTTTGTAAGTATAGAGTAACTAGTTTATCAAGAAAATAATTCTCTTCATAGATACTACAAGTGGGAATGGTTATGGAACAAATGTACCTATGGGTAATAACTCCGACAAGGTTTGTCAAGCTTGACTCAGCGTAACATACTACACAAAAATGGGCCCTACTGTGCACCTGGTTTGACACTCTCAGGAGATATTCTTTGGTAAATTTATAATCTCATTATAAACCATTATTAAAGTAATAAAAAAATACCTATAAGAATATATGTTAGGAAATAGATCATGGGTAACATAGATTGAAGCCTAGAAATTCATAAGTTAAAGAAATACATGTAATTTATAAGTTATATATTTAATGTCATTAGATTCACATTTATGTATTTAATAGTTTAAAAATATTCATCCCCAATTTCTCCTTTATTATATCCAACAGCCAAAAATATGTGGAATCATTTAAACAATCAATGCAGTAAAAACGTGATGACTGCCTGAGATACCCAACCCGATGGGAGTAGGAATCACAAACTTTGTGATGATACTCTCTTAGATGACTCAGGTTATGAATAGAAAATAAGATCATGAGGAGTTCCCAAATCCACTTAAGAAAGAACATGTTTCAATTTAGATCTATATTCTATAAATTCCTCTAAATTTCAATGGATCATCTGATCCCCTAATCGCGGAACAATGGATTAACTCCATTGAGAATATATCTTCCATCCTTAAATGTTCTGAACAACAAAAGGTTCTACTAGATTTTTATCATATGGAGGGAGAAGCTGAACAGTGTTGGAAATTGATCAAAATATGAATCCTGAGGAAGATATCGAAGCAATGGGGTGGAATGAATTCCAAAAAATGTGTTTTGATAAATATTTTCCTCACACTCCCCGTCTTAAAATGGAAAGGGATTTCCTTTACCTTGAGAAAAAATATGACAAATCTATCAAGAAATATGATGAAAACCTCACAATACTTTCATGATATGCGTAAATATGTATCTTTAACCCTGAATGTAAGGTTAACCACTTCTTTGGTGTGCTAAAACCTAGTCTATGAAAACCCCTAGTGATCCGAGACTTTGATAGATATTAGGAAATTGTCTGATGTTCCCTCAAATTCGAAATAGAGATTGTTGAATATCAAGGTTATCATATTGATAAGAAGTGGGAAATGGAGTTTAATTCTGGTATTCCAATGTAGTAATCTAACTATGTTGAGAAATTTCAACATACCAATTGTCAATGTGTGGAAAGAATCACCCTATAAATTTCCTAAAGGGAATAAGGAAATGATTTAGGTGTGGGAAAGAAGGGTACCTAGCTAGTGAATTCTGGTTGGACAAACCCTCTAATGCATTGGAAGAGATGAATGCTCCGGTAAACCCTTATTTTATTGTTCATTTCTACAAATTCAAGGAACCAGAGAACTTTGAAAACAAATGCACTAATCCAAGGGTTTTCAGAGACAACCAACAACCTACATGGTATAAAGGGAGATATTTTTCCATAATAACCGTTGAGGTGGATCCCGACAACAAATTGGTGACAGGGAAGCTAGTTATTCATTCAAGAATAGTGAGAAAACTTTTCTATTCTGGTTATATGCATTCCTTTATATCATGAAAGTTTAGTATAACTATTCAAAAAATACCACAAATCAATGATGTAGAGGTGTCAGTGAAAATAAAAATGGGGAAATTATTACATCTAGAGTATATAACTCCCCAATATCATAATTTGTGGGAAAAACTTCCCAAAAAACATTTTCATACTCCCTTTTGTGGAATTTGATCCAATTCTGGGTATAGATTGACTTTCCCTATACAGATACAACATAAATTATCTCAAGAAAGAAATCACTCTATGTATTGTGAATCGACCCCTAATTCTATACAAGTGCAAGGAGGAGGATGAATATTCTTTAGCACCAATATCTCAAGCATGTGTACTATTATTTATGAGAAAGTGTATCTAGCTCAAATGATTGAGTCTAAGAAAAATATCATCCTTGAATACATTCCCATTGTGAGGGAATACACTGATGTGTTTTCTGAGGAATTGTATGGTCTTCCTCCTAGCCGAGAGGTTGAATTTTGAATCGATATTATAACAGGGGAGCTAAAATTATCCAAGAAAGAATATATAATGACTATAATGGAAGTTGAGGAGCTAAAGAAATAACTATAGGATAGTCTGGACAAGATTCCATCTCCCCAAGTGCTTCAACTTAGGGTGCACCAATCCTCTTCGTTAAGAAGAAGGATGGGTCAATGTGCCTATGTATTGATTATCATGAGCTCAATAATATCATGATAAAGAAAAAGTATCCTATACTAAGGATTAGTGACATGTTTTATTAGATGAATGGAGCACAATAATTCTATAAGATGGATCTGTGGTTAGGATATTACCAAGTTAGGGTGAAGAATGAGGATATCCATAAGACTTATTTTTGTACAAGGTATGGGAACTATGAGTTCATAGTAATTCCATTCAGACTCTCTAATTCTCCTGAAATAATCATATAATTTTTCAATAAAGTATTTAGAGATTACCTTGAAAATTTTTTGGTTGTATTTATAGATGATATTCTAATATTCTCCAAAACCAAGGAGGATCATGAGGATCATATAAGCGCTGTTCAAATGACCTTAAGAAAGGATAATATTTATGCCAAGTACAAAAAATGAAAGTTCTGGTTGAAGGAATTATCATTATTTGAGAACATCATTATAAGAAATGAGATATCTATGGACCCTTCAAAGACAGAAGCTATTAAAGGATGGTCAAGGATAACATTTGTGAAAAATATCTGTAGTTTCCTTGGATTAGCTGGGTACAATCATCGATTTGTGAGAAATTTATCATGATTTTCAAACCCTATAACCAAGATAACTCAGAAGGGAGTAAAGTTTCCTTGGAATGATTAATGTGAAGAGATATTAAAGGAGTTGAAAAGTAGGATTATCACTGCCCTCATTCTCACACTACCCATAAGTGGAGAAATTTTCATATTATTAAACTATGTTTTGAATAAGGGCTTGGGATTTATATTAATACAGAATGACAAAGTCATAGCCTATGCTTCAAGGTAGTTGAAAGTTTATTAATGGGACTACCCAACACATGATCTGGAGCTGGATATAGTGATCATCGATTTGAAAATATGGCATAATTATCTCTTTGGAGAGAAGTGTGAAATATATATGGATAACAAAATCCTCAATTATATATTCACAAAAAATAGCTAAATATGTGCCAATGAAGTTAGTTAGAGCTGATAAAGGACTATTAATTCTCAATTCACTATCATCCTGGGGAAAGATAATGAAGTGGCTAATGATCTAAGTATAAAGGATTCAATAATTCTATCATTTATGATAATTTAGAAGGATCCTATCTTCTTATATTTGAAAAGGATGTACATGGGAATCATAAAGGAAGGAACATCATCAATACTTTCAAAAATTATTTCTCAACTATCTCTTATAGAGTTGTTAAAGGATGATCAAAGAGGTGACGTGGGAATTCAGAAGAAATAGGAAGCTAAAAGAAAAGGGAAATCCTCAAAATTCAATTTTAGTGAAGAAAGAGTTGCGATATTTGGGTCAAGACTTTGTGTACCATCAAATAATGAGTTAAAGAAGGAGATGTTGGATGATGCAAAAAGCTCAAACTTCTCCATACACCTAGGAATAAAAATATGTATTGAGATCTCTAAGAACTCATTTGTTGGAAAAATACGAAGAAGGTGATCATGGAATATACATAAATATGTATCATATGTCAGAAAGTGAAAGTGAAAATAAAAAAATACAAGGGATGATGCAACCATTACCCATTCTTACATGAAAATGGGAAAATATCATCATGGACTTTGTCACTGATCTTTTGAAGACATCAAGAGGGAATAATACTATATGGATTGTGGTGGATAATTTTACAAAGTTTGTGCACTTTAATTTGATTCGAGAGGATTTCTAACTAGATCAACTTGCACAGATATACATCAAAGAAGTTGTGAGACTTCATGGAGTACCACTATCAATTGTATCTGATCGAGATTTGAGATTTACATATATGTTTTATAAAAGTATCCAATATTATCTAAACACTGAGTTGAACTTTAGTGCAACCTATTATCCTCAAACTAATGGACAGTCTGAGTGGACTATTCAGACACTAGAAGACATGTTCTGTGGGCTTTAAAGGAGGATGGGACCAATATCTTCCTCTAGTTGAGTTCTACACTACCACAAAAACAGTTTTTCGCAGTGCCCCCCCTTTATCAGCGCTAACAAAAAAGTGCTGATAAAGGGTCGGCTTCAAAAAAAAAATTAAATATATTAATATATAAATATATAAATATGGTTATATTGATATATAAATATAATATATAATTTTTAAATATATTTTAGATAACTATAAATGTACATTTACACTTATTATACATAATATATAAGATATTTAGTGAAAATGGCTTCTTAAAAAATTAAAAAAATATTTTTAATTAATAATTTTCTAATCATTATGGAGTAATAGTCATTTAATAACAATTTGAAGACTAAAAAAATTAAAAAAAATTAAAAAAAGATCCAAAATATGTTGAAAACGCAACTCAAACTTCAAACGGCCATAACTTTTGATCTGGGTGTCCATTTGAGCTCTACCACATATCAAATCGAAGCCTGCGACGAGCTCTACGTCGCTGTGACCCAGGGAGGACCTCGGTCAAGCGATTTTCGAGGCCAAAAGAGGCCCAGAAGGCCTCCAAAACTGAGTTTTTAGTCGGGATACCCCGATTTTTTAACATTTTGTGGATTTTCACCCTCGTTTAAGGGGGTATTATTGGATTCTTTTGGTGGGGTATGAATTTATTCCAAGGTATTACATTAATATTGATATTATGTCTTTGAAATTTCATCATTTTTTATAATGCACTGCTATTTATAATCAAATATATAACAATATATTCATATTTTTTAAATATTCACACCTAAAAATTTAATTATAAATATAAATAACAAAATATATTTACATATAAAATATATTAGCTTTATCTAAATAATAACTAACATCCATTTTATTTTAAATACAATGAATATTTATATACCTATATATAAATCTAACTATATATATATATTAATCAAACTATATATATATATTAATCTAACTATATATATATATTAATCTAACTATATTTATATTAATCTAATAACTATATATATATTAATATAACTACATATATATATATTAGTATTACTATAAATATATATATTAATGTCACCATAAATATATATATTAATATCACTATATATATATTAATATAACTATATAAATATATATTCATATAACTATATATATGTTAATATAACTATATATATGTTAATATAACTATATATATGTTAATATAACTATATATAAACATATTAATATAAATATATATTACTATACGAATAAATATAACTAAATATATATATATATATATATATAGATATAGATATATATTAATACCACTATATATATATATATTAATATTACTATATATATTATAATATAACTATATATATATATATTATAATATAACTATATATATATATTAATATAAATATATATTACTATATGAATAAATATAACTAAATATATAAATATATATATAGAGAGATATCATGAATTGGAAAGCAAATCAAAATAGAGTAGTGGTAAGGGCTTAGGCGCGCAGGGGGGAGGTCTCGAGTTCAAATCCTGGTGGAGGCAGGGGTGCGCACGCATGGGGAATATTGGAGCAAGTGCTGTTAAAGGGTGGAGGGGGGTGCGTGGGGTGCGTGGGGTGCTGTATAGGGGCCGAAAAGCACTGTAAAAGGGGGGGGGGGGGGGGGTTCAAGCGCTATAAAATCCCCCCGATTGGAAGTATTTTTTATTTTTTTTAAATTTTTTTAATTTTTTTTAACTTTTATCAACTCTTTTTTAAAAGTGCTGATAAAAGGGTCCTTTATCAGCGCTAAAACGAAAGCACTGATAAAGGAAGCGCTGATAAAGGGGACCCCCCCTTTATCTACGCTGGCTTTATCATCGCTTTTCTAGCGCTGATAAAGGCCATTTTTAGCGCTGATAAAGGCCGTGTTTGTAGAAGTGCTATTACAACAACATTTTCTACTTGAGCATCCAAATGGCTCCCTATGAACCCCTTTATGGGAAGAGGTGTAGAACACCTACATTTTGGGATGAAGTTAGGGAAAAAAACTTCCAGGTCCTGAAATGGTCGAAGAAATGGTGGAAAAGGTTAAGAACATTTGGTAGCACATCAAGGCTACTCAGAGTCAACAGAATAGATATGTTGATAATTGTCGATGAAACCTAGAGTTTTATGTTGGATACATCATATTCCTCCACATATCTCCACATAATAAAGTGATGAGATTTGGGAATAAGGGAAATATTATTCCATGATACACCATCTCCTTTAAGATCCTTGATCGCATCACAGCGGTGGCCAAACGACTAGCACTCCCACCTAACCTATCTCAAGTTCATGATATATTCTATGTATCCCTCTTGAGAAATTACATACCAAACCCCTCACATGTGCTCAATCCATAGGTGGCACTGTTAGATGATGATCTCTCATATGAAGAGCGTCCATTAAAGATCTTATATTGTAGAGACAAAGTTCTACAAAATAAGACAATGCACCTGGTCAAAGTGTTGTGTAGAAACCATAGGTTTGAAGAAGTGATGTGGCAATTAGATGAAGTGATGAAATATATTTACCCTCTTCTTTTTTAGTGTGGGAAATGAAAATTTCAAGGGTGAAATTTCTTAAGGTGGAAAGATTATAATGACCCAAATGGTTATAAATAAAATTTTCCTTATGATTTAATTAAATGTCTTATTATTTAATATTATTAAAGAAAACACATGCACTTATCTGGTTTTATTGTATCCTATCAAATTTAAATTACCATTAAGAATTTGTACCATTGATAAAATAATCATCAAATAGTGATCACGTGATTAGTATAAATATAGGGTTTTAAAAAATCCAATGGACACACACTATTGAAAATTTGGGCAATATCCATGGTTCGAAACTATGGTTATAGGCCTTCCCATTTCATAAAAAAAACCCCACAGCCCCCCTAGAACACCCCCTACACCCCATTCCCCCCTACATAGCCCCTTTTCACCCACGTGGACAGCCCCCTTGCACCCCCTTGAACACCCCCCGACACACCCATGCCCCCAAAACCCCCCCTCCTAGACACCCCCCTTTCACCCCATAGACAGCCCCCTTGCACCCCTTGAACACCCCCTTGCACCCCCCCTCGGTAGTAGCCCACCCCCTGGACATCCCCTTACACCCCACCCCTGTAAAGCCCCCCTGGACAGCCCCTGATCCCCCCCGCCCTTCTGGAAACCCCCTTTCACCCCCTAGACAGCCCCTTGCACCCCTCTGTAGTAGCCCAGCCCCCCCAAACAACCCCCTTGAACCCCCCCCCCTGTAGTAGCCTCAACCCCCAAGACAGCCCCCTTGCACTCCCCACCCCTGCAGTATCCCACCCCCCTACAAAGTCCCCCTGGACACCCTCTGACCCCCCTTAGACACCCCCTTTCACCCCCTGATAGGCACCTTGCACCCCCCTACACACCTTTGGATATACCCCATGCCACCCCTTGCACCCCCTTAATAAACCCCATGCCCCCCTAGACACCCCCTTGCACCCACCCCACCCCTATAGTATCCCACCCCCTACAAAGCACCCTGGATAGCCCCCGACCCCCCCCTCCGGGACACCCCCTCCCTCCAGGACAACCCCTCACTCTTGGACACCCCCACCTAGACACCCCCTCTCTCCAGGACACCCTCTCACTCCTAGACACCCCCCCCACTTGGACACCCCCTCCCTCCTGGACAGCCCCCCTCCTGGACACCCCCTGGATAGCCCCCCTCTCAGACACCCCCTTTTGTACATGCCTTGGACAACCCCCTTGAACACGCCCTCCAAACCCATTCCCCCTTTCACCCCTCCTCCTAGACACCCCCTTGCACCCCCTAGACACCCCCTTTCACTCGCTTGAACACCCCCTGCACAACCATGCCCCTCTGACCCCCCCCCTCTTGGACACCCCTTGCACCCCCGGGACGACCCCCTGTACACCCATGCCCCCTTTCACCCCCCCTCCAGGACACCCCCGCTTACACCCCCCTTGACAGCCCCCTTGCTCCCCCCTCCCCCCCTCCCCCCCTCCCCCCCCCCCTCCATGCTCCCCTGTAGTATCCCACTCCCTGGACAACCCCCTTACACCCCTTTGAACACCCCCACCCCCACCCTTGCATTAGCCCACCCCCCTACAAAGCCCCCCTGGACAGCCCCTGACACCCCCTGAACAACCCCCCCTCCTGGACACCCCCCATCCAATTAAACTTTAGAAAGGAGGAATAACTATTACATAGTTCACTACATGATGTATTACCTCTCATGTGACAAGTTAACCATGTTCGGTTCCATTTAACTCATTCAATTAATTAAAACATGGAAATTCCATTTATCAGATCAAAGGGGGTCACTTGGTGGTGACTTGGTCATTACATCACTTTTCTACATGGGAAATTCCATATTAAACAATCATTTTAATAAAAAGATGGCAACCCCATATAAGGATATAAAAAGGGTCAAGTACGATGTGTGCTTTACGACTAACAACGACATCAAGTATAAGGAAAACATCAATGCAATAATGTCATGTGAGGTATACCACTGTGAGTTTTCGCAGACAACACACCTCTGTTGGAGGGGTTTTATTGAAAAACCATTACTTGTTTATAAAAAAACAATTATCTTAACTAACACTTATTCAAGAATTTAAATTTAATATTAACGGGAAGAATTAAGAAAGAAATTAAATGTAATTTAAAACATTATTGAATTAAATAGGCTAGGAGAGGGACTCTTCCACAAAGGATCCAAACCACACTCGGTGCTTGAAACTTTTATCAGCAACAACTCTAAGTTGTTTCATCCATCCTATGGGCATATGCACCTTTTCATATACATAAGGATGCCCTAACCCCTATTTACATGTCTGCATGGCCTTGAACACACACAAGAGGATCCTTATATATATGCTCACATTCATAATCTCATTTTCACCCACACACGTATGAATTTTCCATATATATAAAAAATCACACCTAGCCCCTTATATGTAATCACGCTGCCATGGGCTGATAGACATATAACATGAGAAATTATTATATATATGCTTACCTATGCATATGCAATGAGTTGCCATTGACTTTGGTTGCCACAACAGACACAAACGGGTCCTAGGAGACTTCAAAAAAATGTTAGTAATCTAATGAATCATCATTAATTAAACCTAAAAATATAAGTGGGAGGAACATAATAGGTGATAAAGGAAATAATATAACAAGTGATGATGATAAAAACATCAACATGCAGCAACATCTGCAAGATTAAGACATCAGGAAAATAATAACTTGTTGAATTCAAAACAGTGTCACAAAAATGGATGGGTGAAATGAGATATTAACATAAAATAATAAAACCAAGGTAAAACTCATACAATTCTATCAATTACTAATGGACCAAGTACAATTTTTTTTACAATTTGAATATTTATCACGCATGATTTATCTTAAATAGTAGCAACAATCATCATTTCAAGGATTCTTGATATTTGAAGGAAATATGTGTAGACTTAATAGTGTAAGAATTATAAGCAAGAAAATTATTGAGTGTATGAGAAACTAATAGTGTCATTGAAAAATGATAAACATATTGACACCATGTAATAGGATATATTGCAGTCATGATTTCAGTGAAGTACATGCCACAAAAAATTCCTTCTGATGTGGACACCCCCCGGATAGACATCCCCCCATAGATATCCCCCCCCAGATAGCCCCCTCCCTCCGGGATAGCCCCCCCCCCCACAGACCCCCCCCTTGCCCCCCTGGACAACCCCCCATCCCTCTTAGACCCCCCTCCCCTCCTAGAAACCCCCCTCCTGAAAAGTCCACTCCCCCTATACATCCCCCCTTCTGGACAACCACCTCTCCCTCATGGACAGCCCCCTCCCCCCTGGAGACCCCCCTTGCACCCCCCTCGACAGCCCACATCCATCCTGAAGACCCCCTGGATAGCCCCCCTCTTGGACAGCCCCCCATATACCTGGACATCCCCCCTCCTGGATATCCCCCATCTATCTTTTCCCCCATCCATCCTGGACACCCCCTCCTAGACAACCCCCCATCCATACTAGACCCCCACCCTCCTGGACATCCCCCCTAGAAAGCACCCCCTCCCTCATAGACACCCCCTTGGTAGCCCCCCTCCCTCCTGGACAACCCCCTTCCCCAGTAGACCCCCCTTTCCCCCCATGGACACCCCCATCCATCTTAGACATCCCCTTAGACACCCCCCAAACACCCCCTGCAGATCCCCCCTTGCACCCCCCCCAGATATCCACCCATCCCTCCTGGACACCTCCCAAGACAGCACCACCCCCCCGTACAACCCCCCCTGCAGACCCTCCTAGACACACCCTCCTGGACAGTCCCCTCCCTCTTTTACACCCCCTAGACATCCCCCCTCCCCCTAGACAAAACTAATGGATAGCCCCCCCCTCTCCCCCAGTATCCCCCCTGGACAGTTAGTGTTGGGGTACTACAATTAGTGTTGGGGTACTATAGTCAGTGTTGGGGTGATATTGTTGATATTCTACCATTGATGTTCCACCCTTGGTATGCGATTACTTGATGAAGAACATAGAAATTGTAAGTCTCAATGTATTAAAGTTTCTATGAATCACTTCTGATTATGCAATGTAATATGTTCTTCTATGGATAAAATACTGTGAAATAGAAGGGATCATATTGAATAAATTCCAATTAGTATACTCTCTTGGACATCCACCATTGTTCACAAATCTAGTATAAAAAAGAATATTATAAAAATGATATGCTATAAGTGGACCTCAGAAACTATGGTCCTTGGTAAATGATACATACTTTATTTTTAAATTATGTTTACTAATATACCTCCTTTATTTGATTCAACATGAAAATAAGTGGTGTTTCTATCTCCATCTTAGAGCTAGCAGGCCTGAGTCCTTCCATAATAATTTTTTTCTACCTCTATAAATCCTTCCACAAGATTCTTTTGTTTTTCCATGAGATTCATAAAATTTTCATCAGCCAAAGAGTCTTTCAAGTTTCTATCTATTATATCTATTCTATTTTCTAGTTCTTTAATTCCTATAATGGAGGAAAAATTTAGTGTTGACCATTCCTTAATGACTCCTTTCAGACATCTAAGTTTCCTTTGTAGTATATCATAATGATTTCTATACAACGGACAATATCGGTATTACATCACTATTGATAAAAATTATTCTCGCTAATTCTAAATCATATAGAAATAAGAAAACTATGAGAATCACCATCTAAAGATTCCAATGAGAGTAATGGGAAATAGTGATATGAGAGGGACCTTTCTAAGTGGTAGCCCTACTTCCATGTTTCATAACCCTAGTTTAGAAGGAATCACACATTTAGATAGATACTTAGCCTTAATTTTGTTGGTCACACCACTAGATTCAATGTTACCTCCAAAAACCCTCTAATATCTTGGTAGATCATCATTAAAGTCTAGAGCACTAAAATAGTTTGACATAAAAACTATAGAAGCTTCAACTCTAGGAGGAATTATATCAGGTAAGAGACATAAAATTGGGAATGTAGAGAGCTTTAAGGAGAGAGATAAAGAGATATTACTAACATCATCACCAACAGTTGTAACTATCATGGAAGCCCAATCATCCTTTAGTATAATATCCACCTCATCCTCACCATAAAATGTAGCTAAAAATCTACATCTACCAATATCATTAGAGATAATAGAATCATGAGATCTAGGTAGAAGCAACCTAACAAGGACTACCTGAATTTTGAATCATTACTTATTTTTTAATATACAAAGATACTTACCCTAGGGGAATATTTACAATGCACATGGGTGACTATGAGGGTGGATTAGAATTGTTATGGTTCTAAGAAATTTGATAAGAATTTGCATCTTATTATAGATTTAGAGAAAGGTGGTGATGGATTTATTGAAGACCAATGGGCCTTAAGAGGTCAAAATAAAGCTTAGTTCTAATCAGGTGTAGGAGATGACAATGTTGACTTACAGGAGAAAATTTTTATGAGTTATGATACTAGTAAGGGGAATAATTACCTTGGAATTATGAATGTTTATTCACCTATTAAAACTCCCTCTATTAGGGATGACAAGAGGGATAAATATGTGAAGTCTACCTTTATTTCAATATCAGAGGAAGTTAAAAACAACCAATCTATTAAGGGAATATCCAAGGTTATCTCTAGAGATAATTCCTTTTTTAAAAGTTATGTTTATGGATTTAATAAGGATGATACAAGGAATTAAGATGATAAAAGTATGGAATTGGATGGTGGTACTGCTAGCAGTGATACTAACAGCTTAGTTGATTCTAGGAAGGCTGGGAAATATGCTTTAACAGTGGTTAATGTAGGTGAATATGGGCAGAAGGATGGGGACTCTTCTTTATATGTTCAATATTGTATGATAGAGGTCACCTCAAGGAGTCAATTATGTTTTCACAGAGTGGTTTGAATACCCCCACCCCTAGATAGAGCCCCCCCTCCCACCTTACATACACACACTGGATAGACCACCCCCCCGGAAAGACACCCCCCAGACAGGACCCCCCTTTTAGCACCCCTCCCCCATGCAAATCCCCCCCTCTACTCCCCCCTAGACAGACCCTAGATAGACCCCCTAAGGACACCCCCCAGAAAGACCCCCCACCCTCGGACAAGACCCCCATGTAGCACCCCTTCTACCATGAAAATCCCCCCTACACTCCCCCAAGAGAGACCCCCCCAATTGCACAGACCCTCCCTACACATCCCCCTACCCCTAGACAGAGCCCCCCACCCGAACAGACCCCCCCATAGTGGTTCTCACAAGTGCATTCACACGATGATAATCCAATGCTCTAATAAATGACCCACTTCTCAATAAAAAAACACAACTTCTCAAAAAAAATACATGTTCTAATGGTCTAAAAAACTATCCACTACTCAAATTAAATTAATCATCCACTGATTAATAAGAGTACATGAAGTCTAAAAAATGAATCACATCTCATATTTAATACAAGTAAAAGAAAATATCAACTAAAACAAAATAAAATGTCCCACTACTTGAAAATATATCGTTGCTCTAATCTTTCATGATGGTGTATTTCTCCAAAATCTAGTGTTAGTCCACCCTATCACCTTGTATGTATGATCAAAACCCTATATGAATATTGATTATACTTAATATATTGAAAACATAAATTTCTGTTACATAATATTGCAATAAAATTGTATTAAACATGAGTAAGCAACATAAGTTACAAAAAAAAAAGTAAATTTGAATTCATTGAAAAAAATATCACTAAATATAAGAATCAATTTAAGACAGGGTGCATGTTTACTAATTACACCATGTGAATAAACATTAATTGTACCATAGGGGATATATCATGTATTTGTACATGTATAGAAAATCTGTATACATAGAGTGCACAAGCATATGCGAGAATAAATAATCATTTATTGGAGTAAACAAACATACCCCTAGGAAGATAAGATACTATGTGTTCCACATGTAAATGCCATATAATTTCACAAGGATTACCATGCCAGTTCAAGATGAGGACATTCCCAGGTGTCCATGAATGGTCACACATCATGTGAAACTATGTAAACGTCATTTAAATTTCTATGGTACATACAACCTATGAATCTATTTATTTTATACTCAGATTTAGGCCTTTGAGTAGCTTACCCTAAGTAGTTAACCATGTATAACATAATGGATGCACTCATTTTTATAGGTGAGATATGGTGAAATGTGATGCTAATGGAGCATTCCTCTTAGTGATTCTTAGCCAATAGCATCAATCAGGTGTGAGATATAACATTTAAGCAATTCAACATCAATTTGTTATGTAATAAAATTAACGACACTAACATTTTCCATGAACAATCTAATTTAATGATCAAGTACATACTTAAATTATACCCCCTCCCCAACCTGCACCCTCTCCCCTCCCCCTGACCTCAGACACCCCCACCTCCTGGACACCCCCTGTACAACCCCCCCCCCCCCTCTAGGACACCCCAACGGACAGTCCCCCCCGAACACCCTCCTGGACACCCCCATCCCTTCTGGACACCCCCCTTCTGGACACCCCCTCCCTCCCGAACCCCCTCCCTCTAGGACACCCCCAGATCTCCAAAAGGCCCAAAGAATGTCTCTTATTGTTGTTGGATGGTGGAACGTGTTAGGGTATCAAAGTATAACCATTGGTAATGGTTTTACCCTCTGAATATGAATAACCACATCAAGTACTCCACCCATAAATCCAACATGACTCATATATACATCAGTCAGTCATGCACAAAATAAATAGTTTCAATATAAATGAAACAATAAAACATAGTATAATATTTTAGAAATAGTAAAAGGTCATAAATCACATCATCACGTAATAAAGTAATAAGAAGAATCCCAAGTATATAATAAAATAAAAGAAATATCTGGGCCAATAAAGATTATATATAAACATCAAAAAATATGACCAAACCTAGATTACTACTAACTACCTTCTTATGAACCACAATCCCCCATACAATCCTATACCATCTATCATCAGACCAAATCGAACATTAACCAAGGTAAAAGAACACAACCTTGGCTCTTGAATATAAACATAAAATTTTCATACACCCATTGGTGTATACAGGGTGTGAACCAAACTGTGAGTAGTAGGATTTCACTAAGGAGTTTGTACAATTCCTTTGAAAATTCATTTTATTAATGATTGTTTAAAATATAAGTAGTGAATAGGTTTTTCACAAGAGGGTGTGAATAAAAAGGGTAACATTCTATAACTTATTTTATAAAACAACTTTCATTTTCATTTTAAAAGGAAATGCTTTCAAACTAAGGAAAAAAAGGATTTTCAAATCCATTAAAATAGAAGTAATAATTTTTCCCTTTTTTCCAAATCCATTTACCAAAACCACACCTTTAAATCAAACATCATTATTTTCTTTAATAATATACTTTCAAAAATATTTTTTAATTCAGTTTTAATATAAATAAAAACCATAACTAAAATGGAATATAGAAACATAACATTCACCAAGATATAAATGGGAGATTGATAATAAGAAATAACTTAAATAATAGTGGGGATATAGGTAAGGCATGGGATGAGATCCTCTAATCAATATTCAATGAATTATAGAAATCATGGTAAACTCATTAGGATCTAGAATGGGTGATACTAGACCATGTACATCATATTACTCATTGGGACCCTATGTGAAATCATATCATCCCATTCAGATTCCCCTTTTAGGTCTCTCCACGTATAAAATAGTCCCCTGGTAGGGTGCTAATCTCATAGGGCACTATCCAGCTAACATACAATAAGATAACATCACATGCCGCTATAAATTTTATTATTTACCTAAGTTACCATGATAAATAAATATAGTAGGGGTGGAAAATCAAAAGAATCACAAGAATCAATAAAAAAATTGTTTTAAATAAATCTCATCTCACCTCCAACTCCAAGTCTCTCACAAGAAATAACCCCTTTCACTTCATCCATATCAAAAATAGAATACAACATCCCACCTTGGGGGCCACAATTCAAATCAGTCATAACCAAAATAAGGGGAATAATCAATGGTCTTATATTCATTATACAAATACATTATATAAAGTGAAAATATACATTTTCAGAAACCAAATAAGATTTCCAAGTCATTTCAACCATTTAAAACCCGACTTTATCACTTTCTTTATAACTATTCTATGTGAAACCACACTTAAAATCATTTTTAAGACCATCTACCTTTTCATTCAAGTCATTTTAAAATCCATTAAACCAATTATATTTCAAAAAATCCTTGAAAATCATACCAATACCCAAATTGGTTCAAATACCTTTTATTATATAAATTATTTTAAAACAATACATATAGGAATTCCCACAAACACTTTTCGTTTAAACCAATTAATTCAAATTTATAAAAACATTACCTTTATTCCAATAGAGAAAAACATTTATAACACTTTTTCAACCCACTATATCTATTAAATATTTATTTACTTTGATAAAAAAAGTTTTAGAAAACACTAAGCACAAAATTACATGATAATTAAAGTAAATATACAAAAATAACTACCTCAATCCAAGAATAACTAGTTGTGAAAGACATATTAAAGGTGTAATTTCATGAAATGTCAAAAAAAAATAGTATATATTTGATACAACATAGCTATGAATAACTGATAACAAAATAATGAACACATAATTGTTCATTACAAGGAGGAGGATGATCACTGAGAGGGGGTTGGCCGTGTTGGAGGAGGTGGGGAGGCCACCTAGGAGTAGCATCAGTGGGGGGAGTTGAGGTGTCTTGCATTTGGTGGTATAATCAGGGGAAGAGGATCAGAGATGAGAGCTTGCGGTGGGGTTGCCTCATTCGTTGACAATGAGGGGCACCGTTGCGAAGGTCACCATCGCGAGGGGCACTGTCGCGAGGGGCATCGTCGTTGGAGGAGGATTTGGGAGAGGAGAGGACACGATGGGCACCATTGGGGAAGTAGGGTCATGCGTAGAGGGTATCAGGGAGGAGGGCGCCGCTGTGAAGGCCGAGGGTTTGTCAGGTCGCACGCAGAGCATATCGGGTAGGTGGGAGGAGGAGCCCGATGAGTTTAGGGAAAAAAAGAGTCGACACATTTTAGCCACACCCTAATCATTCAATCATGACTATAAACTATCTATAGCCATAGGCCTATAAAACCATGGCTATAGGTCTGTGGCTATAACATAAATTTCTAGTAGTGACATAAAATGGAAGTGATAGCCTCAACCAGTAGGATTATACCCTATGAAGCCCATTTATCAGAGCTTCCAAGGGAGAAAGCATATCTATTATTTTACCTTTACCAAACACAAGATGAGATCAAACAACTAAATCATGAGCGAAACCATCTATGGGAGAATTTCAAGCACATCGAGATAACGACCCAAACCATGTATGTCGAACCACCCCATGAATGTCTCACTATCACACACCTTACGCTTAGGGAATTTGCTGGTGTATTAAGGGGATATGTATCAAGACCCTAAAAATATTACTATGTACATTTTTTGTGTAGAATAATTTATATATTTTAATCTTATTATTGTTACTTTATAAATGATTTTTATTTTCTCTTTTTTCTCTTTTTTTAAGGGAATCCCAAGGTGTGACCTTTTCATACCCTCTAAACCAAAAATCCCCCCTTGCCATGAAGGGATAACTCAGGAAAGATCCCTAGACAAAAATGATTCATTTCCAATTGAGATGGCAGATCATCCCAGAGGGTGACAACCTGAGCGATGATGGTTCGACATAGAAATCTATTAGCACAGGTGGGTCGCGCCTCATTTTCCCCACCTAGTAAGAAATCGGGTGACATGGCAAGGTGAGTGGATCTCGGGGGAGAGGTTCTCCCCAAAATCAAACTACCAGGATTCAAAACCTAAACCTCCCAAATAATTATGTGGGTATTCCCATCTCCTTCACCACTTCGCCGCTACTGAAGCGGCAATAAATGTTTTTTATTTTGATAGAATAAAACAAAAATAATACTTTTGAGTAATATTAAAATTCAATTAAGGAATTTATTTTTGATGAATTAATTTATTTTTAAAATAAATATTATTTTAATAAAATATTATTATTAAATAATTTTTATAAAATATAAATAATCATATAATTTTTATGAATTCAAATGTTATTTTTATTAGGGTTCAAAAACTGTTATGGTCAAAAAAACCTAACATTTATCCATAAATAGAGATTATTATTTTAAAAGTGAAAATGTTAATATTCATAAAATTATTTTGATAAAATTAATATTATATTTGGAATCAATATTTCAAAATTATCCAATGGTCAAATTTAAATAATTTTCTAAGAGTCGAATTTTTGGTTAAAAATTAAATACCTTATAAATATACGGTTTGTATAATGACATCATAATGACCCAAAAGTGATCTAATAGGTACTATAAAAGGTATCCACGACCAAATATATCTTTTACCTTTAAAATAATTTTATTTTAAGATTTTATGATTTATTTTATAAATCCATTATGAATCCTCCAAAACTTATAATATATTTTAAGGTTTTAAAAACCTTTCTTTAATAGTATGACTCACCTACACTTAAGAAAGGGTATTATTTTTTTAATTTAGGAACTTTTCCTTATAAAATAATTAAAAAAACTCCCATTTGGAAGAAACTATGGGAAAAAATCATGATAATATTTGTGATTTTTCTTATATTATTATATAGAGTCCAAAACCTATGTTTGACAAATGATAGAACATTCTCCATTAATTTCCTTCATAAACCCACATAATATCCCATTTATCTTCACTAAAAATCTTTGGATCATGTGCTTAATCTTACCTTCCCTCTATAGAGCCTCCCAAGGTGCCCCCAAGCTCTTAAGAAGCTTCTATCGTGCATTTGGAGTCACACACTCAAGTAAGAGATCCTCACCTTCCCTTATTTATTCAAGTTTAATTATTATCTTATGTCTTCTATTTCCAATTCCTAATATTGGGATATGTATTTACATGTCCCTATTATCTAAAATTTTATATTAAAATGATTACAGTCCACTTTCGTTCTCATCAACCCATTTTATGATTTTTTAAGAAATGTCATTATGCTGCTGAAATTTCACTGTGATTTTCCATGCCAAAACAATTGTGGAGTGAATACCATATCCATTTACTATAAATGGTATTATTATTTATACACTTATATAATTATTTTAATTTTTAATTACATGTATGTATTCTACACTCCTTGATCATGGAATAAAATATGATGATGAATGAATCCATATTGCATGATCTATGTAGCGCACTTAAGCATGAGAATGAAATGAAAGTGATGGGTGAACCCAAAATTATATAGCACTAAAATTCATTGGGTAATGTTTAGTTTCCTGATACATCATATTGGGAGATGGAGTGAATCAAATTCCTTTATAGGACTTTGTCTATCATTATGTATTTTCATTTATCCTTGACCTATGTTTATGATGTAGTGTTTTAAGTTTTTTCCACATTTCCCATGTTATTATTATCATGTTATATCATGCGTTGTTATTCTTGTTTATGATTATCACATATTTTATTCCCCATTGATATGACTACTGTCTAACATGTAACTCCATGACCCCATTTACCCAGAGTTTGTGCATTATTACATAACATTGTCATGATATAAGGAATCATGTCCCGAAAGACCGATCAGTTTAGTAGCCTTTGAAGTACTAGATGCATACATATGTTTTACATTATATCATGAGATAAAAAAAAATTGTCCCATTTTAACACACTTATATCCCTTAGCCCATCTCTATATTCCAACCATAAAATACTTCTTCACATCCTAGGAAAAATAAAACATAGAAAGGGATGAGCTCAGATGCTCAGTAAGGATATCAATATAGTAAAAACTTTCATAAATAAGTATAAACATTTAAGGAAATGTACAAGACTAAAAGAAAAGCCTTTTAAATTTAAAACTTCAGTATAATATGGAAATTTTAAATCAATTAACACCATTTACTTATTCACATGGATATTCTACTAGTCAAATAATTACATGCAATATCAATAACCAATTTCATAATGATGGAATGCATAATGCCAGACTTCATGACCACATAGTCAAGGCCTCATACCAAGAATAAAAATAATATTTTATAAAGGCCTTATTCCAAGACACTAGTTTGTCTCATGATACCTATAGATGCATCGGGAAATGATAGCGGGCTCCATCTGTCACTTACTACGTCCAATGCATTCCTCATATGAAAAGGTTGAAACATAACATAAACATTCATACTAAAACTAGCATACAAAATGTAAATACTTTATCCATAAACCATGAATGGTATAAAAATAAAACATCCATAGTCAAACATATCATAAAAACTTCAATACAATATGGAATATTTGTATCATAATAAATAGAATTCAAACAAGTGTAAAATCCATCAAATAATGTTGACATAGATGAAATCAAAAAATATTTGAGAGAAATATTTCTTTCTATTTTGAAATAATTTAAAAGTAAAATAATTATAAAATAAAACTTTTATTTTGAAATTCTTCTAATAATATTTTAAGTGAATCTTCAAATATGTTATATTGGTAGAAAATATCTGCACTCACTGTATAAGTTAAAAAAACATTCTTTCCTTAATTTTGTCAAAAAAGGTCGTAAAGGACCTTGTTTGGAAAACAATGTAAATATTCCTTTATAAAAAATTTATAAAAATTAAAACAAGGGTATAAATGACTTTAAACCATAGTCTATTAAATATTAAAAATGTTTTGAAATACATTTTTTAGAAACACTGAGGTGGATGATAAAGAGGTCCCAGTAGATACTCACGTATAAACAACCTCAGATAATGAAAATATTATAGAATTAACCATTACCTTGTAATTTTCCTTGGTTGAGGGTATGTTAACCTCCTGTATAATAGTTAAATAATTTTTATTAAATTATAAAATAATCACTTAAATAAATATGATATTATATATGATCTTCTAATATTGCATTGTTAATAATATTTCAGTAGTATCATCGTTTTGGGTGTTAACTGATTCGTTTTACTTTATATATTTTGTTATGTAAGTCATGTTTGTTATTGATAATATGTATTTTATTCATATACATAATGATATTATGTTCTTAAACATTATTTTTTAATCATAAAATGAAATTTATTCTTGAATGGTTATGATGGGGAATGAATCTCATCGCGTTTGTGGAGACGGTAATCCGTACATAAGAACGAGCAACAATACCATTCCATTGATGGTGAAATCATCTGTAATTGGATGTTATATCATATATAAATAATTCTTAACATGTTATATTTATTATTTACATTATTTATACTCATTATTATACCCATCCAAATAATGAAGTGTTTGAATAAAAAACTACACCACGACGTGGGGACGGTAAGCCATATGTATGAAGGTATGGTGATTTGTCATTCATAGGATGGATAGAATAATCGATATGGTTGTAAAATATTTATAATAACGTCAAAATATGTATAAGGTACTGTAGTTATTATTTTGGTATGGAAACAACAAAGAAATGGGAAGTGGAGGAAGAAAATAACTTTGAAAGAGGTGGTGAAATTATTACCTCTTCTTCGGGTGTTTCCTTTTGATTTGATCAAAAGGGATCCTTAGGTTGGATTTCTAATAAAAATAAGGCCTCTAGGTAGAATTGATGGTAGTTGAGAGGATATTTTAGCAGGGTTTGGCCGAGCCAAATGGATTTGGAGGTGTGATTTTGAGATAAGGGGAAGTCCCTTTTTATAAGAGAGGTGAGGTTCTATTTAGGAAAAGAATGAAATATTATTTTGTTATACAATAATATTTAGTCTATAATGTATAAAAAATGATTTATTTATAGGATAAGGTGGGTATGGGTCTAAAATCTCTCAACCAATAGGTTTTAGACAGGTTTAGGTTACCATATTATCCTTATCTTTTAGATTTAACTTTTAGTTAAATAGTTTAACTTTTACCATTTATTCTTGTATTATTATTTTATATGGTTAATAATATTACTATAAAATGTCAAGAGAACCCCAAGTGGTTAATTAATGATATATCTATTATTATATATGTCCTTTTGCTGGATCTTATATTTTTGGGACTATTATATCATTTAATAATATAGTATTTGTTTTAAAAACTCATTTATGTCAATTTTGACACTATTTAGTAATTGATTTTTTTGGAAGTCATAACATCATGATTACTTAGAAAAAAACTCATTTAATCAACCCTAAAATTCCATATTAGTCTATAAAATTAGTTTAATTAATCAAAACTCTCAATTTACATTTATTTGTATATCTATAACATCAATTATTTTAAACTTTCATTAAAAAGGTAATTACTACATCATCATTTTGTCATAAATAAATTTAATTATTTAATGTATCAAAATTATAAATAAAATATCATTATGTAGAAAATAGTTTTATATTTCTAATGAATATTTATAGTCTAATTTATATTATCTATAATCCTATATTAAAAATGGTTTAGTTATTAAACATTGAATTTAACACTTTTAACTCTTCTTTAAATAAAATAATAATAAATGTCCTAATCTAATAGAAGTGGACCAAAAGGATCATATTTTATTCCTAAGATTGATTTTGGATTAAATAAACTTATCCAATAGAATTAGGACATGTGTTAGGGTAATTATAATATCATTTTTACCTTTAATTACCCTTTTTACTTTTAACCGTGGTAAATAGAAGTCAAAAGTTACTATTCACCAAAAATTATTTTCATCTTATTGAACCACATTTTACTTACTAATGTCAACTCTGTCTCTCGGATTTTTGAAATTCAATTCACAGAAGCAGTAAAATTATATTTTATGCAAATTTGCAAATGCGCCTAGAAGGTGGGTAAAAGACGGTAAAAAGTTCAATAAAATTTTATATATCTAATATTATTATAAAATGACTTCAATGAATTACATTGAATATATATAGGTATTATGTATATATTTTCACCTAATATAAATTTAAATAAAATAACTAATTATTTAAATAAAAAGTTGGTTTTAAACAATAACGCAGTGTTTTTCACTATTCATTAAAAATTGAAAGTTTTTAGAAAAGTACCAAAAATTCACCCTAAGTTAATTTTGATATTATGAATCCAAAAATAAAGTCCATTTTAAAAAATAAAACTTATAAAACTTCAAAAAGTGGGTATTACTATTCAAAATAGCTAGTTTGATTGGGCATGGTGTGTTAAAACTTCAAGTTGCGTACAACGCAAGCTATTGCATTATTCAAAGGTAAAAATACCGTGGAAGCTTGGGGTGTTACCTTATACCCTACTTCAAATAATTTCATCCACAAAAATTTCTAGAATATTACTACAAAAAAAGATTCGAGTGGTTCTTCATCATAAGTTCCTCGGGTTCCCACATTGCCTCTTCTATCTTATGATTTCTCCATAGAACTTTCACTAGACGAGTTGTTCATTTTCTTAGCACTTGTTATCTGGTATCAAGAATATTAATAGGCTCTTCACAATAAGACAGATTGGGTTTCATTTCTATTTCTTCATAGGTGAGTACATGCGTTGGGTCAGGCATGTATTTTCTTAATAGTGATATGTGGAACACATCATAAAATTTGGAGAGACTTGGTGGCATTTCCAAACGATAATCTAAAACTCCAATTCGTTCTAGAATTTCGAAAGGTACAATGTACCTACGACTTAATTTTACCTTCTTACAGAATCGTATAACACCCTTCCATGGAGATACCTTCAAGAAAGCATAATCTCCTACTTGAAATTCCAAATATTTCCTTCGGTTATCGGCATATCTCTTTTGCCTAATTTGATATTCTTTGATGTGGGTTTATATAAGCTTCACCTTTTCCATTATTTTCTCAACAAGTTCTAGGCCTACGAGTTTTCTTTCACCAATATCATCCCAACAAGTTGGTGTGCGACATCTCTTTTCATATAACTCTTCATATGGTGCCATCTTAAACTTGAATGGAAGCTATTGTTTTAGGAAAATTCTACCAGAGGTAAATATTGATCCCACATACCTTGAAAGTCATGTGATCAAGATCTCAACATGTCTTATAAGGTTTGCATAGTCTGTTCTGATTGTCCATCAGTTTGAGGGTGGTAGGCAGTGCTCAAACGAAGTTCAGTATCCAAGGCCTTCTGAAGAATTTTCCAAAATCTTGATGTAAAGTGAGGATCATGATCAGAAACAATCGATAGAGGTACTCCATGAAGTCTTACAAATTCATTAATATATAGTCTTGCTAAACATTCAAGTTGTAAATATTCTCTTATATAAAAAAATGTGATGACTTATTAAGATGATCAACAATGACCCATATTTCATCATTCCTTCTAGGAGTCTTCGGTAGTCCCATACCAAAGTCCATCATAATATCATCCCATTTCCACTCAGGTATGGGAAGAGGTTTCATGACTCCTCTAGGATGTTGTCATCCGGTTTTCACTTGTTGAAAAACCATACATGTTGACATATAATCAGAAATCTCTCTCTTTATGTTGTCCCACCAAAACTTTTCCTTCAAATCTCTATACATCTTAGTGCTACCATGGTGTATAGAGAAATTGGAGCTATGAGCATCATCCAAAAATTCTATTTTCAGATCAGGTATGTCAGGAACACAAAGTCTCGTCCCAAATTTCAAAATTCCATCCTCATATATGACGTCAATCAATATCCCATCATTCACAACTTTAATTTTCTTTTGAAACTCCTCATCATCAGCCTGAGACCTTTTTATCCTTTCTAGTAAATATGGTTTGGAAACCATTTGAAAAAGTATTGATGTTTCACCTTCCATGATTATTCCCATATCCATATTTACTAGATCTATTAACATAGGATCCCTTTAAACTCTCATCTTGTTCAAAACTCCATAATCCTTTCTGCTCAAAGCATCTGCCACCTTATCTGCCTTCCCTAGGTGGTATTGTATAGTGCAATCATAATACTTCAGTCGTTTGATCCATCACATTTGCCTCATGTTGAGTTATTTTTGAGGGAAAATATACTTTAAACTCTTGTGATCAGTATATATATCACATTTTTCACAATAGATATAGTGTCTCCATATCTTCAAAGAAAATATCACAGCTTCTAACTTAGGATCATGAGTGGGATAGTTTTTTTCATGAATTTTTAGCTATCGTGATGAAAAGGAAATAACTCTATCATTCTGCATAAGAAAAAAACCAACTCCTTTCTTTGAAGCATCACTACAAAAAAACTCATCATTCACTGATGGTAGAGTCAAGATATAAGAATTGACTAATCTTATCTTCAGTTTTTCAAAACATTATTCACACTCTTAGGTCCAAACAAATTTAACCCCTTTATGCGTGATCTTGGTTAATGGGTTTCCAAATCAGAAAAAATTATAGACGAAACATCGATAATAACCTACTAAACCAATAAAAATGTGTACCTCAGTTATACTCATCGTTGTTTTCCATTCTTGTATTTCTCTTTTCATTAAAGGATTTATATGGATTCCATCCTTAGAGACAATATGGCCTAGAAAAGAAATTTCCTGAAACCAGAATTCACACTTTCTAAACTTTCCATATAATTCATTTCTTCTAAGGGTTTTTAGAGTAGTGCGCAAGTGATTTTCATGATCTTCATATATTTTTGAGTATACCAAGATATCATCAATAAATACCACTAAAAAGTTATTAAGATATTCCTTGATAACTCTATTCATTAGATCCCTGAAAACAAAGGGTTCATTAATCAGTCTAAAAGGCATTACTGTAAACTCATAATGCCCATACCTGGTATGAAATGTTGTCTTCAGAATGTATTCCTTATTTACACACAACTGATGATATCCAGATCGAAGGTCAATCTTTTAAAAATATTTAGCTCTATGAAGTTGATTGAATAAATCATCAATGCAAGGTAGGGGATACTTTTTCTTTATTGTTATAGCATTGATCTCCCGGTAGTCAATGCACAACCTCATAGAACCATAATTCTTCTTAACAAAAATAATGTTTATAAGCCTTAATGGGAACTGACTCAGAAAAATTTGTTGCAATGAAACTTCCCTTATGAGTTTTAACTAATAACTCCCTTGTGAAATAAAATTGGAAATATCTAATTTTCTTATCAAACTGAGAAGATATGAAACAATGTGATGATCCAAAATCAAATAAATCATTGGTTAAACTTGAAGAAACCATTAAATTACCCACCACCACATCTTTCGGAGCTTCAAACTCTGTAGTAGTGATCGCATAATCTTGGCCTTGCTCCCTTGGACATTTATGAGGTAAGTTTCCTTGGCTCTTAGGACATTCATTTGTATAATGCCCCTTTTCTCTATAATTGTATCATTCAACATTGACAGCCTCTTTATTTCCCTTGCAATCACAATCTTGGTGTACTTTTTCACCACACTTGTAATAGATTCCCATTCCCTTTAGGAAAGTACCCTGGTGTTTCTTCCCACATTTACCGTAGGATGGATATTCAACTTTTCCTTTCTTCCCATTATTTCCATTTCCATAGTGTTCAGCAGATATATTCTTCTATTGCTTTTCTTTAAATTCGTAAGACTTAGAGAATTACTTTTCTGTATTGATATCACATGAGACAGTATCTTCATACGATTAGAAGGATTGTGAGATTAATACTCAATGGAAGAATGGTTTTAACCCATTGAAAAATCGATCAATCTTACTCCTTGGGTTATGTATATAATATACTACATGCTTTACTAACCTTGTAAAGTTAGCCTCATACTTTGCGACATTCTCATCCTCATTTTTCCTCAGACTCAGAAATTGTCTTTCCATATCCAATCGATGGTCATGAGGAAATTATTTTTCTAATAAAATCTCTTTAAACTCCCTCCATTCCATATTTGATACTTATTCATCCTCCTTTGTACTTTGAATTAATGACTACCATTGATCTGCATATTCTGTGAGGCAATAAACTGCCATGACAAATTTTTCTCTTTCGTTACTCCCCAAAGCATGGGATATTTTCTCTAAGGAACTTATCCATTGCTTAGCTACAAACGGATTTTTAGTCCCATTTAATGTTGGTGGTTTTTGGCTCATGAAGCAGTCTAACATTGATCCTCTACATTGTGGATCAGGGTGCTCCATACGGGTAAGGTTATTATTCATAACCTGGGTGAGTTGTCTTAGTATGGTGATAAGCTGATCAACACCAATTGTATCACCAACTCCACTATAATTATCTTGAGTAGGAGAGAAATCCCTACATGGATTATGTGCATTGATAAGTTATCCATTCCTTCCACTAGGTTCCATTTCTAAACAATGTCATCACTAGATTAGTTTATGAATTGAAATACATAATTCAAAACATATAAATCACTTAACATAACATGAACAGTTTATGGATATAATCCATAATAATAAAAATGTTTTATTTTAGGATGTATATACTCATGAATACTTCATAATGTTTTATAAAGAAAATGTAAATTATCGTAATCATATCCCCCAGTAGTGTCATAACCAAGAGTGCAGCAAGGCCCGTTGTCGTGTACCAGGATACCCCGGGTCAAGCCCGAAACTCCTTGTTGAAGTTTTTACTCCTACGTACATCTATTCCAGAGCCTCCTCTACCTGCTCATATCCAGACAGGGAAGTATTTCTTGGAAAACTCACAAAATCTCTACATTAACAAAATTCTAGGAAGTTCTTCTATACTAATCTTGAAAGTTTATCTTAGGGTAATGTTCTCTAATCAGAGTTTTTATAAATTTAACTTCTAAGGATTGTACTAAACTTACTCTTATAAAAACTGTAATGCCCCGACTCCAGTTACCCAAAGTCAGTGCATTATTACATAACATTGGTATGATACAAGGAATCATGTCCAGAAAAACTGATCAGTTTAGTAGCCTTGGAAGTACTAGATGTATACATAAGTTTTACATTATATCATGAGATAAAAACAACAACAAAATTTTGTCCCCTTTTAACACACATATATCCCTTATCCTATCCCTGAATGTTAACCATAAAATACTTCTTCACATTCTTGGAAAAATAAAACATAGAAAGGGGTGAGCTCAGAATCTCAATAAGGATAACAATATAGTAGAAACTTTCATAAATAAGCATAAATATTTAAGGAAATGTATAAGACTAAAACATAAGACTTTTGAATTTAAAACTTAAGAATAATATGGAAAATATAAATCAATTAATTCCATTTACCTATTCACAAATATATTCTACTAGTCAAATAATCACATGCAGTATCAATAACCAATTTCATAATGATGGAATGCATAATGATAGACTTCATTACCACAAAGTCAAGGCATTGTGCCAAGACTAAAAAAAGATTTTGTCAAGGACTTGTGAAAAGAAACTAGTTTGTCTCATGAGACCTACCGATGCATCGAGAATCTATATTGGGCTTCATCTATCACTCACTAAGTCCAATTCATTCCTCATATGAAAAGGTTGAAACATAACATAAACATTTGTATTAAAACTAGCATATGAAATGTCAATACTTTATCCATAAACCATGAATGGTATAAAAATAACACATCCACAGTAAAAAATATCACAAAATCTTCAATAAAATATGGAAGATTTGTATCATAATAAATCAACTTCAAACAAGTGTAAAATCCAGCAAAGGATGTTGACATAGATGAGATCAAAACTATTTGAGAGAAATATCGCTTTCTATTTTGAAATCATTTAAAAGTAAAATAATTATAAAATAAAACATATATTTTTATAATATTCTTATAATATTTTAAGGGAAACTTCAAATATGTTATAATGGTAGAAAATATCCGCACTTGCTGTATAAGTTAAAAAAACATTCTTTCCTTAATTTTGTCGAAAAGGTCGTAAAGGACCTTGTTTAGAAAATGACGAAAAGATTATTTTATAAAAAAATTATAAAAAGTCAAACAAGGGTATAAATGACTTTAACCCATAGTCTATTAAGTAGTAAAAATTTTTTGAATTACATTTTTTAGAAACACGGATGCAGATGATAAATAGGTCCTAGTAGATACTCAAGTATAAACAACCTCAGATAATGAAGAGATTGTAGAATTAACACTTACCTTGTACCTTTACTTGGTTAAGGGTATGTTAACATCCTATATAATAGTTAAATAAGTGTTATTAAATTATACAAGAACCATATATATAAATATGATATCATATATGATCTTCTAATATTTCTTTGTTAATAATATTTCAGTAGTATCATCGTTTCGGGTGTTAACTGATTCATTTTCCTTTATATGTTTTGTTATGTAAGTAATAATTGTTATGGATAAGATATATTTGATTCATATCCATAATTATATTAAGTTCTTAAGAATTATTTTTTAATCATAATATGAAATTTATTCTTGAATGGTTGCGATGGGGAATGAATCTCATCGCGTTCATGGAGACGGTAATCCGTAAGTACACATGAGCGACAATACCATTATATTGATGGTAAAATCATATGTAATTTGATGGTATATCATATATACAGAATCATTAACATGTTATATTTATTATTTACATCAGTTATACTCATTATTATAGCCATACAAATAATTAAGTGTTTGAATAACAAACTACACCACAACATGGAGACGGTAAGTCGTACGTACACACGTATGGTGATTTTTCATTAATTGGATGGATAGAAGAATTAATATGGTTTTAAAATATTTCTAATAACATCAGAGTATGTATAAGGTACTGGATTTATTATTTTGGTATGGAAACAACAAAGAAAGAGGAAGTGGAAGAAGAAAAGTACTTTGAAAGAGGTGGTGAAATTATTACCTCTTCTTCGGGTGTTTCCTTTTGATTTGATCAAAATAGCTCTTTAGGTTGGATTTATGATCAAATTAAGGCCTCTAGGTCTAATTTAGGGTAGTTTGGAGGATATTTTAGTAGGTTTTTTCTGAGCCAAATGGATTTGGAGGTGTGATTTTGAGATAAGGGGAAGTACCTTTTTATAAGAGAGGTGGGGGTCACTTTAGGAAAATCAAGAAATATTATTTTATTATATAATAATATTCGGTTTATATTGGATAAAAATGATTTATTTAGAGGATAAGGTGTGTATGGGTCGAAAAACTCTCAACCAATAAGTTTTATATAGGTTTAGGTCACCATATTAACCTTATCTTTTAGATTTAACTCTTTGTTAAATAGTTTAACTTTTACCATGTATTCTTGTATTATTATATTATATGGTTAATAATATTACTATAAAATTACAAGTGAATACCAAGTGGTTCATTAATTATATATATATTATTATATAAGTCCTTTGGATGAACCTTTGATTTTTTGGATTATTATATCATTTCATAATATAGTATTTGTTTTAAAAACTCATTTATGTCAATTTTGACACTATTTAGTAATTGATTTGTTTGGAATTCATAACATCATGATTATTTTGAAAAAAATTCAATTAATCAAGACTAAAATGTAATATTAATCTATAAAATTAGTGGAATGCATCAAAAGTCTCAATTTACATTTATTTGTATATTTATAACATCCATTATTTTAACCTTTCATTAAAAAGGTAATTACTACATCATCATTGTGTCATAAATAAATTTAATTATTTAATGTCTAAAAATTATAAATAAAATACCATTATGTAGGAAATATTTTTATATTTATAATTAATATTCATAGTTGAATTTATCTTAGGTAATCCCTATATTAAAAATGGTCTAGTTATTAAACTTTTAATTTAACACTTTTAACTCTTCTTTAAATAAAATAATAATAAATGTTCTAATCTAATCCAAGTGGACCAAAAGGATCATATTTTGTTCCTAAAGTTTATTTTGGACAAAATAAACTTATAAAATAGAATTAGGACATGTTTTATGGTAATTATAATATCATTTTGGCCTTTAATTACCCTATTTACTTTTAACCGTTGTAAATAAAAGTCAAAAGTTACTATTCACAAAAAGATTATTTTCATCTTATTGAACAAAATTTTACTTACTTATTTCAACCGTGTCTCTCATATTTTTGAAATTAAATTCAAAAAAGCAGTAAAATTTCATTTTATGCAAATTTGCAAATGCGCCTAGAAGGTAGGTAAAAGACGGTAAAAAGTTCAATAAAATTTTTTATATCTAATATTATTATAAAATGACTCCAATGAATTACATTGAACATATATAGGTATTATGTATTTATTTTTACCTAATATAAATTTAAATAAAATAACTAATTATTTAAATAAAAAGTCGATTTTAAACAATAACACAATGTTTTACACTATTCATCAAAAAATGAAAATTTTCAGAAAAATACCAAAAATTCACTATAATATAATTTTGATATTCCTAATCCAAAAATGAAGTCCATTTTGAAAAAAAAATTATAAAATTTCAAAAAGTGGGTATTACTATTCATAATGGCTAGTTTGGTTGATCATGGTGTGTTAAAACTCTAAGTTGCGTACAACACAAGCTATTACATTATTCAAAGGGAAACGTATCATGGAATCTTGGGGTGTTACATAAAAATTGTCACCTTATTCCATTTTTAATCCCTTACCGATCTTTATAGCTCACCCCTTTCTTATGTATGTCCCAAGGTTATCCTGTGCAGTTTTAAGAGCTTTGAAATTTTAGAAGCATGTTAAGGAATTTTTCAATAGTGTTGTTATATCCCGTGTTAAAGATGTGATTCTATGTACCTAATTCCAAAATACACTATACTTATTGATATTTTAGGTTGTATTATGTGTACATTTATGTAATAAATCATGAATTGGTGTGTAATAAATTACAGGGTTGTTATACATATTGTTTTCAAACATTAAGAAAACGATCCATAATTTATTTTTGAGGTGTAGAAATTAACCACACACCAATCTAACACATGATGTGGTCAGTATGACTTGAAGTACGTGTTTTCAATATAAATGTTTCATTCTAGTTTAAAACACACATCAAACAACCAAAAATGAGCAAATGAGCTCCGATTGTTTTCAAACTTTAGGACAATAGTCAATAATTCATTTGTTACATGTACGAATCGACCACACATCAATCTAACGCATGATGTGACTGATATGACTCGAAGTGTGTGTTTTCAATATAAATGTGTCATTTTAGTTTAAAACACACATCACTAGCCAAAATGAAGAAAAAAAGCTTGTATTGTCTTCAAAATTTAAGACAACGATCCATAATTCATTTTTGATGTGTAGAAATCTACCATGCAACATTCTGACACACAATGTAATCAGTATGACTTGAAGTGCATATTTTCAATATATAAGTGTCATCTTAGTTTAAAAACTGCATCACATAGGCAAAACTTATCATAAAAATCTCAGATTGTTTTATCATCATTTTATATTATATTACATAATTAATTTCTTTATCATTTTTATCTAATACTTATTTAGTTACTTTTAACAGAGATAATTCTTGAAGACAAACAATAAATGGTGTGACAGTTGAAGTATTATTCTCAAAAATAATGTTCTCTTGAAGTGGATCACAATTGTAGTGATTTTTTTATCACCACTAATGTGAGTCAATTTAGGAGCACCTTCTTTTGAGAACAAAAAAAATGTTATGACATGTAAAAATCAACTATAACTCCATCCAATACACGATGTGTTTGGTATGACTCAAAGTATATGATTTTAGTTTAAAATCTACACTTTGTGTTTAATTTATTTCTTTATAGTATTACTAAAATAAGAATTTTTTTCTTATACAGGTGCATTATTCTGTTCGATCTCTGGTGGTTTGTTTGGCAGCTAATAGCATTACCGGGGGTCGGGGGATAAAGACAATGGAACAATTTTGTTTTTAAATATTTTTTATAAATTTTACTTATTGATGAAATTGTACAAAACAATTTTTGAAATGTTTATAATACAGTGTTTTTTCTTGTGTTTGTGTTGTAAATTTTATTTCAATTAAATTCTGTATTTTCTCTCCCTATATTTTCTATTTGATCCCTGTTTTTGCTATTGAAATGTGATGTAATTTTTACAACACACTACATTAGTATTCCCCTTTATCAACACTAGAAAAAGTGATGATAAAGGTATTATTTATCAACACTGGGGAAAATTCTAATAAAGGGACCCTTTTTAGTGCTAAAAAAGAACTAACAAAGTACTCCCTTTATCAGAGCTTCTTTAAGCACTGATAAATGATCCCTTTATCATCACTAAATAAAACTGATGATAAAATGTTAGCTTTATTAGTGCTTAAAAACACTGATAAATGTGTCATTTATTAGCACTTTTTTAGCACTGATAAAAGCCTAGGTCTTTTACAGGAACTACGATTTCCAGTGCTTTTTTTGCGTTGACAAATCCCTATTTTAGTGCTGTTAAAGGCCTTATGTGTATTAGTGTATCCTTAGAATTTGTGTCTTATGTCTTCTTTTCTTAATTAGGCTTTTTAAAAGTGTCATTGTTTCTCTAAACATGACCCTCCTTGTCGCTAAAGTGGCATTTTCCGTTCGTTCTTGTCTTCAATCAACCTCTCTAATTACCATGGCCACCTGTCACAGCCAAAATACTACTATTACCTAAATAATCATCATCAATGGTCAGTTTTCTAAGTCTTTTTTATCAACAATGATGAAATCACATCATCTAAATTCACAGTGTCTTTTCTGAACAACAATGTGGTGATGAGATTATCATATAAATTTGATAATTAACCCATGAGAAGAAAATATTTTTCTTATTATTCCATTTCAAAAGGTACAACATTACCTTTATCATTGATCTTGACTACCACCAAAGACTACTCTATCAAAAGTTTGTTGAACTTTTCTAGAGGGTTACCAAAATCACCATTCTCTAGAACTCCCAAACGATACAATATTTCTTCTAGATATAAACGATTTGTGTGGGATTTTGATTTATATCCTCTTTCATTCTTCGTCCTGATCTCTTCTAGATTTATGAGATTCATCACCTCCCAAAAAGTATTTTCAGCCAAATATATCTAGATTGTACTTGTTGCTAACTCTCTGATATCCTATCAGTCATCATCATTTATGTTCTATGAATTTTTTTTATTTTTTCTTCAGTGCCTTCCCTGACTCCCCACAAACAATTTTTTTTACTTATCGCATCCATTGAGTAAAATTTTTTCCCTTTAAATTGTTTGATGTTGGAAGAAATCCTTTGATGTGAATTACCTATATCCAATCAGCAAGAAAGACAGATAACTTCCTCTTATAGTAGTTTTTGGGGAGGAAATAGATTGGTCCGAGAATAAAAAATAAATTGTGATAGAAATATTGTAAGAATGTCCAACGAAAATGGTAGTGTAAAAAATAACAGGAAATAAATTGATATGTAGATATTTAATGTGGGAAAACACTCTAATACAAAGGATTTAAAAAACCATAGAGTAACTTTGAGAAATTCCACCAATAATTTGAGTTTACAAAATAAAAATAAAATCCTGAAACATGAATTGCAATGAGAGAATAGAAAACATATGTGAAAACCCACACTCCAATACACCTTTAATTTTTTCTATGATAACCATCTCGTGAAAAAACGTCACCCTTTGGAGATCAAAAATAGACATGTGGTGTCGTTGCGACACCACCAATAACTAGTTGCACACCCCAATTTTGTGCTTCTTGATGTGGCCCACTGCACACTTCTACCTACACACAAAAATCATCACCCACGTATTTTCACACCACGCATCACACCCCTGTCACTCTCTTTATGAGTGAAGGACCCTAAAATATATGTTCACAACATCGTTTCAAATATACAAATAATATATAATGATAATATATTAAAAATAAAAAAATATATGTTGCATAATGATATTCCCATTTGAAACCATGTGATGCAAGTGGTGTAACAAACTAAAAAGTCCTTTATATACAATTTTATCACCTCTTTAAAATACCAGGGTGAACCAATCAATTATTTCATTTAATTTTTGATATAATTAAAATATATAATTTAGATTAAAAAATTAAGTTATATATTTTTATTTTAAAACATTAAAAAACATCTAAACAAATGTAAATAAAATATTTACTATTATGATTATAAGTTTTATTCTTATAATTAAAAAATATTTTTTCAAAATGTAATTAAATATTAGTTTTATTAAAAAAAATTAGGTTATTTAGAGTAGTGGTGGTGACCATGATACATAAATAAGTTGAAATGTAGTTTTGACTACACATAAATATATTGAATATATAATTAAAAAACCCCCCCTCAATCCAGGACATAATCCAAAGCATGTTTTTTTCGCACTCCCCACTTGCACCCGAACCCCATATATATAATGGATCAATGAGGATTTAATATAGAGAGTCCATATTAGGAAAACTATGAGAAGAAATATGAGTGTCGATTGGATAAAACAAACCCATTTCAAAAGCTAAAGTGTGTCAACTGCCTTTCTTACAAGTAGTTGTGAAAGAGACGTTACGGTTCCACCCCTCGGGGCCGCTCTCGGTCAGAGAAAACAAATCCATTTTAGTAAGGTAATATTAAAAGTAAAAAATAATTATTGTGGGATATTAATTTAATTAATGTGTATTAAATGTAATTATTAATTGAATCAAAATTTGTGGTCAATTAAGATACAGTTATATTGGGATTTTATACGATTAAGAAAGATATGAGATTTTATGTGTATAACCCATTATTATTTACTCCACTTATGATGCACAAGATAGTAAATAATGAAAGTTGTCCAGAATTTTAGTTTATAATGGGTTGTGATCGTTAAATCACACCCATTTTTCTATTATTTTGACAAACATATTCTGAAATAAAATAGAGTATTGAAGAAACCCAAGGGACTACATATAAATTTGGAAGACTGTTGAACTCACTTGGTCTTTTTTGACAATAAATATGATCATTGTAGCACCCCGGCCCAAATCACTGAGTCTGAGCCAGTGTGCCACATTACTTTAGGTGCACCTTCCCTTACACTAGTGGCTACTGACTTGTAGAAAGAGTCTAAAGCGAGATGATGGGGAGACTATTTTGAAGGATCACCCTTTTTTTTGGAAATTGATATGCCTTTTTGGGGCTTGATAATTGTTCTTGAGATGTTTATGATGCTTATTTTTCAAAATAAAGAGGAATGTATGGTTTTTGAAGCTTGAGTGCTTTGACCCTTTTTTGGAATGATGATTTGTAAACTAGTATTTATTAAAGTGTTCTAATTTATAAATGGTTTTATAAAGGAAATCGAAATGATTTGAACCTCTATTTGAATGGAATAAGAATACCTAGGTTTCTAGGTGGGAATTCTAGATTCACATGTGCACTAGTTTGGTATTTGCTCTACCTAGTGGCCTTCGGTGGGACTTAGGTGAACCTAAGGGATTACCCCTCAGTTAGGCCAGGATAGGGTAAGATCAGGCATATGGGAGAGGTCTATTGATTGATTGAATACCAGTGCATAGAATTTTCTTCATCAATTACCATATTAACTCTATTCTATAATTTTTACCTTTATCACCTTTGGTTCCATGATGATGATTTATGAATATTTCTCAAGGTATGAATATTTGTAAAATAATGAAATGATATCTTGTTTTCTTTATTACACTATTAAAAAGTAATTTAAACTATAATTTATTAATGTTTTGATATAAAGAAAATAATTTTTGGTTTTTTTTAAAATCATGGTTTTGAGAAAATGGGTGTTTTCAAGGAAAATGTTGATACATGATTTATTGAAAGAAAACATGGAAAAACTATTTTGTATCCTTTTTTCAAACCTTCATGATATAGTTTCTCTTTTAATGTGTCATGATTTGGGTTAGTAGGTTTTGGCCTACTGGGCTTTTAACTCACTCCTATATATTACAGGTTTAACAGGTTGCCCAGCACAGTGGATAATATAATATCTTTGGATTCATGCTTTGATGTAGTTGAATGTGGTGTTTCCTCACTTTCACATGTTGATGTTCGTGGTCTGGTATTTTTTTTCTTTATTTTCGATTTTATCAGCCATCGACCATGTAATCCAGTATGTTGTATCTTCTACTTTTTGATATCTCATTTTGTTTGGATTTTCTTTCCCCTATTTAATTTTTTATGTCTTGGTTGTTGGAAGAAATCATTCCCATATCTTTCTTTATGATTCTCAGGTGCTTTTCACCACCCCATGTGGGTATAGATTTCCCTTTGGGCCAGTGGAGGATCTATCACTGTGTTAGATCAGATGGTATCCCAGGTCGGTTTGTTACAAATGGTTTCAAAATAGGGTTTTCTTGTTCTTCTAGGATATATGGTAGTTTATATGTCGGAATTTTGGAGTTAAAATATTAATTCATGGGATATTATTGATCAACACCCATAAAAGATGGCACTTGGATCACCATGGTTGTTGGTATGAGTATATCTCTCATTCAAGCCAAGTCCTCAGATGTTTTTGAGACATTTGTTTAGTGCATCATTGTGGAATTGTGAGATCATGAATTATTTTGAGAAATTTGGGCTTTATAGGGAATTTATATGGGTACATAATACTGCACACGATTTGGAAAATAGTGTTTAGACTGTGAATCCAACTCTGGTTGACTCCCAATGGACTTCTCATGATTGAAGCATGGTTTAACAAACTGTGTAGCTAACCTTTGCATAGTTGAAATTTCATGGAATTTCAATGTTTTATTATTTTGATTGTTGGGATGTTTTTTTCCTTCCTTTTCTTTTGGTTTATGATGATTTGGGAAATTATTCTAGGATAATTTTCTGGTGTTTCATTTATCTAAGTTATATTTTAAAATAAAAACATTGGAAGAATCCTGATGAGTTTTGGATGGAGAGGTTTGTGGGGTGGGAGGTGGATGTGAATGGTGGGAATTTGGTGTTGATTCTGTTCGGTATGGGGTGGAAGATCTGCTTGGGGATTCCTCTGGTGATGTGAATGGTGCACCTGGTGTTGGCCTCCTTAGTCCACCACTTTGAGTTAAAGGTGGAGGGGGAGATGGACATGGATGAGGAGTTTCAAATTGTGTTGCGTAAAGTCTATCCCCTTCCTTCCATCCCAATGTCCATCTAATTCCTAATCATTATCTTGTGGTAGACCTTTCAGTGTATTATGAGTGTGGTATTTATAGGTTATGGTTTTAGTGAGCACAATTCATGACTTATTGTTTTAATTTTTAGATTTTAGAGTTAAAATTTAATATAATCACTTCTATAAAAAGGGTTTTATCGGCACTAAAAAAAGTCTTTATCAATACTAAAAAAAATTACCCATACATTCCTCCGTCTCCTTGGATTTGAACCCGAGAACTCACCCTTACGCACTTGCACCTTTTCCACTCATCCATCTTGATTTTTCCATATTTTAATGATATATCAATATATATATATATATATATTCGTATATTAATATAGATTTATATATATATTCATATAGTAATATTTATTTATATTTATTTATATATATATATAGTTATATTTTTTATCCATATATTTATTCATATATTAATATATATTTATAGGTTTAGTTTTAAATAAATTTATAAAATATGCTTTTTTGTGTTTCTAAATAAATAAATATATATATATAAAACATACATACAGACACACACACACACTGATATACGTGCGTGTGTGTCAGTATAATCATACATATTTATATATATTTATATATATTTACATATATTATATATTAATATGTATATACATATGTTATAATATATAGATAATATATATCTGTTTGTTAATACAGACACACTAATATACCCACACACACATATTAGATAAGTATATAAAAATTCATATATTTTTATTCTGAATAAAATATATATTAGTTTTTATTTATATAAGACTTATATAATGATAAATAAATTTTATATGTAAATATATTTAATTAATTATTTACAAAATTAAATTTGTATGTGCAAATATATAAAAAATACATATATATTGTTATATATTTAATTATAAATAATAGTAAATTATGAAAAATGATAAAATTTCAAATCCATAATATAAATATGAATGTAATATCTAAGAATAAATTCAATCCCCACTAAAAAGGGGAAAAATACCCCCTTAATCGTGGATAAAATTCCATCGACTATTAAAAAAATGGGTTTCCCGACTAAAAACTCAGTTTTGGATGCCTTTTGAGCCTTTTTTGGTCTTAAAAAATATGATAGAGGGTTCACATCAATTTTTAGTGCATATAGTTTGTTACAAGCTTCAATTTGATATATGGTAGATCTTAAAAATACACCCATATCAAAAGTTATAGTTGTTTAAAATTTGAGTTACATTTTCAACTTATTTTAGATCATTTATTGATTTTTTGAATTTTTGTGTCTTCAAGTTGTTATTAAATGATTATTAATCGATAATAATTTAAAAATTATTAATTAATAATATTTTTTAAATTTTTTATAGGTCATTTTATCTAAATATATTATATATTAAGTGTAAATGTCCATTTATACCTAAAACATATTTAAAATATATATATTATATTTATATTGTAAGAACCCAGTTTTTAACTTAGCAATGGATCATTTAATTTTCGTTCTAAATATTTACTTTGGACATAATATGGATGCCTAATGAGTTAGTAAAGGTTCCAAGGTTTTTTTAGGCTTGTTCAGAGCCCAAAACCCATCTTTTTGGGGAAAACAGGCTTGGCGCATGGTTTAGAGTAAATCATGCAGGAAATCCGCACAGTTTAGTAAACCCTAAGGGTTTTGTTTTTTCGAACAAAGCCACCTTGCACAGTTATCACACAACCATGCAGCCTAATAGTGTGAACACCCCTTTTTCCCAGGTACCCATGCATGACTTGCGCACAGTTTGATCAAACCATGTGGAGGATGTTTTTTCGGGAAGAAGTATCTCACAAGGTTTGTGCGTAGTTTGAAAAACCGTGTGAAAAAACCGTGCATATACTAAAATTCTGGGTAAATTTTCAATTTTTACCTTAATTATCTATTTACCCCCCCCCCCTTCCTCTCTAATCTGAGAACCAATGGGATTAAGCCCTTTTCCTCTCATTTTGGAGCTTTTTTAAGGCAAAATCTAGGGATCAAGAGATCTCATTCGTCCAACACCCGATCAAGCTTTTTTTTCATCACATTGGATGTGCAACGGTAAGTACTCAAGTTCTCTTTAGCTATTTTTCTTCTCTCTTTCTCTCAACCAAGATATCATCATGTGATCATTTTTCACCTTTTCTTAGATCTAATTTGATCTGAGACAAATCAAGGGCCAATACAGGAGGAGGAGAGTAATACATCCCTAAGGTGGGTGGCCTATAACTCATCCCTAAAGTTCGTTGGTTTTGGAATATTCATGTGGGGCCCACCAATTCCATCAAAAGCCATTTATTAATTTTACATGCCATGATTATACTTGTTAGAATCATATGGTTATGCTCTTTCTAAATATGTGATTAGTTTTTAGTAATTAAACCCACAACTAAATCTACCCCATGTCAAAGGTTATTACATAATTGAGTTTTAGTGATTCGACACATTTGAGCCACCGTTCGGGTGTGACCTTGCTTGACCTTCCTAAAGGTGAGTCTTTTTATAATAAATGGCTTGTTGTTAATGAGTATTTCATAATATAATGTACCATATATGCTCACCACTTGACCCACCTAAGGTAAGAGCTTCAAATTGATTATTAAATGTGAAATGTGAAATGAAAATATACCAAGTATATAACTTGGCTTTATTAAATTAGATAGAATAAAGGTTACATGTCTGTAGCACCCATTTCCATATTAATGGAAGTTTGCAGAGTGAACCTCTATAATTGAATAAGCCTTAATGGTTAAATAAAACATGATTAAATGTTTTCAATGCTACTTGTCATGTCCACACTAATGGAAGACAAGGTTTGAACCTAATGAATGAATACATGATTTCAATATCAAATAGGAATATACTGACTCAAGATCGCCTAAGATTCAGAGAGGAGAGTACCTTGGATCTCGGGAACCCCCTTTCGATTCAAGGATACAGTTTTTTGGTTAAAACCCACCTAGATTTCTATTCTTGTCTATTCATCGAATACCTAGTATACTACCATAGGGTCCTTTACATTATTATAGGATACCTCAGATACACTCCTTGGGTCCAACATTGACTAGTAGGTGCCATGGTGAAAGCACATAGGGACCTGTCCTTTCTTAGCCCCATTTTACCTTGGACAATCACCTTGGACTCGGTAGGTGCCTTATTGTGGAATGACATGGATTACGCTCCTTGGATTACACTCTTACCCCTTAGCTAGACTCAGATAGTACTATGTTATCATTCAGTGATATCTACATTACCATTGTTATTACCCTAGAACTCCCTCACCAGATATCATTTTCAGGTTGCCTAGTTAAGTCTCGGGAACTTCACTACTTATACTATCACAAGGTGATGTCAGTACTAGCTATGGGTCATGTGACCTATTAAAATTAAATGGTAATTAATCAATTAATTAACCGGTTACATGTTCAGACACCAGCTGAGGGATGAAGCAGGTACTTGGGAATTTAGTTATATTGTACTACTTACTTTACTTTATATATGCATGCCTACACACTGCTATATTCCATTACATAGGATGGATATTATATACACCATTGGTGCTGGCCCACTGAGAATTATCTCCCACCCTCTCCAGGTGTTGTTTGGTACCTGGAGTAGATTACATGGTTTCAGGTGTTAACAAAGGGAATCATATGGATTCAAACACTTGATTTTCTACTGTTTGGGATAGATCTTGATAGTAGAGGATCGAGTTGGATCTCAGGATACTTGTAGTAGCCTTTGTTTTCTTTTAATTTGTCATTCCTATAGTCTTGTAACCATGTTTTCCAGTTTTCTAGTGAAATGACATTTCATCATCATTATTCTATTCGATACAATTATTGTTATTCTTGTTATCTATTGCATCAGTTTCTTATGCTATTTATTTATATTATTTATATTTCTTTTGTTGTTTACTATTTTTTTATATTCCTTCTAATGTGATACACTCTTCTAATGAGGGAACAGTCTCCCCACAGACACACCCTAGGCCCTCGCTTTTAGTCGGTAGCCTCTGCCCTTCGGAGAGATGCACTTGAGGCCATGTGGCCCACTGGGCTTGTGGAACCTTCTAAGTGGCATCTAGGTATGGGACGTCACATATATCAATATAAATATATTTATATATTAATATATTATTTTTAATGATTTTTTAAAATATATCTTTTATCAATACTAGTAAAATATCACTGATAAAAACCCCCTTAATCAGCGCTACTAAAAAAATAATTGTTAAAGGGGGTCGCTTTAACAGTGCAAAAAATAGGTGCTGATAAAGGGATACCTTTATCATCACTAAAAAATGCACACATATAGGGGAAATTTTAACAGTGCTTTTTTTAGCACTGTTAAAAGAACCCTTTATCAACACTTTTTTTAACGTTGATAAAGGTGCCCCCTTTATTAGTGTTATTTAGCATTGTTAAAGGGTGGAACTGTGAAACCCTATTTTTGGTAGTGGATATTTACTAATTTAAGAGAAAAATTTTAATATATAAATAAATTTTATCAATGCTAAAAAACCGATGATGTAACCGCCTTTAAAATTCAGTCACTTTTATCAATGCTATAAAAAGTACTCATAAAGGGGGTCTTTATCAATGTTTATTTTAACGCTTATAAAAACACCCTTTATTAATTCTAATGACTACAGATAAGAGCTTTAACGGATCTAAAAAATCATAGATGTTTCATCTTTAAAAACCAACGGCATTTTTATCATCGCTAAAATAGCATCGATAAAATGGTCCTTCCACAGTGCTAAAAAAAATCACTGATAAAAGGCATGGTGTATCAGTGTTCTGATAAAATGAAACCACACTACATCATATTTACATTGCATATACAAGAAAAAAATTATAGTGTCACAAACCAACCTGGATTGAACCTGAACCGGTCACCCGAGTCGATCCATGACAAGACCCGAGAGGCATTCCTTATCCTCTCAGGCTGGTGCTAGCACCAAGGGAATCATTATAATGAATAAGGGAATGATTTCACCCAAAAATATAAACAAAGAGAGAAAAATGAATAAAATAACTAACTCAACAAAAAAATATTTCAACACTTTACATAATTTACTTTAAAAATAAAGGGACAACAAAACTGAGTAGCCAAAAAAATAGAAAACCTAAACAGAACCTAACAACCAAACAACACCTCCATGTTGCCCTGAGGGTCACTCTACAACCAAACACCAATCATCGCCCTAGGTGACCGAACCAAAGTTGGAACCTATAGGAAAAACTAAAAACAAGAAAACAATATAGGCATGAGTATTAAAACTCAGTAGGTATGTAGGCCCGACTACTTTTATACTCAAATCAAATCCTTTAAATAAAGAAACATTGATTTCATGTTTGAAATATAAGCTATAAACATAGGTTTTTCCATAATTTTCTTTCCAAAATACACAAATCACAACCCATTGCCCTCGTGTTTTTAAACAAGGTTTATTGCGAAGATAAGTTAAGTTCATGGGGGGGGGGGGGGAGGATAAAAGAAAACCAAATAAGAAATATTCATTTTTCATTATAAATTGAAATAGGGATTAAAAACCTTTTTAACAAACACACATTCATGATTTACCAAGAAAACTCCAAAACCAATAACAAGGGAGATGGTATCATAATGAGGGAAATGTATAACGAGTCTAGTGTCAGATCACCATGAGAATACCTAGGAACTCAAAGGGGAACTAGAACATACTATACGCGTGACTCATCCTGAAGGAATGCCCTACTCAATGACATCATAACACCCTAACTCCTGACCATTGACATACATGTCCTGGTCGAGGGGGTCGATCTCATAGCAATAAACCCAAGTATACACCTTCTATAAGCCATTATCTAGTACAATAACATATACTAGTGCAATAATAATTCTCAGTAAACCTCTTTGCTATGATAGGTTCCCGTGCTAAGTTTGCAAGGGGGTGTGCTAAACATTTCAAATAACAAGTCACACATATGTATACAACCACACACACCGCCACAACCAGCACCACCCAGACTTCCCCAAGGAGTATACCATGCCTTAAACAAGAATCACATGGGTGGAGTCCCAGGTCAAGGACATTCCCACCCATTTAACAACTAACTAGACAATGTCTCCCTCCTAGAGGGGTTTTCCAAAGTAACCAATTCAAAATGTCAAATGGTCCTTACAACCTTTTTCAAAAAAATAATTCATTTTATAAATAACTACACACAACCCACTTTCACAACCAAGGACAAATTTTAAATCTCATTTCATCAATCCCAAATACCATTTAAAACAGAAACATGCTTATATGGTCCAAAGGGGCATATATCGTTAAGAACTTAATGTGAAAAAACTCATTTAAAGACTTAAATCACCACTTTGAACTTCACAAACATGTTTATAAAAACCAAATCATGTCACAATGAATCACTAATCATTTTAAAGAGCTAACCAGACCATTTCCAAAACATGATGCAAGAAAAACCATTCAAATATTTTATAAAATAATTTTGAGAAGTATTCCATGACTTTACACACAAAACAAGGTCAAAACCCACCTCTTTTGACCAAAAACACACCCATAATATACCAAAACAAAATATCTACCATTGTAAAATTTGATAAAATAGTTACGCAATTTATAAAACACTAACCAGTTACACAACAAGGGTTTTCATCTAAAATGAACTCCAATACATATAAACATGGTACTTAAAAGAACTAAACTCATATGAAACTTTTCCAAAAACAAAATTCGCACAACACATATTAATCGAGGAACACATTAAATTAACTAAGCAATAAAAAATATTTATCCAAATATTGGTTATACCTGGAAACACCAACAGATTTCACATGATACAACTAATTTAATAATAATAAAAGCTAATTTAGAAATTAAAGGAGGTGTAAACATCAAGAAATCAATGTGAATCTAATTTAAAGAGCACTATGCAATGGGGTACTACCTCAACCGATGAAGAACACTAGGAAATAAATGAAAAATGTCAAACACAACTCAATCGCACCCAAGGGGAGTTAAATCCAACATTAATCATCAAATTAAACCCAAGATTTTAGGGATAAACCTTAAAACAAACCCTATCCATGGGGGACCAAACCATGTGGAAAATTAGAATATCGGAGGGGGGGTAAGGAAGGTCGTCATTGGAGTGGGGTGTGCCAGTGAGTCTATGACTATTGGATAAGAGGTTGTGCTGGAAAGGGTCCTCAGAGGAGAGTTGTGCGCACCAGAGGGGGTCACAGTGCACTGGTGGAGGCCGCACTGGTGGAGGTTGTGGGTCACGCTAGGGTTTGCCTTCCATAAGTGGGTGTGTGCACCGAAGGAGGGCCAACCAAAGCGCTGGAGAGGGAAGGGAGGGGGAGCCTCCAACAAACCAGGTAGGGGGGAGGAAAAAATGTGGGGGAGGGGGAGAGAAAGGGGTTGCGCGATAGTGGGGAGGGGGAGAGGAAGAGAGGAAATCTACACTAAAAAAATAAAATAAAAACCCTAATAATATAACAATAATCAAAATAATAATAATAATAAATAATATAAAAAATAGTTCTTAATAATAGTTTTAATTAATATTAATTTTAATTGTAATATTTATAATAAAAATAATAATATTCTACAATATTAACACTAATAATTATAATAATAATAATAAAGACAACATAAAGATAAAATTATTTATAACACTTGTCTCATTATTAATAATAATAACATTTATAACATTTTTACTACAAACAATAATAATAATATTAATACCAAAATTCTCAATAATAATAATAACAATTATAATAATGATAATAGTATTATTAACATCAACATTAATAATATTAATAATATCATTAATAATATTGTTTTCCTTATTGTAAATTTAACTTTCATTTTATTATTTGATAAATTATTATTTTATTTTTAACTTTTCATTTCACTTCATTTTATTATCTATTTAACTTTTTAATTTATCTTGCATATCGGGCAGGTCACGCGGTGACTAGGGTGTAGCCGCACAGTCTCTCAACTATGCTCTTCTCGTGTGTTAGGCACCGCTAATCCCAAAACACATATCTTTCAATAAAAATTTAAAAATTTAAACAAGCACTCCCCCGAACCCCAACCCAAGCCGGAACCAGGGCAAAAATCAAACCCCAGTGTGACATACAAACATTCCAAAAATTGGGTTGTATAGTTACATTGGCATGTACAATTTATTTCAAATATTAACAAATTTAAAAACATCATTGTTCCATTGTATTTGATCCCAAAACCCCTATCAAAAGAGTTTAATAATTGTATCAATTTTTGACCAAACAATCACAGCTCAAGAAAAAGAGTGAACCTATATAAAAAACAATTCTTATGTTATTAATACTATAAATAAATAAATTCAACATAAATATAAAACAATATATTAATAAAATGACACTTTAAAACTGAAAACATACACTTCAGATCATATCGTACACACCGTGTATCAGATTAATGTATGATTAATTTCTACATATCACAAATGATATATGGATCATTTTCCAAAAGTATCAAGACAATACAGGCACATTTTATTGGTATTATGGATGTGATGAGTGTTTTGAAATAAAGTATTGATCTTAAATGAATAATATACACTTAAAATCATACCAGGCATATCGTATGTCATATTAATGTGTGGTTGATTCATACACATCACAAATGATTTATGGATCAAGTATAAAAACAATTTGGGCACATTTTTCAATTTAATCATGTGACTTATTTTTTCCTAGTAATGTGAAACAGGTGGAATGGGGTAGGGTGGGACAAGTATGCATGGGTTTGAGTCTGCATGGGTTTGTTCTCAAAAGACCAAATATAATGCGAACAATAAATTTCAATCCCACCTCACCCCGCATAAGCTCTTGGGATTGCCCGTATTTAGAAAAAATACTATTTATAATCATTTAAATATCGTATTTTTTATCATTATTAATGGTAGATGTAGGGAGAAGTATAAATTGACAATAGCTATACTTTTAAGGGATGTGATGGAACATTTTTCTATGGGTTAATGGTGGCATGCAGCGACACCGATTTGGTGAAGAACTATTGTGATACAAAGTAAGTGAGTGATTAGTGATGAGCGATGAAAAATGATGTCGGTTGTGTGGTGATGCGAACAGTTGTACCTATGAATGAATGATGACTCTCTAGGTAACAACCTATTTTATAAGAGGCTATTAGGGTTCCCAAGAGGCCCTTTTCCATTTTTTTAATAAAAAATAAAATAAAATAATTTAAATATTAAATCAATTAAAAAAATATTATGATTATAATAACTCTTATAATTAAAACCACGCGTAGAGGAGATTAGTTCCATTTTTCAAGAGGTGGGATGACACACCATGTGAATATGGTTAATAATTACTATATAAATATTATAATATCATATTAAAATAGTAAATATAAACCTATTTAAAATTCTCATGTGAATAAATGGTGATTTAGTATGATCATTACGGTGAGAAATCATATGTCATGGTTTAATCATGATTTTTTATTAAAAAAACTAAAATGTTAAAGAAGAATATGTTGTATTTTTAAAAAAAAACTAAGATTGTGGGTAAGCTTGCACCAGCATGGGCTCAACCCACCTTGGCCTTCACCTGTGCGGGCTCAACTTGCATTGGCCCGCGCTCTAAATAGCCAAAATTTTTAGGCCTGTCCACCCCGTATCCACCCCATAGCTGTGAAGCTCGAGGGCCACAGGATCGTTTCGCATCAGTATGTTTGGCACTAAAATGTCGATGTTAAATAAAAACAAACACTTTTAGTCATACTGGTGAAACCATGTGTCATATTGACATGTAATTGATTCCTACACATAAAAAATGACTTAAGGAGAACTTCCCTAATGTATCATGATAATAGTAGTGTGTTTGATAGTTTTTCAGTGAGTAAAACACATTTTTAACTAAAATGTCATCTATAAACTGAAAGAACAAACTTTTAGTCATATCGGTCGCACCGTGTGTTGAATTAACATGCAATTGATTCTTACATGCTGCAAATGACTTGTGGATCACTGTTCTAAAGTATCAAGACAATATGAATGTGTTTTCTTAGTTTTCAATGACTGATAATCATTTTTAACTAAAATTTCATTTTTAAACTCAAAACACACATTTTGAGTTATAACTTTCACATCGTGTCTCAATTTGATGTGCGACTGATTCATTCATGTCACAAATGACTTATGGAACATTTTCATAAAGTATAAAATAATATGAATGTGTTTTCATAGTTTTTAGTATGTCAAACATCTTTTTAAATAAAATGTCATTTTTATACTAAAACCACACATTTTGAGTCATATCTGTCACACTATGTATCATATTGAGATGGAGACGATTAATATACATCAAAAATGTATTATGAATCATTTTTAAAATGTATAAAAACAATCTAAATGTGTTTACTTAGTTTTGAGTATGTCATGCGTCTTTTGAACTAAAATGTCAATTTTAAATAAAAACACACACTTTGAGTCATACCGCCCACACTGTTTGTCAGATTAATGTGAGAGTGATTCCTACCCATAAAAAATGATTTAAGGATAATTTTACTAAAATATCAAGACAATTCAGGTGTGTTTGATAGGTTTTTAGTGAGTGAAACATGTTTTTAAATAAAATGACATTTTTAAATTGAAAACACGCACTATGAGACACACCAGTCACATAGTGTGTCATATTGATGTGCGGATGATTCCAAATCATCAAAAATTAATTTTTTATTATTTTACTAAAGTATCAAGACAATAAAAGTGTTTTTTATTGGTTTTCAATGAGCGACATATGTCTTTAAATAAATTTCCATTTTTAAACTGAAAACACAAATTTTGAGTCATACCGATCAAATCGTGTATCAAATTGAGGTACAAAGGATTCTTATAGGTTAAAAATAACTTATGGATCACTAAACTAAAATATCAAAATAATTAGAATGTGTTTACTCAATTTTTGATCATTTCATGCATCTTTTTAACTAAAATGTCATTTTAAACAGAAACCACACATTTTGAGTCATACTGGTCACACTATGTATCGGATTGAGGCAATACTGATTCTTACATGTCAAAAATGACTTATTGATCATTTTATTAAAGTATCAAAAGAATGTTAATGTGTCTTTTTATTTAAAATTGATATCAATTTTAGTAAAAATTATAATTGAATAACTCAAAACTGATTTAACACATTCATATTGTTTTGATACTTTAGGAAAATGATCTGTAATTTATTTTGGACGTGTAGTAATCATCCGTAACTAAATCTGATACACGATGTGCCCAATATGACTCAATGTGTCTGTTTTCAGTTTAATGTTGACATTTTAGTTCAAAAAGTGTTACTCACTGAAAACTGAGCAAACACACTTAGATTTTCTTGATAATTTTGGAAAATGATTATTAAGTTACTTGTGACATGTATGAATCAATAGCATGTCTGTTTTCGAGGCTTTCGTCGGGGCGCGCACATCCATCTGTAGAGGATACGCGGTTGTTGCCCCGCATTCCCACTTTTCGAAGGAGGGCAGAATCCGCTCCTTATTCAGGGACGTTTTCCCCTTGATTGAAACGAGATGATGGGATGTTGGTTCTTCCTTCTGTGGATTCCTCCTCAAAACTCGTTACCTAGTCCGGGTCTTCCTTATAGATTTAATACATTGTTCGTGAAACTCTTCCTAGCGGCATATCTTCATGGACAACAGTTAATTACAATGCTTCTGTCGGGACATTCCAAGGGGTCCGACCAGGGTAGAAACCCTCGTTCAGGGGAGTAGTCACGTTGGGAATCATTGGTGTGTCTGTGCACTGGGATACTGGGGCGTCTATCTTTCATCCCTTATTATAGGGCTTCTCGAGGGTGCGGAAGCCCAAGGAATCCCACATAAAACACAGGGAATCATATGCCATGGGTATGTATCTAAGGTTTTCCTCAGCTTCCCATGTTTAACACAGGGTATGCCACAATTTTAATGTCCAGCAGAGACGGATCGGGCTAATTAGAACACTAACTATAGTGGATCATATGGGTAAACCCCCTTGAGGGAACACCGATGTCGGGGTCAACGTATGGTTGGCTTCCCAATTTCTATTAAATGGAATGGGGAATGGGGTGGCATGATCCCACCAGGATGTGGCGGTCTGGGTAAAAATCAGGATGGATGATGGAAGGTTATGGATGGTGAATGGGGTGGAACCATCATGAGGGTGACGATGGTTTTGGGCTTGAGCCTCGAATAGGATTCCTATGTATCCCCATGGTAGGGAATCAGAGTCCACACAGTTCATCTGATGACGGCTTATCATCTATTGGGGTTTTCAACAGCTTACCTCTGGATGAGATCGCAACAGCTTACCGCTGGATAAGGTGTCAATGGCTTACCGCTGGATGGGGTTTCAATGAATTGCTGTTTATTTAGGTCACAACGGCATACCGCTAGATGGAATGCCAACAGCTTACCCCTGAATGAAGTGAAAAAGGCTTACCGATGAATGAGGTTCACAGTTTAACATCATGCGGGATGGGGGCGAATCGATGTGAAGATGGTCAGAGTGACCAGATTCTATGCTCAAACCTCGGGGAGGCTTCCTACGTACCTTGCTTTGGCAAGGATCAAAGACCACGTAGTTCAGGATGGTGTCGGTGAATCGATCTAAAGAAGGACTTGGGGTCCAATGGTTGTTGGGCTTGAACCTCAGGGAGTCTTTCTACGTACCTTGCATTGGCAAGGATCAAAGACCTCGTAGTTCAGGTTAGTGTGTGGGGCTTACACTCTACGATTCCTAGATGTTGGTGAACCAAGATGAAGATGGTCAAAACGACCAATGGGTGTTGGGATTGAACCTCAGGGAGGCTTCCTACGTACCTTGTCTTGGCAAGGATTCAAGTCCTCATAGTTCGGAAGTGTGGGGCTTATACTCTAGGCTACCCAGGTGTTGGTGAACCGACATGAATATGGTCGGAAAGACCAATGGGTGTTGGGCTTGAACCTCAGGGAGGCTTCCTACGTACCTTGCCTTAAAGTCCTCATAGTTCGGAAGTGTGGGGCTTACACTCTAGGCTGCCTAGGTGTTGGTGAACCAACGTGAAGATGGTCAGAATAACCAAGGGGTGTTGGGATTGAACCTCAGGGAGACTTCCTACGTACCTTTCCTTGGAAAGGTTCGAAGTCCTCGTAGTTCAGAAGTGTGGGGCTTACACTCTAGGCTGCCCAGGGTGTTGGTGAACCGACGTGAAGATGGTCAGAATGACTAAGGGGTGGTGGGATTGAACCTCATGGAGGCTTCCTACGTACCATTCCTTGACAAGGATCAAATTCGTCATAGTTCGGAAGTGTGGGGCTTACACTCTAGGTTGCCCAGGGTGTTAGTGAACCAACGTGAAGATCATCGGAATGACCAAGATGTGTTGGGATTGAACCTCAGGGAGGCTTCCTACGTACCTTGACTTGGAAAGGATCAAAGTCCTCGTAGTTCAGAATTGTGGGGATTACACTCTAGGCTACCCAAGTGTTGGTGAGCCGATGTGAAGGGGTCAAAGTGACCAATGGGTGGTGGGATTGAACCCCGTCGAGGATTCCTATGTAACTTGTCTTGGCAAGGATCAAAGTCCCCATAGTTAGGAAGTATGGGGATTACACTCTAGGCTGCCCAAGGAATGTTTCATGGCTGGTTCTCACTCTAAGCCCACATGAGTCATGCTCAGTGTGAGAAGCAAGAGGTAGTAGAGACTTGATGATCACATCGTGAAAGGTGCATCCATGGGAGGTGAAGTGGGGCTTATAAGCATCCCAAAGAGAAAACAGGGGCTTATGCATGGTTAGTAGCCCGAGAAGTCGGACTTACTCCAGGATGGAGGCCCAATGGAAACAACGCCCAATGGGAGAGGGATTTGGTACCGAAGAAAGAAGAGGTTGGGTGCCCATTTACCCATCCCCCTAGTCCTTGGGACCGAAGAAGAAAGGAGGGGTAGGAATACTGCCCCTGGCATGAAGAGCTAGGGGCTTACACCAGGATGGTTTCCCTTTCCCCGTGGAGAAACATCACTCCGATAAGGAGGATATCATCCCCTGTGAGGGAGGATCTCATCCTAATGGAGACCAGTGGGCATGGAGAATGTCCATGGTGGGGGCATCCCATGTGCAAGGCACGGGGCGAGGTCACAGTTTAACGTCATGTGCTGAGGATGATGTTTCTTGGCAGTTTAAAATCCTGCAGCTCATACAAGGTGGGTTTTCTCCGCACCCCAAGAACTTACATAACAGGTACCCTCTTCTCCCTGGTGAAGAGAGAGGATAGGCAATTCCATAGTTGGGGGTGTCATGGAGTGAACCATTGGGGAGTCCACATTAGCGTGTCTATGCGAAGAAGTAATAGCCGTTAGTGTGCCTATGCAAAGAAGCCTGAGGTGAAGCAACGCAAAGGGTGGTATCGTCCAGGGGACTTTGAAGTTACTTCGTGCGAACCTAGGTGGTTGCACGGGTGATGGCTGGGAGAGAGACATCACACACACACGCAAAGGAGCAGCGTGCATGCAAAAGGCCAGATAGGCATGCAATTGAGTGTGGGGCGCGAAAAATACTGGGTGCGGTGAAAAAATGAACAAATGGCGAGAAAAAGGGGTTGGGTCGGTGCGCAAAAGGAATTGCACGTGTGAAAAAAAGGTCAGGCCAGCGTGAAAAAGGAATTGTGCACTGAAGAACGGATTGCACGCAATTGGAAGTAATTGCATGCAGGGGAAGGGGCTTAATGGGATTTAGAAGAGGATCAAGCCCGAGTGGTCGCGCGCAAAGGCAGACCCCCGGGTGACCCAGCGCAAAATATTTAGTACCTAAGAGCCATCTTTTTTCATGCACGGGAGAGAAATTTCGTGCAGGAGAGATGGTTCAGATTATTTTTCCTGGAAGTCGAAGGGGTGTCCTTCTATTTATAGGCTCTCAGGATTGCGTGTCCATATGAAAAACAAGCCAGCGCAAAATATTACGCGCTGGGGAGTTGGTAGCGTGAAGATCAACCGCGTAGGGCCGTGGCGTGAAATATTTCCGCGCCTGCGTGGAAAACTCTCGTGAATCCTAGAGTTTTTCGCTCAGGGGACATTTTTTTCGTGCGGTTGAGAATTGTTTTCTCGCCGCCCCTCCGGACCCCTCGGAATGGATCACCGGTTCTAAATATGTCTTCGCTTTGTCTCGCCTTAACCTTGTTCAGCTCTTAAGTGTTTTTCGGCATCTAAAAATTTCCCCCTTGGAATCGGTGAGGTGAGGCGCTGCAAAGGTCGGATTCTAAGGAAAATGTCAAGATATAGGATTCCCCAGGGCTGATGCACGCTTAAAACTGGAGCAGCGCGCAAAAACCGATGGGGAGCACATAATATGCTTTTCACACCCGCGTGGAAGTCGCTCACCATGCCTATAGAATAGCTTGTGGGTCCCCCATTCCATATGGATTTTTCTCACGTGATAAGCCAAGAGCTCTAGTGCACGAAAAAAAATTCCCTCAGCCTGCGCGAAAAACACTGCGGTTGCATGTAATTCACCGAGTTCAGCCGTCGGTTTACGCGCCAAACCGGGATTTTCCGCGCCAACTTCTGGTTTTTCATGCCAACCACTGATGTTACATGCCCACTGCTGATTTTCCACGCCTTCCACTGATTTTCGGCGCCAGTATCTATTTTTTAGCGCCAACAACTGTTTTTTTTCGTGCAGACTTCTCAAAACCTTATCGTGAGGAGATGGCTGCGAATCGGGCTGATGTTGAGAGTGAAGCCGCATCCACTACTCAATGGACTAAGATGGTCTCCAACATTGAGGTTTATGTCACCCGAAGGGTCATGTACAACAACCATACTCTCTTCAACATGTTGTCCCCAGCGCGGAAGGAGTATGAAATGTCTTCTAACCTTTCGATATGGGACTTCGGTATCTTGGAGGAGGTACTTGTACCAAGGTTTGAGGTCGACACACCACGGTCATGGGTGACCTGCAAGGATGACCTAACCCATTATAACATCACCTATAACGGTCATCCTACTAGAGAAACCAGACACATAGACATTTACGTCCTGAATCCTAGGACTAGGACCATCTTGGGGAGTGACCCTGTTGCGGAGAATTCTCTGTCCCTTTATGCAATCACCTTTCGTCAGAGTTTTTCTGATGAGACCAAAGGCTGGCTTCAGGATTGGGATCTGCGGTCTAGAGGCAATTTCACCAGTGAATGGGCCTGAGTGTATTGGGTTTGCCAGACATGCGACCAGTTTGGGGTCCGAACTATGGCACATCAGTTTGTTCGAGGCGGAGTGGATGTCGTAGTTTCACTTCTATCACCAGCCTGAGCTCGGGCCAGAGTTGTTCACTCGATGGTCCCCTGATACCAATACCTTCCATCTTCATTATGGGGAATTTGGCATCATCCTTTGGGACATTCATTGCATCGGGGGTATCCCTTTAGATGGGAATTAGTTCGATTAATTCCTCCCGACGAGGAACACCTGGGGAGATGGATCACGAACCCCTATGCTGACATGGCACCTATTGGAGATGGATAAGGAGAGGTTGGGGGTCAAGGATTTCTTCAAGGACATCGCTTACAAGAAATGGTTCATCTTGTTCCTGCAAATAGATCCAGAGGTCAAGATGCTGGGGTGAGGGAGACGGTGTCTGACCGCAGCACAGAGGAGAAAAAGCGGATCATACTGGAGGATCCTGGAGGCATGGGACTATCAATCGCAGGGCTTCATCATAAAAAAGATTTAGGAATCGAACGTCCAGTACACCAGATTTCTTGCCGACTTCCTGAGTGGTTGGCTCTTACCAGTGAGGGACGCAAGGATGGGAGTTCATCCAACAACACTGGTGACGACCAACGTTATGGCTTCCAGTAAAAGATTTAATCTGGGAGTCCCTATTCTGCCCCATCTGTATTCCATTTTAGGATGCATCTTAAGAGGAGGGTCACCGAGGAGGATTCGTGGCCCCTTCCAGATCTTTTATGGCTGGGTCGCGGCTCATTGTGGCGGGTATACCTTCCCAAACGCCATTCGTCCTCCAGGTAACGACTTGTGACCTTACTTGTTGAAAATCACCGGGGTCATGCCATTGACACTCAATGAGGAGGAAGTAAGGATTAGAATCAAAAATCATGCCAACTTCACTTTCAGCCCATTCCCCACCCCAACAGGCCAGATGATAGATAACGGGCAAGGCTCACTGGAGAAAAGGGAATACTTCCAGAGCATCAGAGGTGGGGTGCTTGTGGCCCAAATTGTTGGGAAGATCTTTTGCGAGCCCTATGTGTTTTCCATGTCTTCCAGGTAGTTCGGATGCCTTCGGAAGATATTGAAGAAGGTGCAGACAAATGTTCAGGAGGAAATGCACCCTTTAGTTCTTCGCCAAATGTGGCTGATATCCACGACCCAAGGCTTTGGTGATGTTTTCACATTTCCGCCTACCAGAGTTGATGCTAGCCTCTCAACCGAATATTCCAAACATTGGGCTATAGCATACCCTGAGGGTATTTTGCAGAAGCGAGTTCGGTAACTCAAGGTAGCCAATGTAGAACCTGGGCGACGAGAGAGTAGACAAGGTGTTGTTGGGGGGGATGGTTGGAGGCACGTCAAGCAACCGGTCCTGCACAGGCCAAGACTTCATTAGTGGGGATGTCATGCGGCGCGGTCGGGCCCTCATCGCCTAGAGTAGAGGGGCTCATGTAGCAACCAGGGAACTCCTAGGGAAGCAGATAAGGTATCTGCTCAACCTTCCAATGACGCAATCTTCCTGGCTCTGTGGTCAGCTTGGATGAACCTGAAATAGTCGATGGGTACCGAAACTCTTTAGAAAAATAAAATGCGAGACATAATCTAGCTTCCGGAGGTCGGAATCATTCGGGTTGTTGACAGGGTAAAATTTCACCATCGGCATGCGTATCTGACAGCCATGGACGTGTATGCATGCCAACAAGGTCGGTGTGAGGAGCCACCTTTATTGGTGAAAGTAATGCTCGTCCAGGAGCATGATCCAGAAAAGATTCCATCAGAGGATGACAACAGCGATGATGAGCCAAAGGGTGCTGAGGAAGAGGAGGAAGAAGAAGAAGGTGAAGGAGGGGGTGAAGGAGAAGAGGAGCCTAAAGGTGGAGGATCTCAGGCGGCGTCCCACCAAGGGAGTATCTAGGAGAGTGGTGAAATAATTGGCTCTGATATAGATATAACATAACTACTTGAGGTACGTCTCGGCCCTTGTCTATCCTTTCCCCTCATCATTTTTTGGTATCCCTCAACTAGGTCTTCTTATCCTGTTTACGAGAATATCGGTTCCGACTAAGGGTCTCCGTTCGAAGGGGAGGAGGCACCGGTAGAACAAGGTGGGGAGCTAATGCCCATTATTGAGCTGACGAGCGCTGAGGGATCCCCCATAACGGCAACTCCTGTAGTATCTAGAACACCAGAGGCTAATGCTTTGGGCTCCTGTAAGTACATTAATTCAATGACGGTTAATTACCGTGGAGAGATCAATTGATGAGGGTATTCATTTTTTGTGTAGTAATCATAGCCTTGGAGGCCCGTCGGGCTGCCGAACCTGGGTTTTCTGTGATTGATTCAACTGTGAATGTGTCGTCCCATTCAAGGCACACTTATCAAACTGATCTGGACTCGGCACTCGATGAGTAGAGAGTAGTAGACATCAGCGGTACCCATGTCGGTGTAGGGCTGGAAGTCAGAGAGGGAGCTAACAAGAATGAGGTGAGAGGGGATGGTCGCCCAGGCGTTGAAGAGCCCAACCCTTTGGGACGGGCACCCAGAGAAGTCCCTACTATTGGTCTCTTGGCTTCCATCCCTGATTATCAGTCTGTAGACCCTAAGGAAATAGATGATTTTGACTCGAAGGTGGCGAAGGAAAGATGAATGACACAGCGCAAAGGGTGGAAGTTCATCAAATGCTTCCTCGGTCAGACCTAGAGAGAATGTTTTAAATGGATGGGATCACTCAAAACCTGGCTATGCTTTCTCTTCACTTGAGGGGTGGACACTCAGATCCTTCATTCGACGGTCTGTGATTACATGGCCGAGAAGTTGTGTGAGAGCAGCTGACGCTCCGACGTTGCCAAGTGTCGGGAGGAGTCAGGGAGTACCCAAGCATTCGTAAAGGCAGAACAAGAGGCCCGTTTCCTTAAAGAACAGGTGAAGGAAATGGATATATTCATTGCAAACTGTTCTGAACTTGTAGAGCAGTTGAGGGCTCAGTTGGTAGACACTCAAGAGAAACTAGTGGAAGCGGGTCACCAAATATCTGCACTTTAGGCTGAACAGGCGCAAGCACGGGCTAGGGTCAGTGGACTGCGCTCTGCGGCCGCTGATGAAGAGAGAGTCCTCAAGGGTAGGGAATCAATTCTTGAGGCCACCAGCCAAAAGGTAGTGGCGCTGGAGTGATCCATCCAAGAAGCTGACCCTTAAGGGCCCTATTTTGGCCGAGCTCATAAACTCATTTCTCATTTCTGCTTTTTATTCTGAACTGCATGTACGAATAAGTGTATTAATAGACTCATTTACTCATTCAGTTGGTTTAATGCATTCAACTACGATCCATTACTTCACTCGAATGTAGGAGTGTCAACAAATATTTAGGCACCCAAGGTTCGAACGATCGATTCGGATTCCCAGAAAGAGAAGAGGGAGACCTGACTGGAGAAGGGAGCTCTCAGAACAGTCGAATTACCAATTTCCTAATGTGATCTTTTGCACAAACAGAGTAACACCAGGGGCTTTGGAATAAATCCAAAGAGGGAAATGGAAGGTTTGAATCACGATACCTAGGATTTTAAACACTGTGGGGGTGGCGTGACAATAAAGAAAAATTGTTGAATGCATTAAAAACACATCATCCTTATTGTGTTAGCCTGGAATAGGGATAGAAAATGAGGGATCACCGCTAACCACATTTGAAACACAGGGTCTAACTCAGAATGTCATCCATTAGTCTTCTGGAACATTGTCCTAAGATAGTAGGCAATCCATAGGCTGAGTATCCATACTGTTACGGGGTTCCTTTAGACGTGAAAGAGGAAGGGGTCCAAATAAGGGGCATGGAAATCATGGAATGTGGAGTGATGGTTTGTTCGAATAGAATCCAACACTCTTGCAATTACACCACCGTGGTGGAAGCACATTAGATAGGCACATCAGTCTAATAATTGATCATTCCTTATTTTAGACAGGACCTATCTGGTGAGGGAGTTGTCACTTCCGAATGTCATCATGGGGCATCCCGAACTTGTTCAGGGAAAAGCTGCAGTTACATGGTTCCCCACAAGGGGTCAGGCCAGGGGGATAGAAATGAGGAGGAACAGGAATGATGATCCATAGGGATAGACCCGAGGCGAAATTTCTAGGTGTCTCTACATATCCCATAAGGATGGGAATCAAGCCATATGTAGTTCTGAGAGGTTTTGTACAGTTTAAAGTCTTGCGGCAAGGACAAAAGAGTGGTCTTAGTTTATGGTCTTAGAGATCGGACCATGGATCGGAAAGGAGTGAAAGGGACACGTGGTAAGGTGATTATGAAACCCGACGTGAATGAGGACCCGGAGTATAGATTACCATGCATTCCCCAGGAGGGTTTTAGGTCAAGGGACCAGAAACGAGAGTTAAGCTGGCCCCGTGAGGGATGATCGAGCGTTCCTATGTATCTCATGATAATGAGAATCAAGTCGTATGTAGTTCTAAGAGGTGGCACGGTAAGGTACCAGTGCCAGGGAAAATGGGGCGTGCGAGTGTGTCCCTCACACCAAAATAAGCGGTATTTGATGTATCTTGTTTGTCCTTTTAGGTGAATGGTTTTTTTTGTGAAGCGACAGGCCTAGGATAGAAAGTCCTGGCATCACCACATGAATCAGCCGTATGCCAGAATTGACAAATGGTATGGCGTGTGACCGATACCAGAAATGGTGTCCCCTTGAGTGAGGGAATCATGATGTAGTTCCGTTTTTTGTCATGTGGCCAGGACGATAATGTCACAATTTAGGGTCATGTGATGGTACCAGGCATGCATTTTAACGTCATGTGGCATAGACGTAGTAGAGACGAGGCTGAAAGGGGAATGTGCACGGTGCAATAAATCATACCCGACATGAATGAGGACACAATCCTATACCACACCATACGTGATTCCATGGAAGACACCTTGGGCCAAGGGGCCAAAATAGAGGCAAGAGCGTAAGGGGTAGGAGAAACTAGCTCCCAATTGAGCTGGACCCGAACACGAGATGTCTGGGTGTTCCTACGTATCCCATGAGGATGGGAATCAAGCCACACGTAGTTCTGGAAGAGATCTTAGTTTATGGTCTTAGAGCTCGGACCATGGAGAAGGGAAGTCGGTGCGGAGCCTCAACTGACACCTTTACCATGACTTTGTCCTTCTAATGTGCAAACGCGCACTGAGGGATAATGTCAGGAGTGTCAAAATTCTACTTGGACATGATGGGGTGGACAATGATGTGAATCATGTAACCGGCATTTTGGGCTTAATGGGGTTGATGTGATGATGGAGGATAACTAATGACTGTGTTCGAAACACAACATCTATATCGCGTTAGCCTGAAATGGGGACAAAAAATGATCATCGACCGTTTACCATTTTCAAAACGCGGGACTTATATCGATTTTTTGTCCAAAACCCTGGAGGGTATTGGCCCGTAATGGTAGGAGGGACCTTGGGTCGAGTATCCATGCCATTCGGGGGTCCCTTCGGATGTGAAAGGTGATAGAAGCCCTAATGAGGGAGAACATGAAGCTTGAAAAATGGGTGAAAGCATGTTCAAGTAGAGCCCGACATTCCAGGTACTAAACCAGAGTACCCTTAGGCACATTGGTGAATCGCCGAATAGGGCCAAGGGGATCATCTTGAGAGCGTAGGGTTTGAAAAGGAGAGGATAGCACACGGGGATGGAAAACTCTCAGGAGGAGGTAAATGGAATGGTTTTTACAACACCCGATGTGAGTGAGAACATAAGCCCATACCATACCACACCATACATTCCTCTCTCTGGGGGAATGCAGGCCAAGGGTCCAAGATGGGGATGGACTCAAAGTCTAGATGCTCGGGCGGTCTTACGTATCCCATGAGGATGGGCATCAAGTCATACGTAGTTCTGGAATCGCATATAGGGGTAAGATACCCTAACGAGGGGGGTGTATGGATCGGTGAGTAACCCAATGTGAATGAGGAAATAATCCCATACCATACTGCACAACCCTAAATAGGAACTTGGGCTAGGGTCTTGAAAAGTCCAAGGGGCCTGAGGCTGGGCCTCGGATGGGAAGGCCTGTTCAATTCACAGTTTAACATCTTGCAGTGAGGACTAAGAGAGGGGTAAGATACCCCAAACAAGGGAGGTGTGCAGCGTGGCTAGTAACCCGACGTGAATGAGGACATAATCCCATACCACACCGTACAACCCTAACTAGTAACTTGGGTTGGGGGCCTGAAAAGGTCGAGGGGCCTGAGGCTGGGCCTCGGATGGGAAGCCATACGACCTCTTGTGTGGTTACCACCTCATCACAGAGTTTAAGCCCACGTGAGCAGTGACCAGTGTGGAAAACAAGGAGCCAGACTTGGATTTCCCTATCATATAGGGGTCTAACAACTGGCATCGCCCGAAGGGAGTTCGTCGCTTGGAGATACAATGGGGTAGAATGAACCACTACACTCAATGTTTGAGGCATTTTGGGGTGGTTCTAATGACAAAGGATAGCTGTTGACCATGTTCGAAACACAACGTCCCTATAGTAACCTGGACTGGGAGAAACAAATGAGCATCGACTGCTGACCATATTCGCAATGCCGGATTTTGTATCGGCTTGTTGTTGAACATCCTCGAGGGTGTTGGCCCGAAGTAGTAGGAGAGCCCTTGGGCCTAGAATCCATACGATTCGGGGGACCTTCTAGATGGAAATTATAATGGAGTCCCAATCAAAGGAGTGGGTGAATCATAGCTGTACCCATCTAAAAAAGAGATGAACGTCTCCAAGAAGCAGGACGTATGGCCGGATCAATATTAGCTCGACATGAATTGGGGGAAAATTTTGCACCCCACCATATGTCTTGACCCAAGGGGAAGATCTGGTGTTTGGTCTAGACCAATAGATGAAATGTCCAGGCGTTCCTATGTATCCCATAAGGATGGAAATCAAGCCATATATAGTACTTGAATGCCATTTAGTTTAACGTCATGTTGTAAGGACATGGGAGGATAGAAGAATGGGGAGCTGGAAAATGGTGTGATTGTTGTAATCCTGGCATGAGTGGGGCGAAGGAAGCTTACACCATATCATGCAAGGATCCTCTAAGAGAACTGTACCTAGGGGGAATAGTCAAAGAGAAGAGTTTGGGGGATGGGATCAACATGAAATGATTGAGCGTTCTGACGTATACCATGCGGATGGGAATCAAGCCACACGTAGTTCTAAGGGCGCAGTTTAACGTCATGCAGGATGACGCATAGTTTAAAGTCATGTAGGATTGGACAGTTTATGGTCATGTTGGACCATACAGTTTAGGGTCATGCGGGACCGAGTAGTTTAAGGTCGTGCAGGACCAGTACTCTCAAGCAAAGTTTTTCTTAAGGAACTTGGCATTGGTGGGAGGAGTTATACGCTCACCATCCATGATCACCAGGGAGTATGCTCTATTGAGGTAAACACTGTGGATTATGTAAGGTCCTTCCGATTTGGGCTCCAACTTGGGTGGTTTCCTACCAGGGATCATTGGTGTCTAGAGGGACAATACCAAGTTGCCTTGCAGGAAAGAGCGGAGGTGAAACTTCTTGTTTATGGCTCTAGTTATCTTGTTCTGGTGACTTTCCAGGTTGTGCAGGGCATGAAGCCTACTCTTGTTAAGTGCTTCCAATTCATCCATATGAATTTAGGCTACCCTATATGGCACCTTATGGTCATAGATCGCTATGCGTAACGAAGGAAGTTGGATATCGATGGACAGGATGGCCTCAAATCCGTACACCAGGGAATATGGGGTCACCTGGGTGGAATTACAAGTCGTCATCCGATAAGCCCAAAGGGTGTTGGGGATCTTGTCCGGCCAACTCTACTTGTTCTGACCAACCATTTTCTGTAAGATTTTAGAGAGGGTTTTGTTGAACGCCTCAATCTTCCCCTTTGCCTACGCGTGATAGTGGGAGGTATGGTTAGAACGGATGTTGTACTTGGCGTACAATTTCTTCAGATCGACTTCTCGGAAGTTTGTGTTGTTATTGGTGAGGACAGTGTGAGGGACTCCAAACCGATAAATGATATCGGAGCTCATGAATTCAACGATAGAACGTGCCTTGACCTCCTTGAGAAGAACTTCTTCTGTGCACTTAGAAATAAAATTTGTGGCGGTCGGGATGAACCTGCACTGGCAAGCTGTCGCCGGTGGGTATGGTCCCATGACGTCAAGTCCCCACACCGCACATAGCCAATATTACTTGGTAGAGTAGACAGGTTTTGGCCGCCAATGCAATAAGTTAGCATGAATTTGGCACGCGTGACATCACTTGGATAAATCTAGGCAATCATAGATCATGGAGGGCCAGAAGTATCCTAGTCTTCAGATCTAGTGAGATAGCTTCGGCCCAGTATGGTGAGCCCCACAGAAACTGGCATAAACCTCCTTCATGACCTGAGAAATCTCAAATCCATGGATGCAACGGAGGAGAAAACCATCGAACCCACACTTGTAGAGGATCTGCTCAAGGCTGGGACCACTCTGGAGGGTAAATTGTAGTGCGCGGCATCAGATTTTCTCACGCTCGGCCCGATCAGCCAGGAGGTAACCATTTTGGAGATAATCGAAAAAGGGGGCTCTCCAGTTGGGGATAACTTCAATAACTGCATTTGAGGAACCCGGGGGTCCTGATGTAGAGGCTCCAGCGGTAATATGGCTTACTCGTAGGCCATCTTCATCATATGGGGTGACGGGAGTAATGAATCTCTGATGTGCCACGTGTATAATCAGGTCATCCTTCTCGGGTTCTGCAAGTGATGCATCCAGGCTGGCCAGGGCATCGGCTCGACCGTTCTGAGATCAAGGGACATGGGTAACTTCTGGCCAAGATGGAAATTGGGCCATTAGCTGGAGGGTGCACTCCAACAATGGTACGAGCTCTGGCTTTCTAACAATGTAGTCACCGTTGATCTTCTTAATGACTAGTTCGAAATACTCTTTCACATGAAAATGGGGCACATCGATCTCGAGAGTCATCTTGAGGCCAGTGATAAGAGCCTGATACTCTACTTCATTATTGGTGCAGCCTTCTGACAACAGTAATGAGTACGGAAGAATAGCTTGCGCCGGGGTAATAAAGACAATACCCAGGCCTACCCTGTTGAGTTTGGGATCATTGAGTCTCCTGTCGGTGGGGCTCCAGGAGGCACAATCAAAATGCATTTACCAAAATGGGATGGCATGATCTACCGAGATGATTTCCTCGTCGGGAAAATCCAGGTCCAGGGACCTGTCCGCGGGGGTTGGATGGACAGTAAGGAAGTCTTCCAATTCTTCTCCCTTAATAGCCTTACGAGGCACGAGCCTAATTTCAAATTGTTGGAGGATTGCCACCCACCGTTCTAGTCATCCTGTCAGCATGGGACAACTCAGGATATACTTTAGTGGGTCTACTCAAGACACCAGCTGTACCTCATGGTGTTGCACGTAGTGTCGCAACTTCTTCATGGAAAATACGAGTGCAAGACAACTATTTTTGACAGAGGAGTATCTGGTCTCCATATCGATAAGAGTATGAATGAGGTTGTAGAGGTTGTTTTATGTCCCCTCATTGTTCTTCTGGGTGAGAAGGGTGCCGATAGATCGTTCCAGGGCAGTCACATACAGGATCAATTGTTTTCCAGAGATGGGTGGCATCAGGACCGGAGGCTGGAGCAGATACTGCTTGATTTCCTCGAATGTGGTCTGGCACTATTCATCCCATTCATAGGCAGTGCCTTTCTTCATGATCTGGGAAAAGGGCTTACAATTTCCGGCTAGATTCATAATGAATTGGCATATATAGGCTAAGTGGCCTTGAAAACCTAGAAGCTCCTGAATATTTCTCAGGGGAGGCATCTGGCTGATGGCCTTGATCTTCTTTGGGTCGACCATGATACCCCAGTATCTGACAACAAATCCAAGGAACTTCCCATAGGTGACCTCGAAGGCACATTTCAGTGGGTTCATCTTCAGGTGGCGGGAACGAAGGAAGCCAAACAATTTATCAAGGTCCTTGAGATGGTCCTAGAGATGGAGAGATTTGACCACCAAATCGTCTACATAGAATTACACCAATGTCCTGAGGATCGGCTTGAATATGCGATGCATGGCCCGCTGATAGGTGGCACCTACATTATTTAAGCCAAAGGGCATGACCTGGTAACAAAACGTACCTTGTGGTGCCCTGAAAGCCATGTAATCCTTATCCTCAGGGGCCATTCGGAACTAGTTTTATCTGGAATAACTGTCCATAAAGGAAAGGGCTTGGAACCCAGCTGTGGCATTGATCAACAATTTCATCACAGGAAGGGGAAAATCGTCCTTCGGGCAGTGACGGTTGAGATCACAGAAGTCGATGCAGACTCTGATCTGTCCATTCTTTTTCCTAACCGGCACAATGTTGGCTAGCCACTGGGGGTACTGGACCACCTTGACGAAGTTGGATCTAATAAGCTTGTAAAATTTCGCCTCGACCATGGCACCGTGAGAAGGGTACATCTTTCTGGGAGGCTTCTTGAACCCGTGATGATTTGCTGGGAGACCGAGGCGGTGGATGAATACCTAAGGATCTAGTCCTGGCATTTGGTCATAGCTCCAGGACAATAAATCACGGTTCTGTTTAAGGAAATATATGTACCACTACTGCTCCTCAAGGGACATGGCAGCACTAATCAATGTGGGTCTAGGATCTTCCTTCCTACCAAGGTTCACCTATACCAGTTCATCTTCCGTGGTAGAGACGCCTTCTTAAAAGGCGGGGGGAGCATCATCCATATCCTCTTCTTCTCTTACAGAGGGGGGATCTCCAGGAGGAGGTGATTCCTCTGGGTCAACGGATCCCGACGGGAGACTGGTGCCAGCCTGGGCAGCGGTGGATAGCATATCGGGAGATTCACGTGCTGCTAAAACCATAGCAATGAAGGCAGTCGATCCGATCCCATCTGGTCTTAGGCTCAAGGGTCCACGCTTGATGATATCAAAGAAATAGTGGCAAGTAACCTTGAGCTAGTCAATTCCAGCTCGATGAAACAGATACGTATGACGTACTTCAGTTGCCATGGGGCAGACATCCCGATACCGTATAGGGGTATGAGGTTCCAGGATCAGCTGAGCCTGATTTGTGTAGGAGTACGAGGTGATTTTTCTCTATCGATTGGACTTGAGAATATGCATCCCTCTTGTACCAGATACAACAAAACATTTCCCCATGTCGGGGGTTTTGGCCTCCAATCGATGGATCATGAAGACTTAGGCATCATCCAGACCTACCCAGGGGTCAGTTGCAACCGCGATGGGCTCGACCTCACCTGCCTGAATCTGTTTGTCCTTGCTCTTGTAATAATCATCATCCAGGTAACGGGCTTCACAAGGGGCAAAAAGAGATGCATCACCTTGTAGTATGCCAACTCGACCACTGAGGGAGTACTTTAGGCACTGGTGATACGATGAGGGGACCACCGCTTGAAGGTGGATCCATGGTCTTCCCATCAATACATTATACGTGGTGTCCTGGGAGACTACCATGAACTCAGTGCTGGCAACTAGGACACCAAACTGAGTCTTTAAATGGATCTTAACGACTGGGGTCTTCTCTGTCCTATCGTATCCATAGATTCTTAAATCAGAGGGAGTCAGGTCATCCTCGGATAACCCCAGAGTCTGCAGTGTCTGTGTCAAGATAAGGTTAATCCTGGATTCAGTGTCAACAGGACAGCGGCGAACCTCCATGACATTAAATTGGCCGGTGATGTACAGTGGGCATATGTTCCCCTGTATGAGAGAACCTTCGTCTTCTCTAGAGAATGAAATGATTTCCTGACATTTAGTGTTCTCAGCCGCCTCAGCATGAAAGGCTTCTGTAGCTGCTACCTCCGTCTCAAACTGGAGGGTGCTTCTTAAAGCCTCGACAAGGGCCTCACGCATATCTGACGATAGGTGAAGGGCCTAGAGGATGGAAAGCCTCGCTGGGATGTCATCAAGGTGCTTGATAACATCATATTTCTATGCCAGGTGCGAACTTCTTCTTATAAGAGGTCGCTTTGTGATAGGAGGCATGACAAGCCCTGCCAGCTGGGCCGATGGCTGACTGGTGCTGGGTATATCCCATTGCCCGCTAGTCGAAGCCAGAAGAGTGGTTGCCGGATGAAGACCAGACGACTGAGATCAGCCTGTATCAGGGCGATGCTGATCACATCATGATTGAGGTAGCTCTTCCTGATCCAGTAGAACAAACGGTGGTGGAGGTGGGCCTGACGACACTAGATGAAAAGGCTACGCTTGTTGAGCTCTGTGTTGGGCCTGTTGTCTGGTCTCAGTGGCATGCATGGACTGGGTGGAGGTTCCAACCGATGTGTCCTGATGACCCATATGGCCATGGCTCTGCCGACATTGGCGTCGGCTGGGGATGTTGGGGAGGTCTGCCTGGAACTCCCTGTCGTCAGGAGTCATATAGGGATTTACCAACTACACGGTATTAACCGAAGCGTACCCTTGGATATCACATGAAGAGTCATCCATCACCAAGTGGATTCTGGGAGGAATCCCCATATCAGGGGGCTTGAAGTCACTGAGAGTGCAGGACGAGGATGGTATTGGTGGGGTGCATTGCTTTCTCTTGTGTCGTCGATGCTTGCTCTTCTGGGAAGAGGTCAGCTAAGATGATGATGCAAAAGTGGTGGCCGCAGATTCTAAAAGCTCCAAATGATTTAGGAATGCCCGAATGATACCATAGGCATGAGTGACCATTTCTCGAGACATCCAGTCATCATAATTTTGCGACTCACAGTTGGAAACCGGCTTCTGCTCACCTTCACCATCGCTACTGTTGTCTGGCCTTACAAAAATACCCACCACTTGTGTCGGGGTCGGGCCCAGCCTGACTATGTTTTTATCGATCTGGTCTTGAATCCAGTATTTAAACACATATCAATGCTTTAGAGTGTGCCCCAGGATCCGATGATAGGGGCAGTAGTTGGGGCGATCGGTGAGATTCGCCTCTTCCGGCCTTCTTCACTTGGGCAAGGGCACGATCCCTTGTTCCAAGGAGCTTCTAAAATATCTGGGGACCTAAATCTCATTGAACGAGTAGGTTCGGTTTATTCTTTTCAGAAAGGGGGCCCTCAAAGCTTGGCCCTGACGAGGGGCAGAAGGATCTTGTCGAGGAGACGGACCCTGATTGTCCCTCTTGGGCGGTGTTGGCCCATTCTGCGGGGGCGCTTGTCGATCCTTAGGCAGACGCTGCTGAGCTGGAGGCTGTGCTTGAGTTGGAGGGCCTCCGTGAGGCTGTGGGAATGGTTCCACTGGTTACAATTGTAATTTCTTGGGGGCTTCTATTTGGACCACTACGGAAGGCTCGGCTTTGGCAGCCCTCCTTGCTGGAATCACAAGGGACAACAGATGTGCCTGGATGGACTGTTGCAGAGATTCCTCCAGGTTTTGGGCCTTATCGAAGAAGTCTCAGAATCCTCCAAGGTAATTCTAGGTTATTAGAGAGGGAACCAGCTTCGTCTTGACATTTCCTATGTACATCATCAGTAATTTCTCCTGAGTTAGTGTCATGCCAAGGGAGTATGTGAGCCCCTTCCACCGGGCGATAAAGTCTGTGACTCACTCATCAGGCCTTTGTTTGCACTTGGAGAGGTCTGCGATGCTTGTTTTTCGGGTGCTAGAGCTTAACTGGTAGAGTAATTGCCTATGAAGGTCCTCCCAGCTAGTTACAGATCCGACAGGGAGCTGGTTGTACCAGACGACTGTCGGTCCTTCCAATGTCTGAACAAAACAGCAGAGCTTGGCAGCCTTCTCCTATGCTGGAGTCCCTATCATGGACCCACACCTTGAATTGAAGTGGGTCATGTGCTGTGGGGATTCCCTTGTACTATTAAAGGGGTATAAGGTGGGATTCCTGAAACTCGGAGGCGTCGACATATCATCCACCCATACTAGGTATAGCTTACCATCAGGTGAGATTACCACCTATCGTGTTTCTAATGCCTCCAGGCGGGCAATGAGTGCCGCCATTGGATCATCTGGGTGGGTTCCCTAACTTGACGGGGATCCCTAACTACGAGCACGTCGGAAGGTTCTTCAACATGGTAAACAGGCTCAACGGCTTGTGGAGCGACTTGCGGGGCAGTTAGAGGAACCCGAGCTGGATTCCTTGGATTGCCGCTGTGTTCAAGAGGGTTTGGTGATACATACCGTTACCTCTTACTGTGAGCTCCGACTTCAGACCTGTCCATGGGAGCGACATGATTAGGGTTTCCTAGGGGTGGCTCACCAAGGGGAAGTTGTTCCTGCCCCTACTGTACTAGCCTAGGATTGTCGTAGTCAGGCCGTCACTTTGCTGCGCGTTCAGCTAGGAGTTTTTCGACCAACTTCTTCTGCTCAGCAAGTTTTTGGCACAATGTGGCCTTATTAGGGTCCTCCTCCATCTTCTGCACTGAGGCGGATAGGTCGGAGTGCTTGGCAGCTCCAACGTGCTCTTTTCCCTTACCAGAATTCCTGCTGAGTACAAATGCCTTGGTGGGCGCAGGGAGACCAAGTAGGTTCCTCTGCTGATGATTAATCCTTCCTGATGGATCCAATAGTGGTGGCACACCCTCGAGGGGTAATTCCCCATCAAGAATCTCCAGCTCATCCTCCTCGTCCACTATGTCGTCCATGTTGATCGTGACCCTTCCTGGGGGCATGTCCTTGATGTCGCCAAGCGAGTCGGGCTGCTGCTGGATGGGACTGAAGAGGAGGGAAGCATACTTCCCCCAACCACATATTTTCACATGAGGGGTAGCCTCCTTGATAATTTTGCAGAGTACCTTGATACTCTGAATGCGTTGCTACTGGAGGGCCTCACGGCAACCTGGTGACTCAGGGCGCTGGGCCACAAGGAGTGCGGCCAAATCGACCAGACAACATTGCTTGTTGATGTCTTCGAAATTCATTTGGATCCTTGCATAAACCACACACTGATGATGAAGACTAAAATGTGTCTCCCTGAGGGTGTGACAAAAACACTCAACATCCTCTAGGGTGATGGATTTCGGTATGCAGAAATTTGATGCAGCCATGGGCCAGAACTTCTCAGGGAAGTGGTCCGCTGCAAGGATGTTCCATAAACTACTCAGCTTAGATTCAGGGTCCAGCCCTTGATTTCCCCACTCGTCAACTGGGGGTGGCTGAGGAACTGGTAGCGGTACTGAGGAAAACTGCTGGGATGGAAGGCTGGTTAGTGGAGAGTATGGCGAACGGGATGACTGGCCGCCGAATCTCATGCTTTCTTCCGAAGAGTGTAGCGACCTGGCCGCTACATCGCAATTGGACGGGCTGAAAGTCGCAGTTCTTGGCTCAGGGGATAGGGCTACTGGTGATAGGCCTTGATTCTGCTCGCTTTCCATTGTCCACCAGAACAGCTCTTTGTGATCTCCTGTGGTGGTAGAGAGTGCTTTCGGTGATGGTGGTGGTGATTTCATGACCGTAACCTGTGAGGTCGCCATATTTTCATTCTCCTGGATGTACCTACAGAGGGAGGCGGGAATCCAATGGACCTCACATTTCGGGAGCACCAGACCGATGCACCTCGTCCCTGCCCTGGCCCTTGACTCGGATGAGCGAGAGGAGGGCTTTCGTGCTGAGTCGTACTCCACCTCAGATTCTGAGAAGCGGACTAGCCTGATCACTGTCCGAACCTTCTCAGAATTCTTCTTGTGATGGCAAAGACCCACCTTCCTACCCCTAGGTGGCTCCTCGGGACAGGGCAGATTTCAGACACGGGGTCCTTCGGCCGCATTGGTGCTGGGGCGGAGAGGGTTTCCAACTGAGAAAGCCGGGGTGTGAGGAGCACCAGGACAAATGTCAAAGGGGACATGGGGAGGACCCCCATGGGTAGAAATAGAGTGGGAAAGACCCTCTATAGAACTAGCAGAATCATGGGGAGGACCTCCACGCCTATTTTCCCTGGCAACCTCAATACGAGGAGGATCCTTTTACATGTCTAGCTAAACATGGGTAGGACCTCCGTTCTGGGTGCGGGTGGAGCGAGGCAGGCCCTAACCCCTCTAGTTTCCAAGGCAAGGAAGTCCCTCACCAACTGTTGAGAGGACATGGGGAGGATCCCCATGTCTAAGAGAGACCGGATGGGCAAATTCCCTACCCTGGTAGTTGGGGGAAGGATAAATGAATCCATACCCAGTGTAATGGGAATGGGAGAGGCTTTTGTGCCGAGTATCACCACCGTGGGGAATACCTTCATTCGGATTGAGGGTGGAACGGGGTGGATCTTCATGATAATCCTCAAAGCGGGGAAGACCCATGATTTCTATGGTAATGGTATGGGTAGGACCCCCGCATTGGGTGACATCGCTGCGGGTTAGCTCGCGGCAGCCACTGCTCACACCGGAGACCAAGAGAGTCGATGCAGCCTACCCGTGGGGTGGTTGGGGCCTCGATCCTGGCCTGGCGTATATGTGCCCCTGCTCTATGTATGAATGGAACTAAGAATATGTGTCGGCGGTGGATCGGTCCACAGTAGCTGTCGACTTTGACACCCCTTGGCGGGCATCCTTCTCAGCTTGCACCCGACACTAGCGTTGGGTTGGACGAACCGGGGCCAGTGGTGCAGGTACGTAGCTTACCTACTCCTCTTCCAGTAAGACCGAGTGGTGGCGCTGACACAGCCAGGTGGGAGTCCTCTCTAGGAGCCCCTGTAATGGGACTCTAACTGGGCTGGTCCGGATTTCACCTACCTCATCTATGTAAGGCAGGGAGTCATCAAATCGCTCCAGAGACTGGCTCCCGAAACAGTTTTATTTCTAAGTGGGGAGAAGCGGCTCCCTGCACGGCCCTCAGGGGCGGCTTTGATGGTGAGGTGAAGACACCTCCAGATCCAGGTGGGCCATATCCTGGATCGGGATTATTCCCTCCTCCTTGTAGCGGCACACGAGGTCATTGATTACCATCCATTGAATGACCTCAGATGGGGAGAGGGGGTGTGGGTGCCCCATGGCTATAGATGTAGGGGTTGATGTGAAAGAGATGAAGCCACGTGGAACGGTTGTGTGAGCACTGCCCCTTCCCCTGCGTCGATGGGCAGGCGGTGATCGCATCCCTAAAGCAGCAACTTGATTTCTGAGAGCTAGGGAGATTAAACTCATTAGTGCCGAAAGAAAAAGGAATCGACAACCAATTCCCCAGTTCCATCCCATCTTCCATGCCCGGTAAGAGGGATCCACATTGATAACATCACAGAATGGGATGTTCAACGTTCTACTTCCCTAACTTCTGGTGAGTTTCACGCTAGGCCCTCCATTTGCTTCATTGGACCTAGAACCAGATAGCTGGATCCAGTGGCATGTAAATCTCTCGATGACTCAAACGCTAATAGGATCCATTTTGAGGAGAAGAATTTCATTTCGGGTTCACCATTTCTGTTTCTGATGCTTTCGTTGGGGCACGCGCATCCTTCTTTGGAGGATGCGCGGCTGTTACCCCACATTCCCGCTTTCCAAAGGCGGGCGGCATCTGCTCCTTATTCAGGGACGTCTGCTCCCTGATCGAAATGGGATGATGGGATGTCGGTTCTTCCTTCCATGGATTCCTCCTCAGAAATCATTACCTAGTCCAGATCTCCCTTATAGTTTTAGTACGTTGTTTGGGAAACTCTTCCTAGTGCCATATCTTTATGGACACTAGTTAATTACACTGCTTCTGTCGGGACATTCCAAGGGGTTCGGCCAGGGCAGAAACCTTCTTTCAGGGGATTAGTCACGTTGTGCATCATTGGCATGTCTGGGTGCTGGGATACTGGCGCATCTATCTTTAGACCCTTATTATAGGGATTCTCGAGGGCGCGGAAGCCCGAGGCATCCCACATCGGACGCAGGGAATCATATGCCATGGGAATGTATCTGTGGTTTTCCTTAGATTCCCAAGTTTAACAGAGGGTATTCCACAAGTTTAACGTCCAATTGAGACGGATCGGGCTGATCAGGACACTGATTAGAGTGGATCAGATGGGGAAACCCCCATGAGGGAACATCGATGTTGGGGTCAATGTATGGTTGGCTTCCCGATTGCTGTTAAATGGAACGGGGAATGGGGTGGCATGATCCCACCAGGATGTGGCGGCCCGGGTAAGAATCAGTATGGATGATGGAAGGTTCTGGATGGTTAATGGTGTGGAACCATCATGAGGGTGATAATGGTTTTGGGCCTAAGCCTCTAAGAGGCTTCCTACATATCCCTGTGGTAGGGAATCAAATTCCATGTAGTTCATCTCATGAAGACTTACCGGTGATTGGGGTTTTCAACGCCTTACCACTGGATGAGATCGCAACCGCTTACCACTAGATAAGGGGTCAACGGCTTATCGCTAGATGGGGTTTCAATGACTTTCCACTGATTGAGGTCACAACAGCTTACCGCTGTATGTAATGACAATGGATTACCACTGAATGAAGTGAAAATAGCTTACCACTGAATGAGGTTCACAATTTAACATCATGCAGGACGGGGGAAAACCGACGTGAAGATGGTTAGAGCGACCAAATGCTGGGCTCGAACCTCAAGAAGGCTTCCTACGTACCTTGCTTTGGCAAGGATAAAAGTCCACATAGTTCAGGATGGTGTCGGTGAATCAATGTGAAGGATGACCTGGGGTCCAATGGTTGTTGGTCTTGAACCACAGGGAGGCTTCCTACGTACCTTACCTTGATAAGGATCAAAGACCTCATAGTTCGGGTTGGTGTGTGGGGCTTACACTCTAGGATGCCCAGGTATTGGTGAACCGATGTGAAGATGGTTAGAATGACCAATGGGTGTTGGGCTTGAACCTTAGGGAGGCTTCCTACGTACATTGCCTTATCAAGGATCAAAGTCCTCATAGTTTGGAATTGTGGGGCTTACACTCTAGGCTACCCAGGTGTTGGTGAACCGACATGAAGATGGTCAGAACGACCAATGGATGTTGGGATAGAACCTCAGGGAGGCATCCTACGTAGATTGCCTTGGAAAGGATCAAATTCCTCGTAGCTTAGAAGAGTGGGGCTTACACTCTAGGCTTCCCAGGTGTTGGTGAACTGATGTGAAGATGGTCAGAACGACAAAGGGGTGTTGGGCTTGAACCTTAGGGAGGCTTCCTACGTACCTTGCCTTGGCAAGGATCAAAGTCCTCATAGTTCGGAAGTGTGGGGCTTACACTCTAGGCCACCTAGGGTGTTGGTGACCCGACGTGAAGATGGTCGGAACTACCAAGGGGTGGTGGGATTAAACCTCATAGAGGCTTCCTACGCACCTTTCCTTGGAAAGGATCAAAGGCTTTATAGTTCGGAAGTGTGGGGATTACACTCTAGGCAGCCCATAGTGTTGGTAAACCGACGTGAAGATGGTCAGAACGACCAGGGGGGTGTTGGGATTGAACCTCAGGGAGGATTCCTACATACCTTGCCTTGGTAAGGATCAAAGTCCTCATATTTTGGAAGTGTGGGGATTACACTCTAAGTTTCCCAAGTGTTGGTGAACCGACTTGAAGGGGTCGGAGCGACCAATGGGTGGTGGGATTGAACCTCGTAGAGGATACCTACGTACCTTGCCTTGGAAAGGATCAAAGTCTTCATAGTTCAGAAGTGTGTGGCTTACACTCTAGGATGCCCAAGGAAGGTGTCATGGCCGGTGCACACTCTAAGCCCATGTGAGTCATGCTTGGTGTGAGAAACAAGAGGTAGCAGAGACCTGACAATCGTGTCCTGAAAGGTGAATCCATGGGAGGTGAAGTGGGACTTATAAGAGGCCCAAAGAGGAAACAGGGGCTTATGCGTGGTTAGCAGCCCGAGAAGTCGGGAATTACACCAGCATGGAGTCCTAGTGGTGAAAAAGCCCAGCGGGAGAGGGATTTGGTACCGAAGAAAGGAGGGGTCCGGTGCCCATTTCCCCATCCCCCTAGTCCTTGGGACCGAAGAAGAAAGGAGGGCCAGAGATGCTACCCCTGGCATGAAGAGCTAGGGGATTACACCAGGATGGCTGCCCTTTCCCTGCGGACAAATGCCACTCTAATAAGGAGGATATCATCCCCTGTGAGGGAAGATCTCATCCTCGTGGAGACCAGTGGGTGTGGAGAATGTCCAAGGTGGGGGCACCCCGCATGCAAGGCATGGGTTGAGGTCACAGTTTAACGTCATGTGTTGAGGACGATGGTGCTTGGAAATTTAATGTCTTGCAACTCGGATGAGGTGGATTTTCTCCGCACCCCTAGGACATACATAACCGGTACCCTATGCTCCTTGGTTAAGAGATGGGACAAGCAATGCCATAGCTGGGTTGTGTCATGGAGTGAACCATTGGGGAGTCCACGTTAGCGTGGCTATGCAAAGAAGAAATAGTTGTTAGCGTGCCTATGCGAATAAGCATGAGGCGAAGCAACACAGTGGGTTGTATCATCCGGGGTCCATTGAAGTTACTTCATGAGAACATAGGAGGTTGCACGGGTGATGCCTGGGAGAGATAAATCACGCGCACACGCAAACAAGAAGCAGGCGTGTAATTGAGCATGGGGAGCAAAAAAGACTAGGTGCGGCCCACAAATGAACAAATGGCACGCAAAAGGGGTCAGGACGGCTCGCAAAAGGAATTTCACGTGCGAAAAAAAAGGGTCAGGTCGACGCAAAAAAGGAATTGTGCGCCGAAGAATGGATTGCTCGCAATTGGAAGTATTTGCGCTCGGGGAAGGGGCTCAATGGGATTTAGAAGAGGATCATGCCCCAGTGGTCACATGCAAAGGCAGACCCCTGGGCGACCAGGCGCAAAATATTCAGTACTTGAGAGCCATCTTTTTGTGCGCATGGGAGAGGAATTTCTATCAAGGGAGATGGTTTAAATTCTTTTTCCTAGAAGCAAATGGGGTGGCCTTCTATTTATAGGTGCTCGGGATCGCGGGTCCAAGCAAGAAACAAGCCGGCGTAAAATATTGCATGTTGGGGATTTTACAGCATGAAGATCAACTGTGCGGATCCATGGCACAAAATAGTTCTGTGCCTGTGCAGAAAACTCTCGTGAATTCTGGAGTTTTTCACACGGGGCACATTTTTTTCGCGCGGCTGAGAATTTTTTTCACGCCGCCCCTCTAAGCCCCTCGAAATGCATTGTCAGTTCCAAATATGTCTTTTCTTTGTCTCACCTAAAACTTATTCAACTCTTAAGCATTTTTTAGTGTCTACAATGTCAAACCAACACACGATGGGACTGATATGAGTCAAAGTGTGTGTTTCCAATTTAAAATTAAATTTTTGTTAGAAAGAAAAATGATATACTCAAAACTGAGAAAACACATTCAAATTGTTTTTATACTTTATGAAAATGAACCATAAGTCATTTGAGACATGGAAGAATCAGACACACCTTAATCTGATTCATGGTTTGACTGGTATGACTCCAAGTGTGTCTTTTCAATATATAAGTGTCATTTTATTTTAAAACACACATCACATTGGCAAAACCGGGAAAACGAGGCTAGATTTTTTTCTCATCATTTTATCTACTATTAGTTAATTTATTTCCTTATTATTTTTATCTTATACTAATTTATATTACATTGGTCAGGGGAGGGGAATAAACAAATGAAAGTCTGCCTAAATTTGCACGGGGAGAATCAAAACTGCCACAATAGGGCACAACCACAAGGTCGTGCCCGTGGGACTTTATCTTATACTTATTTAATTAATTTTCACAGAGATAATTCCTAAATATGAAAAAGAAATGGTGTGATGTGTGAGAATCAATTGCAACTTGATCTGATACATAGTTTTCCAGGTATGACTCAAATTTTAGTTTAAATCTAACATTTTCTGTTAATTTTTTATTATTATTACTAACATAAGAATTTTTTTCTCATACAAGTGCATTCTTTTTCTCTAATAGGGATGATCTATTCATCAATAGCATGATTTAGGGTCAGGATCAAAAGACAAAGGAACATTGATATTTTTGAATGTATGTAATAATTTTTACTTATATAATTGTATAAATAAATGTTTGAAATGTCTATAATATTGTTTTTTTATTATATTTGTGTTGTAAATTTCATTTTATTTAAATTTTGTATTGGTACTTGATTTTGTTGATATCTGGTGGTGTTTTTGGTGATGTGGTGTGTTGTTACATCACATTTCATTGGTGTTGCAGTGGGTTATTACAACACACTATAGTATGCTCCTTTATTAGTGATTTTACAAACATTGATAAAAATAACCTTTATTAGGACTTCTATAAGTTACATTAAAGGTTCCCTTTATCAATGCTAAATAAAAGATTTGATAAAATATTGGGGTTTTTAATATCGCTATGGTAGTTAGTGCTTCTCTAGTGTTGATAAATTCCATTTTTAGCATTGTTAAAGCCTTATTTTATAGTAGTGGTGATAGTTTAATTGATATGTGCTTATTGTTTCTATAATTTATTCACTGGATTATTAGTATGATTATTCCACATTTTCAAAAGAGGTCTTGAGTCTAATCCTTTTGAGTATACTTGTTATGCTCACCTCTATATATAAATTTCTTTCCAAGTTTCCAAGCAAGGTTTAGAGGCTAGGTAGGATAGTACCATCTTGAATCTTGAAGTTGTGGTTGGAGTCATCAGTTAGGAGTTTTATTTGGAATTTTTTTTGGAAACTTTAATTTTCTTGACATATAATGCATTGTGGATTATTGTATGTTTTGGATTATTTTGTATTATCGTGTTAATTGGTGGATTTTCTAATACATTCCATATATATATATGATAGTAATGCATCTCTTTTGCATGTTACAGACCATTGGTGTTTGTTACCAACATGAGACTAATTGTAGGTGGTCCTCAGGAGTCACTCTTGTCTTCACTGTAGGCCCAGGAAAGGTTCCTAATAAGGGTGAGTCATTGCATATTTATTTTTAAAACAAAATAAAATATTTTTTTCATTTTTAAACATTATAAAATTTATATAGATATGAATATATAAAAATGTTATTATTTCATTTAATTTTTTTTATAATTGTATTAGATTAAAAAAATGAAGTCACATTTTTTTTATTTTAAAACATTAATAAAACATACAAACAAACATAATTAAAATATTTATTATTATGATTATAATTTTCATTCTTACGATAAAAAAAATATTTTATCAAAACATAATTAAATATTTTTATTCTGAAGGAATTTATGTTATTTAGCATATTGGTGACCGTGATATATAAATAGGATGAAAGTTAGTTTTGACGACTAAAAAATGCATCGAAGATATGATTAAAAAACCTCAATCCATGTCCTGATCCAAAGATGAACTTTTTTCGCACTCCCACCCACACCCAAACAATTTTTTTTTAAATAAGTTTTTTTTAAATATATTTTAAAAAACAAATAGGTTAAAAGTATTTTTAAAAATATAGCGCAGCTTCTACCTTTAGGCATTGGGGGAAAGGCAGCAACGGTGATGCCTCCTTTCGGCTAAAACCCAAAAAAATACTATTTTTTGTATTTTAAAATTTTGTATTTTTATTTTGTTTTGTTTTCTTTATAAATTTATATATAAACAAAAAAATTCAGCAAAATTTATCTGCTATTTAATATTCAGTAGTATTTCCATTACAACATTCTGGATTCTGACAGAAGCTCTCGTCTAAGGTGCCCTTTTATAAGATAGATTACCCTAGAAATCATTTTTCATTTCTAATTTGAGATTTTGGTTCTCCCTTTCCGGTATAGAACATTCTGCATTTCTAATTTGGGATTCTATTTCAAGTACGTGACTTGGAAAGACTATAAAATATATACTATAAGACCAAAATAAATGAAACTTAAAACATTGATTAAATATATAAGAAATAGTTAAAAAAATAATTTCATAAAAAATGATGATAAAAAATAATTTATAAGCTTGCAAAACAACCTACTTGAAACATAAAAATGTTTCAATTATGTGACTTTGAAAGATTATAAAATATAAACTGTAAGACGAACATAAATGAAACTTAATACAAGGATTAAACATAAAAATAATAGTTGAACATAAAAATAATTTCGTAAAAAATGTTAATGGAAAATATATTATAACTTTTAAAATATTCCTACATAAAACTTAAAAATGTTTCAAGTATGCAATTTTCAAAGCCTATAAAATATAAACTATATGACAAACATAAATGAAACTTAAAAATTATCCCCTCCCTTATTTCTCTATATCCCACCACCGATATAAAAAAAACAGAGGGCCAAAGAGATATCAAACCAGGTGAACAACTAGATGTGCGGAGGGTTGTAGATGTGAAAACACCAGTATATTTACAGGAGTGTGGACAAAAAAATATGTAAAAAAGTGCGGACATTAGAGGATGTACAGAGGTATGAACAATGGGATTTCTAGGTGGCTTGAACAGAAATAGTCCAGGGGTTACAGAGGCCTGGAAAAGCAGCAAAGAGGGTGCAGAGGCATGGAAATCAGCATGATTTCTTCCCACATAATTAAACCTCAAACTTTTGATACCACTTTGTAGGGGCAGAAGTGCTCAATCTCTCAGAATCTCACACAAAACACGAGAACCAATGTAAATAGGGACACACACAAAATTTACGTGGTTTAGTCGGGTGACCTACGTCCATGAGGAAGGTAGCTAAAACTTCATATTCAAACGGGAGAACATAGAAAACCAATTCCCACACATCTCTCTTGTAAAATTCTCACACAACATCACCACACATATATATAGCAGTAGAGGGAGGAGAAGATTCAAATGGCTGCTGCAATTTTTCTCTGGATGGCAACCAGCTCCTGCGGGGTTGTCATCATGGGCAGCCACCAACTGCTATAATAGGTCTCCTCTGGTGGCTGTTCATTGAATACGGTTACCCAAAATAGTAGGTTGGTGGTATTTTCATCAAAATATCAACACTTTATATACTTAAGGTGGTTTTTAGGAGTTTCGTATAGTTAATAAAGAGTTTAAAAAGGTTGTGTAAAGGTAAGAAGAGTTTTCCTTAGTTACGTAAGGGTAAGTACTTTTCTCCATGTGTTGCATAACGGTCTTACTATCTTCACATAAGGGTAACTCCTAGTTTAAAAAGGTTATATAAGGGTAAATATCTCTCTACATAAAGGTAAATTTTTTTGTTTCAAAGGATGTATAAGGGTCATCCAAGGAATTCACTGTGCATGTAAGTGTAGTTCCTTATCTAAGGATAACACGTGATTCTTAAGGGTTATGTAAGGGTAAATTGAGGTTTTTCCTACTCACATAAGGTCAGTTCCTTGACTATGTAAGGGTATCATGTGATTCCAAAGGGTTATGTAAGGGTAACCTGAAGTTTTCTTGGCCTGTGTAAAGGTAAGTCTAAGCAGCATAAGGGTGAGCTTGTAGTTACTTCTCCTACGTAAGGGTAGTCTCCTCGATGCATAAAGTAAACTCCTAGTTTTATAAGGTTGTGTAAGGGTAACATGACACTATGTAAGGGTATTAATGGGTTCTCGACCCGTGTAAGAGTAAAACCATGTTACCATTACATAGTGCCCTTTTTGGAAAAATGTAATTTTAAACCCTCTTTTTCATTCTTCCTCTTCCAGAATGAACCTGTAATACATTTTAAAAATTTTAAAGGATTATTTTTTTAATTAATTAATTTGACTCATAAAATATTGTAACTCATTTATCGGAGTTTTTAAGCACTTTTCAATTAAGAAATGATTAAAAGAAAATTTTATTGGTGATTTTTAATTTGGGATTTTAATGTTGTGATCCAAAATTCCTCTAGTATTTTTAAAACTACCCAGAGCTTTTTTGCTTGGAAATTTTGATATTAACTTGGGGAGAGTTTTTGGCATCTAGTTTCTCTAAAAGGGAATTTGGTTCCTTTGGATCATTTTTTATTCTTCCTTGATTCAAAACCAGCAGAAGGGTGTTGAAGGTTGTTTTTTCCTTTATCATTTTCCACAGACCATCTCTTGCAACTATAGGTTCTTCTTCCTCACTAGTTGATGGATTCCAAGGTATGGTTCCTAATAATCTACCTTTAGAATTGAATCTATGATTTCTTTTTCTTTCACCTTTAGTTTTTTATGCCTTTGATTATTTCTGCCTATATATCATATCAATATCAATGCTCTATGATTTCATGAATCTTTTTATAAAAGTGTAAAAAAGTATTTTGACATGGTTTGATGTGGAAAATGTTTTGAAGGATTAATATTTTTTTGGAAATTGATATGCCCTATTGGGACTTGATAATTGTTCTTGATATATTTATGGTGATGATTTTTCAAAATAAATAGGAATGTATGGTTTTATGAAGCTTGAGTGTTGTAACCCGTTTTGGAATGTTTTTTTGAAAACTAGTATTTATTAAAGTGTTATAATATATAAATGGTTTTATAAAGAGGATTGAAATGATTTCAACCTCTATTTGAATGGAACGGGAATACCTAGGTTTCTAGGTGGGAAGTCTAGTTACACATGTGCACTAGTTTAGTATTATGCTCTATATAGTGGCCTTAGGTGGGACTTAGGTGAACCTAAGGGATTACCACTCAGTTAGGCCTAAATAGGGTAAGATCAGGTGTATGGGAGAGGTTGATTGATTTATTAAATACCATTTCACTTAATTTTCTTTATCCATGGCCATGTTAACTCTATTCTATACTTTCTACCTTTATCACCTTTGGTTTCCATGACGATGATTTATGAACATTTTTCATGGTATGAATATTTGGAAAATAATGAAATGATATCTTGTTTTCTTTATTATGCCTTTAAAAACCAATTTAAACTATAATTTATGAATTTTTTGATATAAAGAAAATAATTTTTGGTTTGTTTTGAAAATCTTGGTTTTGAGAGAATTGGTGTTTTCAAGGAAAATGTTTATACTTGTTTTATTGAAAGAAAACATGGAAAACTATTTTGTATCCTTTTTTTAAAACATCCATGATATAGATTCTCTTTTAATGCATTATGATTTGAGTTATTAGGTTCCAACCTACTAGGATTTTAACTCACACTTATATATTACAAGTTCAACAGGTTACTCAGCACATTAGATAATCCAATATCTTGGGCTTCAAGCTTTGATGTTGGTTCATGTGGTGTTACCTCACTTTCACATGCAGATATTGGTGGTTTGGTATATTTTTTTTATTTTTTTTTGTATTAGCCATCAACCTTGTTATCTAGTATGTTATTTCTTCTAATTTTGGATATCTCAGTTTGTTTGGATTTTATTTCCACTGTTTAATTCTTTATGTGTTGGTTGCTGGGAGAAATCATTCCCATATTTTTTTTCTTCTGATTCTCGAGTGCTTTTCACCACCCCATGGAGATTAGGATTGACCTCCGGGCCAGTAGATGATATATCAGTGTGTCAGCTCAGATAGTATCCTAGGCTATTTTGTTACAAATAGTATCAAAACAAGGGTTTCCTTGTTGTTCTGGGATGTATGGTAGTTTGGTTGTCGGACTTTTGGAGTTCAAATAGTCAGTCATGGGAGAATTCTTGATCACCACCCATCTGAGACAACACTTGGGTTACCATGTTTGTTGGTATGAGTTGTCTCTCATTCAAGACCAGTCCTCAAATGTTTTTGATAGATATTTTTTAGTGCTTCTTTGTGGAATTGTGAGATCATGAATTGTTTGGAGATGTTTAGGATTTAGAGGGAATTTATATGGGTGCATGATACTGCACACGATTTGGAAAATGGTGCATATACTATGAAGCCATCTCTGGTTGACTCTCAATGGACTTCTCATGATTGACACATGGTCTACCAAACTGTTCATCCAATCTATGCATAACTGACATTTCATATAATTTTAATTTTTTCTTGTTTTGAGTGTTGGTTTTTTCCCCTTACTTTTATTTTATTTTATAATGATTTGGGAAATTATTCTTGGATAATTGTTTGGTGTTTGGTTTATTTATGTAATCTTTTAAAATTAAAAAATTGAGATATTTGGAAAACATTTTAGAATTGTTTAGAGTTTTTATTATTTTAAATTCAAAAGAAATTGGCTTTAAGTGTTTCTAAAATATTTTGGATTTAAAATGGTGAAATATTTCTAGAAGATTTGGTTAGTGATTTTGGGAAAATATTAGAGTTATGTATGTTTACAACATTTTCATGTGGTGTAAAAAAATATTAATTAAAATCCTTTAAATATTCAGGTGTGAAATGTTTTAAAGCCGAATTTTCAAAATAAAATAATGATATGGCCCCTATTACCATTAAAAGTTTTCAAAGGTTTGAAAATAATATTTTAAAGAATATAGATTATTTTTTAAATGGATTTTGGTAAAACATTCTTGGGTTAACGAGGTAAAATTATTTCATAAAGAATTTAAGACTTAGGTTTATTGGTTCAAATTTTGTTTAGTGTTGGATTATGATTTTTACAAAAATGATGTGTAAAGACTGTTTTCTATTTTGTGATCTATCTTGTGAGGCTTGGAAGACTATTAAACTCACTTGGTTTTTATTTACAATAGAGATGATGGTTGTAACACCCTGACCCAAAACACCAGGTCCAAGCTGATGTTCCAAATTACCTTAGGTGTGATTCCCCTTATTCTAGTGGCTGCTGACTAGAAACAAGGGTCCGAGAAAGAATATACCTTCAATTAGAGTGCACAATAAAAGATAAATAACCAAAACTGTAACAAAAAACAAAAAAATTACATAGAAGGAAATAAAAAACTATATGTAATGAATGAATTCCAAAACAACAGACTCAAACTTTCATGCCAAAATATAAGGACATTGATCGACCTTTTGGCTGATCACACATACAAGATAGAAAAATAATAAAAGTACAAATAAAATTTACACCAAACTCTAAATATCACCTCCTCTCGGTCTTCAGACTTGTATCGAGATAATTGTAAGAACCCAAATTTTTATAGAGATGTTTGGGAGTACAGCTCGAGGATGAGCTGTTATAAGGTGGGGAGATTATAAGATCACATATTTTTCCAGGTACGAACCCTTTTAATTTTTGTGGTAGACCATGTGAATTTAATTCACGGATTAAATTAATTATCAACCTCGAAGGTAGATTACACCCCCTATAATTGTCTTTCACCATGTGTCGACATGTCATGAAATTAGATTACACCACGTGTAATATTACACCCTGTGTAATTAGATTACACAATGTGTAATATTAAACCACATGTAATTAGATTACACCATGTGTAATTAGTAATTAATGTTTTTAATGGTTTGAAAGGATTTACTTGGGAAAAGGGGAAATCAGTTAAAAATCATTTCAAAATGTGAAATATGGAATCACATCATGTAATTATCACAAGCATATTTTTAAAAACACATATCCAGTGTTGTGTGAACCTCCACACACTCCTTTATTTGTTGTAAACCCTCAATGCACCTCTATTATTCAACCCAAGACACCCCGCACACCTCTGTCTTCGACTGAAACTCCCACACACACCACAATATTTTACAGAAGACCATATGTGTACCTCTACTATGGACCAAAGCTCCTCTACAGAGCTTTCTCCTTGAACCAAAAACTCCCACTCACACCGCAATATTCGACAAAATACCCTCCTTACACCTCCCGGGTATGAGTGTTCTTCTCGTTTAGATTTATTCCCCTTCTACTCCTCATCCCAAATAAAAGAAAGATGTTTATCTGCTATTGGATCTAGATCTAGATTATTTGAATCTAGATCTATGATTTTTGGATCTAGATTAATATTTTTTTGAATCTAAATTTAGGATTATTAGGTTGAGATCTAGATTTAATAGATATTTTTTCATTTAAATGTGGATTTAGGTTTTGGATCTAGACTGCGTTTATCATCATGTTCAGTTGATCTACTTCAAATTGGTATTATCTGTTGGAAATTATTCATCACCGTTATTGAGGTAGGTGGTCTAAAATTCAAATCCCATAGTTTTGATTTTTTTTATGTATATGAAATTCAAATAATTTATAGACCAATTTATCAATTAAATCTCCAAATAAAATTAATTAATTTTGTGAATGAATTAATTATAGAATTGTGAAATTGTGAGATTTTGGGATCATTTAATGAGATAATGAATTAGAGGATTAACTATAATGACTCATATTTTTACTGATTTTATTTTTAGAAATTATTTGGGAAAATTTTGAGACTAAGAACTGAGATGGTGTGTGATTCTAAGCCTTGGTCCTCCTAGAAAAATTCATTGAAGAATGTTATGTTTTTAATAGCACTCGCACGTAGCTTTTCTGAAAAGGTGTAATATATTTTAAACAGGTGATTAGATTAGAAATACTAGGACACTGTTGAACTCAGAATTGCAGATTTACCCTGGGCATGCCATAACTTTAGTCGGCATAGGTTATCTAAAGAAAAGTCACAAAGGACGTAACCATAAATAAAATAATTAAATACAATTATTTTATTTTAAAATCCTAATAACTCATGAATGGTGACTCATATTGGAAATATGATACCACCATTGATTTCATAATGTGGTGTTTTACCTAGGTGAGGTCTAATATCGGCCAGTGCGGGTCGGTTGTGAAAAATAGTATTTGGACATTTTAATGAATAAAATAAACTATGAGTTTATTTTAGTTTAATGTTACATTGACGTAGTGACACTATTTATTTTAAATGAAGAGATGGGTAGGGACCCACGGTTAGGATCATAACCCTATAAATTTTATGGAGGATCTAGAGAGAATCCTTAGAGAATTATCTCAGCAATGACGACAAACACTGGAATTAGAGATCATTCTTGATGGATCACCAATGAAAATCAATCCTTGACAATGAATGATCCATATCCCAAGTAGGGAAATTATTTCATTGTTTCCTTTCCCCATTCCTAATTTCCACGATGAATGTTGGTCAATCCACAAACAGATTGATCCGCAGTTCAGTCATTTTTGTGTGATGAGTTATTGATACGGGATTATCAGGAGATTAGTTTATCCTATTAATTTATCCTTATAATGAGAAAAAATAGAGGATTACACTAACAAATGACAAGGTTTGTCTTTTCGGTGTTCTTGCGATTTCTCTCCCCCGTTCTTGGCGTTCTTCCCCATTGGATCCACATGATCGCAGCTCAGCTTACTGGGAGGATTTGAATGCAATCAGACCCCCAGATTAGAGGCAAGATGAAATAGAAGATAGATCAATGTAGCCTGGGACTCGAGGATCATAGAGATTTTTTTGGTTCAGAGATTGCATCACCGAAGGAAGAACGATGGACTGTAGAAGGATGACCACTGGCGGCCGATGACTACTGGCGGCGCACAGCGGCGCAGTGTGCCCGGCAGTTGTGTGACACAACGAAGTGGCCACATGGACCAAAGACAGTCGCCACGGGTGACCGCATGAGTTAGATCAGCCTGGAAAGTAGGCCAAGTCAGGATAACAGGTCAGCATGATGGATCGGGCTGATGAGGTGGGCTAGGCCTGGGTCGCACTCGAGCCACAGTCGGCCATGAGCCACATTCGACTAAGCTGTCGTGCGGCCATGTTAGCTAGAACATGGTCGACCACTGTGGTAGATTGAGCTGTCGTGTGGTGGTCGACTGTGGGGGGCGGTCGGACTGGGTGTTCTCTCCATGACCTAGTAAACCCCCTTCAAAAAAATTCAAATGACTATAACTTCCAAACCATATATCCATTTGATGAGCCGTTTGTGGCATTGGAACCCTTACTATAAGATATTAATTTCAATATATCCTAAGTGGGTTTTTTGTGGGATTGTGTATATGGAATAATGGATTGATGAGTGACTTCTCCTGGGATGAGCGCGCTTTGAGAAAACATTTTTGTGGCTGGATTTGACCTAGAGACTGTGTGTCTTATAGAGAGTATGTGTCCTAAGGATACTGTGTGAATTATAGAGACTGTGTTTCTTATGGAGACTATTCTTCTTATTGAGATTATGTGTCTTATTAGATTGTTTTTATGTGGATGTTCTTGATGAAGGTTACAGGAACAACGAAAGTGTAGGATGGGTATGTACCCAAATTTAAAAAAATTTATAATCAATGATTAATCCAAGATCAATACGATGATAAATACCAATATCCATGGAATTTAATCAAATATAAAATAAAACGGAGAGAACCAGGAACTGAGAAGAGAGTATTGACATATTTTTGTTTAAAATTAATTTAATTAAATTATAGAACTACCTCAAAGGTGATTCTTTCTTCGTTGATGCGTCTAACCACGGGTCTGAGGTGTGGATTCATTACGATGTAGAATCCAAGGATAGGAATACTCTAGTGGTGATCCACAGGGGATCCATATATATCCAGATGTCACTAAAGGATTCTTCGGGTGCTGGCATAAAATATCCTTGCGCTTGTGATGCCTGCCTTTGATTTCCTTGAGAATCACTTCCAAATCATTCTCCTTGATCCGATGGATGAGGATCTCTATAATTATTCAGAGAGTTCTTGGAGAGGTAAGAGTTCTCTAGGCTCAAGATATTTTCTCCAAGTATGTTGTGAACACAATAATTGGTTAGCCATTCAAATGAACCCTTGGATTAAATAGAGAATAATAACATAATGGGGAATTTAATTCACCAGATAATAATAAATAATTAGCACAAGTAACATTACTTAATTTATTATTATTCTATGTGAAACCACAATTTAAATAATAGTAGCAATGCTATTATTTCCATGACATGTAATTAACTTGAATTTTATGTTTAAATATCATTTAACCGAATAATATTTAATATTATTTCTCACTAGAACCATAACCTTGTCTACCAATCCTCCTCAATATTTACTGGGCCTTGAATAATGACTAATTATTTATTAAATAAATATAACTACATTACTCACCAATAAATAAACATTCTATCTGTAATATATTCTCTTGAATAACTAGCGACGAAATAAATGCGATCAGGCATACTTGAATAATTATTAAACCACAACCAGGAATATTATTTCTTCAACTTGTTAAATAAATAAATTATTTAACTAAGATATTGGCTACACTTAGTGTGTGAAACTCTAGTCCTCTTTCTCATTGTAATTAGGCAGGAATTCCTAAATTCAAACAATATTGTCTAGAAACGAGTCAAGGCACCCAAGAGAAAAAATTTGATGTCGCAAAGACATGTCACCTCATACAAATGCTTACCGTGTAATAGAGTAAAATCATTTTTCCTTCAAATAGTTAGATGTCAGCATAAATCCCTCGATGTAAATTACCCATATACAATCAGAAATAAACATAGATAACATCCTCTGATACCAATCTGGAACCCAATGTGTTTGGTATGAAGTGAAGTGTATGTTTTCAATAAATTAGTGTCATTTTAGTTTAAAACGAGTGTCACATCACCAAAACCAAGAAAACAAGCTTGGATTGTAATGACCCAAAGATTTATAAATAAAATTTCCCTTATGATTTAATTAAATGTATTTTTATATAATATGGTTATAGAAAACGCATGCTTCTATTTTTTTTATTATATCGTATCATATTTAAATGACCATTAAGCATCATTACCTTTGATAAAATGGATGTTGAATACTGATCACATGATTAGTATAAATATAGGGTTTTAAAAAATTCAATTAATACATACAAATGAATTGATGGCCTCAAGGTCCCCCCCCCTCTTGGATCCACTAGGCTTTCCTCCTGAAACCATCTGATTAGGGTCGGCGGTGCATCTGTGAGTTTTCTCATTCCTTGTTCCCCTTCTTCCCCCTTCTCACATTATATTATTCTCATTATCTCCTTCCTTTTTCCTTTTCCCACTTTAAGATTTGGTTTCATTCATGAATATATTTTCTTGCTTCTTTATGGTGTGGTCAACTTCTTTTAAGCTTCTTAGGGTGGAATTGTTGGTTCGTATGATGGTATTTACTGTTAAATCCCCCAACTACTTCTGCCCTTCTCTGACCTCTCGTTACACCATGCCTCTCTATGTAGGATCTGGAGTGATGGATTCTTAGTGTTTTTTGGGATATTAATTCTATTGGTAGATAGTATTTCAGGAGAGACCGTATTGTCAAGTTCACATTTTCATATACTAGTTTCAGTCTTATCATTTTTTCACCATTTGGATTCTAATTTAGTTTAAATCCCTTCCCTAATCTCAAGACCATCTCTTCCCCTAGGAGTTGGAACTAGAGTGTTGGTTCTTTAGAGGTTTTGTTAGGTGGTCTTTGGAGGTAGTTGGTGCTCCCTTCTTGTCATGGTTTGATTCTTCAGTTTTTTGGTTTTCTTCCTCAAGATTTTGGTATAGATTCAGTTTTGTCATTGACTGGTTATGTTAAAATACATATTTTGTTTGTGATGAATACATTATATATTTATATGTTTCATTTTGGATGTTCTTTTATGGTGTTCTCACTAGTGTGGAGTTTGGATGGGGAAGACTAGCCCAATGAAGTCTGGCCCTATGATGTTCTGGTCGATAGTGAGGATGATGGCGATGTGTCTCACCGACGAAGGTGAGGATACATGTATAGTTTTCAGTGTGTTTGGTGTGAGTTTTAGTCGTCTAACACTGATGATGTTGGTTTGAATTTGAATCTGGCTATTCGTGAGATGTGTGGTGGTTCATGTACTGAGGCGTGAAGTTTTTTCCATTTTATTTTGAATTTTGTATCTCCTATTATCATGTTTCAACCAAACATATTACATGGAGTAGGCCCAAATGAGGTATTAGTGCATTTATTCCTTCACCATATGATTTCTAACCAGATCTGTATGTTTGAGAGGGTATGGCTTTTCCATCAGTACAAGGCCCATGCATCTCTGTAAGTGAAAGTTAGTCGACCAGCCTTGTGATGGTGTAAAGTTATGAATCAATGTTGTATTTGTGGAGAGAGGAAATTATAGGTAGTCTTGGTTTGGGTTGTCTCTCTAGACCTCTGGGTTTTTTATGTGTTCTTATCGATTACCACTCAACCAAAAAGTGGATATTTGAAAACTAAAAAAAATTAAATTTTCAGTAAAAAAGTGATGGCCTCAACCAGTAGGATCATATCCTATGAAGCCCATTTATTAGAGCTTCCAAGGGAGATAGAATCTCTAGGATTTATCCTTGACCAATCCCAAACTAAGATTCAACAACTTAAGAATGAGTGAAACCATTTATGAGATAAGTTCAATCTCATTGAGATCACGACCCAAACCATGTACGCCTAACTACCCCATGAAAGTCTCACCGTCGCGCACCTTAGTCTTAGGGAATTTGATTGTGTATTAAATGGATATGTATCAAGACCCTATAAATATGAGTATATACAATATTTTTATAGAATAATTAATATATTCTCATCCTATTATTTTTTATTTATAAATTATTTTTATTTGATACAATAAAACAAAAATAGTATTTTTGGGTAATATTAAAATTCAATTAAGGAACTTATTTTGATGAATTAATGGATTTAGAAAATAAATAATATTTTAATAAAATATTATTATTAAATAATGTTTATTAAATATAAATTTTCATATAATTTTTATGAATTAAAATGTAATTTTTATAAGGGTTCAGAAACTGTTATTGTCAAAAAAACCCCGCATTTATCAATAAATGATGATATTTATTTTAAAAGTGAAAATTCACATATTTATTAAATTATTTTGATAAAATGACTATTATTTATAGAATAATTATTTATAAATTATCCAATGGTGAATTTTTCATAATTTTATGAGATAATTGAATTTTCAGGTAAAAATTAAATACCGTATAAATATACGGTGAGTATTATGACATCATAATGACCGAAAAGTGAAGTAATAAATACTATAAAAGTTATCCAATAAAAAATATATTATTTCTCTATAAAAAAATATAATTTAAAGTTTATTTTGTTTATTTTATAAATCCATTATCAATCCTACAAAACTTATAATATATTTTAAGTTTTTAAAATCCTTTATTTAAGAGTATTACTCACCTCCACTTAAGAAAGTGTATTATTTTATTATTTTAGGAAATTGGAACTATAAAATAATTAAAAACACTCCCATTTTTTCAGAAAACATGGACAAAAACCATGGTATTTTTTTTGGTTTTTATTATTTCATTATATAGAGTCCAAAACCTAAGTTTGAGAAATGATAAAAAAATCCCCACTTATTTAAAATATAAACTCACCCAATTTCCCATTTCTATTAACTATAAATACTTTAATAATTTAATTACTATTACCCTACCTCCTTGGAGTCCTTACAAGGTTCCCCCAAGCTCTAAAGAAGCTTTTCCCAAGCATTTGGAGTCACACACTCAAGTAAGGGATCCCCACCTTCTCTTCTTTATTCAAGTTTCATTATTATCTTATGCCTTCTATTTACAATTACTAATGTTGGGAAATGTATTTACATGTCCCTATTATTTCCCATTATATGAAAAATTTATTAGATACCCCTTTCTCTCTCATCAACTCATTTTATGAATTTCTAAACGACGCCGTTATGCTGCCAAAATTTCACCGTGATTTTCCATGCCAAAACAATTGTACAGTGAGTATCATACCCATTTTCTATCAAGGTAATTAACCTTTATACAATTATAATTATTTGAATTGGTACTTAAATGTATTTATTCTACACTCCTATATATTTTAATAAAATATGATGATGAATGAGTCCATATTGTATGATCTATGTGGCACACTTAAGCATGAGAATGAAATAAAAGTGATGGGTGCGCCTAAAATTATATAGTTCTCCAATGAATTAGGTAATGTTTAGTATTCTGATATGTCATATAGGGGAAGGTAGTGAACCCTATTCCTTCATAGGAATTTTTCCATCATGATGTCATGGTATTTATCCTTTACCTATGTTTATGATGTAGTGTTTTAAGTTGTTTCCAAATCTCCCAAGTTATGATTATCATGCTATATCAAGCCTTCTTATTCATGTTTATGATTATCACACCTTTTATTACCCATTAATATTCCTATTTTCTAACATGTATCACTATATTACATTTTTATTCCCTTACCAGGCTTTATAGCTCACCCCTTTCTTATGTATGTCTCCAGGTTATCCTGCGTAGTTTTAAAAGCCATGGAATTTTAGAATCATGTTACGGAGGTTTTCGATAATATTGTTATATCACATGTTTAAGATGTTATGATATGTAACTAATTTCTAAAGAAACTATAATTCTCAATATTTTAGGTTCTATTATGAATACTTTTATGTAATAAATTAGGAATTAATGTGTAATACAGAATAGGGTTGTTATAGTTGGTATCAAAGGAAAAGTATAGTTATTTTTGGGATTAGGATTAGAAAACTCTATCAAAATCCATAAGGATAAGACTAATTATAAGAAACCATCCATAAATTTTGGTAAGTATAGATTAAGATTTTTATCAAGAAAATAAATCTCTATCTAGATACAACAAGTGTGCATGGTTATGGAACATATTTACCTATGGGTAATAACTCCGACAAGGTGTGTCCAGCCTAACTCAGCGTAACATAGTATATAAAAATGGGCCCTAGTGTGCACCTAGTTTGACACTCTTACGGGATATTCTTTTTTAAATTAATAATATCATTATAAAACATTATTAAATTAATAATAAATACCAATAAGAATATATTTTAGGAAATAGATCATGGGTAACATAGATTGAATCCTAGAAATTCATAAGTTAAGGAAATACATGTAATTTATAATTTATATCTTTAATGTAATTGGATTCCCATTTATGTGTTTAATACTTTAAAAATATTCAACCCTAATTTCCCCTTTATTCTATCCAATAGCCAAAAATATGAGGAATCAATTAAACAATCAATGTGATGACAATGTGATGATTGCCCCTAATGAGATACTCAACCTGATGGGAGTAGGAATCACTAACTTTGTGATGATACTCTCTTAGCTGACTTAGGTTTTAAACATAAAATAGGATCAAGAGGAGTTCCCAAATACCCCTCAAAAATAACATGCTGCAATTGATATCTTTATTCCATAAATACCTCCAACTTTAAATGGATAATTTTATACCTTAATCTCAAAACAATGGATTAACTCAAGTGAGAATATCTTATCCATACTTTAATGTTCTGAAAAATAGAAGGTTCTACTAGATTTTTATCATATGAGGGGAGAAGCTGACCAGTGTTGGAAATTGATCAAGAATATGAAGCCTGAGGAAGATATCAAAGCAATGGGGTGGAAGGAATTGCAAAAAAATCGATAAATATTTTCCTCGCACTCCCCATCTTAAAATGGAAAGGATTTCATTGACCTCGAGAAAAAATATATCAAATCTATCGGGGAATATGAGGAAAACTTCACATTACCTTCACGATATGCCTCCAAATTTATCATTACCCCTAAATGTAAGGTTGGATGCTTCTTTGGTGTGCTAAAACCTAGTATATAAAAACCACTAGCAATCCGAGACTTTGATAAATATGAGGAAATTGTCTGATATTCCCTTAAATTCAAAATAGAGATCATTGAATCTCAATGTTATCATGGGGATAAGAAGTGAAAAATGGAGTTTAATTCTGGTAGTCCAATGTAGAAATCTAATGGTGCTAAGAAATTTCAACATCCCACTGGTCAATGTGTGGAAAGAAGCACCCTAGAAATTTCCTAAAGGGTATAAGGAAATGATTTAGGTGTGGGAAGGAAGGGTACTTAGATAGTGATTGCTGATAGGAAAAACTCTCAAATGCATTGGAAGAGAGTAATTCTCTAGTAAACCCTTAGTGTATTGTTCATTTCTAAAACATCATGGAACTAGGGAACTTTTAAAACCAATGCTCTAAGACAAGGGTTTTCAGAGGCAACCAACAACCTACAGGGTAGAAAGGGGGAGATTTTCCATCACAACTATTGAGGTGGATCCCGAAAATTAATTGGTCATAGGTAAGCTATTTATTCATTCAAGAATAGTGAACAAAATTTTTGATTCTGGTTATACACATTCCTTCATATCATGAAATAATAGTAGAACTATTCAAACAACACCACAAATCATGTAAGTAGAGGTGTTAGTGAAAATGAAAAATGGGGAAATTGTTACATCTATAGTAAATAACTCCTCCCCTATCATAATATTTGGTATAAACTTCCCAGAGAACCTTTTCATACTCCCTTTAATGGAATTTGATGCAATTATTGGTATATATTGACCTTACCTATATGGTTACAATATAAATTATCGCAAGAAGGAAATCACTCTATGTATTGAGAATCGACCCCTGATTCTATAAAAGTGCAAGAAGGAGGATGAATCTTCTTTAGAATCAACGTCTCAAGAATTTATACTATTCCTTATGAGAAAGGGTATCTAGCTCAAATTATTGAGTCTAAGGAAAATATCATCCTTTAAGACATTCTCATTGTGAGGGAATACACTAATGTGTTTCCTGAGGAATTGTCTGGTCTTCCTCCTAGCTAAGAGGTTGAATTTTCAATAAATTTTATACCAGGGGAGTTTAAATTATCCAAGAATCCATATAGAATGACTATTTTGGAAGTTGAGGAGATGAAGAAATAACTATAGGATAATCTGTATAAGGGTCCATATGCCCATGTGCTTCACCTTAGGGTGCACCAATCCACTTTTTCAACAGGGATGGGTCAATGTGCCTCTATATTGTTTATCATGAGATTAATAAGATCATGATAAAGAAATAGTATCCTCTACTGAGGATTGGTGAATTTTTTGATTAGCTGCATAGAGCACAATACTTCTCTAAGGTGGATCTATGGTTGGGATATTACCAAGTTAGGGTGAATAAGGAGGATATTTGTAAGACTTATTTTTTGTACAATATATGGGAACTATGAGTTCATAGTAATTCCATTCAGACTCACTAATGCTCTAGAAATATTTATTGGCTTTTTTTATAAAGTCTTTAGAGATTACCTCAAAAAAATTGGTAGTATTTATAGATGATACTCTAATATTCTCCAAAACCAAAGAGAATCACGAGGATCATATGAGAACTGTGCTAAAGAACTTATGAAAGGATAATATTTATGCCAATTACAGAAAATGCGAGTTCTGGTTTAAAGAATTCTCATTATTGGAGAACATCATTAAAATCAATGAGATATATATGGACCCTTCAAAGATTGAAGCTATTAAAGGACGTCCAAGGATAAAATTTGTGATAAATATATATAGTTTCCTTGGATTAGCTGGGTACTATCATCAATTTTTGAGAAATATATCATGATTTTCAAACCCATTAACCAATATAACTCAGAAGGGAGTTTAGTTTTCTGGGAATAATGAATGTGAAGAAAGATTCATGGAGTTAAAAAGCAGGATTATCACTGCCCCCATTCTTACACTACCCATAAGTGGATAAATTTTCATAATATTCAACTATTCTTTGAAGAATGGATTGGGATTTGTGTTAATGAAGAATGACAAAGTCATATCCTATGCCACAAGGTAGTTGAAAGTTCATTAACGGGACTACCCAACACATGATCTGGAGATGGCTATAGTGATCATCGATTTGAAAATATGGCAACATTATCTCTTTGGGGAGAAGTGTGAAATATATATAGATAACAAAATCATCAAGTATATATTCCACAAAAATAGCTAAATATGTTCAAATGAAGATATTTGGAGATGATAAAAGACTATAAATTCTCAATACACTACCATCCTGGGGAAAGATAATGAAGTGGTTATTGGTCTAGGTATAAAGGATTCAACAATTCTATAATTTTTTATAATTGAGAAGTATACTATCTTCTTAGATTTGAAAAGTATGTATATAGGAATCATAAAGGAAGGAACATCATCAATCCTTTCAAAAATGATTTATCAACCATATATTATGGAGTGGTTAAAGGATGCTAAAAGACGTGATGTGGGAATTCAGAAGAAATTGGAAGCTATAAGGAAAGGGAAATCCTAAAAATTCAACATCAATGAAGAAGGATTTGTGATATTTGGGTCAAGACTATGTGTACTATCAAATAATGAGTTAAAGAAGGATATGTTGGATGATGCACATAGCTCAAACTTCTCCATACACCCAGGAATCAAAAGATGTATTGAGATCTCTAATAACACTATTAGTGGAACAATATGAATAAGGTGATCACAGAATATACATCAAGATTTATCATATATCAGCAAGTGAAAGCGGAAAGAAAAAAATACAAGGGGATGATGAAACCTTTACCCATTCTTACATGTAAATAGGAAAACATCATCATGGAATTTTTCACTGGTCTTTTGAAGAAATCAAGAGGGAAAAATACTATATGGGTTGTGGTGGATAATTTTACAAAGACTGTTCACTTCATTTTGATTCGAGAGGATTTCTAACTAGATCAACTTGCCTAGATATACATCATAGAAGTTGTGAGACTTCATGGAGTACCACTATCGATTGTATCTAATTAAGATTTGAGATTTACATCTATGTTTTGTAAAATTATCCAACATGATCCAAACACTGAGTTTAACTTTAGTACAACCTATTATCCTCAAACTGATGGACAGTCTGAGTGGACTATTCAGAAACTGGAAGACATGTTATATGGGCTTCAGAGGAGGATGGGACCAACATCTTCCTTTAGTTCAGTTCTCTTACAACAATAGTTTCCACTTGAGCATCCAAATGGATCCCTATGAAGCCCTTTATTGGAAGAGGTGTAGAACAGGTGCATGTTGGGATGAATTTGGGGAACGAAAACAGCTAGGTCCTGCAATAGTCAAATAAACAGTGGAAAAGGTTAAGACCATTCAGTACCAAATCAAGGTTACTCAGAGTAAACAGAAGAGCTATACTGATAATTGTTAATGAAACGTATAGTTTTATGTTGGAGACAGGGTATTCCTCTACATATCTCCATAGAATAAAGTGATGAGATTTGGGGAGAAGGGAAATCTTATTCTATGACACACCATCCCCTTTGAGATCCTTGATCGCATCAAAGCGGTGGCCTACTAACTAGAACTCCCACCTAACATATCTCAAGTACATGATATATTCCATGTATCCCTCTAGAGAAAGTACATACCAGACCCCTCACATGTGCTCAATCCAGAGGTGGTTCTGTTTGATAATGATCTCTCATATGAAGAGCAGCTAGTGAATATCTTAGATTGTAGAGACAAAGTTCTATGAAATAAGACAATGTACCTGGTCAAAGTGTTGTGGAGAAACCATAGGTTTGAAGAAGTGGTGTGGGAACTAGAGGAAGTGATGAAATATAGTTACCCTCATCTTTTTTAGTGTGGGAAATGAATATTTCAAGGGTGAAATTTCTTAAGGGGGGAAGATTGTAATGACCCAAGCAGTTACAAATAAAATTTCCCTTTTAATTTAATTAAATGTCTTATTATGTAATATGGTTATAAAAAACACACGCACTTATTTGGTTTTATTATATCCTATCATATTTAAATGACCATTAAGAATATTTACTTTTGATATAATAGTCATTGAATAGTGATCACTTGATTAGTATAAATATAGGGTTTTAAAAAATTCAATGGACACATACAATATAAGTGATGGCCTCAACCAGTAGGATCATACCCTATGAAGCCCATTTATCTGAGCTTCCAAGGGAGATAACAACTCTGGGATTTTACCTTGTCCAAACCCAAGCTAAGATCCAACAACTTAAGCATGAGAGAAACTATTTATGGGATAATTTCAAGCACATCAAGATAACGACCAAAACCATGTACGCCAAACCACCCCATAAAAGTTTCACTATTGTACACCTTACTATTAGGGAATTTGATGGTGTATTAAGGGGATATATATCAAGAACCTAAAAATATGAGTATCTACATTATTCTATGTAGAATAATTTATATATTTTCATCCTATTTTGTTACTTTATAAATGATTTTTATTTCCTATTTTTTCTCTTTTTTTAAGGGAATCCCCAAGTGTGGCCTTTTTATACCCTCTAAACAAGGAATCCACCCTCACCACGAAGGGATCACTCCGGAAAAAGCCCCAGATAGGAAGGATGCATTTCCAATAGAGATTTAAGAGCATCCTAGAGGGTGATGACCCAAGTGATGATGGTTCGACATAGAAATTTGTTGCCACAGGTGGGTCGCGCCTCATTTTTTCCACCCAATCATAAATCAGGTGACCTGGCAAGGCGAGTGGATCTCGGGGGAGAGGTTCACCCCAAAAGAAGACTACTAGGATTCAAACCCTGAACCTCCCAAAAATTATGTGGTTATACCCCTCTCCTTCACCACTTCTCCACTTCCGAAGTGGCAATAAATGATTTTTATTTTGATACAATAAAACACATATAGTATTTTTGGGTAATATTCAAATTAAATTAAGGAATTTATTTTTGATGAATTAATGGAATTTTGAAATAAATAATATTTTAATAAAATATCATTATTAAATAATTTTTATCAAATATAAATGATCATATAATTTTTATGAATTCAAATGTAATTTTTATAAGGGTTCAAAAACTGTTATTTTCAAAAAAAACTAACATTTATCAATAAATATTGATTATTATTTTAAAAGTGAAACTTTTCATCTTTCTAAAATTATTTTGTTAAAATTAATATTATATTTGGAACAAAAATGTCGAAATTATCCAATGTTGAATTTTTTATAATTTTCTGAGTCGAATTTTTGGTTAAAATTTAAATACCGTGTAAATATATTGTGTGTATGATGACATCATAAGGACCCAAAAGTGATTTAATAAGTACTATAAAAGGTACCCACGACCAAATATATTTTTTCCTTTAAAATAATGTGATTTTAAGTTTATTTGATTTATTTAATAAATCCATTATGAATCCTACAAAACTTATAATATATTTTAAGGTTTTAAAAACTTTTCTTTAATAGTATGACTCACCTACAATTAAGAAAGGGTATTATTTTATTAATTTAGACCATTTTACTTATAAAATAATTAAAACCACTCCAATTTTCCAGAAACCATGGGCAAAAATCATGATATGTTTTGTGTTTTTTCTTATTTTATTATATAGAGTCCAAAACCTATGTTTCCGAAATGATAAAACATTCCCCATTACTTTCCTATATAAACCCAACTAATATCCCATTTATCTTCACTAAAAATCATTGTATCATGTACTTAATCTTACATCTCCTATATAGAGTCCTCCCAAGGTGCCCCCAAGCTCTTAAGAAGCACCTCCCATGCATTTGGAGTCACACACTCAAGTATGATATCCACACCTTCCCTTATTTATTCAAGTTTCTTTATTATATTATGTCTTCTATTTACAATTAATAATATTGGGATATATATTTACATGTCCCTATTACTGAACATTTTATTTTCAAATTATTATAGTCCACTTTCTCTCTCATTAACCCATTTTATTAATTTTTAAGCAATGTCGTTATGTTGCTAAAATTGCACCACAATTTTCCATGCCAAAACAATTGTGTAGTGAATACCATAGCCATTTACTATCAATGCTATTAATATTTATAAACTTATATAATTATTTTAATTGGGAATTACATGTATGTATTCCACACTCCTTGATCATGGAATAAAATATAATGATGAATGAATTTATATTGCCTGATCTATGGGGCGCACTTAAGCGTGGGAATTAAATGAATGTGATGGGTGCGCCCAGAATTATATAGTGATTCAATAAATTGGGTAATTATTAGTCTCATGAGGCATAATTTTGGGAGATGGAGTAAACCTAATTCCTTTATAGGACTTGGTCCATCAATATATATTGGCATTTAGACTTTACCTATGTTTATGATGTAGTGTTTTAAGTTGTTTCCATATTTCCCACATTATGATTATCATGCTATATCATGCCTTATTATTCATGTTTATGAATATAAAAAATTTTATTCCCCATTTATATACCTATTGTCTAACATGTATCACCTTATTCCATGTTTATTCCCTTAACAAGATTTATAGCTCACCCCTTTCTTACGTATATCCCAATGTTATCCTGTGCAGTTTTAAAAGCTATGGAATTTTAGAAGCATGTTAAGGAATTTTTTCAATAATGTTGTTATATCCCATGTTAAAGATTTCATTATATGTACATAATTCCCAAATACACTAGACTTATTGATCTTTTAGGTTGTATTATGTGTAATTTTATGTAATAAATCATGAATTGGTGTGTAATAAACAACAGGGTTGTTATACATATTGTTTTCAAACATTAGGAAAATGATCCATAATTCATTTTTGATGTATATAAATTAAACACACACCAATATAACATATGATGTGGTCAGTATGAATCAAAGTACGTGTTTTAAATATAAAAGTTACATTCAATTTTAAAACACACATCAAACAACCAAAACTGAGCAAATGAGCTCCGATTGTTTTCAAACTTTAGGATAACTATCCATAATTCATTTTTCACTTGTACGAATCAACCACACTTCAATATTACACATGATGTGAATGATATGACTCGATGTGTGTGTTTTCAATATAAATGTTTTATTTTACTTTAAAACACACATCACTATCCAAAACTGAGAAAACAAGCTTGTATTGTCTTTAAAATTTAGGACAATGATCCATAATTCATTTTTGATGTGTAGAAATCAACCATGAATCAATCCAACACACAATGTAATTTAATGACTCTAAGTGCATATTTTTAATATATAAGTGTCATTTTAGTTTAAAAAGTGCAGCACATAGGTAAACCTTAGCATAACAATCTTAGATTTTTTTCTCATCATTTTATCTTCTATTACATAATTAATTTCTTTGTCATTTTTATCTGACATTTATTTAGTTACATTTCATAGAGATAATGGTTGAAGAAAAAAAATAAATGGTGTGAGTTGAAGGCTTATTCTTAAAAATAAAGATCTCTTGAATTAGATCAAATACGTAGTAATTTTTTTATCACCAATAATGTGAGAAAATTTTGGAGCACCTACTTTTGAGAACTATAAGAAATGTTGTGACATGTAAGAATCAACTGTAACTCAATATCATACATGATGTGTCTAGTACGACTCAAATTATATGTTTTTAGTTTAAAATTGACACTTAGTGTTTAATTTATTTCTTTATAGTATTACTAATATAAGAATTTTTTTCTTATACAGATGCATTCTTCTATTTGAGCTGTGGTGGTTTGTTCGAAAACTAATAGCATTACCAATGGTTGGGATCCAAATAGAATGGAACAATGTTGTTTTTAAAATTTTTGTGATAGATTTTACTTACTCATGAAATTGTACAAACCAATGTTTAAAATGTCTATAATATTTTTTTTCTTGTGTTTGTGTTGTAAATTTTATTTCAATTAAATTATGTATTTGGTCTCCCTATATTTTCTCTCTGCTTTATATTTTTTTGTTGCAATGTGATGTAATTTTAACAGCACACTCTTGTAGTATGTCCCTTTATTAGTGCTATAAAAAGTTATGATAAAGGTATTATTTATCAACACTAGGAAAAACTCTAATAAAGAGACCCTTTTCAGTGCTTAAAAAGTGCTAATAAAGGGCCCCCTTTATCGGTGCTTCTTTAAATGCTGATAAAGGATCATTTTATCATCACTAAATAAAAGTGATGATAAAAGGTCAAATTTATCAATTCTTAAAGAAAAACTGGTAAATGTTTCCTTTATGAACGCTTTTTCGCACTGATAAATGCCTAAGACATTTAGGGGCACTACGATTGCCAAAACTTTTTTGTTAACAAAGCCCTATTTTAGGACTGTTAAAGGCCTTATGTGTAGTCTTGTATCCTTACAATTGGTGTCATGTGTCTTCTTTTCTTCCTTAATCTTTTTAAACTGTATCAATTTCTCTAAAAATGGCCCTCCTAATCGCTAAAGTAGCACTTGACTTTCCTTCTTGTCTTCAATCAACCTCTCTAATTACCATGGCCAACGGTCACAACCAAAATACCAGTATTACCTAAAGAATCATCATCAATGGTCTTTCGTTGAGTCTCATTCATCAACAGTGATGAAATCACATCATCCAACTTCACAGTGTCTTTCCTGAACAACAATGTGGTGATGATATTATCATATAAATTTGATAAAGAACCCATGAGAAGAAAAACTTTTTCTTCTTCTTCCATTTCAATAGGTACCATGTTACCTTTATCATTGATCTGGAATTCCACTGAATACTGATCCATCATAATATTGTTGAACTCATCCATATGGTTACCTAAATCACCATTCTCTAGAATTCACAAATGATACAATCTTTTTCACAGATATAAACAATTTGTGAGGGATTTTGATTTATACCCGCTTTTAGGATTTGTCCAAATCTCTTCTGGATTTATCAGATTCATCATCTCCTATAAAGTATTTTCATCCAAATATACCTAGATTGTAGTTATTGATTACTCTCTCATATCCTGTCAGTCATCATCATTTATGTTCTACGACTTTTTAATTTTTTCTTCAGTGCCTTCACTATCTCCCCATAAATAATTTTTTTACTTGTGCGACCATAGATTAAAATCATTTTTTCCTTTAAATAGTTCAATATCATCAGAAGTCCCTTGATGTGAATTACCCATATCCAATCAGCAAGAAACACATGTAACTTCCTCTGATGCCAATTGTTTTGGAGGAAACATATTGGACCCCAATATAAAAACTCAATTGTGATAGAAATATTGTAAGAATGTCCAATGAAAATGGTAGTGTAAAAAATAGCAGGAAAAAAATTAAGATGTAGATTTATAATTTGAAAAAACACTCTAATACAAAGGATTTAAAAAACCACAGAGTAAATCTGAGAAATTCCACCAATAATTTGAGTTTACAAAATCCAAATAAAATCCCGAAACCTGAATTACAGTGAGAGCATAGAAAACCTATGTGAAAAACCACACCCCAATAAGCCTTCGCGTTTTTCTCTGATAATCATCTCGTGAAAAAACATCACCCTTTGGAGATCAAAAACAGACATGTGGTGTCGTTATGACACCACCAATAAGCTGTTTCACACCCCGATTTGATGTTGCTCGTTGTGGCCCACATCACACTTCTGCCGACACCCAAAAATCATTGCCTATGTATTTTCACACCATGCATCACACCCCTACCATTCCCTTTATGAGTGAAGGACCCTAAAAGCCATGTGTTTACCATCCTTAAAATATTCAAATAATATATAATGATAATATCTTAAAAATAAAAAAATATATGTTGGATAATGATATTTCATTTTGAAACCATGTGATTCAAGTGGTGCAACAAAATAAAAATTCCTTTGTATCCGATTTTATCATCTCTTTAAAAAATGGTGGTGAACCAATCAATGATTTCATTTAATTTTTGTTATAATTAAAATATATAATTTTGATTAAAAAAATTAAATTATATATTTTTATTTTAAAACATTGAAAAAACATCTAAACAAACGTAAATAAAATCTTTATTATTATGATTATAAGTTTTATTCTTATAATTAAAAAATATTTTATAAAAAAATAATTAAATATTTGTTTTCATTGAGCTGCCTTTCTTAAAGGCAGTTGTGAAGGAGATGTTTCGGGTCTACCCCGTGGGGCCGCTCTTGGTCCCTCGAAAATCCATTGAAGATGTGCTTATCAATGGATATATGATTTCAAAAGATTCATAAGTGGTGGTGAACACGTGGGCCATTGGGTGGGAGGTGTCAATTTGGAAGAACCCTGATGAGTTCTGGCCAGAGAGGTTTGTCGGGTGGGAGGTGGATGTGAATGGTGGGGATTTGGTGTTGCTTCCATTCGGCATGGGGTGGCGGATCTACTCGGGGTTTCCTCTGGCGATGTGAATGGTTCACCTGATGTTGGCCTCCCTAGTCTACCACTTCAAGTGGAAGGTGGAGGGGGAGATGGACAGGAGGAGGAGTTTCAAATTGTGTAGCGTAAGCTTCATCCCCTATGGGCCATCCCAATGTCCATTTGATGCTAAATAATTATCTTGTTGTAAGGATTTCAGTTTAGTAAGGTAATAATAAAAGTCATAACTAATTATTGTGGGATATTAATTTAATTAATGTGTATTAAACGTCATCATTAATTGAATCAAATTTTGTGGTCAATTAAGATACAGTTATATTGGCATTTCTTATGATTAAGGAAGATATGAGATTTTATGTGTATAAACCATTATTATTTCCTTTACTTATGATTCAAAAGATAGTAAATAATGAAAGTTGTTCAACATTTTAGTTTGTAATGGGCTTTGATCCTCAAATCACACACATCGTTCTATTCTTATGACACCCATTTTTAGAAATAAAATACAGTATTGGAGAAACCCAAGGGACTTTGTATAAATTTGGAAGACCGTTGAACTCACTTGGTGTTTGTTGGAAATAAATATGATCATTGTAGCACCCCAACCCGAATCACCAATTCCGAGCTAGTGTGCCACATTACTTTAGGTGTGCCTCCCCTTATGCCAGTGACTACCGACTATCAGAAAGAGTCTAAAGTGAAATGATGGGGAGACTATACCTTCAATGACAGTTCAAAATAACAGATAAATAACCAAACATGTAACAACAAATAGAAAAAGTATGTAGAATCCAATAAACATACAATATGTGATGAATGAATGCAGAAATAACATACTCAAATAGTTATGCCAAAATATAAGGACATTGATCACCCTCTGGGCTGATCACACATACAAGATAGGAAAAGAATAAAAGTTCAAAGAAACTTTACACCCAACTCCAAGTATCACCTCCTACCAGTATCCAGACTCACAATAATATATCCCACTCAATGATCAAACTTGAGCATCACTCTAACCTGTACCTGCAATAAGTGAGGGATTCTCGGGTACCCAAGTGTCATGGCTGCCCATGTAGGGTGTGAGTAAACCTCAGTAGGGCACCACCAACGTGGTCTAGTACATAACCGGTAAAACACAGTAAAAATTCATGTGATAATCTCATTATAAAGTTGATACACAATGCATAAAATATGCAGTCATAACAAATAACCACCAATGCACAAGTAAGAAACAATAAACCATATGTAGAGAATTCATGTGTTAACCAAGATTTTGTGAACCCCAGACATACATGATTTAGCTCCATGCAAGAGAAGAACAGTCATAGCATAAATCGTGGTTATGGGTCGATCATAAGCCCACCTCCTGTATCTCCGAGCACCCATAAGGATAAAAAGTCTTAATTCAGACCACACAGTCATCAAGCCTCATATTTATCATTGGTCAAGCCATAAGATCGTAATACCCTTGCCTCTATCTAAAGTTAGGCTATAAGGTCGTTGTACCCCTACATCTTCCTTGGGTCTAGCCACAAGGTCATCATACCCCTACCTTGGGTCTCATGATTACCTGCTCACCTTCAATGGCATGTACACTTGGTATACTTGAACAATGGAACTCAAAACATATGTAAGGGTGTTCCTCAACATCACAACATATCAGAATAAGGACCCTCTTCTAAATGCATTTGGCATTCTCCTCCCATGGGATAATCACATGCCACGCTCAGGCACTAGCCACCCCATACAGAACCACATCCAAAGAGTCATTTCATCCAAACTCCCCCTCTAAGGAGTCAATTAAGTCTACCAGGGCCATATCTTAACCTGAACAATGAGATAAGATTACACTAGCTATGTTCAAATCCATATGTAAAGCATGGCATAGAAAGGAACCACATATCATAATAAATATTCCATAGCCTATGAATAGTGAATAAGTAAGACACAACACATATAACATCCTTGTTTTTATAATCCAATTTTTTGTTTTAATTCATAAGTATTTTGTGTGAAAAATTAAAAATTTGACTTAAATCCATACCCTTTTGTATCGCATAGGGCCTAAATAAAAGTAAAATCCTTCTTCCTATACACAGGGTGGTTTTTAGGAGTTGTGTATAGGTAACAAAGATTTTACAAAAGTTGTGTAAAGGTAAGAAGAGTTTTCCTTAGTTTCATAAGGGTAAGTGTTTTGCTTCATGCATTGTATAAGGGTCTTACCAGCTTCACATAATAGAAACTCCTAGTTTACAAAGGTTTTGTAATAGTAAATCCCTCTCTACATAAAGTTAAATGTTGAGTTTAAAAGGATGTGTAAGGTTCATCCAAGGAATTATCTATGCATGTAAGTGTATTTACTTGGATCGGTAAGGGTAGAACGTGATTCTTAAATCTTATGTAAGGGTAACTGAAGGTTTTTCCTACTCACATAAGGGTAGTTCCTTGACTATGTAGGGGTTGCATGTGATTCTGAGGGGTTACATAAGGTTAACCTGATGTTTTTCCAGATCGTGTAAAGGTAAGTATAAGCTACATAAGGGTGAGATCGTGGTTCCTTCTCTTTAATAAGGGTAGTCTCCTCAATGCATAAAATAGACTCCTAGTTTTCTAAGGTTTCATAAGGGTAACATGCCACTATTTTAGGGTATGAATGGGTTCCTGATCCATGTAAGGGTAAAACCATGTTACCCTTATGCAATTCCCTTTTTGGAAAAAATGTAATTTTAAACCCTTTTTTCAGTATTCCTCTTCCAGAATGAACTTGTTACAAATTTTAACATTTTTAAAGGTAGATATTTTTTTTGGAATAAATTATTTTGACTCATCAAATATTATAACTCATTTATGGGATTTTTAAGTGATCTGTAATTAAAAAAGGATTAAAATAAAATTTTAATGGTGATTTTTAATTTGATATTTTAATGTTCTGAACCAAAATTCCAAAAGTATTTCTAAAACTACCCAGATCTTTTCTTCTTGGAAATTTTGATATCAAATTGGGGAGAGTTTTGGGTGTCTAGTTTCTCTAAAAGGAAATTTAGTTCCTTTGGCTTGTTTTGTATTCTTCCTTGATTCAAAACCATCACAAGGGTATTGGAGGTTATTTTTCCTTGATCATTTTTCATGGACCATCCCTTTCTACTAAATGTTACACTTCCTCACTATTTGGTGGATTTCAAGGTAGGTGTCCCAATAATATCTCTTTAGAATTGAATCTATTATTTCTTGTTCTTTCACCTTTAGTTTTCGATGTCTTCAATTATTTCCTCATATATATGATATCCATATCAATGTTATATGATTTCATGAAGCTTTTAATAAAAATTTTAAGAACGTATTTTGACATGGTTTGATGTGGAAACTTTTTTGAAGGATTACTCTTTTGTTTTTGGAAATTGATATGCCCAATTGGGCCTTGATAATTGTTCTTGAGATGTTTAAGAGGATGATTTTTCAAAATAAAGAGGAATGTCTGGTTTTTGAAGCTTGAGTGATTTGACCCTTTTTGGAATGATGCTTTGAAAACAAGTGTTTATTAAAGTGTTATGATTTATAAATGGTTTTATAAAGGGAATTGAAATGATTTAAACCTCTATTTGAATGGAATAAGAAGACCTAGGTTTCTCGGTGGGAATTATATATACGCATGTGCACTAGTTTGGTATTATGATCAACCTAGTGGCCTTCGGTGGGACTTAGGTGAACCTAAGGGATTACCCCTCAGTAAGGCCAGGATAGTGTAAGATCGGGCATATGGGAGAGGTTGATTGATTGATTGAATACCAGTGCATAGAATTTTCTTCATCCATGACCATGTTAACACTATTATATACTTTTTACCTTTATCACCTTTGGTTCTATGATGACGATTTATGAATATTTTCTAAGGTATGAATATTTGGAAAATAATGAAATGAAATCTTTTTTTCTTTATTATGCCTTTAAAAAATAATTTAAACTACAATTTATGGATTTTTTTATATAAAGAAAATAATTTTTGGTTTGTTTTGAAAATCTTGGTTTTGAGAAAATGGTTGTTTTCAAGGAAAATGTTGATACTTTTTTTATTGAAAGAAAACATGGAAAAACTATTTTGTATACTTTTTCCAAACCTTCATTATATAGCTTCTCTTTTAATGAATCGTGATTTGGGTCAGTAGGTGATGACTTATTGGGATTTTAACTCATGACTATATATTAAAGGTTTAATATGTTACTAAGCATAGTAGATAATCCAATATATTTGGCTTAAAGAATTGATGTAGGTGCATGTGGTGTTGCATCACTTGCACATGCTGATGTTGGTGGTTTGGAATATTTTTCTTTATTTTCGATTGTGTCATCCATCGACCTTGTAATCCAATATGTTTTATATTCTACTTTTGGATATCTCATTTTTTGGATTTTCTTTCCACTATTTAGTTTTTAATGTTTTGGTTATTGGGAGAAATCATTCCCATCTCTTTATTTCTGATTCTCGGGTGATTTTCACCACCACATGGGGGTCAATATTTCCCTTCAGGCCTGTAGAGGATCTATCATTGTGTCAGATCAGATGGTATCCCAGGTCAGTTTGTTACAAATGGTATAAAAATAGATTTTTACTTATTGTTCTGGGATTTATGGTAGTTTTTATGTTGGAATTTTGGAGTTAAAATAGTCATTCATGGGAGCATAGTCTCCTTATCATACCACTTTAGACCCTCACTACTAGCCGACAACCACTGGTATATGGGGAGGCATTCCCGAGATCCAGTGACTCTCAGGTTTGGTTATTTTAGAGTAAACCGAGTCAGACCATTGAAAAATCATTACTACTCGATTATTTTTGATGCATTGATACTAGTTTCCAGCCTTGATCGAATAGGAACACACTTTGGGAATTTCTTGGGTCAACTCGGGTGACACGTAAAGTTAACTCAAGTTAGTTTATGAAATTGAGTGAACCTTCTTGGATAGGTTTTTTTCTCTAGTATTATATCTTTTTTTGTTATTTTTTCACCAACCCCACCTAATTTTGATATTCTCACTAACTCCCAAATATTTTGGTCATTGGGTGTTTTCTCCAAACATCCTAGTTAGCAAGAGAACAGATGACTGACGACTCCATATTCCTAACTTTCCATTCTAGGTGTGGTACGTGTTGTGATGGCTCAGGGTAGGTATGATCTAACTATCATAATTATGTGGTGTGGTTGCAGATCCTATGAGGTATTTATGTGATGATAAGTACAATCACATGGATAGAGTATTTGACGTATCTGCAGACCTTGTGGGGTATTTTTATGAGGATATGTGGTTGGGGTCATGCATAGGAGGAGGGGGACTCGAGGTTGATATATTTCATGTTCATGATAACCTAATGAACTGGATATATGGTAGTGGATATGATATGATGTGGATGATATGACTATGATATTTGGTATGATTTTGATATGAGATATATTGTGTTGTGGCATGACTAAAAAAGGGATTAGAAACACGTGATATTTGACGTTGGGGCGTGAGAGAGACAAACAATAAGGTAAGCGATCATGAGGTACTATTTTGTGACATTATTTTTGATATATTTTATTTTACTTGATGATATGTTTAGTGAGTTAGATTTGATAAGGCTAGGTGATAATTGGCCTGATAGGTGATTGTTAGTTCTATTATTTATTCATTGGAGTATTAGTATACTTATTCCACATTTTCATGAGAGTCTTGTGTATGATCCTTCTGAGTATACATGTTATGCTCACCTCTATATATAAACTTCTTTCTAGGTTTCCAGGGTGAGTTTAGAGGTTGGGTTAGATAGCACTAGCTTGAAGCTTGAAGTTATGGACGGAGTAGTTGCTTAGGATATTTATTTGTTATTTTTTTGGAAACTTTTATTTGATTAACATGTAATGCATTGTGGATTATTTTGGGTTTTGGTTTATTTTTTATTATGCTATTAATTGGTGGATTTTATGGTATTTTTCTAAGATATATGAAGTTAATGCATCCCATTTTCATGTTATATATCATCAGTGTTAGTTTCCAACCTGAGGCTAATTGAAGGCGGGCCTTGGGGGTCACTCTAGTCTTGACTGTATTCCTAGTAGGGGTTCCTATTGAGGGTGAGTTGTGACATATTTTTTTTTAAACAAAAAATAATTTTTATTTTTATTTTTAAACATTATAAAAATTATATAGATGTGGATATATAAAAATGTTATTATTTCAGTTAGTTTTTTATATTTAAAACATATAAATTAGATTAAAAATAAATTTATATATTTTTATTTTAAAACATTAAAAAACATCTAAACAAACATAAATAACAAACTTATTATTATTACTATAATTTCTATTCTTATAATAAAAAAATATTTTATCAAAACATAATTAAATATTTTATTTCTTAATGAATTTATGTTATTTAGTGTGGTGGTGACCGTGATATATAAATTGGATGAAAGGAAATTTTGACATCTAAAAAATTTATTTAAGATATAATTTTTTTTTAAAAAATCCTCAATCTAGGTCATAATTCAAAGACGGGTTTTTTCACACATCCCACCCACACCCCAACCACATATATAATGGATCAGTGAGATATAAAGTTACAGAGTTTAGATGGATTTCTTTACATTCCTCCGATACTTTATTCTTCTATGGAACATGATAAATTTATCATTTCCATGGATTACACAAAAACTAAACACCACCCTGGTGATCTACCCCCCAGGACACTGGGCTATCTGATCATCGACAACCTCTTCTAGCTTGAAAAAAATTATCATACATCACTCACCCACTTATATTTTATTCATGGACCTATAATGATCATGAAACTAGGTCACCTGACCACCACCACCACCTCCTCTTCCAAACATTCTAAGCAGGTTGTTCAACATCATGACCTATCACTATTCATTCGGATGACACTAGACACCATCCATGCCCTCAACCACAATGAAGTTTCCTTACTATATATCCCCTATCACCTAAGTGGAGAGACTTATGCAAGATGTGTGGATCCAAATTCTTCACCACTAGTATCCTCAACACCACAACTGATCTCTACTGAAAAAAAGTAAATTAGTTGGTGGAGTTCATCCAAACTTATGCCCGTGAAAGGGATTGTTTTAAAACATTAGGAAAATGATTCATAATTCATTTTTGATGTGTAGAAACCAACCAAACATCAATATGACATGATATGTGTCCTATATTACTTGAATTAGTGTGTATTTTCAATATAAATGTTTTATTTTAGTTTAAAACACACGTCACTACCAAAAAAATGAGAAAACAAGCTCAGATTATTTTCAAACTTTAGTAAAATCATTGATAATTCATTTATGACGTGTAGGAATCAACCACACATAAATATGACATCCTATGTGTTTAGTATGAATCTAAGTGTGTTTTTTAAATAAAGAAGTTTTATTTTAGTTTAAAACACACATCACATAGCCACAACTAAGAAAACGAGCTTAGATTGTTTTCAAACTTTAAAAAAATAATCCATAATTCATTTTTTATGTGTAGGAATTGACCACACGCCAATCAGACACATGGTGTGGTCAGTATGAATCAAAGTACATTTTTTCAATATAAAAGTTTCATTTTAGCTTAAAAAATCACATCAAACAGACAAAACTAAGAAAAGAAACTTGAATTATTTCCAATCTTTAGAAAAATAGTCCATAATTCATATTTGATGTGTAATAATTGACCACACATCAATCTGAAATATTATGTGACTGATGTGACTTGAAGTGTTTTTTCTCAATATAAAGGTTTCATTTTAATTTAAAATGAACATCACAGGTCAAAACCAAACAAACAAGAATGGATTGTTTTCAGACTTTAGGAAAATGATTGATAATTCATTTGCGATGAGTTGGAATTGACCACATTTAAATATGGAACCCAATGTGCTTGGTATGACTCAAAGTGCGTGTTTTAGATAAATAAGTTTCATTTTATTTTAAAATGAGTGTCACATCTCCAAAATCGATAAAACGAGCTCAGATTGTAATGACTTGAACAGTTATAGACAAAACTTTCCTTTTGATTTAATTAAATTTTTTATTGTGTAATATGATTATAGAAAACACGTGCACTTATTTGGTTTTATTATATAATATCATATTTAAATAACAATTAAGAGTCATTACCATTTACAAAATAGATGTTTAATATTTGTCACATGATTAGTATAAATAAAGGGTTTTAACAAATCCAATTCTCATAAACAAAGGAAGTAATGACCTCAACCAGTAGGATCGTAACCTATGAAGCCCATTGATTGAAGCTTCCAAGGGAGATATAATCTCTGGTATTTGTCCTTAACCAAGCCCAAGCTGAGATACAACAAATTAAGCATGATTGAAAATATTTATGGGGGGAGTTAAAGCTCCTCGAGATCACGACCCAAACCTTGTATGCCGAACTACCCCATGAAAGTATCATCGTCACGCACCTTACTCTTAGGGAATTTTCTGTTGTATTAAATTGATTTGTATCAAGACCCTACCAATATGATTATGTAAATTATTTTTTATAGAATAATGAATATATTTTTATCTTATTGTTGTTACTTTATAAATGATTTATATTTTCATACAATAAAACACAAATAGTATTTTTGGGTAATATTCAAATTCAATAAATAATTTCTTTTGATGAATTAATGGATTTTTAAAATAAATAATATTTTAATAAAATATTATTATTAAATAAGTTTTATTAAATATAAACTATCATATGATTTTTATGAATTCAAATGAAATTTTTATATGGGTTCAAAAACAATTATTGTAAAAAAACATTTATCAATAAATGACGATATTTATTTTAAAAGTGAAAATTCACATATTTAAAAAATTATTTTGATAAAATTAATATTATTTTTAGAATCATAATGTTGAAATTATCCAATGGTTAATTTTTCATAGTTTTCTGAGATAATTAAATTTTTGGGTAAACATTAAATACTATATAAATATACGATGTGTATTATGACATCATAATAACCCAAAAGTGATGTAATAAATAATATAAAAGGAATCCATGAACAAATATATGTTTTCTATATAAAAAATATTATTTTAAGTTTATTTTATATATTTTACAAATCCATTATTAATCCACCAAAACTTATAATATATTTTAAGGTTTTAAACTCCTTTCTTTAAGAGTATGACTCACCTCCACATAAGAAAGGGTGTTATTTTATTAATTTTAGACATTGACCATATAAAATAATGAAAACCACTCCTATTTATCAGAAACCATGTATAAAAACCATGGGAAGGTTTCTTGTTTTGGTTATTTTATTATATAGAGTCCAAAACCTAAGTTTGAGAAATGACAAAAAAATCCCACTCCTTTAATATATAAACCCACCCAATTTCCAATTTATATTCACTAAAAATCCTTGGATAATTTCCTTACTATGAACTCCCCTCTCTATAGTCCTCCCAAGGTTCCCCCAATCTCTAAAGAAGCTCCTCCAAAGTATTTGGTGTCACACAGTCAAGTAAGGGATCCCCGCATTCTCTTCTTTATTCAAGTTTCTTTATTATCTTATGTATTTTATTTCCAATTACTAATGTTGGGATATGTATTTACATGTACATATTACTTCCAATTATATGTAAAATAATTTATAGACTCCTTTCTCTCCCATCATCCCATTGTATGAATTTTTAAACAACACCGTTATGCTGCAGAAATTTCCCCACGATTTTACATGCCAAAACAATTCTATAGTGAATACCATACACATTTCCTATCAAGGGTATTAAACTTTATACACTTGTAATTATTTTAATTGGTACTTAAATTTATTTATTCTACACTCCTTGATCTTGGAATAAAATATGATGATGAGTGAATCCATATTTTATGATCTATGTGGCACACTTAAGCATGAGAATGAAATGAAAGTGATGGGAGCGCCCAAAATTATATAGCACTCTAATGAATTAGGTAATGTTTGGTCTCATGATACATCATGTAGGTATAGTTATTGAACCTAATTCCTTTATATTACTTTTTCCTTCATGATTTCTTAGCATTTTTCCTTGATCTATGTTTATGGTGTAGTGTTTTAAGTTGTTTCCACATTTCTGATGTTATGATTATCATGTTATATCATGACTTATTATTCATATTTATGATTCTCAAACATTTTATTCCCCATTTATATTATTATTTTCTAATATGTATCACCTTATTCCATGTTTATTCCCTTACTGGGATTTATAGCTCACCCCTTTCTTATGTATGTTTCTAGGTTATCCTGTGTAGTTTTAAAAACCATGGAATTTTAGAATCATGTTAACAAAGTTTTCAATAATGTTGTTGTATCCCATGTAAAAGATGTTATGATATATACATAATTCCCATATGAACTAGACTTCTTGATCTTTTGGGTTCTATTATGAGTAATTTTATGTAATAAATCATGAATTAATGTGTAATACAGAACAAGGTTATTATAGTTGGTATCAAAGGAAAAGTTTAGTTATTTTTAGGATTAGGATTAGAAAACTCTAGAAAAAGCCTTGGGTATAATACTAAGTATAAGAAAATATCCATAAATTTGGTAAGTATAGAGTAATTTGTTTATCAAACAAATACATCTCTATCTAGATACTACAAGTGGATGTGGTTCTGGCATATATATACCTATGGGTAACAACCTTGACAAGGTGCATCGGGCCTGACTTGGCATAACCTGGTATACGAAAATGGTCCCTACTGTGCACCTGATTGGTAACTCTTAGTGGATATTCTTTGGTAAATTCATAATCTTGTAATGAACCATTATTAAAGGAACAAAAAATACCCATAATAATATATGTTAAGAAATAGATCATGGGTAACATAGATTGAATCCTAGAAATTCATAAGTTAAGGAAATACATATAATTTATAAGTTATCTCTTTAATTTCATTAGATTCTCATTTATGTGTTTAATAGTTCAAAAATATTCATTTATAATTTTCTATTTATTCTATTCAATGAATAGAAATAGGAGTAATTATGTAAATAGTAAATATGATGAACAATGTGATGACTTTCCCCAATGAGATACCCAACTTTATGGGAGCAGGAATCAAAAAAAATTATGATGATACTCTCTCAGTTAAATTAGGTTCTAAATAGAAATCAGGATCAGGAGGAGTGCCTAAATCACCCTAATAAAGAGAAATCTATAATTGAGAGCTTTATGCGACAAAGTCCTCCTAATTTAAATTGATCATATGATCCCTTAATCGTAGAACAATGGATTAACTATATTGAGAAGATCTTATCCATCAATCAATGTTCTGAACAATAGAATGTTCTACTAGATTTTCATTGTATGGAGGGAGAAGTTGAACAGTGTTGGATATTGATCAAGCATACAAATCCTGAGAAACAAATTGAACTAATGGAGAGGAAGGAATTCCGAAAAATGTTTTTCAATAAATATTTTACTCACACTCTCAGTCTTAAAATGGAAAGACATTTCCTTGAACTCAAGAAAAAAGATGAAAAATATATCAGGGCATATGAGAAAAAATTCACAAGACTTTCATGATACTCTTTCAGCTTTGTCATTAACCCCGAATGTAAGGTTGACCACTTCTTTTGTGTGCTAAAACCTAGTCTACGAAAACCCCTAGTGATCTGAGACTTATAAAGCTATGAGGAAACTATCTGATGTCCCCTCAAAGTCAAAATGGAGATCAGTGAATCTCAAGGGTTTCTTGGGGAAAAGAGGTGGAAATTAGAGTATAATTATGGTAGTCTAATGGGGAAATCTAATGGTTCCAAGAAATGTTAACATCCCACTTGTCAAAGTGTGGAAAGAAGCACCTTAGAAATTGCCTAAGGGGGGTGAGGAAATGCTTTAGGTGTGGTAAGGAAGGCCACCTAGCTAGAAATTTATAATAGGATAAATCCTCTAATGCATTGGAAGAGAGTAATTCTCTAGTAAAACCTAAGTTTATTGTTCATTGCTACAACTACAAGAAACTAGGATACTTTGAAAACCAATGCACTAAGCCAAGGGTTTTTGGAAACCACCAATAACCTCAAAGGTAGCAAGGGAGATATTTTTCCATCACAACCATTGAGTTAGATCCCAACAACAAAGTGGTTACAGGTATGCTAGTTATTCATTCAATAATAGTGAAAAAAATTTGATTTCAATTATACACATTCCTTCATATCATGAAAGTGTAGTAGAACTATTCAAACACCACTGCAAATCATGGTAGTAGAACTACCGGTGGAAGTGGAAAATAGGAAAAATATTACATCAAAAGTATATAACTCCTCCCCAATCACAATTTGTGGGATGAACTTCCCATAGAACCTTATAATACTTCCTTTTGTGTAATTTGATACAATTTTGGGTATGGATTGGATTTCCCTATATAGATACAACATAAATTACCATAATAAGGAAATTAATCTCTGTATTGAGTATCGACCCCCTAATTCTATACAAGTGCAAGGAGGAGGATGAATTGTATATAAAACCAACATCTCAAGCATGCATATTATTCCTTATAAGAAAATGTATCTAGATCAAATGATTGAGTCTACAGAAAATATCATCCTTGAAGAAATTCCCATTGTGAGGGAATACACTGATGTGTTTCCCGAGGAATTTCCGGGTCTTCCTCCTAGCCGAGATGTTGAATTTTTAATCAAGATTATACTAGGGGAGTTAACATTATCTAAGACTCCATATACAATGACTGTTGTGGAAGTTGATGAGATGAAGAAATAACTACAAGATATTCTAGGTAACGGGTTCATACACCCAAGTGCTTCACCTTGTGGTGCACCAGTCCTCTTTATCAAGAAGAATATGGGTCAATGTGCCTCTATATTGATTATCATGAGCTCAAAAAGATCATGATAAAGAACAAGTATCCTCTTCCAAGAATTGGTAACTTGTTCAATTAGATATGTGTAGAAAAATAATTCTCCAAGGTGAATCTATGGTTGGGATATTACCATGTTTGGGTGAAGAATGAGGATATCCCTAAGACTATTTTTTGTACAAGGTACGGGCACTATGAGTTCATAGTAATTCCATTCGGACTCATGAATACTCCAAAAATATTCATATAATTTATGAATAAAGTCTTTATATATTACCTTAACAAATTTTTGGTAGTATTTATAAATGATATTATAATATTCTCCAAAACCAAGGAGGATCATGAGGATCATACGAGCACTATGCTAAAGACCTTTTGAAAGGATAATATTTATGATCATTAGAAAAAATTTGAGTTCTGTTTGAAGGAATTGTCATTATTGGGGAACACCATTAAAAGAAATGAGATATCGATGGACCCTTAAAATATAAAATCTATTGAAGGATGGTCAAGCCCAATATTTGTGGTAGATATCTGTATTTTACTTGGATTAGCTGGGTACTATCGTTGATTTGTGAGAAATTTTTCATGATTATCAAACCCTATAACCAAGATAACTTTGAAGGGAGTCCAGTTTTCTTGGAATTATGAATGTGCAGATAGATTCACGGATTTTAAAATGAGGATTATCACTACCCCTATTCTCACACTACCCATAAGTAGATAAATTTTCATAGTATTCAACGATGCTTCAAAGAATGGCTTAGGATGTGTATTAATTCATAATCGCAAATTCATAGACCATGATTCAAGGTAGTTGAAAGTTCATGAATAAAACTACCCAACACATGATCTGGAGTTGGTTTTAGTGATTATAACTTTGAAAATATGGTGGTATTATCTCTTTGGGGGTTAGTGTGAAATATATATGGATACAAAAATCATCAAGTATATTGTAATGACCTGAGTATTTATAGAATAATACTTTTTCATGTCTATTAATATTTATGAATAAGATATTAATTTTATGTTAAAAGGATTATTTGTCTGATATCATACTCAACATGCAACAACAAGTTTATCTGAAATCTTACGTTGCACACAACTTTGAGTTATACCAAAAAATAACATAATAATACTATTATTATTTTAAATGTTAGTTAACACCTAACTGTTGTATTAGTGTGAATGAAAATAACTCACAACAATATTATTATACATTTTTTTAAATGTTTTTACATTTATTCAATAAATTTTAGAGTCTTAAAATGAGAATGAATCCAATTTTAAGCATAAAATGCTCTAATATTTTTAAAAGCTTGTTTTAGATCTCGTTGATGGTGAACCCTTTTTAAATCTAGTTTTTATCACTTTTATATTTTCTATTTGACAAAATAAATTTCTTATTTAGAAGTGGGACATCAAAATTTACCTTGGTTGAAATTTTGGTATTTTTCTCATGAAATTCATATTTTAATGAATAGTGAAAAATACTGTATTTTAATTCAAAACTGCCTTTTCGTATAATTTATTTATATAGTCAGATTATCTTTTTAATTGGTTTTAAAGTTTAATTGGATTATGATTTTATTATTTAATATAATTTTGGTCATTTACTATAATTTTACATTTAAATTGAACATAGACACATGTCAATATTTCGATTGTTTTTACTTCTTAAGAACCTGCTTTCTCGTTTTGACAAAGGGAATTAATTTTAAATTAATTAATAAAAATTTTTTATTTTGAATTTTGGAAAATTTATTCCATATTTGTAATCATAAGATCCAAATTATGTAAATAGGCACCTTTTATTTTTAGACTTTACGAATAGTAACCTTAGTAATTATTTTTATTTACCATGGTTAAAAGGAAAATCAGGTAAATAAGGGTAAAAAATAATATTATAATAATATAAAATTACCCTAAAACCTTTCAAAATCCTATTATAGGAATAAAAGTATACCCATATCACCTAAGGGTCAGAATTGATTCATTTAATGGACTTTTTTCCATGAGAGTGATATTATGTCACTCTCTTTTATCTTATAAGTATAATAATTTTAATGTAGAGATAAAATTGATGAAACATCGAACATAAATTGTCTCCAGAAATTTAATGAAATTATCTACATAATGGGAATTGATTTTGAATTTTTATATATTATATTATTACCATAAATGTTGACACAATAATGATATACCAATTATTTTATTAAAAGAAATATCAAATAAATGATATTATAAATATTAAAATAAATATTAAATGACATAATTTATTTCATTCACGAATTTTTTGGATGAATATGAAATGTAAGTATTTATTTAATGTATTTTTTTTGAAGTAATCAAGTTATGAATTTTTTTAAAAAGTCAAGTGTGAATAGTGTCAAAATTAACATAATTCATATCTTTAAATATAAAATGGTTTATTAAATGTTTTAAAATGTATAAAAATATATGATTAAGCCAAATGGTTATGATAATTCTAAATATTTCATAAATGGCACTTTTTTGGGTCATTTTACATGTTATAATAATTAAATAAACCCACAAAGTGAAAATAATAAAATATCATGGTAAGATTAATAAGGGTAAAATAAATGTTAAACCAAAAATATAGGGGTTATAAAATATTAAAACTTGTCTAGTTTTAATTGGATGATTGGTATACAACCCAAAATAATATTATCTTTGAAATTAATGAGTTTTGGATCATTAGAAACCGAAAATCAATTTATAATAAAATAATATTTCAATACATTTCTAAAGTGCCCCTCCTCTCTCTTATAAAAGGAAACCACCTATAACCACTTACTCACACCTCTCAAGCCCTTTTTCTCATCCAAATTTTTCTAGAATAATCTCCTAACATCCCTCCCTTTCTCCTAGAAGCCTTAACTTGGGTATAAGAAAATTCAAGAAAGCATTTTGGCTCAAATCAAAAGGAGTTACCCGTTTTAGAGGTAGTGTCTTCTCTAAAGTTCCTTTCCTTTATTTTCCTTCTTCACTAAACATGATATTATTATTATATTATTAAATAAAAACACCAGTATCCTCAATATACTAGGATTTTTAGATGATAAGTATTATAGGTACACTTACACAAACTTCCATCTAATGGAAACAAATATATTGTTTCTGTGTACGGTGAACTACTTTCTCACAAAATGATGATTGTAAAATTTTCTCCCACCACCTCTCATGGTGGATATTATGATGTCACTATATTTATATATGATATATATTATATTTATTTTTTCTCTATTATTCTATAATTTTTATTTACAACATACCTTTATTCTTTCCGTAATGTGTAAATACGATAATTTCATTTAAGGAAGTGTAGACTACTGCCCCCTCAAAATGATATGACTTATTCATTCCATACATGAAACATATAAAGGATAGAGTCAATGAACTTATGTAACATATATAAAATAGATATTATTCTATAATTATAATATAACTATGTTTCATTTTCTTTTAATTTCTTTAATATGACAAAGAAATGAAAGTAGCGTTAATGCGTACGTACAACCTACCATCTCCATGAACGGTGAATTAAATTTCTTATCTCCAAATGTTATGGACTATTATAAATACATATATACTAGATAAATATTATATTTAAATCATGAATAATATTCTTAATATAATGTAATTATGACCACATGGATAATTTGCATCAAACCAAGTTCATTTTTGACTCAATTACCGAACATCGACAAAATGTTCGATATGAAGTCATATAATTAAATAATTTATATAAAAACGTAATAAGTGATATAAAATAAACTTTAAAAAGGTTATAAATCAATTATAAATTAACCTAAGTTTATTATTCAAAAAATTAAAGAAATAACGGGACAAGTCGGATTCAAGGTAAGGGAATTTTTAAACTCAATTTCCACTCATTGGGTTTTATGCATACTTCGTTGATTATATTATGCCAAGAATATGTGTGGAATCACTATTTATTTATTTATTTTGTAATTTAAACTTAAATTTGTGTGGATATATTTTTTCTACACATAATCACCCCATTAAAAAATTCTTACATCATTTATATGAACTTTGTAAGGGAACTTCTTAACCCAATTTCTATTCATTGGGTTAATCTTCTACTTATTGAGTATGGCGTGTGATGATTATGTGATAAATAAATTTTGATATACTATATAGTATTTATAATTTATTTATGTGTATTTATTATGAATACACATACTCAATCTATTTTATAAACAAATTGATATTTGTAAGGAAATTTCTAAACTTAATTTCCACTCATTGGGTTTTATGCATACTTCGTTGATTATATTATGCCAAGATTATGCGTAGAATCACTATTTACTTATGTTTTAATTTCCACTTACCTTTTTGTGGATATAATTTTTCTAGACATAATCACCCCATTGATAAATTTTTACATTATTTATATGAACTTTTCAAGGTAAATCTTAACTCAATATCTATTCATTGAGTTAAATATCCACGTCATTGGTTTTGTTTTTCCAAGAATATGTGTGAATGACCTCTAATTGTTTTACAATGAATATAAACTTATATTGAGTGTTTTTATATTTTTCACACATAATTATTTCATTGATTTATCCTTAATCTAAGGATACGATCTTTGTAGGGGATTTCGTCTCAATTTACATTCCATTGAGACTTATTTTTTATTATGGACCAATTCACTTTTATATGGTGTATATACTACCTGTTAACAAATTATATCATGAATATCCTTATTCTCATGATATTATATGTTTTTTATAATGTTATTCTTTAATTATTTTTATTCAAGTATTTTATCAAGTGGTAAGGGACTCTTTAACTAAAACATCATTTTAAAAGTTTTAATGATTTATTCATATAAATATTTCTCATTAATTTCCATGTTTTAAAATTGATTTTAAGGATTTATTTATATGGACATGAGTATTTTAAAGTTTAAATTCAATTTAAAATATTCAATGTGGTATGGGACACTTTGATTCAAAACTCTTATTTTTGAATGTTTTAAATGAATTGATTATATCAATATCTTGAAATGATATCTTGTGATTACAATGTGAAAATTTTATTTTTCATTTATGATTGTTTTATTTGTTATGATGATGTTATGGTTATTGTGAATTTTTTATGTATACGGGTGGTTTTTCTGATAAAATAAGGGCGGTTGAACCCGTGATAGCTCTCCAATGAATTGGGTAATGTGACAGAAGTAAACAATAAAATTTCTCCTAAGAGATTTAGGGAATATACTGTGATGCATATCCCAAACGTAACCATGAAGGTTACTCTCTATGTAGCCATGAAAGCTACAGTCTAAGTATGATATGGATTCCACAAGTTACCTTTATGTTTTATTATTTCTATTATGTTTTTTAGAAATCTTATTATTACATGATGTAAGCTAAGTATTTTATGTATTTTGGGTGAGAAGTATGATTTTGTGAAAATGTTTTCATGGGTTTTAAAAATTCATCGACTAACGGTTTTATTCCTTATTTTATATTCCTTACTGGGATTTTTATAATCATCCCAAGTTTTTGAAAATTTTCTCACAGGGTATAAGGAAGGTTAAAAGAAAGAAAGAATTTAAGAATATTTTTATCAAGAAAATAATTCTTGTTATATTTAAGGAGTTTTATTGTTATGAAAAAAATTGGATAGTGTATAAGTGTCTACTTTGTAATTTTTGAGATGTAATATAATAGTTATGGAAAAATTCTATAAAAATATAAACCTAAAAAGATCCTCAAAGTGAAAGAAAATAAGTTAGTGATCAAAACTCAAGATTATGTAAGGTTTAAGGTCGAGGCCTTATAGTTGGTCTCAGATGATGGTTTAGATAACTTTGGAGATTATGATGTTTTCTTAATGGTTAGGTATATCATCATGGGATTATAATTTTATTGCATATCATAATTTCAATGTCTTAGAAACCCCTTTTGGGGCTTTATGATCTGAAATATTAAGGTGACTAATGGTATTTTTACAAACATTCAGCTTTTAGAAAATTATGGGTTATTAATTTTTGGGGTGAAAAATGTGAGGTATGAGACAACCTTTGAGGTCAAAATATGTTATGGCTATTTTTAATGATTTTATATCATTATTTTGAATGTTATAAAATTATATAGTTTTTGAAAAATAAAAACACACAGACCATGTGACAAAGTGTCGCGTCGAACAATGCTGCAGGAATCGAACCCACAACCGAAGTACGACTGAGATTTATCACCTACCAATAGCCTATATGAAGTCCCTGGTTAGTATAAATTATTATTTTTAGTTAAATGATTTTATAGATAAAGAATAAGTTGATTTTTTGAACTTATTCTTTATCAAATGGATATCCTTAGTATAGAAAAATTATTTGGTGATTAAGTGATAAATGTTATTTTGGAAGATTTTCACTATTTTGGGAACACTATATATCTAAGGAAAATAGAATACTAATGGATTTAATATGATAAGTAATGGTTGAATTTTATTTTTAAAGAATCTATGTTTTTATTTTGGACTTATGGTGATTCAGTTTATTTATGGGAATTATTAACTTATCATGAAGAATATATGATTAGGTTAATTACTTTTTTAAGTATGAGACTTATAGAGTAGTAAATATTTTTTGGAGATAAATGTTAAGATTTATCATGGAAGACTATGTGATCAAATCCTTCCGAATTTTGGGTTTAAATCTTAGTTTGGATTATTATTTTTTAGGAATTATATTCACAATTATTTTTTGAATTGTCTTTATTGAACTTTGGGGTATTGTTTGTTGAATTTTGGAGATTAGGAGTAGTATGTCTTTCTATAAAAGATTATTATTTTCGAGGGATTGTATATTATTGTACTAACCATTTTAATTTTGGTTAATGTCTAAAGAAAAGGGATATATATGGTTCATATTTTATGGATTATGTGATTCTCTAGAAGTTTATTCTTGCACTCCAGGTGTGACCAAGTCATCTTGAATACTCATAATTTGGAGAAAATATGAGTTTGTGGTTGATATTTATTAAAGGATGAAACTCTACCTAACAAGTAAGTATGTTTAATTATGTTTTTAGTCAAGATCATAAATAAATTCCTCAACTTTATGAAAAGTACCTTAAAACAAAAACGTTTTCTATTTACTTTTCCTATTGGGGAATCAAAGACCGTTTAACCTATCACAAGTTTGTGGTTTTTAGATTGTTAACTTTCTCCTAATCATGTTTTCTATCACTCTCCATAATAACAAAATGGTTAGTTTTTCTTCCATATCCATGTTTTCCTACATGGAATCCTAGTATGTTCTATCTCAGGTGACCCTTGTACTTATCATTCCTTCTTTTAAAGTGATAGTTTTATTGAATATTTTTCCGATGTGGGATTTTCAATGAAGTTTCTGAGCCCAATTTTAAAATTGTGAGGACACAATTTTCAAAAGGGGGAATGATGTAATGACCCAGGTATTAATAGAACAATACTTTTTCATATTTATTGGTATTTAAGAATAATATATTAAATTTTAAGTTAAAGGGACGCATTGTTCGATAGCATACTCGACATGAAATAATAGGTTTCTTAGAAATCTTACATTTCACACAACTTTGAGTTATACGGAAAAGTAATATAATAATACTATTAATATTTTAAATGTTAGTTAACACCTAGACATTGTATTGGTAGGAATGAATAGAACTAAAACAAATATAATTATACATGTTTTTTAAATGTTTTTACATTTAGCCAATAAATTTTAGAGGCTTAAAATGAGAATGAATCCAATTTTAAGCATAAAATATTCTAATATTTTTAAAAGATCATTTTATCGTCTTTTGAGGGATAATCCTTCTTAAATATAGTTTTTGTCACTTTCATATGTTCTATATGAAAAAAAATTCTTCTTTAGAAGTAGGACATCAAAATTTTCTTTGGTTGAAATTTTGGTATTTTTCTGATGAAATTCATATTTTAATGAATAGTGAAAAATACTGCATTTTAATTCAAAATTTCCTTTTCGTCTAATTTATTTATATAGTTAGTTTATATTTTTAATTTTTGTTAAAAGTTTAATTGAATAATTTTTTTTATCATTTAATCCAATGTTGGTCATTAAATATAATTTAACATTTAAATTGAAAATAAACACATGTCAATTTTTTGATAGTTTTTACTTCTTAAAACCCCGCTTTTTTGTTTTGACAAAGGGAATTTATTTTAAATTAATAAATGATACTTTTTTGTTTTGAATTTTGAAAAATTGATTCAATATTTGGAATCAAAAATCCAAATTATGTAAATAGATACCTTTTATTTTTGGACATTATGAATAGTAACTTCAGTAATTATTTTTATTTACCATGACTAAATTGTAAATCAGGTAAATAATAGTGAAAAATAATATTATAATAATATAAAATTATCCTAAAACCTGAAAAAATTCTATTGGAGGAATCAAAGTTGGCCCATATCACCTACGGGTCAGAATTGATTCATTTAATGGACTTTTTTATAAGAAATCGATGTAATTATTATTAAAACAAAAGAAAGTGACATCAGATCACTCTCTTATCTCTTTTAAGTATAATAATTTTAATGTAGAGATAAAATAGATGAAACATAACATATAAATAGTATCAAAAAATATAATGAAATTATCTACATAATTGGAATTTATTTTTAATTTTTATAGATTATATAATTACTATAAATGTTGGCACAACAATGATATAGTAATTATTTTATTAAGAGAAATATCAAATAAATGATATTATAAATATTAAAATAAATATTATATGGAATAATTTATGTCATTAAAAAAAATTGGATGACTATGACATATTAGGATTGAGTTAATGTATTTTTTTCTAAGTAATCAAGTTGTTATGAATTTTTGAAAAAAGTCAAGTATGAATAGTGTCAAAATTGACATAATTCATAACTTTATATATATAATTGTTTATTAATTGTTTTAATATTCCTAAAAATCTAGTATTTGGCCAAATGTTTATGATAAGTCCAAATATATCATAAATTACACTTTAGTGGGCCATTTGACTTGTTATGGTAATTAAATTAATCCATGAAGTGTAAATAATAAAATATCATAGTAAGATTAAAAAGGGTAAAAATAAAGGTTAAACCAAAAATATAAGGGTTAAAAATAGTCAAAACTTATCTAATTTTAATTTTATTTTAAGGATATGACCCAAAAATCATCTTATCTTTTAAATGAATGAGTTTAGGACCATTAGAAACCGAAAATCAATTTATAATTAAATAATATTTCAACACATTCCTAAAATTCCCCTCCTCCCTCTTATAAAAGGACACCACCTCTACCCACTTACTCGCACCTATAAAACCCTTGGATCATCCAAATACTACTAAAATAATCTCCCAAAATCCCTACCTTCTTCCTATAAGCCTTAAATTGGTAAGAAGTCAATTTAGGAAAGCCTTTTGGCTCAAATCAAAAGTAGTTACACGTTTTAGAGGCAGCGTCTTCTCTAAAGTTCCTTTCTTTTATTTTCTTGCTTCACTACCTATGTTATTAATATTATATTATTACATAAAAACACTATTATCCTCAATATATTTGTATTTTTTTATGAGAATGATTCTAACTACACTTACACACACCTCCATCTGATGGAAACAAACATAGTGTTTCTATGTACAGTGAACTACTGCCTCATGAAATGACGATTGTTAAAATTTCTCCTACCACCACTCATGGTGGCCATTATGATGGAATTGTATTTATATATGATATATATTAAATTTATTTTGTCTTTATTCTTTTTTAGTTTTTATTTAAAATATAACTTTATGCTTTCCATAAAGTGTAAATACGATAATCTCATTTGAGGAAGTGAGGACTACCACTCCCTCGATGTGATATGACTCCTTCATACCATACATGAAATATATAAAGGATTGAGTAAATTAACTTATTTAACATATATAACATAGTTATTATATTTTAATTATAATATTCCTATGTATCATTTAGTTTTTCTTCCTTTAATATGACAAAAAAATGAAGTAGCATTCATGCGTACATACGACCTACCGTCTCCATGAAAGGTGCATTTCATTTATTATCTAAAAATGTTATGGACTATTATAAATACATATATACTAGATATATATGATATTTAAATCATGAATAATATCCTGGATATAATGTAATTATGGCCACATGGATAATTTTCATCAAAGCAAGTTCATTTTTGACTCAAGTATAGAACATCGACAAAATGTCTGATATTAACTCAAATAATTAACTAATTGCTATAACATGGTAAAAGTGATATAAAATAAACTTTAAAATTGTTCTATAGAAATTAGAAACTAACCTTAAGTTTATTATTCATGAAATTAAAGAACAAACAGGACAAGTTGGATTTAAGGTAAGGGAGTTTCTAAACTCAATTTCCACTCATTAGGTTTTACGCATACTTCGTAGATTACATTATGGAAAGATTATATGTGGAATAGATATTTATTTATTTATGTTTTAATTTACACTTACATTTGTGGGTGTATATTTTTTCTATACATAATCATCTCATTGATAAATTCTTATGTCATTTATACAAAATTTTTAAGGAAAATTCTTAACCCAATTTCCATTATTTGGGTTAATCTTCTACTTCTTGATTATGTCGTGATATGATTATGTGAGAAATAACTTTTGATATCCTATCTATTATTTATAATTTATTTATGTGTATTTATGGTTAATACACATAATCGATCTATTTTATTAACAAATTGATCCTTGTAAGGGAATTTCTATACTCAATTTCCACCCATTGGGTTTTATGCATACTTCATTAATTATATTATGCCAAGATTATGTGTGGAATCACTGTTTATTTATTTATGTTTTAATTTCAACTTCCCTTTTTGTGGATATATCATTTCTACACATAATCACTCCATTGATAATTTTTTATGTCATTTATATGAACTTTTTAATGGAAATATTAACTCAATCTCCATTCATTGAGTTAAATATCCATGTCATTGGTTTTTTTTAAAGAATTTTTGTGAATGAACTCTAATTTTTTACACTAAATATACACTTATATTGAGTTTATTTATATTTTTCACACATAATTATGTCATTTATTTATCCTTAATCTAAGGCTACATCTTTGTAATGGATTTCGTCTCAATTTACATTCCATTGAGGCTTATTTGTTTTTATGAACTAATTCACTTTTATATGGTGTATATACTGCCCTTTGACATATTATATCATGAATCTACTTATTCTTGTGATATTATAATTTTTTTATTTTTAATCTTTAATTATTTTTATTCAATTATTTTCTCAAATCATAAGGTACTCTTTAACTAAAACATCATTTTAAAATTTTTAATTATTTATTCTTATAAAGATTTCTCATTTATGTAAATGTTTTGAAAATAGTTTTAAGGATTTATTTATATAGAGAGAATTGTTTTAAAGTGTAAATTACTTTCAAATTTTCAAATTGGTATGGTAAACTTTGATTCAATACTATTATTTTTAAATGTTTTAAATAAATTTATTATATCAATATCCTGAAACTATATCTTGTGATTGTAATGTGGAAATGTTATTTTTCATTTATGCTTGTTTTATGTGTTATGATTATGTTATGGTTATTGGGAATTGTTTATTTATACGGTTGGTTCTCTGATAAACCAGGGGCAGGTGATCCCGAGATATCTCTCCAATGAATTGGGTAACGTGATGGAGGTAAATGATAAATTTTCTCCAAAGAGATTTAGGGAATATACTGTTATGGGTATTCTAAACGTAACCATGTAGGTTACTCCTTATGTAGATATGAAAGCTACAATGTAGGTATGATATGGATGGAACAAGTTACCTTTATGTTTTATGATTTCTATGATGTTTTTTAGGAATAGTATGATTACACAATGTAAGATAAGTAGTTTATGTTTTGTGGGTTAGAAGTATGATTTTTTTTAAAATGTTTTCATGGGTTTTAAATATTCATGGACTAATGATTTTATTCCTTATTTTATATTCCTTATCGAGATTTTTATGATCATCCCAAGTTTTTGAAAATTTTTTCATAGGGTATAAGGAATGATAATAGAAAGAAAGAAATCAGGAATATTTTTATCAAGAAAAAAATTCCTGTTATATTTAAGGAGTTTTATTATTATCAAAAAAAATGGATAGATTAGAAGTGTGTACTTTGTAATTTTTGAGATGTAATGTAATAGTTATGGCCTAATTATCTAAAACTCTAAAACTAAAAAGATCCTTAATGTGAAATAAATTAAATTCTTGATCAAAAATCAAGACTATGTAAGGCTTAAGGTTGGGGATTTCTCTATAATCACATAGAATGAGAAAATATGTGCCAATGAAGATGGTTAGATCTTATCAAGGACTATGACTTTTTAATTCACCACCATCCTAGAAAAGAGAATGAAGTGGAATATGCTCTAAGTAGATAGGATCTGGAAATTCTATCATTTATGAGAATTGAGAAGGATATAATATTTTTATATTTGAAAAGGATGGACATGGGAATCATAAAGTAAATAACATCATCAATCTTTTCAAAAATGATTTCCCAATTGTCTCTTCTAGAGTGGTTAAAGGATGTTCAATGAGATGATGTGGGAATTCAGAAGAAAGTATAAGCTATAATGAAAGGTAAATCTTTGGAATTCAATTTTAATGAAGAAGGAGTTGTGAGATTTGGGTCAAGACTATGTATACCATAAAATATTTATTTAAAGAAGGGGATGTTGGATGATGCACATAGCTCAACATTCTAAATCCACCCAGGAAAAAAAAAGATGTATCGAGATCTCGGAGAACACTATTGGTAGAAGAATATGAAGAAGGTGATCATATAATATACATCAAGATGTCTCATTTGTCAGCAAGTGAATGTAAAAGTGAAAAATATAAGGGGATGATGCAACCATTACCCATACCTACAAGGAAATGGGAAAACATCACCATGGACATTATCACTAGTCTTTTGAAGACATCAAGAGGTAATAATACTATATGGGTCTTGATGGATCGTTTTATAAATAATTCCCACTTTATTGTTATTTGAGATGATTTATAACTAGATAAACTTGAAAACATATACATCATAGAAGTGGTGAGACTTCATGGAGTACCACTATTGATTATATTTGATAAAGATTTGATATTTTCCTTTAAGTTATGGAAAATTCTCCAATATGACCCAAACACTGAGTTGAACTTTAGTACAACCTGTCATCCTCAAACTGATGGACAATCTGAGTGGACTATTTAGATACTGGAAGAATTATTGAGATTATGTTCTATGGACTTAAAAGGATGATGGGTCCAATATATTCCTCTACTTGAGTTCTCTTACAACAACAGTTTCCACTCAAGCATCCAAATAGATCCCTATGAATCCCTTTATGGGAAGACATGTATAACACTTGCATGTTGGAATGAATTCAGGGAACAAAAACTGATAGTTCCTAAAATGGACAAATAAATGGTGGAAAAGGTTAAGACCATTCAGCAGCACATCAAGGGTACTTAGAGTTGACAGAAGATCCATGCTGACAATTGTTGATGAGAATTAGATTTTTATGTTGGCGACACAGTAATCCTCTGTATATCTACATGGAATAAAGTGATGAGATTTGGGAAGAAGGGAAATCTTAGTTCATGATACACTGGAACCTTCGAGATCCTTAATCGAATCAAATTGATGCCTTACCGACTAGCACTCCCACCTAACCTATATCAACATGATATATTCTATGTATCCATACTGAGAAAATATATAACAGACCCCTCACATGTACTCAATACAAAGGTGGTACCATTAGAGAATGATTTCTCATATGAAAAGAATCTGGTGAAGATCTTAGATCATAGAGTCAAATTTATACGAAATAAGATAATGCCCCTGGTCAAGGTGTTGTGGAGAAACAAAAAGTTTGAAGAAGATACATGGGAACCAAAGGAAGTGATGAAACACAGTTACCCTCATCTATTTTAGTGTGGGAAATAAAAATTTTGAGGGCAAAATTTCTTTATGGGGGAGATTGTAACAACCCAAACAGTTATAAATAAAATTTCCCTTATGATTTAATTAAATGTCTTATTATGTAATATGGTTATAGAAAACACACACACTTATTTGGTTTTATTATATCCTATTGGATTTAAATGAACATTAAGCATCTTTACCATTGATAAAATAGTCATTGAATGGTGATAACATGATTAGTATAAATATAGGGTTTTAACAAATCTAATTGATATATAAAAAGGAAGTGATGGCCTCAACCAGTCTGATCATACCCTATGAAGCCCATCTATCGAAGCTTCCAAGGGAGATAGAATCTTTGGTATTTTCCCTTGACCAAACCCAAATTGATATCCAACAACTTAAGCGTGATTGAAACTGTTTATGGGATAAGTTCAATCACATTGAGATAACGGCCTAAACCATATACGTCGAACCACCCCATGAAAGTCTCACCATTTCACACCTTGCTCTTAGGGGATTTTATAGTGTATTAAAGGGATACGTATCAAGACCCTATAAATATGAGTATGTACATTATTTTTTTTATAATAATGAATATATTTTCATCTTATTATTTTTACTTTATAAATGTTTTTTATTTTGATACAATAAATCACAAATAGTATTTTTGGGTAATATTCAAATTTTATTAAAGAATTTATTTTGATGAATTAATGATTTTTTGAAATAAATAATATTTTAATAAAATATTATAATTAAATAATTTTTATTAAATATAAATTATCATATAATTTTTATTAATTCGAATGTAATTTTTTAAGGGTTCAAAAACGGTTATTATCAAAAACCCAACATTTATCAATAAATGATGATTGATTTTTTTAAGTGAAAATTTTCAAATTTAGAATATTATTTTGATAAAATCAATATTATTTTTGGAATCATAACGTCTAAATTGTCAAATGGTGAATTTTTCATAATTTTTTGATATAGTTGAATTTTTTGTGTAAAAATTAAATAGTCTATAAATATATGGAGTGTATTATGACATCATAATGACCCAAAATTGATGTAATAATTACTATAAAAGGTATCCAAAACCAAATATATGTTTTATATTTAAAATAATGTGATTTTAAGTTTATTTTATTTATTTTATAAATCCATTATGGATCCTCCATAACTTATAATATACTTTAAGGTTTTAAAAATATTTCTTTAATAGTATGAATCACCTCTGCTTAAGAAAGGGTATTATTTTATTAATTTAGACCCTTGGACTTATAAAAAAATTACAACTACTCCCTTTTGGAATAAACCATGGGAAAAAATTATGGGAAGGTTTTTCATTTTGGTTATTTTATTGTATAGATTCCAAAACCTAAGTTTGAGAAATGATAAAACATTCCCCATTCCTTTCCTATATAAACCCACCTAATATCTCATTTATATTCACTCAAAAATCCATGGATAATGTACTTAATCTTACTTCCCCTATCTATAGTCCTCTCAGGGTTCTCCCAAGCTCTTAAGAATCTCCTCCCATGCATTTGGAGTCTGACACTCAAGTAAGAGATCCTTATCTTCTCTTCTTTATTCAAGATTCTTTATTCTCTTATGCCTTCTATTTCTAATTACTAATATTGGGATATGTATTTTTATGTCCCTATTATTGAAAATTTTATGTCCAAATAGTGAGTGAACCCTTTCTCCCTCATCAACCCATTTTATGATTTTTTAAGCGACGTCGTTAGGCTGTTGAAATTTCACTAGGATTGTCCATGCCAAAACAATTGTATAGTGAATACCATAGCCATTTCCTATCAATTGTGTTCACCTTTATAAACTTATAAATATTTAACTTGGTACTTTCATGTATATATTCCGCACTCCTTTATCATGGAATAAAATATGACGATGAATGAATCCATATTGCATGGTCTATGTGGCACACTTAAGCATGAGAATGAAATGAAAGTGACGAGTGCACCCAGAATTATATAGCACTCCAATGAATTGGGTAATGTTTAGTATCATGAGTATTTATATTGGGATATGTAGTGAACCTGATTCATTTAAAGTACTTTTTCCATCATGATGTCTTGGCGGTTATCCTTAACCTATGTTTATGATGTAGTGTTTTAAGTTGTTTCCACAATTCCCATGTTAAGATTATCATGATATATCATGCCTTATAATTCATTTTTATAATTCTCACACCTTTTATTCCCAATTTATATTCTTATTGTCTAACATTTATCACCTTATTTCATTTTTATTCCTTTATCGGGCTTTATAGATCACCCCTTTCTTATGTATGTCCCCAGGTTATCCCATGCAGTTTTAAAATCCATGGAATGTTAAGGAAGTTTTAAATAATGTTGTTATATCCCATGTTCAAGATGTCATTCTATGTACCTAATTCTCAAATACACTAGGTATATTGATCCTCCAAGTTTTATTATGTATACTTTTATGCAATAAATCATTAATTGAGGTGTAATAAATAACATGGTTGTTATACAAATTATTTTCAAACTCTGAGAAAATGATCCATAATTCATTTTTCATGTGTAGAAATTAACTGCATACCAATATGACACATTATGTGGTCAGTATGACTCTAAGTACATGTTTTCAATATAAAAGTTTCATTTTATTTTAAAACACACATCAAATAACCAAAATCAAGAAAATGATCTCAGATTGTTTTCAAACTTTAGGAAAATGGTTCATAATTAATTTGTGACATGTACGAATTGACCACACATCAATTCAACACATGATGTGATTGATATGACTTGAAGTGTGTGTTTTAATATAAAGGTGTCATTTTATTTTGAAATGTACATCACTACCCAAAACTGAGAAAATGAGATTGTATTGCCTTCAAAATTTAGGACAATGATCCATAATTTATTTTTTATGTGTAGGAATCAACCACACATCAATCTAACATACGATGTAGTCAGTATGAATAAAAGTGTGTGTTTTTAATATATAAGTGTTATTTTAGTTTAAAATGTGGAACACATAGGCAAAACTTAGAATAACAAACTCAAATTGTTTTCTGATCATTTTATCTATTATTACCTAATTAATTTATTTGCCTTTTTTATATGATACTTATTTAGTTATTTTTGACAGAGATAATGCTTGAAGACAAACAAGAAATGGTGTTACAGTTGAAGGTTTATTCTAAAAAATAATGTTCTCTTTAATTGGATCACATCCATAGTGAGTTTTTTATCACCACTAATGTGATCCAATTTAAGAGCATCCTCTTTTGAGAACAATAAGAAATGGTGTGACATGTAAGAATCAACTATAACTCAATCTGATGCATGATGTTCCTGGTATGACACAAATTATATGTTTTTAGTTTAAAATTGACACTTTTTATTTAATTTATTTTTTTATAGTATTACCAACAAAAGAATTGTTTTCTTATACAGGTGCATTCTTTTGTTCAACCTGCGACGGGTTTTTCAGAAACAAATAGCATTACCAGGGTTCAGGGCCAAAGATAATGGAACAATTTTGTTTTCAAATGTTTTTGATAAATTTTTCTTGCTCATGAAATTGTAAAAAACAATGTTTGAAATTATATAATATAGTGTTTTTTTCTTGTGTTTGTTTTGTAAATTTTACTTCAATTAAATTTTGTATTTTCTCTCCCAATATTTTCTCTTTGCTCCATGTTTTTGTTTTTGTAATGTGTTGTGATTTTAACAGTATACTGCATCAGTATTTCCCTTTATCAATACTAGAAAAAGTGATGATAAATGTAATCTTTATCAATGCTAGGAAAAATGATGATAAAGGGACCCTTTTTCAGTGCTAAAAAAGTGCAAATAAAGGACCCCCTTTATCGTCGTTTATAAAAGTGCTGATAAAGGATCCCTTTATCATCTATAAATAAAAGTTATGATAAAAGTTCACCTTTATCATCATTTAAAGAAACAATGATTAAGGTTTCCTTTATCATCACCTTTTTAGCATTGATGAAGACCTAGGGCTTTTAGGGGAACTATGATTTTCAGCATTTTTTTGCATTGACAAAGCCCTATTTTAGTGGTGTTAAAAGCCTTATGTGAAGTAGTGTATCCTCAGAATCAGTGTCATGTGTCTTCTTTTCTTCCTTAATCTTTTTAAAGTGTAGCAGTTTCTATAAAAATTACTCTCCTTGTCACAAAAGTGGAACTTGAATTTCCTTCTTGTCTTCAATCAGCCTCTCTGATTACCATGGCCACTTGTCACAGCCGAAATACCACTATTACCTAAAGAATGATCATCATTGGTCTATTGTCGAGTCTCACTCATCAAAAACAATGAAATAACATCTTCCAACTTCACAATTTCTTTCCTGAACAGCAATGTGGTGATGAGATTATCATATAAATTTGGTACTAAACCCATGAGAAGCAAAAATTTGTCTAGTTCTTCCATTTCAATAGGTACCACGTCACCTTTATCATTGATCTTGACTGCCACCAATGGCAGCTTCATCATAAGTTTATTGAACTCATCCATAGGGTTACCTAAATAACACTTCTCTAACATTTTCAAACAATGCAATCTTGTTTCCAGATAGAAACGATTTGTTAGGGATTTTGATTTATACCCACTTTCAAGACTCATCTATATATCTTCTAGATTTATTAGATTCATCAACTCCCATAATGAATTTTAATCCAAATATATCTAGACCGTACTTGTTGCTAACTCTCTCATATTCTGTCAGTAATCATTATTTATGTTGTATGGATTTTTTGATTTTTTTTCTTTAGTGTGTCTTCACTATCTTCACACGAACAATTTTTTAAGTTGTTGCATCCATAGAGTAAAATAATTTTTCCCTTTAAACAATTCGATGTCAGAAAAAATGATTTGATGTGAATTAACTATATCCAATCAGTAAGAAACATGGATAACTTCCTCTAATACCAGTTGTTGGGGAGGAAATATATTGATCTGAGCATACAAACTCAATTGTGATATAAATATTGTAAGAATATCCAATGAAAATGGTAGTGTAAAAAAATAGCGGGAAATAAATTGAGATTAGATTTTTAATGTGGGAAAACACTCTAATAAAAAGGATTTAAAAAACCATAGAGTAACTTTGGGAAATTACACCAATAATTTGAGTTTAGAAAATCAAAATAAAATTCTGAAACATGAATTACAGTGTGAGCATAGAAAACCTATGTGAAAAACCATTGCCCAATACGCCTTCTATTTTTTCTCTGATAATCATTTCATGAAAAAACGTCACCCTTTAGAGATCAAAACCCAAAACATGGTGTCATTACGACACCACCAATAAACTATTGCACACCCTGATTTTCTGCTACTCTTGTCCCACTACACACTTCTTCCTACGCCCAAAAATTGTTGCCCATGTATTTGCATACCATGCATCACACCCCTGTCGCTCCCTTTATGAGTGATAGACCCAAAAATCCATGTGCGCAACATCCTTTCAAATATTCAAATAATATATAATTATAATATCTTAAAAATAAAAAAAAATATTTTGGATAATGATATTCCATTTTGAAACCGTGTGATATAAGTGATGTAACAAAATAAAAATACCTTTATATCTGATTTTATCACTTCTTTAAAAACCTGTGGTGAACTAATCAATTATTTCATTTAATTTTTTTTATAATTAAAATATATAATTTAGATTAAAAAAGGAAGTTACATATTTTTATTTTAAAACATTTAAAAACTTCTAAACAAAGTAAATAAAATATTTATTTTTACGATTATAAGTTTTATTCATATAATTAAAAAATAGTTTCTCAAAATGTAAATAAATATTTGTTTTCTTAAGGAATTTAGGTTATTTAGTGTAGTGGTGGTGACTGAGATACATAAATAGGATTAAATATAGTTTTGAATATTTATAAATGTATTGAAGATGTAATTTTTTTTTAAAAACTCAATTCAGGACATAATCCAAAGTTGATTTTCTTCACACTCCCCACTCACACCCAAACCTCATATATATAATGGATCAATGAGGCTTGAAGATGGAGAGTCCATATGGAATTATTTACATTCCTCCTCTACTTAATTCTTCTTTGTTTCATCACTAAATTTATCATTTCTATGGCTTATGCTAAAGCTAAGCATTGCCCTGGCGATCTGCCCCGCAGGCCATCATTCTGACCGATCATCGACAACCTCTTCCAGCTCTGCAAAATATTTCACACCTCACTTTCCCACTTATCTACCATTCATGGCCCCATCATGACACTCAAACCTAGCCGCCTCACCACCACTATCATCTTCTTTTCTGAACTCGCCCGATAGGTCGTTCACCATCATGATCTCTCACTCTCCATCCAGATGCCACTAGGCGTTTTCCGAAACCCTTGGTTACAATGAAGTTTCTGTTGGAAATTCAAACCATAAAGGCATACATGATTTCTTCCAAAGAATCTCGTGTTTTCCATGCATCATGTATTCTCTATACACATCTTTTCCCCATGTTTTTTATCCACATGTGTCTGTTTAATGTGGTAGTTTCATTTATTTATTGCATCTGTTTAATGTATTTGTTTCATTTCTTTGTAAATGCCTATAAATTGTTGGAAATTGTAGTCCGAATAAAAATTTACAATACAAGCTTAAAATATCCTTTGAGTCATTGTGTGCCAATATCTTCCTCTCATGTTTCTCATCTTGTATAGCCAACAAAATAGTGTCAGAGGCCAGGTTACCAAGGCATCCTCCAATTTTTTTTTGATGATGGCTGCAATCTAGCCACAAGTTCCAAAACTATCTAAGGATAACTATGAGAGGTGGTTCATCTATATAAATGCATTGTTTAGATCACAATAATTATGGGAGATCATCACTGAAGAGTATTAAGTACCCACTATGGAGGAAGAATCCTCCTTTACAAATGAATAAAAGATGACTCTCAAAAATCAATGGAAGAAAGACAACAAGGAGTTGTTCCTCCTCTATCAAGGGTTAGATGAATCAATGTTTGAAAATATTGACGAAGAAAATTCAAGAAAGAAAGCTTGGGATACCCTTTATACCATCATCAAGGGTGTTAATTGAGTGAAGCAGGTATGCCTTCAAACATTAAGAGTGGAGTTCAAAGTAGCACACATAAAAGAAGGTGAGAGTATATCTAACTAATTCTCATGCTTGATTGTTATTGTTAACAATTTGAAAAGGAATGGTGAAAATGTGTAGGACATTAAAGTTTTTGAAAAATCACTTTGATCACTCACAACCAATTTTGAGCATGTGGTTGAGGAAATTGAAGAATAAAAGGATTTGGAGAAACTTTACATTGAAGAACAGATGGGGTTGTTGCAAGTTCATGAGCAAATAATGAAAAAGAATGTGGGTTCAACATTGGAGAATGTCTTAGAGTCCAATTTGACTCTAAAAGAACAAAATAATGGCCAACCACAATGAGGCGATCATTATACAAGAGGCAGAGGGTGTGGATATCATCCAATCTATCAATAAAAGCAAAAAAAATTACCATTTTCCATGGAAGAGGAAATGGTGGAGGCCGATTCAAGTGCAGTCGTGGAAACATAAAGAACGTACAATGCCACAATTTCAAATCAATGGCCATTATGCTTTGGATTGTTGGAGAAAAATGGATCATGATGAATGATGAAACTATGTTGAATCATATCACCATGAAGAAGAAGGTACCACACTCCTCCTCGCACAAGAAAAGGCATGTGAATGGCCCGATGTGTGGTATCTCGACACGGGTGCAAGAAACCATATCAGTGGTAGCAAATAATTGTTTGAGGATCTCATAGAAGAAGTTCATGGTGACGTGAGCTTTAGTAACTCATCAAAAGTGCTCATGATTAGAAAAGTTAAAATCAAAATATATTTGAAGAATGGTGAGTCAAATTACTTTTCTAATTTTTATTACGTACCAAGAATGAAAAATAATATCATCAGTCTCAGCCAACTCCTTATTAAGTGGTATGTCATAAACTTGGAAAATTTGTCTTTTTCTATAAGAGATACTCACAGATGGATTATTGCTCAAGTCCAAATGGTGAAGAATCACATGTTTTCACTGCATATTAACGCAAAGTATGAGAAGTGTCTCTTAAGACTCATGAAGAATGATTTATGAAGATAGAATATTCTCTTTGGTCATCTTTATTTCAGCATCCTTAAACTTGTATCCTCATCAATCACGGTGTGTGGCTTGCTAGTGATTGAAGTTTTAAATCATGTGTGTGAGGTGTTTACACTCGGAAAGCAACAAAGGAACTCCTTTCCCAATTGTGTGTCTAGAAAAGCATATGAACCACTTTAGTTGGTTCACACTGATATTTTTGGACCACTTGAAACACCCTCACTTTGAGGTAATAGGTATTTTATTACCCTCATTGATGATTTTAGTAGAATGATTTGGGTGTATTTCATCAAAGAAAAATATTATGCATTTTATATCTTTAAAATTTTAAAATCTCATGTTGAAGTTGAAAGTGGTCACAGAATCAAATTACTCAGATCTGAAAGAGGTGGAGAATACACTTCAAATTAATTTAAAGATTTTTTTAGGGAACAAGGAATCAAGAAGAAATATATTGTAGCCTACATGACACAACAGAATGGAATTGCGGAATAGAACAACTACACCATCCTCAACATTACAAGGACCATGCAGAAGGAGAAAGGACTACCAAAGAGCTTCTGGGCAGAAGCAGTGGCATGTGCTACCTACCTGGTCATTCAGTGTCAAACCAAGAGTGTCAGAAACTTGACACCACAAGAGGCATGGAGTGGATACAAACCAAGTGTGGCGCACCTCATAATCTTTGGGTGTGTTGCCTATGCTCGAGTTCTAAAAGGAAGAATAAGGAATTCTAATGATCATGTCGAAAAGTTCATCTTCATTGACTATTGTGGAGTATCCAAAGCCTACAAGATCTACAATCTACTAAACAACAAAGTAGTGGTGAGTAGATATGTGGTATTTGGTGAGGAAGAAACATGGAAATAGAATGATCAAGAATCAAACAAATAAATTCCAGTTGAAATAGAAGATTCTGAAGAAAGGCATGATCATCAGGAGTAAACACCCGCTACACCTTCCCTGAGCGCATCATCATAACACGAAAATTCAGGAGCACGTTCCATAACTCCTGAGAGGAATCCATCAAGTCAAAAAAATTTGAGCTCATACTCACCCATGGAGCCCATAAAAATGAAAATATTAAGTGACATATATGAGAAAATAGAAGAGGTAAATATTTTTTTCCTGTATGCATATCATGAGCCTATTATTTTTTAGGAATCCATAGGAGAAGAATGTTGGATAATCTTTATGGAAGAATAAATTCATTCCATAGTGAAATATGACACATGAGAGCTTATTACACTTTTTAAAAGTCCTAAAATCATAAATTTCAAATGGGTGTATAAGATCAAGAGAAATTTTGATGGTGATATCAATCAATACAAGGAAATGATTGTATAAAAGTGGTATAAATAGAAGTATGAAGTGGTATTCAAAGAATTATTTACTCCTATTACTCACCTTGACAGTGTGAGGATGATTATTTCCATTGATTTTCATCACAGTTGGATATCTACCAACTGGATGTGAAGTATACATTTCCAAATGGAATTCTTGAAGAATAGGTCTATGTTGACTAGCATGAAGGCTTTGTTGTGCAAGGGGAGGAATACATGGTGTATCGTCTGAGGAAAGCTCTCTATGGGTTCAAGGAAGCTCCATGTTCTTGGAATTCACATATCAACAAATATATTCAAAAGAACAGATTCTCCCAATGTCCATATGATAAATCATTTTACATCAAGAAGAATGATCGTGGCGATATAATTATGGCATACTTATATGTTGATGATTTTCTATTTAAAGGGAACAACTGACCAATGTTCGACGAATTCAAGGGTTCCATGTTCATGGAGTTTGAGATGACTGATGGAGGTCTCATGTCATTTTTTCTGGGCATATAAGTAAAGAAAAAACATTGAGTTATATATATATCTTAGAAAAGGAATTCCAAGGAGTTTCTTGAAATGTTAAAGATGGCCAACCGCAACACTATAAAAACTCATATAGCAACAGGATTAAATTGAAAAAATAAAGAGAAGGAAAAATAATTGACTTGAATTTTTTCAAGATTATGATTGGATGCCAGAGGTATCTCACAATCACAAGGCTATATATTTTCTGCAGTTTTGGGCTTCTAAGAAGATACATGGAATCACCAAAAGATCTACATTGTTTAGAAGCAAAACGAATCCTCAGGCGCGTTAAAGGAATAATGGATTTTGGCCTATTTATCCATATAATGAAGAAGAAAATCTATATGGTTACTCAGATAGTGATTAGGTAGGTGACCAAGATAAAATAAAAAGCACCACTGGGTATGTATTTTTTCTTGGATCGACTACTTTCAAGTGGAATTAAAGGGAGCAGAGTGTGGTATCCTAATCCACATGTGAAGTAGAGTACATGGTGGCATCATCCACTGTCTGTGAAGGAATTTGGTTTAGAAATTTTCTAAAGGAGTTAAATAATATACATGATAGATCCATAGTCATATATTTGGATAATAATTCATCAATCAAACTATCCAAAAATCCGGTGCATCGTGGAAGAAGAAAACACATTGATACATGATATCATTTTTTGAGAGATCATGTGAAGTAGAAAATGATAAAATTGAAATATTTACATACTACAGAATAGGTGGATGATATTTTAACAAAGGAATTACCGAAAAATGTATTCAATCTGCTAAGAATGATGCTCAGAATGAAACCTATTTTGGTTTGAAGGGGAGTTTTAGAAATGCAAACCATAAATGTGTCTATGGTTTCTTTCCAATAAGCATGTGTTTTTCATGCAATGTGTATTCTCTATAAGAGTATTTCCCCAAATTTTTTCTCCTCACATGTCCATTTAATGTGGCTGTTTCATTTCTTTAATGTTTATATTTAATGTGGTTGTTTTATTTCTTTAATGTGTCCATTTAATTTGGTCATTTCATTTCATTATAAATGTCTATAAATTGTTGGAAATTGTAGCTTGAATAAAAAAGTGAAATACAATCTTGAAAGCTCCTTTGTGTCATTGTGTTCCAATTTCTTCTTCCCATATTTCTCAGCTTGTATAGTAAATAGTTTCCTTAATCTAGCTCCCCCTATTTCCTTGATGGAGATCCTTCCTCAAGATGTGTAGCTCCAACCTATTCACCACCCGTAGCATCAATGCCAGGTTGGGTATCTGTCGAAAAAAAAGGTAGAGGAGCTGGTGGAGTTCATTTAGACCCGTGCACATGGTGGGGAGGCAGTCAATGTGGGAGAAGTGGTGATGGTGATGAGCCTGAACCTGCTATCCCACACTATGTTCTTAGTGGACCTGGCTGAGCTGGGGATGGAGAAGGCTGCAGATTTTTGGGCATTGGTGGGGAGAACCATGGATGTCGTGGGGAATCCTGATGTCTCCAACTACTTCCCAGTGCTGGGGTGACTTGACCCACAGGGGAGAAGGCATCGGCTTGGAAAGTGCTTGACTAATGTTGGCTATACAATCCTGGAAAAAAGAGTGAGGAAGAAATGCAACACAATAACACAAAGTATTTTTCAAGCTTGTATTGCACACTTTTTTTAACTACAATTTCCAATAATTTATAGGCATTTACAAGGGAATAAAACAACCAAATTAAATACACACATTAATGAAATAAAATAGCCACATTAAACGGACACATTAATGAAATAAAATAGCCACATTAAATGGACATGTGGGGAGAAATAAATACAAGAAAAATGAATTTAGTTAATACATACAGCATGGAAAAAAGACATGGGGAAAATAAACAAGGGCTTCTTGACGTGTGGGTATTTGTTTTCATTTCCAACACTCCCCTTCAAACCAAAACCAGCTTCATCTTGAGCATCATTTAGAGTTTTTTGAATGCATATGTTGGTAATGAATTTGTGAACATATCATCCACTTGTTCCATAGTATGACAATATTTCCACTTTATCATTTTCTACTTCACATTATATCTTGGAAAATGGAATAAGGTATCAATATGTTTGCTTATTCCATACTGCAATGGATTTTTGGATAGTTCTATTGCTGATTTATTATCTACATATATCACTATGGAGCCATTCTACAGATTCTTCATCTCCTTCAATAGATTTCTCAACCAGATTTCTTCACAAACTGTGGTTAATGTCGCCATGTACTCTGCTTCACATGTAGGTAAGGTGACCAAACTCTACTTCCTTGAATTTCATATGAAATCAGTCAATCCAAGAAAAAATACATACCTAGTGGTGCTTTTTATTTCATCTTGGCCACCTACCTAATCACTGTCTAAGTAACCATATAGATTTTCTTCTTCATTTTATGGATAAAACAGACCAAAATCCATTATTCCTTTGACATACCTAAGGATTTGTTTTGCTTCTGGCCAATTTGATTCTTTCAGTTATTCCATGTTCCTACTTAGAATCCCAACATTGTATACAATATCTATACTTGTGATTATGAGATACCTCAGACTTCCAATCATACTTTTGTACAAAGTTTTGTCAATGATTCTTTCTTCTTCATCTTTTGTTAGTTTTATGCCAATTTCTATATAATTTTTTATAGCGTTTCAGTTGGGAATCTTGAAATTTTCAAGAAACTCATTGGCATACCTCTTCTGAGATATATAGATGCTTCCATGTTGTTTCTTTAATTCTATGCCTAGGAAAAAAGAACATGAGACCTCTGTTGGTCATCTCAAACTCCTTGAACATGGACCCCTTGAATTCATCAAACATAGGTTGAATGTTCCCCATAAAAATAAAATCATAAACATACAAGCATGTGATAAGTATATCTTAATGATCATTCTTCTTAATGTAAACTACATGCTCATATGGATATTGGGAAAAGCTGTTCTCTTGAAGACAGTTTCCAATACGTTCATTCCAAGAACATGTAGCTTGCTTCAACCCATAGAGAGATTTCCTCAGATGATACACCTTGTCATCCTCTCCTTGCATAACAAAGCCTTCATGCTGGTTAACATATACCTCTTCTTCTAGAATTCCATTCAGGAATGCAGACTTCACATCTAGTTGGTAGATTAACCAACTGTGATGAAAAGTAAAGAAGATAATAATCCTCACAGTGTCAATGTGAGAAATAGTATCAAATACTTCTTCATATCCCACCATGAACTTCTGTTTTTACCCCTTTATTATGAGTCTTTCCTTGTATCGATCAATCTCACCATCATAATTTTTATTGATCTTGTACGCCCATTTGACAATTATGCTCTTATGACTTTTAGGAAGTGTAGTCAGCTCCCATGTGTCTTTTTTCTCTATGTAATGAATTTATTATTCCATATATATTCTCCAACATTCTTCTCCTATGGCTTCCTGAAATGTTAGAGGATCATGATTTTCATATAGGCAAAAAATATTTACCTCTTTAGTTTGCTCATATATATCGCTTAAGCTTTTTATTTTTATGGGTGCCATGGATGAGGATGAGCTTTCCAAATTTTTACTTGATGGAGTCCTCTCAGGAGTGATGGAATTTCTTCTTGGAATCCTGTGTACTGATGATGCACCCAGGGATGATTTTGTGGGTGTTTGCTCCTAATGATCATGTATTTCCTCTAGATCTTCTGTTTCAACTAAAATATATTTGTTTAATTCTGTATCATTCCATTTACAAGCTTCTTCCTCACTAAATACCAAATCTCTACTCACCACTAATTTATTGTTTAGTGGATTATAGAGCTTATAGGATTTAGACTCTTCACTATATTCGATGAAGATTCAATTTTCACCACGATCATCAAGCTTCCTTCTTCTCACTTCTAGAACTTGAGTGTAGGAAAAACACCTAAAGATTATTTGGTGAGCTATGCTTGGTTTTTAGCCACTCCATGCCTCTTATGGTGTCAAGTTTCTGACTCTCTTGGTTTGACACCGATTGAGTAGGTAGGTATTACATGCCACTGCTTCTGTCCATAAGCATTTTTTAAGGCCTTTCTCCTTTTTCATAGTCCTCTTCATGTCGAGGATAGTGTAGTTCTTCCTTTCTAAAATTCCATTATACTGTGGCATGTAGGCTGCAACGTATTTCTTCTTAATTCCATGTTCCCTGAAAAAATATTGAAATGCATTTTAAGTGTATTCCCCACCTCTTTCAGGTTTGAGAACTTTGATTCTATAACCACTTTCAGCTTCAAAATGAGCTTTGAACATTTTAATGATCGAAAATGTAGAATATTTTTCTTTGATGAAATACACCCATAATTTGCTGTTAAAATCATCAATGAGGGTAATAAAATACTTATTACCTCCAAGTGAGGGTGTTTTAACTGGTCCAAAAATATCAGTGTAAACCAACTGAAGTGGTTCATTTGCTCTTCTGGATACTCCATGGGGGAAGGAGTTCCTTTTTGCTTATTGAGTGTACACGCCACGCACACATGATTTTGGAACTTCAATCATCGGAAATCCATGCGCCATAATTTATAAGGATACAAGTTTAAGGATGCTAAAATGCATATGCCCAAAGCATAGATTCCATCCCCATAATTCATTCTTCATGAGTCACAAGAGACACTCCTCAGCCTTTTTGTTAATATGAAGTGGAAACTTGAAATTGTTCACCATTTGGACTTAAGAAAAAAGCCTCCTATGAGCATCACTTATAGAAAAAGAAGAGTTTTCAATGTTAATGACATACCCCTTCTCAGGGAGTTTCCTGAGACTGATGATATTAATTTTTCATGCTTGGTATGTAATACACATTAGAAATGTAACTTTACTCACCAATATTCATATATATTTTGATTTTACCTTTACCAATCACTGGTACCTTTGATGAGTTTCCAAAGATCATTTCACCACAAACTTCTTCTGTGAGTTCCTCGATCAATTCTTTATTACCACTCATGTGGTTTATTTCACCTGTATCGAGATACCACACATCGGGCCATTCACATACCTTTTCTTATGTGGGGAGGAGTTTGGTAACTTCTTCTTCACAATGATATGCTTCAACATAGTTGGATCATTCATCATGATCCATTTTTTCTCCAACACTCTGAAGCATAATGGCTGAATTTTTTGCAATTGTGGCATTGGACGTTCTTTATGTTTCCATGACTAGATGTGAATCAGCCTCCACCATTTCCTCTTACATGGAAACTGGTAAACTTATTTTTCTTTTTTTAAGATCTTGGATAATATCCACACCCTCTACCTCTTGCACAATGACTGTCTCATTGCAGTTGGCCATTTTTTTTGTTCTTATAGAGTCAAATTGGACTCTAAGACAAGGTCCAACATTGAACCCACATGCTTTTGTATTCGTTTCTCATGCACTTGAAACTACCCCATCAGTTCTTCAATGGATAGTTTCTCCAAATCTTTTGATTATTTGATTTGAACAACCACATGCTCAAACTTGGTTGTGAGAGATAGAAGTTATTGTAAAATAACTCAAATGTCCTTCAGTTTTCACCATTCCTTTTCAAAATGTTGGCAATAACAATCAAGCATGAGAAGTAGTTAGATATACTCTCACATTCTTTCATGTATTCCACTTATAATTCTTATCTTAATGTTTGAATACGTACCTACTTCACTCGATCAGCACCCTTGAATATGGTATAAAGGGTATCCCAAGCTTTCTTGCTTGAAGTTTCTTCAGAAATCTTTTCAAACGTTGATTCGTCTGACCCTTGATAGAGGAGGAACAACGCCTTATTGTCTTTCTTCCTTTGATTTTTGAGACCTATCTTTTATTCATTCCTGAAGGCATATTCTTTCTCTATAGAGGGTACAATATACCTATCAGTGATGATATCCCATAATTATTGCAACCTGAATAATGCCTTCATTTGGATGCACCACCTTTCGTAGTTTTCCTTAGATAGATCGGAACATGCAGCTGGATTGTGGCCATCTTCAAAAAATTGGAGGATCTTGGTAACCAAGAATCTGATACTAGTTTTTTAGCTATAAAATCCAGGAAAAAAGAGAGAGTAAGAAATGTCACACAATAACACAAATGATATTTCAAGGTTGTATTGCACACTTTTTCAAACTATAATTACCAACAATTTATAGGCATTTCAAAGGAATGAAATATCCAAATTAAATGGACACATTAATGAAATAAAATAGCCACATTAAATGAACACGTTAATGAAATAAAACAACCACATTAAATAGACATGTAGGGAGAAACAAATGTGGGGGGAAACACGTGTAGTTAATATACACTGCATAGAAAAAAGACGCATGGAAAATAAATGTGGGCTACTTAAAGTGTGGGTTTTTTTTCATTTCTAACAAATAAGTTTTTCTAAGTCACTAAAGAGCTCATCGCCCATCGTTTGGCATTGGGGAAACAGGTGGGATGTGATTTTGGAGACCACCCATGAGAATATTAGCAAGCATCTCATCCAACGGTCACATATCAATCATCTCATGCTGGTCTGCATCTCACCCCAGCCATTTCTTCAAGTATTTTTATTATTTTACTTGGGTATTTGTATCCCATCATTTACTGGTTTTTAATGCCAGCATGTTCTATCATTTAGCCGATTAATTGTGAGTTTACAGGACCATTATTTGGCCACTGTGGACATAACATTCATCACAGTAGACTGGGACATGGTGGAGCTTCTAAAGAACCCATTCATATTGAAAAAACTAAGAGAATAAATTCAGGTTTTAGTCGGTGAAAAAAAACCATTTTAGAAGCTGAATTCCTTGAGAAGCCTTTCTTACAGGCAGTGGTGAAGGAAATGTTTCGGGTATACCACACGAGGCTGCTCATGGTGCCTCTTAATGCCATGGAAGATGTGTATATCAATAGATATATGATCCCAAAGGATTCAAAATTGTTGTTTAATGCATGGGACACTAGATGAGAGGCATCAGTTTGGAATAACCAAAATGAGTTCTGGCCGAAGTGGTTTGTGGGGTCAGAAGTGTATGTGAAGGGTAAAGATTTCGTGTTGATTTCATTCGGCATGGGGTGGAGGATCTACCTAGTGCTTCCACTGGAATTGCTAATGGTGAAAATGGTGTTGACCTCCCAATTTCCATATGATTCCGAATCATTATCTCGTGGAAGACCTTTCAGTTTATTAGGTTTGGGGGATTTATATTTTATGGTTTTAGTGAGCATAAATCATGATTTATTGTTTCATTTTTTGGATTTTAGAGTTAAAATTTAATATAATCACTACTAAAAAATAAGGTTTTATCAACACTAAAAAATAATGATAATCAAAGAAGTATTAAAAAGGGGTCTCTTTTATCAGCATTAAAAAAATTCTAATAAAATCTCCCTTTATCAACGTTAAAAAAATCACTGATAAAAAATCTCTTTCATCAGCGCTTTTTTAAAACCACGAATAAGAGTAATAAAAAAATTGTACATAGAAGCCCCCCTTTTAATAGAACTTGACCTCTTTCAACGTCTCTAGTAAGCCTCACCCCCACACGCCCCTGCTACCCCTTTACCACCCCCATGCACCCACCCGTGCACCCGCCCGCGCACCCCTGCCTTCACTTGGATTAGAAATTGAGACCTTCCCCTTGCGCGCCTACACCTTTTCTACTTATCCATCTTGTTTTGTTTTATTTTTAATGATATATATATAGTTATATTTATTTGTATATTAATATAGATTTATATTAATATATATATATATAGTTAGTTATATTTATATATTTATATATTTATATATTTATATATTTATATATTTATTCGTATATTAATATATATTTATATCTATTTATTTATTTATATATAGTTATAATTTTTTATCCATATATTATTCATATATTAATATATATTTATAGGATTATTTTTAAATACATTTATAAATATTTTTTTTGGTGTTTAAAAATAAATAAATAAATAAATACATATATAAAACATACATACACAAAGATATATATATATATATATATATATATATATTATATGTGTATCTGTAAGTATAATCATGAATGTTTATATATATTTACATATATTATATATTAATATGTATATACATATGTTAGAATATATAGATAATATCAGTTTGTTAATACAGACACACACTAATATATATATATACACACACACACACACATTATATAGGTATATAAATATTCATATATTTGTATTTTAAATAAAATGTATATTAGTTTTTATTTATATTAGACTTATATATAGAGAAATACATTTTATATGTAAATATGTTTAATTATTTATTTATAAAATTAAATTTTTATGTTTGAGTATATAAAAAATATATATATATTGTTATATATTTGATTATAAATAATTTTACATTTTGAAAAACAATAAAATTTTAAATACATAATATTAATATAAATGCAATATCTTGGAATAAATATAGTCCCCACTGAAAAATGCAAAGAATACCCCCTTAAACGAGGTTGAAATTTTATTGAATATTAAAAAAATGGGTATCCCGACTAAAAACTCAATTTTAGAGGTCTTACGGACTATTTTTTGCCTCGAAAAATGTGACAAAGGGTTTTTATATTTTATTAGTGTGTAGATTTTGTCACATACTTTGATTTGATATGTGGTAGAGTTCAAACTGACTACCAGATTAGAAGTTATGGTCGTTTGAAGTTTGAGTTGTGTTTTGAACTTATTTTAGATCTTTTGTTAATTTTTTGATTTTTTGTGTCTTCAATTTTGTATTAAATGATTATTAATTGATAATAATTTGTAAATTATTAATTAATAATATTTTTTTAAAAATTTAATAAGTCATTTTCACTAAATATATTATATATTTAGTGTAAATGCCTATTTATACCTAAAACATATTTAAAATATATATTATATTTATATTCATATAAATATAATTATATATTTATATATTACTTTTAATGATTTTTTTGAAATATACCTTTTATCAACGCTAGTAAAAAAACCACTGATAAAGACCCCCTTTATCAGCACTACTAAAAAAACGTTGTTAAAGGGGGTCCCTTTAACAGCACTAAAAAGAAGCACTGATAAAGGGGTGCCTTTATCACCGCTAAAAAAAGCGATTATAAAGTTGTACTATTAACAGTTCATTTTTAGCACTGTTAAAAGAACCCTTTATTGGTTCTTTTTTTAGCATAGATAAATATACCCCCTTTATCAGTATTTTTTTTGCACTATTGTAGGGTGGCGTTGCGAAATCCCATTTTTTTGGTAGTGAAGATTTACTAATTTAAGAGTAAAAATTTAATCTATAACTATCTTTTATCAATGTTAAAAAACAATGATGTTGTAATCACCTTTAAAATCCTATCACTTTTATCAATGCTATAAAAATTACTCATAAAGGGGATATTTATCAGTGTTTATTTTAACGCTCATAAACACACCTGTTATCAACACTCACGACTACAGATAAGAGCTTTAATGGAGATAAAAATCACTGATGTTTCATATTTAAAAACCAAATATGTTTTTATCATCGCTAAAAATAACACTGATAAAAAGTTCCTTCAACAGTGATAAAAAAGTTCTAATAAAAGGCAAGGTGCAGTGGTGTTCACATTGCAGTATGTTTACATTACAAATACAAGAAAAAAATATTACAAACATTTCAAAAATTGGTTTTTACAATTGCATTGGCATGTATAATTTATTCCAAACGTTAAAAAATTTAAAAACATCAATGTTTTGTTTTCTTTGACCCCTGACCCCCTCTCAAAATAATCTTATCATTATATCAATTTCCAAACAAATAGTCACATCTCGAGCAAAAGAGTGCAGCTATATAAAAAATAATTTTTATGTTATTAATAGTATAAATAAATAAACTCAACATAAATATAAAAAAATACATTAATAAAATGTCACATTAAAATTGAAAACATACACTTTGAATTATACCAGACACACCATGTATCAGGTTAATGTATGATTAATTTCTACAAGTCACAAATGATTTATGGGTCATTGTTTGAAAGTATCAAGATAATCCAAGCACATTTTCTTGGTTTTAAGTATGTGATGTGTGTTTTGAAACAAAGTGTCAATCTTAAATGAAAAATATACACTTCAAATCATACTAGGAACATCGTATGTCATATTAATGTGTGGGTGATTCATACACATCATAAATGATTTATTGATCAGGTATCAAAACAATTTGAGGGAGTTTTTTCTATTTAAGTGTATGACTTATGTTTGGCTAGTAATGTGAAACAGGTGGGTTGGGGCAGGGCCGGCCAAGTCCACATGGGTTTGAGTCCACGTGGTTTTGTCCTCAAAAGCCCACATATAATGAAAACAATAAATTTCAATCCCACCCCACCCCACATAAGATCTCTTTCTTGACCACATTAAAAAAATACTATTTATAATCATTTAAATATCGTATTTTTTTCATTCTGAATGATATATGTGGGGAGAAGTATGAATTGACAATAACTATACTTTTAAGTGATGTTATGGAACATTTTTCTATGGGTTAATGGTGGCATGCGGCAACACTGATGTGGTGAAAAACTGTTTCGATACAAATTAGGTGAATGATCAGTGAGGGGTGATGAATGATGATGTTGGTTGTGTGGTGATGTGAACAGCTGGACCTATGAATGAATGATTACTCTCCAGGTAATGATTGATTTCAGAAGAGGCTATTAGGGTTACCATGAGGTCCTTTACCATTTTATTAATAAAAAATTAAATTAAATAATTTAAAACTCAAATTGACCCAAAAATATTATGATTATAATAACTCTTTTAGAATTGAAACCACATACATGGGAGATTTGTTTCATTTTTTGAGAGGTGGGATGACACGCCATATGAATATGGTTAATAATTACTATAAAAATATGATAATATCATATTAAAATAGTAAATATATACCTATTTAAAATTCTCATGTGAATAAATGGTGAATTAGTGTGATCATTACAGTGAGAAACCATATTTCATGGCTTAATCATGATTTTTTATTAAAAAACTGAAATGTTAAAGAAGCATATATTGTATTTTTTTTAAAAAAAAATCAAGTTCATGGGTAAGCTTGCACTAGCACAGGCTCAACGTGCCTTGTCCAGCACCTATACAGGCTCAACCCACATTGTCCAATGCTCTAAACATCCAAATTTGTTAGGCCCGCCCACCTAGTATCCACCACATACCCATGTAGCTTGTGGGTCACGGGGTTGTTTTCCATTAGTATGTTTGGCACTAAAATGTCAATGTTAAATAAAAATGCACAATTTGAGTCATACTGGTCATACTATGTGTCATATTGATGTGTAATTGATTCCTACATGTAAAACATGACTTAAGGAGCACCTCCCAAATGTATCATGATAATCAGTGTGTGTTTGATATTTTTTCAATGAGTGACACAAATTTTTAACTAAAATGTCATCTATAAATTGAAAGAAAAATTTTTTAGTCATACCGATAACACCATGTGTTGAATTAACATGAGATTGATTATTATATATTACAAATGACTTATTTATCATTTTTATAAAGTATCAAGACAATACTATCATGTTTTATTGGTTTTCAATGACTGATAAATGTTTTCAACTAAAATTTCATTTTTAACTCAAAACACACATTTTGAGTCATAACAGTCATACTATGTATCAATTTGAGGTGAGATTGATTTATTCATGTCACAAATGACTTATGGAAAATTTTCCTAAAGTATAAAAATAATCTGAATGTGTTTTCTTAGTTTTTATTATATCAAACATATTTTTAAATAAAATGTCATTTTTAAACTAAAACCACATATTTTGAGTCATATCTGTCATACTATGTATCAGATTGAGATGAAAATTATTCCTATACATCACAAATATATTATGAATAATTTTTCTAAATTATATAAACAATATGAATGTGTTTACTTAGTTTTGAGTATGTTATGAGTCTTTTGAACTAAAATGTCAATTTTAAATAAAAGCAAATACTTTAAGCCATACTAGTCATACTGTGTGTCAGATTAATTTGTGGGTGATTCCTACCCATCACAAATGACTTAAGGATCATTTTCCTAAAATATCAAGATAATTTAGGTGTGTTTGATATATTTTCAGTGAGTGACACATATTTTTAAATAAAATGACATTTTGAAATTGAAAACACACACTTCGAGACACAACAGTCACATCGTGTGTAATATTGACGTGTGGATAATTCCAACATGTCACAAATGAATTTTGGATTGTTTTCCAAAAGTATAAAGACAATTAGAATGTGTTTTCTTGGTTTTCAATGAGTGCCACACGTATTTAACTAAATTTCCATTTTTAAACTAAAAACATAAATTTCGAGTCATACCAGTCAAACTATGTATCAGATTGAGGTAAAAATGATTCTTACTGGTCAAAAATGACTTATGGATCATTGTCCTAAAATATCAAAATAATATGAATGTGTTTTCTCATTTTTTGATCATGCCATGCATCTTTTTAACTAAAATGTCATTTTAAATAGGAACCACGCATTTTGAGTCATACTAATCACATTTTGTATCAGATTAAGGTGTTAATTATTCCTACATGTCAAAAATGACTTATTGATCATTTTCCTAAAGTATAAAAATAATATAAATGTGCCTTTTTATTTAAAATTGACATCAATTTTAGTAAAAAGGACAATTGACCTACTCAAAACTGAGAAAATGCATTTAGATTATTTTGATACTTTAGAAAATTATCCATAAGTCATTTTTTATGTGTAGGAATTAGTATTACCTCGGTTTGATACATGATATGTCCAATATGACTCAATGTGTCTATTATTAGTTTAAAATCAATATTTTAGTTTAAAAAGTGACACTCTCTGAAAACTGAGAAAACGTGCTCATATTTTCTTGATAATTTAGGATAATGATTTATAAGTCATTTGTGACATGTATTAATCAATACCATGTCAAAACGACACATGATGTGACTGATATGAGTCAAATTGTGTGTTTCCAATTTAAAATGATATTTTTTTAATAGACAAATTTCATACTCAAAACTAAGCAAACACATTCGTATTGTTTTGATACTTTAAAAAAATGATCCATAAGTCATTTGAGTGTGTAGGAATCACCTAAACCTTAATCTAAAGCACGGTGTGACTGGTATGACTCCATGTTCATATTTTCAATATATAAGTTTCATTTTAGTTTAAAACACACATCACGTTTCCAAAACTAAGAAAATGAGCCTAGATTGTTTTCTCATAATTCTATCTACTATTAATTAATTTATTTCCTTATTATTTTTATCTTATACTTATTTATATTACATCAGTTAGGGAAGGGGGAATATACAAATGAAAACCTACCTAAAGGCACATGGGGAGACTTGAAACTGCCACCACAGGATGCATCCACTAGGCCCCACCTGGGGGACTTTATATTATACTTATTTAATTAATTTTCACATAGATAATGCTTGAATAAAAAAAATAAATGGAGTGACATGTAAGAATCAATCGTAACTCAATCCAATACATAGTGTTCCTGGTATGGCTAAAAGTTTAGTTTAAAATTAACACTTTCTGTTAATTTATTTATTTATATTATTACTAACATAAGAATTTTTTTCTTATACAGGTGTGTTATTTTTCTCTAGTAGGGGTGGTCTATTCAAAAATACCATAAGTCTAGGTCAAGATAAAAAGAAAAATGAGAATTGATGTTTTTGAATGTATATAATAATTTTTACTTCTGTAATTGTATAAATCAATGTTTGAAATGTCTATAATATGGTGTTTCTTTCTTGTATTTATGTTTTACATTTCATTTCATTTAAATTCTGTATTGGTACTTGATTTTGTTGATATATGGTGGGTTTTTTTGTGCTATGGTGTGATGTTATAGCACAATTGAATTGGTGTTGTAGTGTGTTGTTACAACACACGGTTGTATGTTGTTACATCACACTACAGTATGCCCCTTTATCAGCACTTTTAAAAGCACTGATAAATGATTCCTTTATCAGTGGATTTACAAATGCTGATAAAGGTACCCTTTATTAGCGCTCCTATAAGTGCTGATAAACGTTCCCTTTATTAGTTCTAAATAAAAGTTTTGATAAAAGACTATGTATTTTAATATCACGCTAGTAGTCAAAGATTCACTGATAAATGCCATTTTTAGTGTTGTCAAAGGCTTATTTTATAGTAGTGGTGATAGTTGACTTGATAAGTGCTTTTTGGTTCAGCAATTTATTCGCTAAAGTATTAGTATGATTCTTCCACATTTTCACAAGAGGTCTTGATTCTGATCCTTCTAAGTTTACATGTTATGCTCACCTTTATATATAAATTGCTTTCTAGGATTCCAAGGAAAGTTTAGAGGTCAGGTAGGATAGTACTAGCTTAAAGCTTGAAGCTGTGGGTGGAGTCGTTGGTTAGGAGTTTTATTTGGAATTTTCTTTGGAAACTTTTATTTTCCTAACATATAATGCATTATGTATTATTGTGAGTTTTGGATTATTTTGTATTATGATGCTAATTGGTATATTTTCTAATATGTTCCTAAGATATATGAGGGTTATGCATCTCATTTTCACCTTATAGAATGTTAGTGATTGTTACCAACCCAAGACTAATTAGATGCGGGCCTCGGGAGTCACTCTTGTCTTCACTATAGGCCTAGGAGAGGTTCCTAATGAGGGTGAGTCGTGACATATTTGTTTTTAAAAAAAATAAAAGAAAATATATTTTTTCATTTTTAAATTTTATAAAATTTATATAGATATGGATATACAAAACTTTTATTATTTCATTTAATTTTTGTTACAATTAATAGATATATATTAGATTAAAAAAATTAAGTTATATTTTTTATTTTAAAAAATTAATAAAACATTAATACAAACATAAATAAAATATTTATTATTATTATTATAATTTCTATTCTCTTAATAAAAAAATAGTTTATCAAAACATAATTAAACATTTTTCTTCTGAAAGAATTTACATTATTTAGATTAGTGGTGACCATGATATCTAAATGAGATAATGACAGTTACAAACCAAAGGAGAGGGGTAATTCTGGTAAAGGACCAAATATTGAGGAAATACCAAAGGGGGAACTCTGTTTATGAGACTGGGTATCCAAATTCCAATTATACCCTAAAAAATTCCCCCTTTTACAGCTGCTCCTATGCACTGTTCGTCACCCTCTCCCTCTTCGTCACTCCAGCGCACTGCTCCCACACGCTGCTCTCAGCTTTCTCCATCACCCACCCTCCTTGTCACTCCTGTGAACTGCTCCTACTCACTCTCGTGCACTACTCCTTGTGCACTACTCCTTGAAATCAACATTGCTCTCAACTTGCTCTGTTATTTCTCAAACCTCACTCCATCCCACCACACATCCTTTCTGGTGCATCATATTCTATCCACACATCCAATTCCCACCACACATCTTCTCTGACACTCATCCAACAGGCGCATCTTCTCCTAGGCTCTGCCAACTCATCTCCACTTTGAGAAACATCCTATCAGTGTTTCCCTCCTCCCAGTGCCTAGTGTATCTAAAACCAGATTTTCTGTAAGTTGTATGTTGCATATATTTTGTTGATTTATTTTTTTAATTGATGTAAATATGAATTGAGAATGAGTTTTAGGATCTTATATTCATTAACGTTGTTATTTTATTGATATAATACAATGTAAAATTATTTTCAAGAAGAATTTTTTTATTATTTTCATTTCGATGGAGCACTTGTTGGTGATTCACAAGGAAACAATCATTATAAAGGTGTAAGATCGATGGTTAGAGTGCTAATAGAATGAATTTCATTTGATAAAATATCAATATTGGCATCGTTGATTTTGAAGTGTGATGTTTCATCATTATATTTAAAATACCCATTAAAGTTTGAAATTTTTACTTTTTTAGACCTTATAGATGATGAAGGAGTTGAGAAGTTATTCAGATTCAATGATAGTTTTGCTCATGTCTGCATTATTTTGAGTTTAGATTAATGCTTGCAGTCAACAGTGGATTTAAATCAAATAGTGGATGTAGATCAAAGGTAATGACATGTCAAAATTGTTTATATTAATATTTTTTTCACATGTTATGTATTTAAATTTGATATTTAATTTGTACTGTTGAATTAGTTGGTGGGAATTCAGAAAAAAAAATATCAGTTGATGGTGATTTTCAAATGATGCCATGTTTAATTAGTAGTATTCCACATTAGATCCCAGAGTTAAATACTTCAAAGTGTAATGAATTATTGGTGGATGTCGACTATATTTTTCCTTCCACCAAATCATTAAGGGAGACAATTTTAAAGCATAGCATTTCACATGGGTTTGAATATGAATATGTCAAGAATATTCCTCAAAAGATTATTGCCAAATACAAAGTTGAGAGTTACATGTGGAATTTAACAACATATGGATTTGGAAACTCGACTCCATTTATTTGTGTGAAAATTTTTCAAAATGCTCATATGCACTCAGACCAAGGTAGACTAGTAATTAGTCAAAAATCACAGACACCATTAGTGTCATCTATCATTTCTTATGAGGTGAAGTCTGATGTGGAAAAATATTCCAATGAAACTAAATATGACTTATACAGAGACTATGGTATATCACTTACATATCGCCAAGTGTTAAGATCCAAGGAAAAAGTAGTTGGTGGAATATATGGGGTTCTAGAGCAGTCATATATGTTAATACCCTAGATATAAAATAGACTAATGGAAGTTGATCTAGAAATAATAGCAAAGTGGGTATCGTCAGAAAATGATAGATTTGAAAGATTATTCATTTCATATGGGTGTTGCATAAATGGTTTCATATTAGGTGGTCGACCTGTGTTGTTTGTGGTTGGGTGTCACCTTAGTGGTCCTTACAAAGGTACCTTGTTGGAAGCATTAGAATATGATGCATATGAAAACCTTTTTCCATTGTCATATTCAATTTTTGGGGGTGAAACATGTGGTGACTGGACATAGTTTTTAAACAACATAAAAGAAATTGCAGGTTCTACTCAATTGGTTATTGTATCTGATCGACACAATGCAATTATAGGTGTGGTTAAAATAGTTTTTTGTGGAGATAGAAATGAATATTGTTACCATCATGTGAAAGAAAATTTTATCTCTGAAATTACAAGATTATGTAGGGGAATGAGAAGTGGAACTATGTAAAGAGAATTTAAATTATTGGATTCCATTTCTTATTCTTGGTTGGATTGTGATTTCAATGTTGCTTTGAAGAATTTGATAGGATTTTGTCCAGAATTTTCAAGATGGGTTGAAAAAGGATGGTGATGTTGATAGGTGGTAAATGTCTCAATTTCCACACCGTCGATGGGATTATATTGAAACTAATTTAGCCAAATCATTCAATGCATGGATTGTGAAGCAGAGGAGACAAAATATTTGTGTGTTGATTAATGAACATTGTGAGAAAATGAGTATGAAATTTTTTACCTCCAAGGAAGACATGAAAAAGTGGAGAAATGGATTTGGTCCCAATGTTGAGGAAAAATTGAAGATGAATGTTCTAATGGCTAAAAATTTGATAGTAGAGAAATATTGACATAATTTTTTCTTAGTTCAAACAAGTATTGTTGATATCACTGTACAACTAGGTAGTCAATAATGCACTTGCGAAGCATGGAAAATGAGTGGGATCCCTTGTGCTCATGCATGTACAGTAATATGAAATGTATATGGTTACCTGTACAGATATGTAGAAGATTTTTATCTACTCAACACCCAAAAGAAGATTTATCTTGGAGTTATGAATTCAGTTGAGACCAATGACATGCCACATTTTAATGCTTTGAGATATAATGATTATATGGATGAAACTTTTTTGAAAGCACCGTTGACTTCTTGTCCTCATGGTAGACCATCTTGTAATCATATTGAGTTTCAATTTCAAAATAAGAAGTTGTATCATTGTTCTCGTTGTAAAGAAGTTGGTCACACACAAAACATATGTAGAAATACCAATCCAACTTGATGTGGAAACTTTGTAAGGTGGTGTTTTTTGTGTATAATACCAAATATGATTATAAATAAGGGAATCTTAGAGCAGACAAGGAGGTAAATGTTAAGAGGAGTGAAATATGTTTTTTGTAGAGTTTTAGTGTTTAAGTCCCATGAATTATTTTTAATTTTGGTCATGTGTTACTTACAATGATGTTGAGCTATGAATAATCACTGGTATTTATAATGTAATTGATTCATTCTAGAATATGTATGACATTATAATATATAAACCATGTAAAAAAAATTAGATGGCATAAATTTAATATTTTAACACTTAATTTTTGGGTTTTTACATGGAGGATCTATATTTTAATAGACCTACTACAGGTTTTTTAATTTTTTTCTTGAAAAAGTCAAATAATAGTCTATGAATTTTATATAACAGACTATTTATATTGTAACACCTATTTTACAGTTGAATGTGTTGACATATACCAATGAAATGGATGAAACTTATTTCTTACCACTGAAGAGATGTCTTCATCATTGTAAAGAAGTTGGGGAAACACGAGAAGGTGTAGAAATCCCAATCCAAACTTTTGTATGCTTCCAAATATGTTTCTAAAAAAGGTAATTCTAGAGAGGAAAGAAGGTAAATATTAAGAGGAATGAAATGTGTTTTTTGTTGAGTTTTTGTGTTTAAGTCCCATGAATTATTTTTAATTTTGTTCATGTGTTACTTACAATGATGTTGAGCTATGAATAATCACTGGTGTTTATAATGTAATTGATAAAGTCTGAAAGATATATGACATTCTAACATATAAACCATGTTAACGTGTTTAGATGGTAAAAATTACAGATTTTAACACTGACTTTCCAGTTTTTAACACGAAGGCTCCAGATTTTAACAGACCTGTTGCATGTTTTTTTATTTGGTTTTCAGGAAAAGTAAAATAACAGTCTATAAATTTTACATAATAGACTGTTTATATTTTAACACCTACTTTATAGTTGAATGTGTCAACATATACCAATGAAATGGATGAAACCTATTCTCTTCCACTAAAGAGTTGTTTTCATCATTGTCAAGAAGTTGGTGACACATGATAAGGTGTAGAAATCCCAATCCAAGTTTTTGTATGCTGTCAAATATGTTTCTAAATAAGGTAATGTTGAGGGGAAAAGGATGTAAATGTTAATAAGAATGAAATATATTTTTTGTGGAGTTTTTGTGTTTAAGTCCCATGAATTATTTTTTAATTTTTGTCATGTGTTACTTACAATGATGTTGAACTATGAATAATCATTGGTGTTTATAATTTAACTGATGAATTCAATAATATTTATGAAATTTTAACATATAAACCATTTCAACATGTTTAGATGGTATAAATTATAGATTTTAATACTAACTTTCCAGGTCTTAACATGGAGGCTCCAAATTTTAACAGACCTACTAAAGGTTTTTTTATTTTATTTTTGTGACCAGTCAACCAACATTCCATAAATTTTACATAATAGAAACTTTTTAACTCCTCGACCCTAGATACCTAGAGTCGGTGCATTATTACATAACATTGGCATGTTCACAAGAAAGATCAAGTCTCGAAAGACCGATTAGTTTAGTAGCTTTGGAATAACTAGATACATTAATAAAGTTTATATTAAATCATAAAATGAAAACTAAAACAATATAGTCTCTATAGTCCACACTCTTATCCCCTCATACTATCCCTGCAGGTCATTCATAAATTACTTCTTCACATCTTGGAAAAAATAAAACATAGAAAAGGGGTGAGCTCAAATGCCCAGTAAGGATAACAATATAGCAGAAACTTTCATAAATAAGAATAAACATTTAAGGCAATGTATAACTAAAAAAAAGCCTTTTAAACTTTAACTTCAACATAGTGTGGAAAAAATAAAATGAAATAATTCCATTTACTTATTCACATGGATATTCTAATAATTGAATAATCACATGCAATATCAATAACCACTTTCATAATGATGGAATGCATAATGCCAGACTATCATAACCACATAGCCAAGGCCTCATGCCAAGACTACAAATAAGATTTTTGTCAAGGCCTTGTGCCAAGAAACTAGTTTGTCTCATGAGACCTACCTATGAATCGAGGAGCTATAGTGGGCTCCACCCATCACTTATTAATTCCAATGCATTCCTTATATGAACAGGTTTAAACATAACATAAACATTCGTATTAAAACTAGCATACGAAATGTCAATACTTTCTTCATAAACCATTAATGGTATAAAAATAACACATCCACAGTAAAACATATCACAAAACCATCAATACAATATGTAAGTTTTGTATCATAATAAATCAACTCCAAATAAACTTAAAATCCATCAAAGGATGTTGACATAGATGAAATCAAAACTCTTTTTAGAGAAATATCTCTTCCTATTTTGAAATCATTTAAGAGTCACATAATTATAAAATAAAACATTTAATTTTAAAATTTTCTTATAATCTTGTAAGGTAAGCTTTGAAGATTTTATAATGGCAGAAAATATCCGCACCCGCCATATAAGTTAAAAAAACATTCTTACCTTAATTCTGTCGAAAAGGTTAAAAAGCACCTTGTTTGGAAAACAATGGAAAGATTCCTTTATAAACCTCTTATAAAAAGTCAAACAAGGGTATAAATGACTTTAACCCATATTCTTGTAAATATTAAAAAAAAATTGAAATGCATTTTTAAGAAACATGGATGTGGATGATAAAGAAATCCCAATAGATTATTACGTATAAACAACCTCGGATAATGAAGAGATTGCGAAATAAACCCTTACCTTGTACTTTTCCTTGGTTACGGGTAGGTTAACCTCCTGTACAATGGTGAAATAATTGTTATTAAATTATACAAGAATCATATACATTAATATGATATCATATATGATCTTTTAACATTTCATTGTTAATAATATCTTAGAATTATCGTTGTTTTGGGTGTTAACTTACTCGTTTTCTTTTATATGTTTTGTTACATAAGACGTATTTGTTATGGATAGGTTGTATATTATTAATATCCAGAATTATATCAAGTCCTTAAACATTATTTTTAATCATCAAATGAGAATTATACTTGAATGGATACGATGGAGAATTAATCTCATCACGTTTGTGGAGACGGTAGTCCGTACGTACGCACGGGCGACAATATCATTCTTTTGATATTAAAATAATATATAATTGGATGGTATATCATATATAAAGAATCATTATCATGTTATATTTATTATTTATATGAATTACACATCATTATTATACCCATCCAAATAATAATTTATTGAATAACAATTACACCACGACGTGGAGACGGTAAGCCGTACGTACGCACGTATGGTGACATGTCATTCAAAGGATGGATAGAATACTGAATATGGTTGTACCATATTTATAATAACATCACAGTATATATAAGATACTGGAGTTATTATTTTATAATGGTAATAACAAAGAAAGAAGAAGTTGAAGAAGAAAGGAACATGAAAGAGGGTGGTGAAAACATTACCTCTTCTGCGGGTTCTTCCTTTTGATTTGATCAAAAGGGATCCTTAGGTTGGCTTTTTTATCAAACTAAAGCCTCTAGGTTGAAGTGAGGAAAGTTGAGAGAGTATTTGTGCAGGTGTTGGCCGATCCAAAAGGCTTTGAATGTGTGAATTAGTGATAAGGGGGAGTGCCCTTTTATAAGAGGGGTGAGGGGCACCTTTGGAAAAGCTAGAAATATTATTTTATAATAAATTAATATTCGGTTTCTAATGGCTCAAAAGTGTATTATTTAAAGGTTAAGGTGGGTATGGGTCAAAAAACACTCAACCAATAGAATTTAGACAGGTTTGGGTCATTATATTAACCTTATCTTTTAGTTTTAACTCTTAGTTAATTAGTTTGACACTTACCATGTCACTTTGTATTTTTATGTTATATAGTTAATAAACTTACTATATACCTTCAAGAGACCCCCAATTGGTCCACTAATGATACACCTATCATGATATAAGTCTCTTTGCCTAAACTTAGATTTTTAGGAATTGAATATCAATTAATAATATAATATTTGTTTTAAAAACTCTTTTATGTCAATTTTGACACTATTTGTAAAATTGATTTTTTTGAAAATCATAATAGAATGATTACTTAAAAAAAAGTTAATTAAATAAATCCTAACATGTCATATTAACCTATAAAATTAGTTTAATTTATAAAAAGTCTCAAATTATATTTATTTGGGTATTTATAATATCAATTATTTTAATTTTTCACTATTATGGTAATTACTGCATCATCATTGTGTCATAAATAAATTATATTATTTAATGTATAAAAATTATAAATAAAATATCATTATGTAGGAAATCTTTTTAGATTTCTAATGAATATTTATAATCGAATTTATCTTATGTGTAACTCTGTATTAAAAATGTTTTAGTTGTAAAGCATTGATTTTACCTCTTTTAACCCTTCTTTGAATTAAATAATAATAAATGTCCTAATCTAATCCAAGTGGACCAAAGAGGTTCATATTTTATTCCTAAGGTTGTTTTTGGTCGAATTAAGCTTATCCAATAGAATTAGGACATGTTTCAGGGTAATATTAATATCATTTTTACCCTTAATTATCCTATTTACTTTTAACCGTGGTAAATAAAAGTAAAAAGTTACTATTCACCAAAAATTATTTTAATCTCATTGAACCACATTTTACTCCTTAATATTAACCTTGTCTCTCGGATTTTCGAAATTCCACTCACAGAAGCAGTAAAATTAAGTTTTATGAAAAATTTAGTTTTTTAACTACCACTTAGTGGTTTCACTATTCATCAAAAAATGAAGTTGTTCAGAAAAATACCAAAAATTCACCCTAGGATAATTTCTATATTACGAATCCAAAAATGAAGTCCATTTTAAAAAATAAAATTTATAAATTTCAAAAAGTGGGTATTACTATTCATAACGACTAGTTTGATTGGTTGTGGTGTGTTAGAACTCGATGTTACGTACAACACACGCTATTACATTATTCAAAGAGAAGCATACCGTAGAAGCTTGGGGTGTTACACACTTCATCATTGTAAATAAATTGATCACACTTCTCTAGATTCAATATTCCATTAGTTCAACAAAAAAATGAAAAGTGATAATATGATTGAGTATGTCATTGATTCAACAAATACAGCCATAATATAACCAAACCAAACACCCACCAACTTCAACCAATCTCTAGAAACTCACTAATAGTTTCATTTACAACCATATCCCCCACAAATTTTGTGTTTAACTAGAAAAATCCTCCAAAATCTTTTTTCCTCCTTGCATTGCACCCATGATTCCCCAACCACCATAATAAATCAACCCTTTTCATTTGAAGCTGAATCTACAAAAATATCATGAAAAAAATTCTATATATTAGGGGAAAAATATATAAAGAAGTGTAAAATAATTACATAAGTATAGTCTTTCATCTTCTTCATTCAATCTCATTCTTGAAGGTATCTAATCAAGTGAATGCCACAATCATTACTAAAAAATAAACACACCCATTAGATAACATAACTAGATTTGATAAATAAAGAAATGAGTAATTTTGTCTACCAATTAGATTGCATCTATACATATTCATACACAACTTAAAATTTAACTGGGAAAGAAATGTCCCATCTTGAAAGATGTCGCAACATGGTAATAAGACGATCACTCTATATAAAATTAAAAAGATATAATAAATTAGTACTTTATAAATCAGTAACTGTTTTTTAACCAAAAACCAAATGATGAAAAAGGACAACTTAAGTACCAGTAATGAAGAAAGTTTTTTCTGTTGTTTATCAATGGAAGTAATTCCAAGGGAGTCTAGAACATGAAATTTCTTTGTCTTTAAGTACCAGTAACACTCTAATTTCAGGTTATTACCACTAAGATTACACATATAAATACATTTTGACACTTTTCAAGAACAAGTTAACATAAAAACCCATATTTTAACACTTCAAATTTAGATATTAACATGATACTTTTTAAAGGAATCTTTCATGAATATAAAGATGAATTTTTTATCAGATGGGTGAAAAAAGACTAGTCAGAAAGCCCGCCCCTTCATGAAGTAGGAGGTGTGTATAAGATGACTCTTTTGCTTTTTTTCCAACTTCAATCTCCTTTGAATAACATCTTCATCCCAAATTTTCAAAACATTCTTGCTACATAAATTACAAACTTCTCCAATTGGGTATTGAATGAAGAAAAACAGCTACAATGAAATTTCAACATGTTAATATTAATAAAATAAATTTACTAACTAATAAAAAAATCATACATGGTTAAACATTTATAAAACATACCAATAATACAACCAGTCAACCACCAACATGCTTCTTTGATTGGTCTTTTTGTATCAACTTTTTGTAGATATTTACCTCAAAAACAAGCTCCATCAAAACAAACTAGGACCAATCCCATTCTCCAAGATTTTTTTGACAACCACACAAAATCATAATATTTATTTAATTTAAAGAAGAACTAGAGATAGGATTTAACAATGTCTCTAAGGTAAAAAACATAAAGGTTTTCAAAAAATCCTTTTCCACCAAGCCTTCAAAAATCATCTCCTTAACACAGTTAACATTTTTCCCATATAACGCCTCTTTATTTCTTTATATTCATCATTTTACCTTTCAAGACAGACATTTCTTCCTCCAAAAGGAATTCCTAATATGTAATTAACATCTACCAAAATAATCATTATTTCCTTTCCTCTAGGTTCCATAATACATGTTGTAGGATCAAAGTCATCTATAGGATTCTCACATAATTCTCTTGGAAAGCGTTGAAAGTTAAATTCCAACAATATACCAAATCCCAATTCCATGACCAATTGTTTTTTCTTCTCATGTCTAACAACCAAATCAAAAAAAAATCTTTAAATAAATTTGGAGAACATCTACATTTTACAATAGTTCAGGGTCAAACTTTTTGACCCACTAAAGCATCATTTTCATCATTTTCCGTGACATTATACTTATTCTTTTGAAGATTTGAAAGTTTTGACCAAGAATCTATTATGACATAATTTTCATCCCTGTCATTTTCATACACACCTTAATTTTTCTTAAAAAATTGTCTTCACATTACAAAAATAAACCATTCAAAACCCTAATATAGCATTATTTTCTTAAACAAATTAAAACATACCAAAAATAAAATCATACCTAAATTTTTTCAATCCTAATGATCCCTTCCTCTCTATTTTAGGACCTAGAACTTTTACAAAGGAAAAAACTGTAAAAAAATTATCAAAGATGTATGGAATGAGGACAATGATATGGCAGGAGGAAAACACTGGGAGGAGGACATCAATATTTCACATAAAAGTCAATGGTAGGAGGAGGTTTATACCATAAGGAGGCAATGATCAGATAGGGTTTTCCCAAGAGCTAGGCGACAATTCGAGAGAGGAGATTAATAGTGTGGCAGTGGAGGGTGATGACGTAGGAGACATGCCAGAGTGGAGGTCAACGACGTGCGAGGGTGCAGGATGATGGTGTGGGAGTTGTGGGTGATGACGAGATGACTGTACGGGAGGAGGAAATGGTGGGCTATGGTTTTCATGAGAGGAAGACAACATTGTGGGAGAGGAGGGTGACACCACGATAGTGAAGGATGAGGGTGGTGGCATGGAGGAGCCGATGAAAAACCTAGGGTTTTTAGGAGAATGGAGTGATGAGGAGGGAGAGGGCAACAACATGAGATGAGAGAAATGGGGAGCAATGTGTGGGAGCATCCATAAGAGGGGGGATTTTTTTAGGGTATAATCGTAATTTGGATACCCTGTCTTATAAATGGAGGATCCCCTTTGATATTACCTCAATATTTGGTCCTTAACCTGAATTACCCCTCCTTTGGTCTGTAAATGTCATTCTCCCAATATATATAGGATGAAAGGTAGTTTTGGAAACTAAAAAATTAATAGAGTATTTGATTAACAAAAAAAATCCCCAATCCATGTCATGATACAAAGAAACATTTTTTGGCACTCCCCACCCGCACTTTAACCCCATATATAATGGATAAATGAGGCTTGATGTTGGGGTTAATTATGTAAATACTAAATAAACCTAGATCCACTATCAAATTTAATGGTGAACAGATTGAAATGTTTGATTAAACGACTAGTTACAACCGAATCGGATCAAGAACAGCAATCACAAATAGATAACTGGAACAATATAAACATCCAGCATAGAAAATAAAAGAGAACAACACATGTAATGTTCTTAGGTCCTTACAGGACCTACTTACATGGAGAGAACACCACAAGGGAAAGTATTTTATTAAGATGAAAGAAAAGAAAGAAAGAACAAATACAGACTCGAATGCAGAAAGTAAAGGTCCACATAAACTATCAAAGGGGGTTGATCTTACTGAATTGGGTGGCAGTGGTCAACCCTAACACATAAAGTCATCCCCATCCACTTTTGGATGGACTCACACACACACCTAAGAATGATATAGTTGAATACATGATGGAGGAAGAATAAATCGCTATAGAGCCAAGAAACCTGTACCGGATCTTGTATACAATGAAAAAAATGTCAACAAATATTACCACTTGAAGCGTAGTCATCCGAATACCCAGAACTGAGATAATTCCCTCTGATTCTCCATCGGAGAAGAACTCCAATTTTAGTAGGTGGCACGTACAGCGGTAGAGGGGAGTGCGGGTGGCCAGTATCTCCTTGATTGTTATCCCTTATTCTTCCTGGAGCTTGAACAAAGATTCACTCACCAAGATATCTCTAAACCAAAGAGAAATCACACAACTCACATGGATCCCAAGACCATCACAATCATTGAGTCTAGATAAGGCCTCATGCATCTTAGGCGGTGATGCAGGATGTAGTCCATGTGGACAGCTAGGATCAATGCAATAGTTCACGTAACAGAACTCAATACAGCACGCAGGACAAGTGACGCAACCCGAGTGGAGCAGCAGAAAAGTACAGTTGATCAAGGCCAGCTGAAGAAAAAACACCAGGATCAATCAAGGCTATTGGGTCTAATATTATTGATGGTCCACAGCAAGTGCCGCTAACAGGTAAGGATAACAAATACACGGGATACAAATAAACCGAGTGAATGAAAATAAAAGGGTCAGCCAATGAACAAATTCCACATCACCATATCTAGTTTGGAATCCATGAAAACCTTGAAAACATATGGAATAGAATTCATATAAAATAAATTGAACTCATATAATTGCAATCAAAATATGCAGGGGCATAATTCAACAAATCTCTGCATGAAAATCAAATGAAATTCAATGATGATGTTCTTGCAACCTACATTATAGAACTGGGACTAAATTCATAAGTTGGAGACAATGCATGAATTTAGATAACAAAACAACCTTAGTCAAACTATCAGTCATGTTATCATTAGTGGGTATCTTTGTGACACTCACTTTCTCAGATTCTATAATATCCCTAACAAAGTGCAACTTAATTTATATATTCTTTGATCTACCATGGAATACATAATTTTTAGATAAATGCAAGGTAGATTGGATATGACAGTAAACCACTATCTTATTAGAAGATAATAACAATTCATAAAAAAAACCTTTAAGCCAAATGTATAACGACCCATACTTTACATACATTGTTAATACTTCGAAATTGAAGCACACTTATTACAACATATGACAAAACCGCAAAGGACCGTATAGGTATAGTGTCTTTAGAAACTGGGAAACATAAACAACTGGTTCATAAATCTTCTATAGTGTCTCCCATTTATTTCATCATATCTAGGGTCCCTTTTAGCATATTCTACTTAATATCCATCTTCCTGACCTGGGGAAAAGAAAACATAAAAGGGTGAGCTCAAATGCTCAGCAAGGGCAAATAAAGGAAATAAAAATCATATCATATCTTTTTGAAAATCAAAACCTGCAAAAGAGATCATAATATCTTAACATGGAATAAATCATAGAAGTGAAAATGAGATCCCCATAATCATAACATAAAACTTGAAACTTTGTGTCATGCACACATAATCATGGAAAATCATTTCTTGTTAGTCGTGACTCATTGCCAAGACTATCTTAGTGGACAAAGTCCCTTTCTGAACCGAGTTCACTCCTCGTTTCAGTCCTGTATCACTGAACCGAAATAACCTTCCGTTCCAGCCATGTCTATATCATGAGATATAAAATCTTTACCCAATGCATTGGAGGGAGATATAGGTCCCACCCATCTTATAATTAATCCTTTCTTATGTGTGCCACATAATCATAAACCATACATCATAGTGTAACCCATGTAATAAAAATGGGATTCTTAAACAACATGACATCATAAAACCATTCATATAAGATAAAGGAATTCATAAACATAATTCCATCACAACATAGTCAAATCAATGTAAAAATATGGATAGAAACAGAACCCTTTATTATCTTAGATGGAAGATAATTTTGATAATACACTTGAATTGAATTCTTGAGGAAAATATCCTTTCTTCTTCAAAATCAATTTCTTTTCACAAAACATCATGCAATTTTAAAAGAAAGAGATGTTATTGAAAATAGTCATGAAATCTTTTAGAGTAAGCTTCATGAAAATAAGGCTTTATAAAACAGTAAAAATCCGTTCGTGCCGTATAAGTTAAAAAAAACATTCTTCGTACTTTTGTCGGAAAAGTCAAAAAGTACCTCGTACGGAAAAACGACAAAAGATTCCTTTCATATTCTTTACTAAAAACTCACCTAAGGGTAAAATTGGATTTAAACTATTTCAAGTGGATGGAAACAATATTACATATTGAGGGAACATGGATGTGGATGATAAAATACACCCCAGTAAATACTTACGAATAAACAATCTCGGATAAAAATGAGATTGTGATATTTCCCTTACCTTAGGTCCGATTTGCTTTTTTCATGTCCGAAGCTCCTGTATAATGGTTTAAATAATGTTATTGACTTATTCCAGAATCATAAATATTGATATGAGATCATATATGGTCATATTATTAGCTTCTTGTTAGTAATATTTCATTGTTACTTGTTACTCGGGTCTTTATAAATTTTTGTTCTTATGCGTGTTTTGTCGAATAAATTCTTATTCTTATCTTTAGGTTATAGATAATTCATTTACAGAATGGTATTAGTGTAGTATATACCATATTCATTCATTCAATTCATTTATATAATCATTATGAAATTAAGATCATGTAGAACGAGTCGCATCACATCGTGGAGACGGTATTCCGTACGTACGCACGAGTGATGATATCGTTCCTATGATCGTGGAATTGTATTGGAGTATATATATATTATTTCAGTATCAATATTACTTCATAATAATCATATATAGTTACTCATTACACCATTATACCCATCCTTGTAAGGTGATGGTGGAAAATAGATTACACCACGGCGTGGAGACGGTATTCCGTACGTACGCACGCGCGGTGATTTCATTTTTTCGTAGGATGGATAGAAGGTGAATTAGGGTTGTTTCATATTTATAATAACATATCAGTATGTAAGTAATACTGATGTTATTACTTTATCATGAAACAACTAAAGAATAAGAAGTTGAAGAAGAAAGAAATTGAAAAGATCGGTAATGGATATTACCTCTTCTTTGGAACGCCTCTTTGAATCCCCCACTTAAGGAACTAAGATTGGTCTTTGGAGAAGACCAAGACCTCTAGGATTATTCTAGGTAAGTGGAGAGGAGAAAATTGCAGGGGTTGGCCGAGCTTGAGTGCTCAATTTGGTGTGAGGAGGAGGGGGAGGAGGTGCCCTTTTATAAGGGAGGAGAGGGGCACCTTAGGAATATCTCAAAATATTATTTTATATTAAAGTCAAAATCTGTTTATAATGGTTCCAAAGGGTCTTATTTCGAAGCTAAAGTGGGGATGGGTCGAAATCCTATCAACCAATAGGATTTAGACAAGTTTAGGGTATTATTTTAACCTTATCAATTAGATTTAACTCAAAGTTAATTAATTTAACTTTTACCGTGTCTTTTTGTTTTCTTTCACTATATGGTTAATACACTTACTATAACATGCCAAACGAACCCCAAATTGTTTATTATTAATATATATATCCTTATCTAAGTCATTTGGCCGAACCTTAGATTTTTAGGAATAAAATAACAATTAATAATATAATATTTGATTTAAAAACTATTTTGTGTCAATTTTGACACTATTTGATATATGATTTTTTGTGAAAGTCATAACAGAATTATATGTTAGAACCAAGTTGATTAAATCAACACTAATATATCATAGTAATCTATAAAATTAGTGGAATTCATAAAAAGTCTCAAATTACATTTATTTTGGTGTTTATAACATCAATTATGTCAATATTTCATTAATAAGATAATTACTGCATCATCTTTGTGTTATATATAAATTAAATTATTTGATGTCTAAAAATTACAAATAAAATACCATCATGTAGGAAATCTTTTTAGCTTTATAATGAATATTTACAATCGAATTTATCTTATGTATAACCCCATATTAAAAAATTATTTACTTATTAAACTTTGATTTTAACTATTTTAACCCTTCTTTAAATAAATTAATAATAAATGTCCTAATCTAATCCAAGTGGGCCTAAATGGTCATATTTTATTCCTAAGTTTGTTTTTGGTCGAATTACACTTTTCCAATAGAATTAGGACATGTGTTAGGGTAATATTGATATCATATTTACCCTTAGTTACCCTATTTACTATTAACCGCGGTAAAAATAGTAAAAAGTTACTATTCACCAAAAAATTATTTTCATCTCATTGAACCACATTTTAGTCCTTGATATTAACCGTGTCTCTCGGATTTTTGAAATTCCATTCACAGAAGCGGTAAAATTAAGTTTTATGCAAAATTCAGTTTTTAACCTACCACTTAGTGGTTTCACTATTCATCAAAAATTGAAAGTTTTCAGAAAAAAAACCAAAATTTCACCCTAGGCTAATTTCGATATTCTGAGTCCAAAAATGAAGTCCATTTTGAAAAATAAAATTTATAAAATTTTAAAAAGTGGTTATTACTATTCATAACGGCTAGTTTTAATAGCATATTGTTGTTTAGTGAAACTCGGTATTGCGTACGACGCAAGCTATCGAGGAAGGTCGCGATTGCGTGCAAAGCAAGCCAAGAAAGTGTTGTGTAGAAAAAGATTCCTTTGATGGTTTATATAACATAAAAGTCTCGGGTGTTACATTCTACCCCCCTTAAAAAGAATTTTGCCCTCGAAATTCGTCACTTTGTAACAAACAAATGAGGATACTTCTCCCTCATCATATCCTCAAGCTCCCATGTAGCTTCTTCAAGTTGGTGGTTCCTCCATAAAACTTTCACCAAGAGAGTGGTCTTGTTTCGTAGGACTTTTTCGCTACGATCCAGAATCTCTATCGGCTGTTCTTCATAAGAAAGATCTTGCTCCAGCGGTACAACTTCTGAGCTGAGTACATGTGAAGGATCTGGTATGTACTTTCTCAGGAGAGATACATGGAACACATCGTGAACTTGAGAGAGATTCGGTGGAAGCGCCAATCGGTAAGCTACCTTCCCAACACGATCCAGTATTTCGAAAGGACCGATATATCTAGGGCTCAACTTCCCCTTCTTTCCAAATCTCATAACCCTCTTCCAGGGAGATATTCGTAAGAACACTTTATCACCCACTTCAAACTCTAGGTCTTTTCTTCAGTTGTCGGCATAACTTTTCTGTCGACTCTGAGATACTCTTATGTATTGTTGAATAGTTCTGACCTTTTCTGCCATTTCATCAACGAGATCAGGTCCTAATAGCTTTCTTTCCCCAACTTCATCCCAGCAAGTTGGAGTCCTGCATTTCTTTCCATAGAGAGCTTCATAAGGAGCCATCTGAATACTGCAGTGAAAGCTATTATTATAAGAAAATTCCACCAAAGGTAGGTGTTGATCCCAACCTCCTTTGAAATCCATAGAGCAAGCTCTCAACATATCTTCTAGGGTTTGAATTGTTCTCTCAGACTGACCGTCTGTCTGGGGATGATAAGCAGTGCTGAAACTCAACTCTGTATCCAGAGTATGCTGAAGACTTCGCCAGAACTTCGAGGTAAATCTCGGATCTCGATCAGATATAATAGAAAGTGGTACTCCATGCAATCTTACCACTTCCTTTACATATATCCTGGCAAGCTGATCTAGAGAGAAATCCTCTCTAATAGCAATGAAGTGTGCAGACTTTGTAAGACGATCAACTATGACCCAGATAGCATTATTGCCTTTGGATGTTTTAGGAAGTCCTGTGACAAAGTCCATAGTGATGTTTTCCCATTTCCATTCGGGTATGGGTAATGGTTGTAACATCCCCTTAGACTTCTGTCTCTCAGCTTTAACTTGTTGACAAACCAAGCATCGAGAGACATATTCAGCAACATCTCTTTTCATGCCATCCCACCAGAAGTACTCTTTCAGGTCCCTATACATCTTCGTGCTTCCAGGATGAATAGAGAATGAAGAACTATGAGCCTCATCCAGCAGCTCCTTCTTTAATTCGGGGATGGGAGGAACACAAACCCGATTCCTGAACTTTATTATCCCATCACAATCAAGGTTGAATTCAGGAACATTTCTCACCTTCTTTTGTAACTCGGCATCTTCTTTCTGTGCCTCTTTAATCTTCACATGTATAGATGGTTGAACATTCATTTGAGAAAGATAAGATTTTTCCCCTTCCATTATAATTCCAAGATCCATCCTTTGTAAATCCATAAATATTGGATCTTTTGTGATCCTCATCATGGATAAACTAGCATGGTCTTGTCGACTTAATGCATCTGCCACCTTGTTTGCTTTCCCAGGGTGGTAATGGATTGAGCAGTCATAATCCTTAATCAGCTCCAACCATCTTCTTTGACGCATATTCAACTCCTTTTGTGTGAAAATATACTTTAAACTTTTATGATCAGTATAAATATCACACCTTTCACCATAAAGGTAATGCCTCCAAAACTTTAATGCAAAGATTACCGCAGCCAACTCCAAATCATGTGTTGGGTAATTTTGCTCATGGATTTTCAACTGTCGTGAGGCATAAGCTATCACCATATCATTTTGCATAAGAACACACCCCAATCCCTTCTTGGATGCATCACTGTAGATCACAAACCTTTCTCCACTACAAGGCAGTGTGAGCACAGGTGCACTGGATAACCTTCTTTTCAACTCCTTGAAATTCTCTTCACATTCCTCTGTCCAGACAAACTTAACTCCTTTCCGAGTCAACTTGGTGAGTGGATTAGATAATCGTGAAAAATCTTTTACAAAACGTCGATAATATCCAGCCAAACCAAGAAAACTTCGGATCTCAGTTACTGTTGTTGGTCTTGACCATCTTTCGATAACCTCTGTTTTTGCTGGATCCACAGATATCCCCTATTTTGAGATTATATGACCCAAAAATGCAACTTTTTGAAGCCAAAATTCACACTTGGTAAATTTGGCATAAAGCTTCTCTTTTCTCAGGGTCTTCAATATAATTCTCAAGTGATCTTCATGCTCTTCCTTGCTCTTTGAATAGACCAGAATATCGTCTATAAAGACAACCACAAATTGATCAAGATAGTCTCTAAAGACTCTATTCATTAGATCCATGAAGATAGCAGGGGCATTAGTAAGACCAAATGGCATCACTATAAATTCATAGTGTCCATACCTTGTACGGAAATCCGTCTTTGGTATATCCTCCCTTTTGACCCTTAATTGATAATACCCTGAACGAAGATCAATCTTGGAAAAGTATTGAGCTCCGCGTAGTTGGTCAAATAAGTCATCAATGCGTGGGAGAGGATATTTGTTCTTGATAGTGATCTTGTTAAGTTCTCGATAATCAATGCAGAGTCTCATTGATCCATCTTTCTTCTTAACAAATAGAACAGGTGCTCCCCAAGGTGACGCACTAGGGCGTATGAATCCCTTATCAAGATTCTCTTGGAGTTGCTTCTTCAATTCCTGCAACTCAATTGGGGCCATTCTATAAGGTGTCTTTGAAATAGGCAAAGCACCCGGTACGAGTTCTATTGAAAACTCAACTTCACGATTTGGTGGAAGACCCGGTAATTCCTCCGGAAAGACTTCATCAAACTCCCGTACAATGGGCATATTCTTAATCGTGAGTTTCTCACCAACTATTTGAGATAAATAACCTTCATTTAGTGGAATCAATACCCATAAGATGGAAGAAATTTCCACTGGAAGGTTATGTTCATCCTTGCATTGATAGACGATCGTAGGTTGATCTGGAATATGAAATGTGACTTCCCTTCTTTGGCAATTGATATGAGCTCCATGTAGAGAAAGCCAATCCATGCCAAGAATCACATCAAATTCCACTAAAGGAAGGATCACAAGATTTGCAGGAAGCACTTTCCCACAAACTTCGATCGGAGAATAATTATAAACTTCTGATGCGACTGTTGTGCCATTAGGTGTTGTCACAGCTAACTCAACATCTAATTGTTGAGGTAATACGGTGATACCCTTAGAAAATTCTTTAGAAATAAAAGAGTGGGTGGATCCAGAATCAAATAAAACATTTGCTACTTTAGAGTGGATGGTAAGTGTACCTTTCACCACATCGTTATCGTACTCCACATCGCTGATAGAAATTGCATGTGACTTTCCTTTGTCTTTAGCCTTAATATTTTGTTGACGTCGACCATCATCATCAACCCTTGGATTTGGGCATTGATTGGCATAATGCCCCATCTCCTTGCACTTGAAACATTGAAGTGTAGTAGGTTCATTCTGTGTATCCCTTCCTTTGTTTGCATCATTAGACATCTTCTTCCCATTATCACGGCATTCAAATGCCCGATGACCTTCCTTTCCACATTTAAAACATTTACTTGTCCCTTTAAGACAACTCCCTCCATGTTTCTTTCCACACTTTGAGCATAAGGGAAAGTTCATCTTCTTTTCCGTGTGCTCTTTAGATTTTTCTTTGAATTCCATCTTCCTCTTCTTATCAAACCCATGTGACTGATGGGTTACTCCAATCTCCATCTCGACTTTGAGAGCACATCGAACGATTTCCTCGTAGCTATTGAAGTCCCTTATGGCTAACGCCCTTCGAAGACTTGGTTTTAAGCCACTAAAGAATCGATCGATCTTACTCTCAGGTTGGATAATGATACCAGAAGCGTACCTTGCAAGTCTTGTAAAATTTGCTTCATAGGTACTAACAGATTCATCATCCCTTTGCTTCAGTTCAAGGAACTCTTTCTCCATCTTTGTTCGGAGAATATGAGGGAAGTACTTATTGAAAAATAAGTTCTTGAACTCGTCCCATTCCATAGACTCAATTTCATCCCTTTGCCTCGTATTCTTAACAAGATTCCACCATTGATCCGCATCTCCTTCCAAACGATACACTGCTAGGATGACTTTATCATGCTCAGAACATTGAAGAACTGAAAATATCTTTTCAGTAGTACTAATCCATTGTTCAGCAACTAATGGATCAGTAGACCCGCTGAAAGAAGGTGGACGCTGCCTCATAAAGGATTCAACAGAATGTTGCTCCCTCCTTTGCTCGTTTGGAAATCCTGCATGATTCATAGCTTGAGAAAGTTGTGTGAGCATGGCTACAAGATTTTGCATTCCAGCTCCCATATCGTTTGGTTGCTCAGGGGGACAATCATTGCATTGCCCATCGCATTCCGCATTAACACGGTTCCTTCGGGTTCCAGCCATTGACTAAAACCAAGAAGAATAGTGTGAGCAACACTAATTATAATAGGAAAACCACATAATTCAAGAATAAAATTTTCATGCTTAAGGTCTTATCCTAGGTTATTCAAGGCCATTTCTAAAACACTAAGATTGTGTTCTATGCTTAGACTTATCCTTAGGGTTCTTACTAAGGCTTGCACATCCTAGTTTCCAAAGGTTGACTATAACCTCCCTCTGATACCAACTATAACGACCCATACTTTACATACATTGTTAATACTTCGAAATTGAAGCACACTTATTACAACATATGACAAAACCACAAAGGACCGTATAGGTATAGTGTCTTTAGAAACTGGGAAACATAAACAACTGGTTCATAAATCTTCTACAGTGTCTCCCATTTATTTCATCATATCTAGGGTCCCTTTTAGCATATTCTACTTTATATCCATCTTCCTGACCTGGGGAAAAGAAAACATAAAAGGGTGAGCTCAAATGCTCAGCAAGGGCAAATAAAGGAAATAAAAATCATATCATATCTTTTTGAAAATCAAAACCTGCAAAAGAGATCATAATATCTTAACATGGAATAAATCATAGAAGTGAAAATGAGATCCCCATAATCATAACATAAAACTTGAAACTTTGTGGCATGCACACATAATCATGGAAAATCATTTCTTGTTAGTCATGACTCATTGCCAAGACTATCTTAGTGGACAAAGTCCCTTTCTGAACCGAGTTCACTCCTCGTTTCAGTCCTGTATCACTGAACCGAAATAACCTTCCGTTCCAGCCATGTCTATCTCATGAGATATAAAATTTTTACCCAATGCATTGGAGGGAGATATAGGTCCCACCCATCTTATAATGAATCCTTTCTTATGTGTGCCACATAATCATAAACCATACATCATAGCGTAACCCATGTAATAAAAATGGGATTCTTAAACAACATGACATCATAAAACCATTCATATAAGATAAAGGAATTCATAAACATAATTCCATCACAACATAGTCAAATCAATGTAAAAATATGGATAGAAACATAACCCTTTATTATCTTAGATGGAAGATAATTTTGATAATACACTTGAATTGAATTCTTGAGGAAAATATCCTTTCTTCTTCAAAATCAATTTCTTTTCACAAAACATCATGCAATTTTAAAAGAAAGAGATGTTATTGAAAATAGTCATGAAATCTTTTAGAGTAAGCTTCATGAAAATAAGGCTTTATAAAACAGTAAAAATCCGTTCGTGCCGTATAAGTTAAAAAAAACATTCTTCGTACTTTTGTCGGAAAAGTCAAAAAGTACCTCGTACGGAAAAACGACAAAAGATTCCTTTCATATTCTTTAATAAAAACTCACCTAAGGGTAAAATTGGATTTAAACTATTGCAAGTGGATGGAAAAAATATTACATATTGAGGGAACATGGATGTGGATGATAAAATACACCCCAGTAAATACTTACGAATTAACAATCTCGGATAAAAATGAGATTGTGATATTTCCCTTACCTTAGGTCCGATTTGCTTTGTTCGTGTCCGAAGCTCCTGTATAATGGTTTAAATAATGTTATTGACTTATTCCAGAATCATACATATTGATATGAGATCATATATGGTCATATTATTAGCTTCTTGTTAGTAATATTTCATTGTTACTTGTTACTCGGGTCTTTATAACTTTTTGTTCTTATGCGTGTTTTGTCGAATAAATTCTTATTATTATCTTTAGGTTATAGATAATTCATTTACAGAATGGTATTAGTGTAGTATATACCATATTCATTCATTCAATTCATTTATATAATCATTATGAAATGAAGATCATGTAGAACGAGTCGCATCACATCGTGGAGATGGTATTCCGTACGTACGCACGAGTGATGATATCGTTCCTATGATCGTGGAATTGTATTGGAGTATATATATATTATTTCAGTATCAATATTACTTCATAATAATCATATATAGTTACTCATTACACCATTATACCCATCCTTGTAAGGTGATGGTGGAAAATAGATTACACCACGGCGTGGAGACGGTATTCCGTACGTACGCACGCGCGGTGATTTCATTTTTCCGTAGGATGGATAGAAGGTGAATTAGGGTTGTTTCATATTTATAATAACATATCAGTATTTAATTAATACTGATGTTATTACTTTATCATGAAACAACTAAAGAATAAGAAGTTGAAGAAGAAAGAAATTGAAAAGATCGGTAATGGATATTACCTCTTCTTTGGAACGCCTCTTTGAATCCCCCACTTAAGGAACTAAGATTGGTCTTTGGAGAAGACCAGGACCTCTAGGATTATTCTAGGGAAGTGGAGAGGAGAAAATGGCAGGGGTTGGCCGAGCTTGAGTGCTCAATTTGGTGTGAGGAGGAGGGGGAGGAGGTGCCCTTTTATAAGGGAGGAGAGGGGCACCTTAGGAATATCTCAAAATATTATTTTATATTAAAGTCAAAATCGGTTTATAATGGTTCCAAAGGGTCTTATTTCGAAGCTAAAGTGGGGATGGGTCGAAATCCTATCAACCAATAGGATTTAGACAATTTTAGGGTATTATTTTAACCTTATCAATTAGATTTAACTCAAAGTTAATTAATTTAACTTTTACCGTGTCTTTTTGTTTTCTTTCACTATATGGTTAATACACTAACTATAACATGCCAAACGAACCCCAAATTGTTTATTATTAATATATATATCCTTATCTAAGTCATTTGGCCGAACCTTAGATTTTTAGGAATAAAATAACAATTAATAATATAATATTTGATTTAAAAACTATTTTGTGTCAATTTTGACACTATTTGATATATGATTTTTTGTGAAAGTCATAACAGAATTATATGTTCGAACCAAGTTGATTAAATCAACACTAATATATCATAGTAACCTAGAAAATTAGTGTAATTCATAAAAAGTCTCAAATTACATTTATTTTGGTGTTTATAACATCAATTATGTCAATATTTCATTAATAAGATAATTACTGCATCATCTTTGTGTTATATATAAATTAAATTATTTGATGTCTAAAAATTACAAATAAAATACCATCATGTAGGAAATATTTTTAGCTTTCTAATGAATATTTACAATCGAATTTATCTTATGTATAACCCCATATTAAAAAATTATTTACTTATTAAACTTTGATTTTAACTATTTTAACCCTTCTTTAAATAAATTAATAATAAATGTCCTAATCTAATCCAAGTGGGCCTAAATGGTCATATTTGATTCCTAAGTTTGTTTTTGGTCGAATTAAACTTGTCCAATAGAATTAGGACATTTGTTAGGGTAATATTGATATCATATTTACCCTTAGTTACCCTATTTACTATTAACCGCGGTAAAAATAGTAAAAAGTTACTATTCACCAAAAAATTATTTTCATCTCATTGAACCACATTTTAGTCCTTGATATTAACCGTGTCTCTCGGATTTTTGAAATTCCATTCACAGAAGCGGTAAAATTAAGTTTTATGCAAAATTCAGTTTTTAACCTACCACTTAGTGGTTTCACTATTCATCAAAAATTGAAAGTTTTCAGAAAAAAAACCAAAATTTCACCCTAGGCTAATTTCGATATTCTGAGTCCAAAAATGAAGTCCATTTTGAAAAATAAAATTTATAAAATTTTAAAAAGTGGTTATTACTATTCATAACGGCTAGTTTTAATAGCATATTGTTGTTTAGTGAAACTCGGTATTGCGTACGACGCAAGCTATCGAGGAAGGTCGCGATTGCGTGCAAAGCAAGCCAAGCAAGTGTTGTGTAGAAAAAGATTCCTTTGATGGTTTATATAACATAAAAGTCTCGGGTGTTACAAAATGACTTCCTTATTAGCTTTTGTTAAGGAAATTTACTCCACCTCGATAGTGGAAAGTGAAACCACTGATTGCATGTTACATTTCCAGGAGACCGGTCCTCCATATGAAAGAAATAAAAAAACCATTGATAGACTTCTGGGTCTCAATGTTTTTAGCATAATCAGAATCAACAAAGCTAACTATATCATCATTAAAACTAGTATTCAATCCATATCGAATGTATGGTTTATCATACATGGAAATATACCTTAATAATCATTTTAAAGCATGCTAATGAGCCTTACCATATTTCCCCATAAACCTAATCAGTGTACAAACAAAAAAGGATATATCTATCCAAGAATTGACCATTGAATATATAAGACTTTCTACAACATTTTCATATGGAATATTATTCATAAAGGAAATTTCAACTTCATTCCTAAGGGATTGGTTCAAGGAAAATTTGAAATTTTGTCATAAGGGAATTTTTACAGGTTTAATGTACTCAAACATGTATCTCTTTAATACCTCCCTAATATAAGAAAATTGGGATAAGTACAGGGTTTTCGCCTTCCTATCCCTAATTATTTCCATATCAAGGATTTGATTTTCCTAGCCTAAGTCTTTCATTTCAAAGGCACAATTCAATAAGGGCTTAATATAATTTATAGTCCTCATGTTTTTGCAGATTAATCGCATGTCATCAACATATAATAAAAGGTAAATAGACTCATGTTTAACAGTATTAAAATACACACATGCATCAAATATTCTTCTAGAAAACATATTTTCAATCATAAAGTAATTGAACATTCTATACCATTGTGTGGATGACTGCTTAAGCCCATACAAGGACTTCTTTATAAGAAAAACAATATTAGGTTTGAACAGTTTTGAAAATCCTTCAGGAGGAGTCATATAAATTATTTTATCAAGGATACCATGTAATAAATAATTTTTTACATCAAGTTGTTCAATATGCAGATCAATTTTGGTAAAAAATACAAGAAGAATTCTAATGGATGAATGCTTGACAATAGGAGAGAATATTTCACTATAATCAATGCCTTCGCACTGCAAAAAACCTTTTTCTACCATCTGGGATTTGAATTTGATTTTAGGATCCGCCACGTTATTTTATTTTTTCTTATAAATCCATATAGAACCTATAACTTTCTAGTTATTGGGTCTAGGAACAACAACCCAGGTACTATTCTTAAGAAGAGAATTTATCTCCTCTTGCATTGATCTCAGCCAGCTATCGGATTATTTGGACTTAATAGATTGATTATAAGTTTGAATCTCATCATTAAATAAGTCATGAGCTACATTTAAAGAATAAGAAGCAATGTCTTCTTGGTTGAAGCGGGCTAGAGTTCTAATAATTCTCCTCTCTCTATCTCGGGTGAGATGATAGTTTCTCAGATCATCGAGTTCCTGGACCATAGATTCTGATTCCAAATTGGAATTGGATTCAAGTTGGGCTTGGGAAATAGGAGGGACAAAACCAGCAATGGGATGGTGGTGGTCAATGGATTTGAAATTCACTTCTACTCCTAAATGAACTAGATCCCCTAAGGGTCCTACAAAATCATCAATAGTTGCAATAGGTCCATGTCCTTTATCATTGTACATACCAGATTCAAGGAAGACCACATATAGGCTAATGATGAATTTTTGGTATCCTGGTTTATCTACCCATAAATGATACCCTTTAACACCCTCTGGATATCCCACGAAAATAAACTTAATTGTCCTAGGAGCTATCTTATCATTACGTGAATGGGAATAAGATACGAATCAAAAAATCCTAAGGGGAGAAAGATTTGGGGGGTGTACCTTTCTAGAGTTCTTCAAGTGTCTTGAAGTAGTTGGAAAAAGATGGGAAAAAGTTAATAAGGTACACTTCTTTTGAAGCAGCCTCAGCCAAAAAGGACATGGGGAGTTTTGAGTGGGACATCATACACCTCACCCTCTCAAGGATAGTCTTCTTCATTATTTTTGCTAACCCATTCTATTGTGGGGTTTCCACAATAGTACAATATCTTTTTATTCCTTCATATTCACAATATTCAATTAATTTAGTAGATAGATACTCTAAACCATTATCAGTCCTTAAATCCTTAAGTTTTTTGTTACTCTCACTCTCTACCCCATCTTTTTATTTCTTAAAAGTCTAAAAGGTATCATACTTATGTTTAAGTATATAAATCCATACTATCCTAGATAACTCATCAATAAAGGTCACAAAGTACAAGCCTCCACCATGGGAGGTGACCCTATAAGGACCCCATAAATCAGAATGTACAAATTCAAGTTGTTCTTTTGCCTTATACATAGACTTAATTAAACTGACTCTCCTATGCTTTCCAAATACACAGTCCTCGCAAAAGGGTAGTCTACTAGGAGTGATGTTACTTATGAGGCCCTATTTATTAATCTCACTAAGACCCTTGGCACTAATGTTCCCTAGTCTCCTATGCCACAAGGTATTAGAATCGATTTTTGAACTAAAAGAGGTATTCAACTAGCTTCTATACACTTTACCATGTAACACATACAAGCCACTTCGAAGGGTTCCTTTCATAATTGTAAGTGATTCTCATGAAACTCTAAGGCTTCTAGATCTAGGCCTAAAGATATACCCTTTCTGTTCAAGTATTCATAGGTATATTAGGTTTATTTTCAATTCAGGTACCCACCTAAATTCCTCAAGTGATTTTATAGTCATTTCATAAATATCAAGTGAAATTGAGCCTATTCCCATAATGTGGTAGCTCCTGTTATTCACTAGAAAGACCTCACTAGACTTGACTCCCCTTAATTCAGTAATGAATTCCTTTCTAGGAAACATGTGGAATGAGCATCCTGAATCTAGGATCCACTCATCTGAGATGGATATGTCCGAGACATTTAACACATAAGTAGTGTCAAAGTCTTGTACAACTAATAGAAAATGGTCATTATTATTGTATTTATAGTCACCCTTCCTATTAGGAAAATTCCTCTTGATATGTCTAGGTTTTCCACATTGAAAACATTTGATTACCTTGACTTTATAATTTCTTCTATGTTTCTTATACTGGACTCTATCTTTTCTCCTACCCCTTGACTCACTTAAGCCTCTAAAATCACTTCTGTCCCTATGTTCATCTATTTCCCTAACATTTAAACCCTCAACCTTGGTTTTTATAATACCCTTCCTTTGAAGTTATTTAGAGATCAAATCAGATTTTACTTCTTCAAGAGTTAATGTGGCTTTCCCATACATCATAGAGTCTTTAACAGAGTTAAATGAATCATCTAATGATGTTAACGATATGATGGATTGGTCTTCATCATCCATTTTAATGTCAATCTTGGATAGATCTAACAAAATTTTATTAAATTCATCAATGTGTATCTTGATTGCAGTTTCAAGGTGCATTTTGAATGTATATAATCTAATTTTCTTATATAGTATACCAACAGGATATTTATTCATATAAAGGGATTCCATTTTAGACCATATACCAGCAACATAAGACTCATATGCTACCTCTCTTAATAATTTGTCTCCCAAAGATAAAAGTATAAGACTATGGGCTTTCCTAAGGGTCTCCTATGAGACATCAACATAGGAAATAGCAACCTTCCCATCAGGGGCAGTGATGGTTAACTTCTTTCTAGATCTGGTAAGGGCATCTATTAGGTCATTGTGATCTAATAGTTTTTTCATATTAATTCTCCATAGATTAAAGTCATTCTCACCATCAAACTTATCAATATTGAACTTAGTTTAACCCATGGAAATGAAATAGTTGGCTCTGATGCCACTTTTTGGGGTTAATTACCTAAAACCTAAATAACCCTAGATCCATTGTCACATTTAATGGTGAATATATTGAAATGTTTGATTAACAGATTGGTTACAACCGAATCAGATCAAGAACAACAATCACAAACAGATAACGAGAATGATATAAACAGCCATCACATAAAAGAATAGAGAAAAATAGATGTAATGTCCTTCAGTCTTGAGGGGACCTACGTGCTTAGTGAGAACACCACCAGGGAAAATATTTTATTAATATTAAAGAAAAGAAAGAAAGAAAAAATATAGACTCGATTGCAGAAAGTAAAGGACCACTGAAACTATCCGAGGAGGATGAGCTTACTAAACTAGCTGGCAATGGTCAACCCTATCACGTAGAGTCAGCCCCATCAACTCCTGGATGGACTCACGCACACACCGAACCAGGATATAGTAGAATACATGAGATAGAAAGAATAAATCTCTATAGATCCAAGAAAGTTGTACCGGATCTTGGATATGATGAAAAAAATGTCAACAACTATTACCACTTGAAGCATAGTCCTCTGAATACCCAGAACCGAGACGATCCCCATTGAGTATCCACTGGATAATAACTATGGTTATAGGATGTAACACCCCAAGCTTCCATGGTATGCTTCTCTTTGAATAATACAATAGCGTGTGTTATACGCAACTTCGAGTTCTAACACACCACAACCAATCAAACTAGCCGTTGTGAATAGTAATTATAACGACCCACACTTTACATACATTGTTAATACTTCAAAATTGAAGCACTCTTATTACAACATATGACAAAACCACAAAGGACCGTATAGGTATAGTGTCTTTAGAAACTGGGAAACATAAACAACTGGTTCATAAATCTTCTACAGTGTCTCCCATTTATTTCATCATATCTAGGGTCCCTTTTTGCATATTCTACTTAATATCCATCTTCCTGACCTGGGGAAAAGAAAGCATAAAAGGGTGAGCTCAAATGCTCAGCAAGGGCAAATAAAGGAAATAAAAATCATATCATATCTTTATGAAAATCAAAACCTGCAAAAGAGATCATAATATCTTAACATGAAATAAATCATAGAAGTGAAAATGAGATCCCCATAATCATAACATAAAACTTGAATCTTTGTGGCATGCACACATAATCATGGAAAATCATTTCTTGTTAGTCATGACTCATTGCCAAGACTATATTAGTGGACAAAGTCCCTTTCTGAACCGAGTTCACTCCTCGTTTCAGTCCTGTATCACTGAACCGAAATAACCTTCCGTTCCAGCCATGTCTATCTCATGAGATATAAAATCATTACCCAATGCATTGGAGGGAGATATAGGTCCCACCCATCTTATAATGAATCCTTTCTTATGTGTGCCACATAATCCTAAAACATACATCATCGCATAACACATATAACAAAAATGGGATTCTTGAAACATCATGACATCATAAATCAATTAATATATGATAAAGGAATTCATAAACATAATTCCATCACAACATAGTCAAACCAATGTAAAAATATGGATAGAAACAGAACCCTTTATTATCTTAGATGGAAAATAATTTTGATAAAACACTTGAATTGAATTCTTGAGGAAAATATCCTTTCTTCTTCAAAAACATTTTTCCTTTCATAACATGTCATACAACTTTAAAATAAAAGAAGTTGATTAAAAATAAACTTGAAAACTTGTAAAGGAAGCTTCTTTGAAGTAATGTTTTAAAAATCCATTCATGCCGTATAAGTTAAAAAAAACATTCTTCGTACTTTTGTCGGAAAAGTCAAAAAGTACCTCGTACGGAAAAACGACAAAAGATTCCTTTCATATTCTTTACTAAAAACTCACCTAAGGGTAAAATTGGATTTAAACTATTTCAAGTGGATGGAAACAATATTACATATTGAGGGAACATGGATGTGGATGATAAAATACACCCCAATAAATACTTACGAATAAACAATCTCAGATAAAAATGAGATTGTGATATTTCCCTTACCTTAGGTCCGATTTGCTTTGTTCGTGTCCGAAGCTCCTGTATAATGGTTTAAATAATGTTATTGACTTATTCCAGAATCATACATATTGATATGAGATCATATATGGTCATATTATTAGCTTCTTGTTAGTAATATTTCATTGTTGCTTGTTACTCGGGTCTTTATAACTTTTTGTTCTTATGCGTGTTTTGTCGAATAAATTCTTATTCTTATCTTTAGGTTATAGATTATTCATTTCCAGAATGGTATTAGTGTATTATATACCATATTCATTCATTCAATTCATTTATACAATCATTATGAAATGAAGATCATGTAGAACGAGTCGCATCACATCGTGGAGACGGTATTCCGTACGTACGCACGAGTGATGATATCGTTCCTATGATCGTGGAATTGTATTGGAGTATATATATATATTATTTCAGTATCAATATTACTTAATAATAATCATATATAGTTACTCATTACACCATTATACCCATCCTTGTAAGGTGATGGTGGAAAATAGATTACACCACGGCGTGGAGACGGTATTCCGTACGTACGCACGCGCGGTGATTTCATTTTTCCGTAGGATGGATAGAAGGTGAATTAGGGATGTTTCATATTTATAATAACATATCAGTATGTAAGTAATACTGATGTTATTACTTTATCATGAAACAACTAAATAAGAAGAAGTTGAAGACGAAAGAAATTGAAAAGATCGGTAATGGATATTACCTCTTCTTTGGAACGCCTCTTTGAATCCTCCACTTAGGGAACTAAGAGTGGTCTTTGGAGAAGACCAGGACCTCTAGGACTATTCTAGGGAAGTGGAGAGGGGAAAATGGCAGGGGTTGGCCGAGCTTGAGTGCTCAATTTGGTGTGAGGAGGAGGGGGAGGAGGTGCCCTTTTATAAGGGAGGAGAGGGGCACCTTAGGAATATCTCAAAATATTATTTTATATTAAAGTCAAAATCGGTTTATAATGGTTCCAAAGGGTCTTATTTCGAAGATAAGGTGGGGAGGGGTCGAAATCCTATCAACCAATATAATTTAGACAAGTTTAGGATATTATTTTAACCTTATCATTTAGATTTAACTCTAAGTTAAATAATTTAACTTTTATCATGTCTTTTTGTTTTCTTTCACTATATGGTTAATACACTTACAATAACATGCCAAACGAACCCAAAATTGTTTATTATTAATATATATATCCTTATCTAAATCATTTGGCCGAACCTTAGATTTTTAGGAATACAATAACAATTAATAATATAATATTTGATTTAAAAACTATTTTGTGTCAATTTTGACACTATTTGATATATGATTTTTGGGAAAGTCATAACAGAATTAAATGTTCGAACCAAGTTGATTAAATCAACATTAATATATCATAGTAACCTAGAAAATTAGTGTAATTCATAAAAAGTCTCAAATTACATTTATTTTGGTGTTTATAACATCAATTATGTCAATATTTCGTTAACAAGATAATTACTGCATCATCTTTGTGTCATAAATAAATTAAATTATTTGATGTCTAAAAATTACAAATAAAATACCATCATGTAGGAAATCTTTTTAGCTTTCTAATGAATATTTACAATCGAATTTATCTTATGTATAACCCCATATTAAATTTTTTTAGTAAATATACTTTGATTTTAACTCTTTTAACCCTTCTTTAAATAAATTAATAATAAATGTCCTAATCTAATCCAAGTGGGCCTAAATGGTCATATTTTATTCCTAAGTTTGTTTTTGGTCGAATTACACTTGTCCAATAGAATTAGGACATGTGTTAGGGTAATATTAATATCATATTTACCCTTAGTTACCCTATTTACTATTAACCGCGGTAAAAAAAGTAAAAAGTTACTATTCACCAAAAAATTATTTTCATCTCATTGAACCACATTTTAGTCCTTGATATTAACCGTGTTTCTCGGATTTTTGAAATTCCATTCACAGAAGCGGTAAAATTAAGTTTTATGCAAAATTCAGTTTTTAACCTACCACTTAGTGGTTTCACTATTCATCAAAAATTGAAAGTTTTCAGAAAAATACCAAAATTTCACCCTAGGCTAATTTTGATATTCTGAGTCCAAAAATGAAGTCCATTTTGAAAAATAAAATTTATAAAATTTCAAAAAGTGGTTATTACTATTCATAACGGCTAGTTTTAATAGCATATTGTTGTTTAGTGAAACTCGGTATTGCGTACGACGCAAGCTATCGAGGAAGGTCGCGATTGCGTGTAAAGCAAGCCAAGAAAGTGTTGTGTAGAAAAAGATTCCTTTGATGATTTATATAACATAAAAGTCTCGGGTGTTACATTCTACCCCCCTTAAAAAGAATTTCGCCCTCGAAATTCGTCACTTTGCAACAAACAAATGAGGATACTTCTCCCTCATCATATCCTCAAGCTCCCATGTAGCTTCTTCAAGTTGGTGGTTTCTCCATAAAACTTTCACCAAGCGAGTGGTCTTGTTTCGTAGGACTTTTTCGCTACGATCCAGAATCTCTATCGGCTGTTCTTCATAAGAAATATCTTGCTCCAGTGGTACAACTTCTGAGCTGAGTACATGTGAAGGATCTGGTATGTACTTTCTCAGGAGAGATACATGGAACACATCGTGAACTTGAGAGAGATTCGGTGGAAGCGCCAATCGGTAAGCTACCTTCCCAACACGATCCAGTATTTCAAAAGGACCGATATATCTAGGGCTCAACTTCCCCTTCTTTCCAAATCTCATAACCCTCTTCCAGGGAGATATTCGTAAGAACACTTTATCGCCCACTTCAAACTCTAGGTCTTTTCTTCGGTTGTCGGCATAACTTTTCTGTCGACTCTGAGCTGCTCTTATGTGTTGTTGAATAGATCTGACTTTTTCTTCCATTTCATCAACGAGATCAGGTCCTAATAGCTTTCTTTCCCCAACTTCATCCCAGCAAGTTGGAGTCCTGCATTTCTTTCCATAGAGAGCTTCATAAGGAGCCATCTGAATACTGGAGTGAAAGCTATTATTATAAGAAAATTCCACCAAAGGTAGGTGTTGATCCCAACCTCCTTTGAAATCCATAGAGCAAGCTCTCAACATATCTTCTAGGGTTTGAATTGTTCTCTCAGACTGACCGTCTGTCTGGGGATGATAAGCAGTGCTGAAACTCAACTCTGTATCCAGAGTATGCTGAAGACTTCGCCAGAACTTCGAGGTAAATCTCGGATCTCGATCAGATATAATAGAAAGTGGTACTCCATGCAATCTTACCACTTCCTTTACATATATCCTGGCAAGCTGATCTAGAGAGAAATCCTCTCTAATAGCAATGAAGTGTGCGGACTTTGTAAGACGATCAACTATGACCCAGATAGCATTATTGCCTTTGGATGTTTTAGGAAGTCCTGTGACAAAGTCCATAGTGATGTTTTCCCATTTCCATTCGGGTATGGGTAATGGTTGTAACATCCCCTTAGACTTCTGTCTCTCAGCTTTAACTTGTTGACAAACCAAGCATCGAGAGACATATTCAGCAACATCTCTTTTCATGCCATCCCACCAGAAGTACTCTTTCAGGTCCCTATACATCTTCGTGCTTCCAGGATGAATAGAGAATGAAGAACTATGAGCCTCATCCAGCAGCTCTTTCTTTAATTCGGGGATGGGAGGAACACAAACCCGATTCCTGAACTTTATTATCCCATCACAATCAAGGTTGAATTCAGGAACATTTCTCACCTTCTTTTGTAACTCGACATCTTCTTTCTGTGCCTCTTTAATCTTCACATGTATAGATGGTTGAACATTCATTTGAGAAAGATAAGATTTTTCCCCTTCCATTATAATTCCAAGATCCATCCTTTGTAAATCCATAAATATTGGATCTTTTGTGATCCTCATCATGGATAAACTAGCATGGTCTTGTCGACTTAATGCATCTGCCACCTTGTTTGCTTTCCCAGGGTGGTAATGGATTGAGCAGTCATAATCCTTAATCAGCTCCAACCATCTTCTTTGGCGCATATTCAACTCCTTTTGTGTGAAAATATACTTTAAACTTTTATGATCAGTATAAATATCACACCTTTCACCATAAAGGTAATGCCTCCAAATCTTTAATGCAAAGATTACCGCAGCCAACTCCAAATCATGTGTTGGGTAATTTTTCTCATGGATTTTCAACTGTCGTGAGGCATAAGCTATCACCATATCATTTTGCATAAGAACACACCCCAATCCCTTCTTGGATGCATCACTGTAGATCACAAACCTTTCTCCACTACAAGGCAGTGTGAGCACAGGTGCACTGGATAACCTTCTTTTCAACTCCTTGAAATTCTCTTCACATTCCTCTGTCCAGACAAACTTAACTCCTTTCCGAGTCAACTTGGTGATTGGATTAGATAACCGTGAAAAATCTTTTACAAAACGTCGATAATATCCAGCCAAACCAAGAAAACTTCGGATCTCAGTTACTGTTGTTGGTCTTGACCATCTTTCGATAACCTCTGTTTTTGCTGGATCCACAGATATCCCCTCTTTTGAGATTATATGACCCAAAAATGCAACTTTTTGAAGCCAAAATTCACACTTGGTAAATTTGGCATAAAGCTTCTCTTTTCTCAGGGTCTTTAATATAATTCTCAAGTGATCTTCATGATCTTCCTTGCTCTTTGAATAGACAAGAATATCGTCTATAAAGACTACCACAAATTGATCAAGATAGTCTCTAAAGACTCTATTCATTAGATCCATGAAGATAGCAGGGGCATTAGTAAGACCAAATGGCATCACTATAAATTCATAGTGTCCATACCTTGTACGGAAAGCCGTCTTTGGTATATCCTCCCTTTTGACCCTTAATTGATGATACCCTGAACGAAGATCAATCTTGGAAAAGTATTGAGCTCCGCGTAGTTGGTCAAATAAGTCATCAATGCGTGGGAGAGGATATTTGTTCTTGATAGTGATCTTGTTAAGTTCTCGATAATCAATGCAGAGTCTCATTGATCCATCTTTCTTCTTAACAAATAGAACAGGTGCTCCCCAAGGTGACGCACTAGGGCGTATGAATCCCTTATCAAGATTCTCTTGGAGTTGCTTCTTCAATTCCTGCAACTCAATTGGGGCCATTCTATAAGGTGTCTTTGAAATAGGCAAAGCACCCGGTACGAGTTCTATTGAAAACTCAACTTCACGATTTGGTGGAAGACCCGGCAATTCCTCCGGGAAGACATCATCAAACTCCCGTACAATGGGAATATTCTTAATCGTGAGTTTCTCACCAACCATTTGAGATAAATAACCTTCATTTAGTGGAATCAATACCCATAAGATGGAAGAAATTTCCACTGGAAGGTTATGTTCATCCTTGCATTGATAGACGATCGTAGGTTGATCTGGAATATGAAATGTGACTTCCCTTCTTTGGCAATTGATATGAGCTCCATGTAGAGAAAGCCAATCCATGCCAAGAATCACATCAAATTCCACTAAAGGAAGGATCACAAGATTTGCAGGAAGCACTTTCCCACAAACTTCGATCGGAGAAGAATTATAAACTTCTGATGCGATTGATGTGCCATTAGGTGTTGTCACAGCTAACTCAACATCTAATTGTTGAGGTAATACGGTGATACCCTTAGAAAATTTTTCAGAAATAAAAGAGTGGGTGGATCCAGAATCAAATAAAACATTTGCTACTTTAGAGTGGATGGTAAGTGTACCTTTCACCACATCGTTATCGTACTCCACATCGCTGATAGAAATTGCATGTGACTTTCCTTTGTCTTTAGCCTTAAGAGTTTGTTGACGTCGACCATCATCATCAACCCTTGGATTTGGGCATTGATTGGCATAATGCCCCATCTCCTTGCACTTGAAACATTGAAGTGTAGCAGGTTCATTCTGTGTATCCCTTCCTTTGTTTGCATCATTAGACATCTTCTTCCCATTATCACGGCATTCAAATGCCCGATGACCTTCCTTTCCACATTTAAAACATTTACTTGTCCCTTTAAGACAACTCCCTCCATGTTTCTTTCCACACTTTGAGCATAAGGGAAAGTTCATCTTCTTTTCCGTGTGCTCTTTAGATTTTTCTTTGAATTCCATCTTCCTCTTCTTATCAAACCCATGTGACTGATGGGTTACTCCAATCTCCATCTCGACTTTGAGAGCACATCGAACGATTTCTTCGTAGCTATTGAAGTCCCTTATGGCTAACGCCCTTCGAAGACTTGGTTTTAGGCCACTAAAGAATCGATCGATCTTACTCTCAGGTTGGATAATAATACCAGAAGCGTACCTTGCAAGTCTTGTAAAATTTGCTTCATAGGTACTAACAGATTCATCATCCCTTTGCTTCAGTTCAAGGAACTCTTTCTCCATCTTTGTTCGGAGAATACGAGGGAAGTACTTATTGAAAAATAAGTTCTTGAACTCGTCCCATTCCATAGACTCAATTTCATCCCTTTGCCTCGTATTCTTAACAAGATTCCACCATTGATCCGCATCTCCTTCCAAACGATACACTGCTAGGATGACTTTATCATGCTCAGAACATTGAAGAACTGAAAATATCTTTTCAGTAGTACTAATCCATTGTTCAGCAACTAATGGATCAGTAGACCCGCTGAAAGATGGTGGACGCTGCCTCATGAAGGATTCAACAGAATGTTGCTCCCTCCTTTGTTCGTTTGGAAATCCTGCATGATTCATAGCTTGAGAAAGTTGTGTGAGCATGGCTACAAGATTTTGCATTCCAGCTCCCATATCGTTTGGTTGCTCAGGGGGACAATCATTGCATTGCCCATCGCATTCCGCATTAACACGGTTCCTTCGGGTTCCAGCCATTGACTAAAACCAAGAAGAATAGTGTGAGCAACACTAATTATAATAGGAAACCACATAATTCAAGAGTAAAATTTTCATGCTTAAGGTCTTATCCTAGGTTATTCAAGGCCATTTCTAAAACACTAAGATTGTGTTCTATGCTTAGACTTATCCTTAGGGTTCTTACTAAGGCTTTCACATCCTAGTTTCCAAAGGTTGACTATACCTTCCCTCTGATACCAACTATAACGACCCACACTTTACATACATTGTTAATACTTCAAAATTGAAGCACTCTTATTACAACATATGACAAAACCACAAAGGACCGTATAGGTATAGTGTCTTTAGAAACTGGGAAACATAAACAACTGGTTCATAAATCTTCTACAGTGTCTCCCATTTATTTCATCATATCTAGGGTCCCTTTTTGCATATTCTACTTAATATCCATCTTCCTGACCTGGGGAAAAGAAAGCATAAAAGGGTGAGCTCAAATGCTCAGCAAGGGCAAATAAAGGAAATAAAAATCATATCATATCTTTATGAAAATCAAAACCTGCAAAAGAGATCATAATATCTTAACATGAAATAAATCATAGAAGTGAAAATGAGATCCCCATAATCATAACATAAAACTTGAATCTTTGTGGCATGCACACATAATCATGGAAAATCATTTCTTGTTAGTCATGACTCATTGCCAAGACTATCTTAGTGGACAAAGTCCCTTTCTGAACCGAGTTCACTCCTCGTTTCAGTCCTGTATCACTGAACCGAAATAACCTTCCGTTCCAGCCATGTCTATCTCATGAGATATAAAATCATTACCCAATGCATTGGAGGGAGATATAGGTCCCACCCATCTTATAATGAATCCTTTCTTATGTGTGCCACATAATCCTAAAACATACATCATCGCATAACACATATAACAAAAATGGGATTCTTGAAACATCATGACATCATAAATCAATTAATATATGATAAAGGAATTCATAAACATAATTCCATCACAACATAGTCAAACCAATGTAAAAATATGGATAGAAACAGAACCCTTTATTATCTTAGATGGAAAATAATTTTGATAAAACACTTGAATTGAATTCTTGAGGAAAATATCCTTTCTTCTTCAAAAACATTTTTCCTTTCATAACATGTCATACAACTTTAAAATAAAAGAAGTTGATTAAAAATAAACTTGAAAACTTGTAAAGGAAGCTTCTTTGAAGTAATGTTTTAAAAATCCATTCATGCCGTATAAGTTAAAAAAAACATTCTTCGTACTTTTGTCGGAAAAGTCAAAAAGTACCTCGTACGGAAAAACGACAAAAGATTCCTTTCATATTCTTTACTAAAAACTCACCTAAGGGTAAAATTGGATTTAAACTATTTCAAGTGGATGGAAACAATATTACATATTGAGGGAACATGGATGTGGATGATAAAATACACCCCAATAAATACTTACGAATAAACAATCTCAGATAAAAATGAGATTGTGATATTTCCCTTACCTTAGGTCCGATTTGCTTTGTTCGTGTCCGAAGCTCCTGTATAATGGTTTAAATAATGTTATTGACTTATTCCAGAATCATACATATTGATATGAGATCATATATGGTCATATTATTAGCTTCTTGTTAGTAATATTTCATTGTTACTTGTTACTCGGGTCTTTATAACTTTTTGTTCTTATGCGTGTTTTGTCGAATAAATTCTTATTCTTATCTTTAGGTTATAGATAATTCATTTCCAGAATGGTATTAGTGTATTATATACCATATTCATTCATTCAATTCATTTATACAATCATTATGAAATGAAGATCATGTAGAACGAGTCGCATCACATCGTGGAGACGGTATTCCGTACGTACGCACGAGTGATGATATCGTTCCTATGATCGTGGAATTGTATTGGAGTATATATATATATTATTTCAGTATCAATATTACTTAATAATAATCATATATAGTTACTCATTACACCATTATACCCATCCTTGTAAGGTGATGGTGGAAAATAGATTACACCACGGCGTGGAGACGGTATTCCGTACGTACGCACGCGCGGTGATTTCATTTTTCCGTAGGATGGATAGAAGGTGAATTAGGGATGTTTCATATTTATAATAACATATCAGTATGTAAGTAATACTGATGTTATTACTTTATCATGAAACAACTAAATAAGAAGAAGTTGAAGACGAAAGAAATTGAAAAGATCGGTAATGGATATTACCTCTTCTTTGGAACGCCTCTTTGAATCCTCCACTTAGGGAACTAAGAGTGGTCTTTGGAGAAGACCAGGACCTCTAGGACTATTCTAGGGAAGTGGAGAGGGGAAAATGGCAGGGGTTGGCCGAGCTTGAGTGCTCAATTTGGTGTGAGGAGGAGGGGGAGGAGGTGCCCTTTTATAAGGGAGGAGAGGGGCACCTTAGGAATATCTCAAAATATTATTTTATATTAAAGTCAAAATCGGTTTATAATGGTTCCAAAGGGTCTTATTTCGAAGATAAGGTGGGGAGGGGTCGAAATCCTATCAACCAATATAATTTAGACAAGTTTAGGATATTATTTTAACCTTATCATTTAGATTTAACTCTAAGTTAAATAATTTAACTTTTATCATGTCTTTTTGTTTTCTTTCACTATATGGTTAATACACTTACAATAACATGCCAAACGAACCCAAAATTGTTTATTATTAATATATATATCCTTATCTAAATCATTTGGCCGAACCTTAGATTTTTAGGAATACAATAACAATTAATAATATAATATTTGATTTAAAAACTATTTTGTGTCAATTTTGACACTATTTGATATATGATTTTTGGGAAAGTCATAACAGAATTAAATGTTCGAACCAAGTTGATTAAATCAACATTAATATATCATAGTAACCTAGAAAATTAGTGTAATTCATAAAAAGTCTCAAATTACATTTATTTTGGTGTTTATAACATCAATTATGTCAATATTTCGTTAACAAGATAATTACTGCATCATCTTTGTGTCATAAATAAATTAAATTATTTGATGTCTAAAAATTACAAATAAAATACCATAATGTAGGAAATCTTTTTAGCTTTCTAATGAATATTTACAATCGAATTTATCTTATGTATAACCCCATATTAAATTTTTTTTAGTAAATATACTTTGATTTTAACTCTTTTAACCCTTCTTTAAATAAATTAATAATAAATGTCCTAATCTAATCCAAGTGGGCCTAAATGGTCATATTTTATTCCTAAGTTTGTTTTTGGTCGAATTACACTTGTCCAATAGAATTAGGACATGTGTTAGGGTAATATTAATATCATATTTACCCTTAGTTACCCTATTTACTATTAACCGCGGTAAAAAAAGTAAAAAGTTACTATTCACCAAAAAATTATTTTCATCTCATTGAACCACATTTTAGTCCTTGATATTAACCGTGTTTCTCGGATTTTTGAAATTCCATTCACAGAAGCGGTAAAATTAAGTTTTATGCAAAATTCAGTTTTTAACCTACCACTTAGTGGTTTCACTATTCATCAAAAATTGAAAGTTTTCAGAAAAATACCAAAATTTCACCCTAGGCTAATTTTGATATTCTGAGTCCAAAAATGAAGTCCATTTTGAAAAATAAAATTTATAAAATTTCAAAAAGTGGTTATTACTATTCATAACGGCTAGTTTTAATAGCATATTGTTGTTTAGTGAAACTCGGTATTGCGTACGACGCAAGCTATCGAGGAAGGTCGCGATTGCGTGTAAAGCAAGCCAAGAAAGTGTTGTGTAGAAAAAGATTCCTTTGATGATTTATATAACATAAAAGTCTCGGGTGTTACAGTAATACCCACTTTTTTAAATTTTATAAATCTTATCTTTCAAAATGTACTTCATTTTTGGATTCGGAATATCGAAATTATCTTAGTGTGATTTTTTTGTATTTTTTTGAAAAATTTCAATTTTTGATGAATAGGGAAAAACACTGAGTTATAGTTTAAAAAAGAATTTTTATTTAAATAATTATTTATTTTATTTAAATTTTTTTTAGGTAAAAATAGATACATAATACCTATATAAGTTCAATTTAATTCATTGTAGTCAGTTTATAATAATTTTAGATATATAAAAATTTTATTGAACTTTTTACCGTCTTTTACCCACCTCCTAGAACATTTGCAAATTTGAATAAAACTTAATTTTACCGCTTATGTGAGTTGAATTTCAAAAATAAGAGAGAAAAAGTTGATATCAGTAAGTAAAATTTGGTTCAATAAAATGAAAATAATTTTTGGTGAATAGTAACTTTTTACTTTTATTTACCATGATTAAAAGTAAATAGGGTAATTAAGGGGAAAATGATATTATCATTACCCTAAAAAATGTCCTAATTCTATTGAATAAGTGTAATTCGACCAAAAACAAACTTAGGAATAAAATATTATCCTTTAAGTCCACTTGGATTAGATTAGGACATTTATTATTATTTAATTCAAAGAAGAGTTAAAAGTGTTAAATTCAAAGTTTAATAACTGAACCATTTTTAATATAGGGTTACACATAAGATAAATTTGACTATAAATATTCATTAGAAATATAAAAATATTTCATACATAATGGTGTTTTATTTATATTTTTTAGACATTAAATAATTAAATTTATTTATGACACAATGATGATGTCGTAATTACCGTATTAATGAAAGATTAAAATAGTTGATATTATAAATAACCAAATAAATTTAATTTGAGACTTTTTATTAATTATACTAATTTGATAGGTTAATATTGCATATTAGGTTTGGTTGGATGAATTGTTTTAGAAGTAATAATGCTGTTATGAATTTAGAAAAAACAAAATACCAAATAGTGTCAAAATTGAGATAAAAGAGTTTTTAAAACAAATATTATATTATTAATTGATATTATATTCCTTAAAATATAAGGTTTGTCCAAAAACCTATATAATTATATTTTTATTATTAATGAACCTATTTGTGTTCTCTTGGAAGTATATTTTATGTTTATTAACCATATAATATAAAAATACAAAGAGACATGGTAAATGTCAAACTATTTAACTAAGAGTTAAATCTAAAAGATAAGGTTAATATAGTGACCCAAACCTGTATAAAACCTATTGGTTGAGTGGTTTTCGACCCATACCCACCTTATACTTTAAATAATTCATTTTTGAGCCATTAGAAAAAGGAAATTATTTTATTATAAAATAGAATTTCTAGCTTTTCCTAAGGTGCCCCTCACCCCTCTTATAAAATCCAACTCGCCCTTATCTCTGATTCACACCTTCAAAGCCATTTGGATCGGGAAAAATCTTCCCAAATACCCTATAAATTGTACTACCTTCATCATAGAGGGATTAATTTAGTCAAAAATCCATTCTAAGGAGCCCTTTTGATCAAATCTAAAGGAAGAACCTGAAGAAGAGGTAAATATTTCATCACCTCTTTCAAGTTCTTTTCTTCTTCCAATTCCTATTTATTTGTTGTTTCCATTATAAAATAATAACTTCAGTATCTTATATATACTGTGATGTTATTATAAATATGGCACAACCATATTCATTATTCTATCTATCCTTTGAATGACATGTCACCATACGTGTGTACGTACGGCTTACCGTCTCCACATCGTGGTGTAATTGTTATTCAATACATTATTATTTGGATGGGTACAATAATGATGTGTAATTGTTGTAAATAACAAATATAAAATGATAATTATTCTTTATATATGATATACCATCAAATTATATATTATTTTACTATCAAAAGAATGATATTTTTGCTCATGCGTACGTACGGATTACCGTCTCCACGAACGCGATGAGATTCATTCCCCATCGTATCCATTCAAGACTAATTTTCATTAGATGATTAAAAATAATGTTTAAAGACTTAATATAATTATTAATTTTAATAAGATACATTTTACCCATAAAAAAATTACTTATGTAACAAATCATATAAAGGAAAACAAATCAGTTAACACCCAAAACGACGATAATACTAAGATATTATTAACAAAGAAATGTTAAAAGATCATATATGATATCATATTAATGTATATGATTCTTGTATAATTTAATAAAAATTATATCACCATTATAAAGGAGGTTAACCTACCCTTGACCAAGGAAAAGTACAAGGTAACAGATAATTTCACAATCTCTGTATTATCCGAGGTTGTTTTTACGTAAGTATCTACTGGGACATATTTATCATCCACATCCATGATTCTTAAAAATGTATTTCAAAACATTTTTACTATTTACTAGAAAATGGGTTAAAGTCATTTATACCCTTATTTGACCTTATATGTTTTGAAACGAATCTTTCTTTCATTTTCCAAACAAGGTACTTTATGACCTTTTCGACAAAATTAAGGTAAGAATGTTTTTTTAACTTATATGGCGGGTGAGGCTATTTTCTGCCATTATAACAACATCGAAGATTACCTCATAATATTATAAGAATATTTTCAAAATAAATGTTTTATTTTATAATTATATGAATTTTAAATGATTTTAAAATAGTAAGAGATATTTCTCTAAAAAAAGGTTTTGATTTCATCTATGTCAACATCCTTTGATGGATTTTAATCTTATTTGATGTTGATTTATTATGATAAAAAACTTACATATTGTATTGAAGGTTTTTTGATATGTTTGACTATGGATGTGTTATTTTTTTACCATTCATTGTTTATGGATAAAGTATTGACATTTCTTATGCTAGTTTTAATACGAATGTTTATGTTATGTTTAAACCTTTTCATATGAGGAATGCATTGGACTTAGTAAGTGATGGGTGGAGCCCGATATAGATCCTCGATGCATCGGTAGGTCTCATAGGAAAAACTAGTGTCTTGGCACAAGGCCTTGAAAAAATATTATTTGTAGTATTGGCACAAGGTCTTGACTATGTGGTTATGAAGTCTGGCATTATGCATTCCATCATTATGAAAGTGTTTATTGATATTGCATGTGATTATTCGACTAGTAGAATATCCATGTGAATAAGTAAATGGAATTATATGATTTTATCTTTGCCATATTATGTTGAGGTTCAAGTTTAAAAGGCTTTTGTTTTAGTCTTATATGTTGCCTTAAATGTTTATGCTTATTTATGAAAGTTTCTGCTATATTGTTATCCTTACTAAGCATACCTTTATATGTTTTATTTTTTCCAGGATGCGAAGATGTATATTATGACTGGCCTATAGGGATAGTCTATGAGATCTCAGTGTTTTCCAGGGAAACAATGTTCTTGTAGTTTTCCATTTTACGATGTAATGTAAACCTTATGAATGTATCTAGTACTTCCAAGGCTACTAAACTAATCGGTCTTTCGAGACTTGATCTTTTGTGATCATGCCAATGATACGTAATAATGCACCAACTTTGGGATTCTGGGGTCAGGGCGTTATAGTTGGTATCAGAGGGAGGTTTAGTACATACCTTGGAATCCAGATTTAGATAAACTCTAATTAGAGAACATAGACCTAATATATACTTTGAGGATTGTTATATAATAACTTCCTAGAATTTTGGTATTGTAGAGATTTTTTGAGTTTTCCAAGCAAAGCATCCCTGTCTAGATACAAGCAGGTAGAGGCGGATCTAGCACAGATGTACCTAGGGGTAAAACCCAAAAACACCACTTTGAGCTAGACTCGAATAGGAATCGGTGCATGACAACGGGCCTTGCTTCACTCTTGGTTACAACACTCGTGGGGGATATGCTTAGGATAATTCTAATTTTCTTTACAAACAATTATGAAGGGTTTATGAGTATATAATTCCTCAAAGAAATCATTTTTTATGATTATGGATTATATTCATAAATTTTTCAGTTTATGTTAAGTGTTTTACAAGTTTGGAATTATATATTTCGATTCATAAACTAATCTAGTTTATGACATTGTTTAGAAATGGCGCCTAGTGGAAGGAATGGAAACAATATCAATGCACGCACTCCATGTTGGGATTACCCTCCTACTCAAGATAATTATAGTGGGGATGGTGAAACAATTGGTGCTGATCAACTAATCACCATACTGGGACAACTCACTCAGGTTATGAATAATAACCTTACCCGTATGAAGCACCCTGATCCACAGTGTGGAGGATCAATGTTAGATCTCTTCATGAGGAAACAACCACCAACATTCAATGGGAGTACAAATCCATTAGTGGCTGAGCAATGGATAAATTCCTTAGAGAAAATATTCCATGCCTTGGGGAGTAATGAAAGGGAAAAAGTTGTCATGGTAGTTTAGTGCCTCACTGGAGATGTTGATCAATGGTGGTTATTGATTAAAAACACAAAGTAAGATGATGAAGTATCAAATATGGAATAGAGGGAGTTTAAAGAGATTTTCTTAGAAAAATAATTTCCTCATGACCATCGAGTAGATATGGAAAGTCAATTTCTGAGTCTGAGGCAAAAGGAGGATGAGAATGTTGCAAAGTATGAGGCTAACTTTACAAGGTTAGAAAGGCATCCAGTAGATTATATACATAACCCAAGAAGTAATATTCATCATTTCTTTGATGGGTTAAAACCATTTCTCTGCCGAGCATTAGTCTCACAATCCTTCTCGTTGTATGAAGATATTGTCTTATGTGCTATCAAGACAAAAAAAGAATTCTCTAAGTCTTATGACTTTAAATCAAAGCAAGAGAATAAGAGATCTACTAAACACTTTGGGAATGGAAAGAAGGGGAAGAAGGGAAAATTTGAATATCCATCCTGTAGTAAATGTGGGAAGAAACACCCTGGTACTTTCTTGAAGGGAATGGGAGTCTGTTAAAAGTGTGGTGAAAAAGGCCACCAAGCTCATGATTGAAAGGGGAATATACAGGCTATCGATGTTGAATGCTACAATTATAGAGAAAGGGGGAATTATGCGAATGAATGTCCTAAGAGTTAGGGGAACTTACCTCAGAAAAGGCCAAGGTGTCAAGGCTAATCTTATTCTATCACTACTGCTGAGGTTGAAGCTCTGAAAGACGTAGTGGTAGGTAATTTAATTGTTTCCTCAAGTTTAGTAAATGCTTTTTTTGATTCTGGATCATCGCATTATTTCATATCTTCCTAGTTTTATAAGAAAATTAGATATTTCTAATTTGATTTAACAAGGTATTTTTTAGTCAAAACTCCTAAGGGAAGTATCATTGTAACAAAGTTTTGTGAATTAGTCCCCATTAGAGCATATAAATGTTCTTTATCTGCTGATATCATCGTCATACCCATGATTGAATTTGATATAATACTCTGTATGTATTGGGTTTTGAACCATGATGAAAAAATTTATTGTAAGAAGAAGGAGGTTACTATTTTTGATGATGATGATAAATAAAACCATATCTTGAGAGAAAAATCATCACCACCTAATTCTTATCTAGATCCACCCTAGTAGCTTAACTAAATTCAATTATTGGGGAGGAAGAGAATGAAATAACTGTGGGTGAGGAAAGGAATATTCAAATAGAGGATATACCTATTATGAAAGAAAATGTTGATGTGTTTCCAGAAGATTTACCTGGACATCCTCCAGAATGAGAAAATGAGTTTTCCATTGATTTAATTCCTGGTTCAAGGCCCATATCGAAGACCCCTTATAGAATGGCCACTGTGGAATTAGTGGAACTAAAGAAACAACTAGAGTAATTGAGTAATAAGGGATTTATTCTCCCTAGTGTTTCTCTATGGGGATCCCCTGTCCTTTTTGTTAAGAACAAAGATGGATCTATGAGGTTGTGCATTAACTACATAGAGATCAATTCTATAACAATAAAGAACAAGTATCTCCTAAATCGCATTGATGATTTATTCGACCAACTTCATGGAGCTCAACACTTTTCAAAGATTGACCTTCGATCTGGATATCATCATTTGTGTGTGAATTAGGAAGACATTCCGAAAACAACATTTCAAACCAGGTACGGGTATTATGAGTTTACAGTAATGCCTTTTGGATTGACTAATGTGCCCTCTATTTTCATGGATCTAATGAACAGAGTTTTCAAGGAATATCTTGATGAATTTTTAGTGGTATTTATTAATGATATCTTGGTATACTTCAAAAGCTACGAAGATCATGAAAATCACTTGCACATTATCTTGAAGACTCTTAGAAGACATGAATTATATGGGAAGTTTAGCAAGTGTGAATTCTGGCTTCAGGAAATTTATTTTCTTGGCCATATCATCTCTAAGGATGGAATCTCCATTAATCCTTCTAGGACAAGAGCAATCCAAGAATTTCCAGCACCAACAATTATAATTGAGGTATGTAATTTTATTAGTTTAGCAAGTTATTATCGACGTTTCATCCAGAATTTTTCCCAATTGGCAAACCCATTAACCAAGATCACACGTAAAGGGGTTAAATTTGTTTAGACAAAAGAGTGTGAAGAATGATTTGAATAACTGAAGAGAAGATTAGTCAATGCTCCTATATTGAATCTACCATCGGGGAATGATGGGTTTGTTATTTATAGTGATGCATCAAAGAAAGGACTTGGTTATGTCTTTATGCAGAATGATAGGGTTATTGCCTATGCATCATGACAGCTGAAAATTCATGAGTAAAACTATCATACTCATGATCATGAGTTGGCAGCTATAATATTTACTTTAAAGATTTGGAGACACTATCTCTATGGTGAAAAATGTGAGATTTATACTAATCACAAGAGTTTGAATTATATTTTATCACAGAAAGAACTCAACATGAGGTAAAGACGATGGCTTGAACTACTCAAGGATTATGATTGAACTATACACTACCACTAAGGGAAGGAAAATAAGGTGGCAGATGCTTTGAGCAGAAAATATCATGGAGTTCTAAAAAAGATGAGATTTGAAAGGGATCCTATTTTCATGGATCTAGTAAAGATGGATATGGGAATAACCATGGAAGGTAAAACATTAATTGTTTTTCAAATGGTTGCAAAACCATCTTTACTAGAAAGGATAAAAAGTTCTCAGGTTGATGATGTGGAGTTTCAAAAGAAGATTAAAACTGTGAATGATGGGAGATTGAGTGACTTTGTGTATGAAGATGGAATTTTGAAATTTGGGAAGAGGATTTCTGTTCCTAATATACCTGATCTAAAAAGGGAATTGTTGGATGATGCTCATAGTTCCAATTTCTCTATACACCATGGTATCACTAAGTGTATAGATATTTGAAGGAACATTTTTGGTGGGACAACATGAAGAGGTATATTTCTGATTTTGTGTCAATATGTATGGTTTTTCAACAAGTGAAAGTTCGAAGGCAACGACCTAGAGGAGTCATGCAACCTCTTCCCATACCTGAGTGGAAATGGGATAATATTACGATGGACTTTGTCATGGGACTACCAAAGACTTCTAGAAAGAATGGTGAAATATGAGTCATTGTTGATCGTCTTATCAAGTCAGCACATTTTCTAGCTATAAGAGAAGATTTACCACTTGAACGATTGGAAAGACTATATATTAATTAAGTTTTACGAATTCATGGAGTACCACTATCGATTGTTTCTTATCATGATCCATGTTTTACATCAAGATTATGGAAAAGTATTCAGAAAACCTTGGATACTGAACTTCGTATAAGCACTGCCTACCACCCCCAAACTGATGGACAATTAGAACGAACTATTCAAACCTTAGAAGGAAAGTTGAGATCATGATCACTTGACTTTAAAGGTATGTGGGATCAATATTTACCTCTGGTAGAATTTTCCTATAACAATAGCTTCCATTCAAGTATTCAGATGGCACCATATGAAGTGTTATATGGAAAGAGATGTCGCACACTAACCTGTTGGGATGATGTTGGGGAAAGAAAACTCGTAGGCCCATAATTGGTGGAGGAAATTATGGAAAAGGTGAAGGTAATCCAAAACCACATCAAAGCATCTCAAAGTAGGTAGAAGAGCTATGCTGATAACCGAAGGAAGGATTTGGAATTTCAGGTAGGTGATCATGTTTTCTTGAAGGTATCTCCATGGAAGGGTGTTATACGTTTTGGTAAAAAGGGTTAATTGAGTCCCAGGTACATCGGACCTTTCGAACTTCTAGAACGAATTGGGGCTATAGCTTACCATTTGGAAATGCTACCAAGTATCTCCAAAGTTCATGATGTGTTCCACGTATCACTGTTGAGAAAATACATTCCTGACCCAACGCATGTACTTACCTATGAGTAATTAGAGCTGCAACGCAATCTATCTTATTGCGAAGATCCTGTCAAGGTTCTTGATACAAGAGAACAAGTGATGAGAAACCGGACGACTCGTCTGGTAAAAGTTCTATGGAGAAACCATAAAATTGAAGAGGCAACGTGGGAACCTGAGGAACTTATGATAAAGAACCACCCACATCTTTTTATGCAGTAATATTCTAGAAATTTCAAGGATGAAATTATTTGAATGAGGGAATAATGTAACACCCCAAGCTTCCATGGTACGCTTCTCTTTGAATAATACAATAGTGTGTGTTATACGCAACTTCGACTTCTAACACACCACAACCAATCAAACTAGCCATTATGACTAGTAATACTCACTTTTTAAAATTTTATAAATTTTATCTTTCAAAATGGACTTCATTTTAGCATTCGTAATATCGAAATTAGCTTAGGGTGATGTTTTGGTATTTTTCTGAAAACTTTCAATTTTTGATGAATAGTGAAAAACACTAAGTTATAGTTTAAAATGAAATTTTTATTTAAATAATTATTTATTTTATTTAAATTTTTTTAGGTCAAAATAGATAAATAATACCTATATAAGTTCAATTTAATTCATTGGAGTCAGTTTATAATAATTTTAGATATATAAAAATTTTATTGAACTTTTTACCGTCTTTTACCCACCTCCTAGGAGCATTTGCAAATTTACATAAAACTTAATTTTACCACTTCTGTGAGTTGAATTTCAAAAATCCGAGAGACACAGTTGATATCAGTAAGTAAAATTTGTTCCAAAAAGATGAAAATAATTTTTGGTGAATAGTAACTTTTTACTTTTATTTACCATGGTTAAAAGTAAATAGGGTAATTAAGGGTAAAAATGATATTATTATTACCCTAACACATGTTCCAATTCTATTGGATAAGTTTAATTCGACCAAAAACAACCTTAGGAACAAATTATGATCCTTTAGGTCCACTTGGATTAGATTAGGACATTTATTATTATTTAATTCAAAGAAGAGTTAAAAGTGTTAAATTAAAAGTTTAATAACTAAAAAAAATTTAATATAGGGTTACAAATAATATAAATTAGACTATAAATATTCATTAGAAAGATAAAAATATTTCCTACATAATGGTATTTTATTTATATTTTTTAGACATTAAATAATTAAATTTATTTTTGACACAATGATGATGCGGTAATTACCGTATTAATGAAAGATTAAAATAATTCATATTATAAATATCCAAATAAGTGTAATTTGAGACTTTTTATGAATTACACTAATTTTATATGTTAATATGACATATTATGGTTGGTTATATGAATTGTTTTCTAAGTAATAATTCTTTTATAAATTTAGCAAAAACAAAATACCAAATAGTGTCAAAATTAACATAAATGAGTTTTTAAAACAAATATTATATTATTAATTTATATTCTAATCCTAAAAATATAAGGTTTATCCAAAAGACTTATATAATTATAGTTTTATAATTAATGAATCTCTTGGGGTTCTATTAGAATTATATAGTATTTTTATTAACCATATAATATAAAAATACAAAGAGGCATGGTAAATGTAAAACTATTTAACTAAGAGTTAAATCTAAAATATAAGGTTAATATATTGACCCAAACCTATATAAAACCTATTAGTTGAGTGGTTTTAGATCCATCACCACCTTATCCTTTAAATAATTCATTTTGGAGCCATTAGAAACTGAATATTATTTTATTATAAAATAATATTTCTAGCTTTTCCTAAGGTGCCCCTCACCCCTCTTATAAAAGGCAACTCCCCCTTATCTCTATTAACACCTTCAAAGCCATTTGGCTCGGACAAACTATTCCCAAATACCCTATTAACTGTTCTACCTTCATCCTATAGGCCTTAATTTAGTCAAAAATCCATCCTAAGGAGCCCTTTTGATCAAATCAAAAGGAAGAACCTGAAGAAGAGGTAAATATTTCATCACCTCTTTCAAGTTCTTTTCTTCTTCCACTTCCTATTTATTTGTTTTTTCCGTTATAAAATAATAAATACAGTATCCTATATATACTGTGATGTTATTTTAAATATGGCAGAATCATATTCATTATTTTATCCATCCTTTCAATGACATGTCACCATACGTGCGTACGTACGGCTTACCGTCTCCACGTCGTGGTGTAATTGTTATTCAATACATTATTATTTGGATGGGTATAATAATGATGTGTAATTGATGTAAATAATAAATATAACATGATAATTATTATGTATATATTATATACCATCAAATTATATATTATTTTATTATCAAAATAATGATATTTTCGCTCGTGCGTACGTACGGATTACTGTCTCCACAAACATGATGAGATTCATTTCCCATCATATCCATTCAAGACTAATTTTCATTAGATGATTAAAAAAAATGTTTAAAGACTTAATATAATTCTTAATTTTAATAAGATACATCCTATCCATAACAAACATTACTTACATAACAAATCATATAAAGGAAAAAAAATTAGTTAACACCTGAAACGACGATAATACTAAGATATTATTAACAAAGCAATGATAAAAGATCATATATGATATCATATTAATGTATATGATTATTTTATAATTTAATAACAATTATTTCACCATTATAAAAAAGGTTAACCTATCCTTGACCAAGGAAAAGTACAAGGTAAGGGTTAACTTCATAATCTCTTTATTATCCGAGGTTGTTTTTACGTAAGTATCTATTGGGACATCTTTATCATCCACATACATGCTTCTTAAATATGTATTTCAAAACATTTTTAATATTTACTAGAAATGGGTTAAAGTCATTTATACCCTTACTTGACCTTATATGTTTTTAAAGGAATCTTTCCGTCGTTTTCCAAACAAGGTACTTTATGAAATTTTTGACAAAATTAAGGTAAGAATGTTTTTTTAACTTATACGGTGGGTGCATCTATTTTCCCCCATTATAACAATTTCTAAGATTCCATTATAATATTATAAGAATATTTTCAAAATAAATGTTTTCTTTTATAATTATAATACTTTTAAATGATTTAAAAATAGTAAGAGATATTTCTCTAAAAAATATTTTGATTTCATCTATGTCAACATCCTTTGATGGATTTTAATCTTATTTGAAGTTGATTTATTATGATACAAAACTTCCATATTATATTGAATGTTTTGTGATATGTTTGACTTTGGATGTGTTATTTTTATACCATTCATCGTTTATGGATAAATTATTTACATTTCGTATGATAGTTTTAATATGAATGTTTATGTTATGTTTAAACCTTTTCATATGTGGAATGCATTGGACTTAGTAAGTGACGGGTGGAGCCCCCTATAGCTCCTCGATGCATCAGTGGGTCTCATGGGACGAGCTAGTTTCTTGGCACAAGGCCTTGAAAAAATATTATTTGTATTCTTGGCACAAGGCCTTGACTATGTGGTTATGAAGTCTATAATTATGCATTCCATCATTATGAAAGTGGCTATTGATTTTTCATGTGATTATTCAACTAGTAGAATACACATGTGAATAAGTAAATGGAATTATTTGATTTTATCTTTACCATATTATGATGAATTTCACGTTTAAAAGGCTTTTTTTAGTCTTATACATTCCCTTAAATTTTTATGCTTATTTATGAAAGTTTCCGCCATATTGTTATCCTTACTAAGCATCTAGGCTCACCCCTTTCTATGTTTTATTTTTTCCAGGATGCAAAGAAGTATATTATGATTGACCTGTAGGGATAGTCTATGGGATCTCAGTGTTGTCCATGGAAACAATGTTGTTGTAGTTTTCCATTTTACGATGTAATGTAAACCTTCTGAATGTATCCAGTACTTCCAAGGCTAATAAACTAATCGGTCTTTCAAGACTTGATCTTTTGTGATCATGCCAATGATACGTAATAATGCACCAAATTTGGGCTTCTGGGGTCGGGGAGTTACATAGGAGGTGGAACATATAGTGGAAAAGGGGAGTGTGGGTGGCTGGTATCTCATGGATTATTTTACCTTATTCTTTGTGGAATCTGGATGAAGATTCGCTCGCCGAGAGATCTCCACACAAAAGAGAAACCACACAACTCACACGGAACCTGGGATAAGCGCAATCAATGAGTCCAAAGGAGGCGTTAGGCATCTCAAGTGGCGATGTGGGATGGAGGCCGCATAGACAACTGGGATCAACATGACAGTTTGAGTAACCGAACTCAATACAGTACATAGGACAAGTGGAACAACCCAAGTGGAGCAGTGGAAAGCACAACGAATCGAGGACAGCTAAAGAAAACACATTAGGATCAATTTGGGCCATTGGGTCAAATATTATTGACGGTTCACAGCAAGAACTTCTAATATTTAAGGATAAAAAATATGTAGGATACAAATAAAATGGGTAAAATAAAATAAAACGGTCATCCAATGAACAAATTCCACATCACCATATCCAGTGTGGAAGCCATTAAAACCATGAAATTTTTTTGAATAAAATTAATATTAAGGAAATTGAATTCATATATTTGCAAAAGAATAGGGGCATAATTCAACACTTGAAGATGGAGAGTCGATATAGAGTTTTTTACATTCTTTATCTACTTCATTATTCTCTATATTATCACCAAATTTATCATTTCCATGGTTTATGCCAAAACTAAATGTTGCCCCGGCGATTTCCCCCCTTGGACACTAGCTTGGACGATTGTCGGCAACCTCTCCCAGCTTCGTAAAAAATTCTCACACCTCACTTGCATGCTTATCTTCCGTTCATGGCCCCATCATGACCCTCAAATTGGGAGTTCTGTCTAGAGAGGTTTTTTGGGTGGGAGGTGGATGTGAAGGGTGGGGATTTGGTGTTGATTACGTTCAGCATGGGGCGGAATATCTCCCTAGGGCTTCCACTGGAATTGCAGATGGTGCACCTGGTGTTGTCCTCCCTAGTCCACCACTCTGAGTGGAAGGTGGAGGGGGAGATGGACATGTAGGAGGAGTTTCAAATTGGGTTGTGTAAGGTTCATCCCCTTCGTGCCATCCCAATGTCCATCTGATTCTGAATCACTAACTTATTTATGTTTTATTTAGTATGTTTTAAGATATAGTTTTTTATATTTTATGGTTTTAGTGATCATAATTCATGATTTATTAATTCACTTTTTGTATTTTAGAGTTAAAATTTAATATAGGGTTGACGAATTTAAGAGTAAAAATTTAATCCATAAATAACTTTAATCAATACTAAAAAACACTAATATTGTAAACATATTTAAAAGTGAGTCAATTTTATCAATGTTAGAAAAAGTTCTCATAAAGGGGTATTTATCGGTGTTTATTTTAATGATCATAAACACACTCTTTATCAACACTTACTACTACACATTTGAGCTTTAATGCAGCTAAAAAAGCTCTGATGTTGCATCTTTAAAAATAAATGATTTTTTTATCATCGCTTAAGAGAAAAAAATTACACGGTGAGAACCAGCAAGAGAAGGAAAAAAATGAAAATGAAATATTTACATCTTCAGATTAAAAACATGAAACTAGAAAAAAACAATCACTTACAGTTCCATAGTTTAAACAAACTTCAGTAGTCCTAATCTCTTGAACCTAGTGTGAGTGGTTGCTACTCATCTGAATCTGAACTCCTTATCTCAATGCTCCAAAAATGATTACTAGAAAGGGCCACATGTCTTCTGCCAAGGAAGGAGGTTTCCTCCACCATAAACGGGCATGAGATGAGCCCTGAGAGAGGGAGAAATAAGCCGCAATGGACACTCTGATGAAGTCTAGCATGAAGGAGGGATAAGGAATTCACATGAAAGAGATGAGAGAAAAATTAGAGGTGAGCAGAGTCACCCAACTAAAGAGACGTCGCACAAGGGGTGATCAATTCCCCATGAGACTGGTCTGTCCCTCAAACAACACGACCAACTAGATCACTCCACAAATCCACGTGAAACAGAAACCGAGCGGCAAAATGGATAAGTTGAAATAGATAGATGACACGAATCAAAGGGGTTGAAGATATAATCAATGGACAGGAAATGGTTCACAGAGGATTTCCAACATATCACAAGGGCGCACGGACAGTAGGCCGACTGAAGTATAAGGCTCAGCAATAAAGCAAAGCTAGTGGTGAAACAAATGAGCATTAATAATAAATCTAAAACTACAAAAATTTTGAATGTGAAATATTTGCATGGAATGAATCAGAAATATCAAATAAATTGATAGAATTAACATGGTATAATTTCTATATGAAAAAAAAACAAGAAATTAAATGGATACCATATTTCAAATATCTCCACCATATTCATTTAAAATTGTTGATGTTCTTGAACCTATGGTTATGGAATAGGAACAAAGTTCAGCCTATCTAAAAAAATTTGAACTTAGACATGACCATAGCGTTAGTAAAACTATCATATGGGTTTATGTTAGTGTGTATCTTTTTGACACACATGGTTCCAGATTCTACAACATCTCTAATAAAATGAAACCTAATATCTATGTGCTTTGATTTACTATGAAAAACTAAATTTCTAAATAAATGGAGTGCTGGTTTAATGTCTGAATAGACATTAATAATATAATTGTACATGTAAAGTTCAGAAGAAAAATCTTTCAGACATAAGGCTTCTTTCACAGCCTCGGTCAAAGAAATATACTCAGACTCTGTGGTTGAAAGTGCAACCACAGATTACATATTACAATTTCATGAAATGGTACCACCATAGGTAGTGAAGACATAACCAATTAGGGATTTTCTATTATCAATATTACCTGAATAATTAGCATCGACATATCTAGTAATAAATTGAGAAGATTCTACATCTTTACCATAAAACAAAGAAATATTAGAGCTATAAGAGAGGTATCTTAAGAGCCATTTAAGGGAATGATAGTGTGGCTTCCTAGGTATGGCCATGAATATTTTTAGAGTATAGATTTCATAGTCAATATCTAGTTGTGTGCGTATCATATAGTATATAACATTGACTAATATATTAGCATAATGAATTTTAGAAATAAATTGAATATCATCTTCAGTAGTAGGTTCTTGTGTTAAAGAGAGTTTAAAGTGATATCCAAGAGGTATATTTACTAGTTTGATATATTCAAACATATATCTCTTAATGATGTTTAAAACATAAGCATGTTGAGATAAGTATAACAATTTATTCGGTGTGTCCCTTATGATTTCAACACCCAATATTTTATTACTTGCACCTAAGTATTTCATTTCAAACATGCTTTTTAATTGGGATTTAACAGTAGAAATGAGGTTTATATTTTTGCAAATGATAATCATGTCATCAACATATAAGAATAAATAAATCATGTAGCTTTTTGTTGATTCAAAATAAACACATGGATCATATTCACTCCTAATGAATTTTTTGGCTAACATGAATGAATCTAACTTTAAGTACCACTATCTAGAGGCTTGTTTCAATCCATACAATGATTAGTTAAGAAGGAAGACTTTATTTAGTTTAAATTCATTAGGATAACCAGCAAGAGGTTTCATATAAATTTTCTCATTCAAATTACCATGAAATAAGGAAGTTTTAACATCTAACTATTCAATGTTCAGAACATTATAGGAAGCAATGGATGATAAAATTATAATTAAAGAATTCTTAACAACAGGGGGAAATTTTAGGAGTAATCAATTCCCTATCTTTAGAAGAAATTTTTTGAAACTAAACTTTATTTATACTAGATTTAATTTCCCTTGGTGTTATATTCCTTCCTTTTAAAGATACACTTGTAACCAATAACTTTTTCATTAGTTGGTTTGTTTACAACAGTTCAAGTGTGGTTCTTCTTTAAAGATTAAATTTCTTCCTTCATGGAAAAGACCCACTTCTTTGAGACTTTTTCATTTAGAACTTTCTTATAAGATTGAGGATCGTCATCAATAATATCATGGGCTATGTGTAAGACATAAGATGCCATATCATACTGACTAAACTCAGTAGGGGATCTTGGAACCCTCCTTTCTATGGCTCGGTTCAGTTGGTAATCCACACTAGGGGTAGAAAGTTCTGATTCAAAACCTAAATAAGAAGAAGTCTCAAAATCAGCCCCAACAGTGGGATAAGGAGAAGATGGAGTATGCTGAATAGGATCCTCAAACTAGGCTAAAAGCTTAGTTTTATCAGCCTATTGAAGGTCTAGATCATTGTTTCTAGAATGTGGAAGCTTTGGTTTTAGGAGATCAAGACTCGTGAAAGGAAACGTCCCTACCAAAAATGCATTTTTGATATCTAGGTTTATCTAACCAGAGCTTATACCCCTTTACTCCCTCAGTATACCCAACAAAAACACACTTTAGAGCTCTTGGTTCTAACTTATCAGTTCTAACATGATTATAAGCATTACAACCAAAGACTCTTAAGTAGAAATAAGAAGGGGTCCTACCAGTCCACAATTCTTTAGGTGTTTTAAAATGATTATCATATGAGGGACACCTATTAATTAGATGAATAGTAGTGATAGCAGCCTCTGCAAAAAAAATATTTGGGGAGGCTTGAGCATGCAATCATGCTTCAAACTCTTTCTTGGATGGTCCTATTCATCCTTTCTACTAAGCCATTTTGTTGGGGATGAGGGGGTTTCCTTAATAGTTTTATGTCTTTTAACACCTTCATATTCCCATAATTGTATGAACTCAGTGGATAGGTATTCAATCCCATTTTCATTTCTTACTATTTTAATTTTCTTACCAATATGATTTTCAACTAAAGTTTTCTAGGTTTTAAATGTTTAAAAAACATCATATTTATTTTTAAGAATATAAATCCACACTTTCCTGGAAAATTCATCTATGAAGGTAACAAAATAGAAACCTCCACCATGGGAGGAAGTCCTAGATGAACCCCATATATCATAGTGGAATTATTATAAGGGGATGGTGGATTTGAAACTAGGCCTACCAAAACCAGCCCTCTTGGATTTTCCCATCACACAATATTCATAAAATGTAATATTTCTTGGTGTGATTTCATTCAACAGCCCTTTCTTGTTGAGTTCCTCAATCCCCTTGGAGATAACTTTCCCCAAAATTATATTCCATGGAATAGTATTATCAGTATTAGTTGAATATACACTTCCCAACTACATTGAATGGGTATTCACATTCAAGACATACAACCCATTGATTAAAGATCCCTTAAATGGTTCTAGATCCCTTGGAGATTTTGAGACAACTTATTTCAGACCTAAAGGTAAAGACCTTTTGGTCTAGTACCCCTAAGGAAACAAGGTTTCTTTGGAGGTAAGGAACCCACCTAACATCAACTATAGTGATCAAAGTATGTTCATCAAGTTCTAACAAAACAAAACATCTACCCTCAACCTTGCACCTCATGTTATTACCTAAGAGGACATCTACTTCAACCCTTTCAATCAACTCTAGAAAGGACTATATAAAGGGACACATATGAAAAGATCAACCTGAATCAAGGAACAAATCCTGATTGAGTGCATGGGTGGACACATTAAGAACCTCAACAGTTTCATAAATAGTGTCAATAAGAAGAGACTGATCAGTGGGTTGTTTAGACTCTAACTCATGCTTGAGTTTTCTACACTCGGATTTAATGTGTCATGGTTTTCAAAAATGAAAATAGGTGAATTTTCTATCCCTAGAATTATGTTTAGGTTTAGGTTCTTTATCACTTTTGTTCTTATATTTATTAAACTATTTATTCTTGGTTTTAGTTTGAGGTCCACCCTTTGAGAACAAGATCTCAGTGTCACCTTTGATTCTTGGTTTAGAATGTAGTTCCTTAGAAATAAGGGATAATTTAACCTCTTCTAGGGTTAAAGAGTCTCGTCCATACATCATGGTCTCTATAAGGGTGTTGTGGGAATTATATAAAGATATTAAGAGGATCATCTCTTGGTCCTCATCATCATCATAAACATTAATGTTGTATAATTATAACATTACTTTATTAAATTCATCTATATGGGCTTTAATTGAAGTTTCGTGCTTCATTTTAAATGTAAACATACAATGTTTTTTTAAATCCTACCTACTAATGAAAAATTCATGTAAAGTTTTAGAATATAAATACAAATTATAGTATTATTAGACTCATTATTTACTTCCCTAAGGACTTTATCACCTAAATAAAGTAAAAGGGAGATATGTGATTTACCTAACACATCAGGGGAAACATCAACATATTTTGTAATAGGTTGTCCAATTTTACTCACAGTTATAACAAACTTCTTAGGACCACATGGGGCATCTATTAGGATTTACTGTACAAATAGGGCTCTCATATTAATTCACCACAAATTAAATTCATTGTCACTGTAAAATTTCTTGATTTCATAGCTCATTGTTGACATGTTTACCCATAGAGTAGAATCTGAGTTCTTGCAGACAACGCTAAGTGTACACCCCCAACAACTGACTAATCTCTTGGGTAAACTATGACTTATACAAAGGGATATGAAATATAGATAAATATATAAGGGATAATGGATTTAAATGATTGAAATAAATATGATAGTTTCAATTTAAGAGTGAGATTATTATGCGGAAAATTAAAACCAGAAACCAAACTGTAAGTAAAGAAAATAGGAAACAACAATTGAAATCAATAGAAAAGGAAAAGTAATAGGGCTTTGATACCACTTTGTGAGGCTGAGTGGTAACCCGAACCAAGGCAGTATAACAAAAAACCAAAGGGACGGGATTTAATTCTTTTAAGTACGTAGTTGAATATTATATATTGAACCAAACAATATATAAGAAACAAAGGATTGAAATAAAAGTAAATAACATAGAGATTTAACATGATTTAGTCCTATGGGGACCTACATGTATGATAAGAACACCATCACCCACACACGTGTTTTATTAATTCTCAAAATAAAATTGATACAAGATGAGAACCAGCAAGAGAAGGAAATAGAAACAAGAAAATTAAATATTTAAAGCTTCATATTAAAAAAAACTAGAACAAAATAATCACTTATAGTGTTAGAGTTTAAAAAAACTCCAACGATCCTGATCTCTTGAACCTGGTGTGAGTGGTAGATACACATTTTTATCCTAACTCCTCATCGTATAAACATTCCAAGAATTATTTCTAGGAAGGTCCAAACATCTTCTTCCAAAGAAGGAGGTTTCCTCCACCATAAACGGGCATGAGATAAGCCTGGAGAGAGAGCAGCAAGCCACAATGGACTCTCTAATGAATTCCAGTAGGAAAGTGAGCTAGGGAATTCACCTGGAAGATCCGAGATAAAAACCATAGGAGAGTAGTTTTCCCAACCGAAGAGACTTTGTAAAAGGGGTGATCAATTCCTCTTGACATTGGTCTTCCCATCAAATAGCACAACCAATCAGATTGCGCCAAAAATCCAAATGAAACAGAAACGATCAAAAAACCAGATAAGTTGAAATAGATGTATGACACATATCAAAGGGGTGACATATATAATAAATGGATAGGAAATTATCTACAAATAATTTCCAACATGTCACAAGGGTGTGGGATAGCAGGTCGGCCAAAGGAAAAGATCCAGTAAGGCAAAAAATCCCAATGGTGAAACAAATGTGCATTAATAATATATCTACAATTACAACAATTTTTCATGGGAAACATTTTCATGGAATGAAGGAGAAATATCAAATAAATTGGAAAAATTAATATGGTACAATTTCTATATGAAAAGAAACAAGAAATTAAATGAATACCATATTTTAAAAATACTATAAATAAATAAATTCAACATAAATATCAAATATTTAATTAATAAAATGTCATTTTTAAACTAAAAACATATACTTAGAATCATACCAAACACACCGTGTATGATATTTATGTACGATTAATTTCTACACATAAAAAATTATTTATAGATCATTTTCCAGAATTATCAAGAGATTCTGAGCACATTTTCTTGGTTTTAAGTATGTGACGTGTGTTTTGAAATAAAGTGTCGATTTTAAACAAAAAATATACACTTCGACTCATACTAGGAACATAGTATGTTATATTAATGTTTGGTTGATGCATACACATCAAAAATGATTTATGGATCATTTTCCTAAAGTATCAAAAAAATTAATACATTTTCTTGGTTTTAAGTATGTGACTTATGTTTGGCTAGCAATGTGAAACGGGTGGACTGGGGTGGGGCGGGCGAAGTCCTCATGAATTTGAGACCCCGCGGGTTTGTCCACAAAATTCTACATATAATGTGAACAAATAAATTTCAAGCCTGTCCCACCATGAATAAGCCCACAGTTTTTCCCGCATTTTAAAAAAAATACTATTTATAATCATTTAAATATTGTATTTTTTATCATTCTTAATTGTAGTTGTAGAGAGAATTATGTATTGAAAATATCTATAATTTTAAGGGATGTGATGAAATATTTTTCTATTGGTTAATAGTGGCATGTAGTGATGTCGATGTGGTGGAGAACTATTGCGATGTAAAGTTAGTGAGTGATCTATGAGGGGCGATGAATGATGATGTTGGTTTTGTGGTGATGAAAATAGTTATACCAGTGAATGAATGATGACTCTCCAGGTAACGACCAATTTCATAAGGTTCTATTAGGGTTCCCATGAGATCCTTTCCTATTTTATTAATAAAAAATAAAAAAAAAATAACAAAATTAAATCGGCCCAAAAAATATTATTATTATAATAACTGTTTTAGAATTGAAATTATGTGAAGGGGAGATGGGTTCCATTTTTTGAGAGGTGGGATGACACGCCATGTGAATATGGTTAATATTACTATATAAATATTATAATATCATATTAAAAAGGTAAATATAGACCTATTTAAAATTATCATGTGAATAGATGGTGAATTAGCATGTCCATTATGGTGAGAAATCATATTTCATGGTTTAATCATGTTTTTTATTAAAAAAACTAAAATATTAAAGAAGAATATATTGTAAGTATATATATATATATACATATATAATAAATCAGGCATGTGGGTAAGCCCGTACCTGCATGGGATCAACCTGCCTTGGCCCACACCTATGCAGGTTCAACCCTCCTTGGCCCACACTCTAAACAATCAAAATTTTTAGGCATGCCTGCCCCATATCTTCCCTAGACCCACGAATCTCGCAGGCCGTAGGTTCATTTTTCATCACTATATTTTCCACTAAAATGTCAATTTTAAATAAAAAAGCACACTTTGAGTCATACTGGCCATACTATGTATCAGATTGACTTGAGATTGATTCCTAAATGTCAAAAATGACTTAAAGAGAACTTTACTAATGTATCATGATAATTGAAGGACCCCAGAAAACCCAGAGAGGGAAGGGGTGAATCAGGGTATCAAATTTTTCTTACTAAAGTGACAGATCTTATTCCCATGTTGGTAAGAACCTGTTAAACCTATCTGATGGTAATGTGTATTAATTAAAACATTGACACATATTAATTCAACATAATAATTTTTACTTGGTTCACCTCTAAGGGCATGTCCAAAGAGCATATGCCGATATATTTTCAGTCATACCAAAATCCACTAATATTCACTAGATGTGGAATACATAAGTTTTGACATAGTCACTCTATGATAGGCACACTGCCTTTACAAGGTTTTAGGGATAACACACTAAGTCCCTCATATCACTTTTATTGACTCCCCCTAGCACACTACTTTGAGAGAATTCTAACTCAGTTTAATGACTTGAAGGTCACTTTAATGGTTTGGAATTAAAGTATTTATCCCTGACTTAACACAATACTCTTATTGCACCATAGACTTGAGTTGATTCACTCTGAAAGCACTGTTCACTTAAAACCATATATCCAAAAACTTACTTTCATAAAGCTCCTTTACGAAGCTCTCTTACCTTTGTAGAAAAAAAACTGCCTTCAGGAAGCACCCCTACCTTTACGGAACAAACTTCTTTTGAGAATCTAATGAAGTCAATGTGGAATACCCCATCATCATGAAGCTCCCTTTAATAAAAAGCATGAGCATCAGTTAAGACTTATAGTCTTTTCGCGATACTCAAGATCGCATAAAAATCTTGATTTGGGAAGCTCCCTTGGCTTTGTGAAATCAGAGTGTTTCTAGGTTTTCCTTGAAAAACTCATTAAAATAAAGTGGGGTAGCCTCATATTTATAGGCTTGGATATTTTTGAAGCTCCACCTCCTCTTATCAGATTTTTCAGACCTTTTAAAAACATATTCGCATCACTCCTCCTACCGTGAAGCTCCATGGAGATTTTCTGTTCACGATGCCTGTCGCAACTACGAATCTCTTCATTAAAACCTTCACTCAGCTGCAAATCTCCAATTCTCATAATCGTGGAGATCACCATAACCATTCACGATGCTCCAATTCTTTATCATTCACGATGCTCATCCCTATTTCGTAGATTACCATCAAGTTTCATTGATCCTTCACGAATCACAATTCACAAATCATTTCTTCGCAAAACTCATCCCATTTCCATATTTTCATAAGGCCTTCAAGAGAAACCACTTTTCATGATGCTATCCATTTTCTAAATTTTGGACCCCAAGAATTTGGAAAACACTGGGAAATGACATAACCTTCAATACTATTGTCATCTTGAACTATAAGATCATTTTTCTTTCAAACTCCCTAATCTTCCATGTACTCCATGATCTTCCATGTTGAGGATTGACAATAAACACAAACCAAACTCCATTTACAGCAAAGAATAACCCTAGTTCCAACAATCACTCCCATTGGGTTTATTAGAAATCTACAGATAAATTCAATGAACCACCAGCCACAATAAAAACCTGATACATAAGAAACAACTCATCCATCACTCTAAGTCTACATGAAAAAATATTAGTATAGAAAACAATAGGGGAATATTGAATTGGGTTCTTGTGTTTTTTAATGCTTAAAGATGTCCAAGTTATTCTCTAACTGTGTCGCAGAAGCATTAAATTCCCTAAATGGTTTCCTCATAACACTGAAAGAATTACATGTTCTAAATGGTTTCCTCATAACACCAAATTCTCATCATTTCAAAGAATCATTACATGCCCCGAACTGTTTCCTCATAACACTAAAATATCATTTTACCCCTTTTCAACTCATCAAATTTCTCCATTCTCCATTCTCCATTCTCCTATAACCAGAAAAAAAAATTCCTTCTCATTTATACTATTTAATTTATCCATCCCCCCCACCCCATTGTAAATAACCCCAAATACCAGTATTTGTACAATGTAGAGCTCAAAACACACTCTCCCTAGATTGTATCTCCCCTATAAACCTACATCATTTCAACAAGAAGATTAAAACAATTAATTTAGCTAGGGATAGGTGAACCCTCGTAACCTCCTCATGCACTAGGAGGTGTTTAAACACCGAGGTTCAACCAATGCTTCTTGAACACATGTGATGACAATGGCTTGGTTAGTATGTCAGCCACTTGATCATCAGTTCCAACATGATCCATTTTAATCATGAATTGTTCAACTTTTCCCTTGATGAAGTGATATCTGATTTCAATGTGTTTCATATGAGAATGTTGAACATGATTCTTCGTAAGATCAATTATGCTATTGTTATCATAGAGAATAACCATTGGTTGTTTCACCTCATCATCAATATCAGTTCTTTGTTGCTTCATCCACTGTAGCTGATTGCAAGCATTTGTAGCAGAGATATACTCAGCTTCAATAGTACTAAGAGAAGTAATTTCCTGTTTCTTACTCAACTAGCCCACACATTTCTTAAAAATAAAAAAATGTGCCACCACTAGTGTACTTTATATAAACAATATCTCTAGCCTAATCAGCATCAGAAAATGCTGATAGTTCAATATATCTTCCTGCAGAAAAGTATAAACCGTTATTGTCAGTGCTTTGAAACTATATAAAAGTACATATATGTTATAAAAGTATACATAATTTATATAATTATATAGTTTTAGAAATTTATAGAAGTGTGAAATTATAATATATAAAAGTAAAAATTATGAAAGTATAGAAGTATAATAATTTATAACGAAAAAAAACTATAATTGTAAATTTAAACTATTGGTAAGAGATTTGGGCTCTTCTGATGGAAATAGAGATAATAAGGGTGGTAAGTGGTCTATTGGTAATGGATCTCCAATGGACTCTAAATCCTACAAACCTGTGAATGGGGGTCTTTCTTCTATTCCCTTGGATGGTAGTGGTCAAGGGGTTGAAGTTCCTAAGCTGATTAATGATAATTTTTCATTTGTTTATGTTGTTAAATCTAGTCATCTAAATATTGACATATATGTTGTTGAGTTTGTATAGGGTGGTCCCTTATTAGAATATTCTATTGCTTCAAAGGATGTGCATTAAATAAAATGGTGTGATGGGTGTGACCCATAGAATGTGATGATCCTAGAAGTGGAGGTGAGGGATACCATGAAGAGCTTCTTGAGGAGTTGTATCTTGCTCATGGTAAGATTGATTCTGAAAATTTTTCTTAGCTTCCTGAAAGGGGAATAATTTCTATGGATAAAGTAAAGGCAGTGCAAGATACACATGGGAATTAGGGTGAGGTTGGGGTTCTATCTAAAACAAAGGGGGTTGATAAAGCCACTGCTTGTTATGGTACATATCCAATTGATGTGAAATCTAGTAAGGCTTCTTATGGTGATAAAGGGAAAGGTAATTTCATTACTATGATTGAGTACACTGGGGATTAGATCCTGAAGCAACGAACACAAAACTTGCTCCAAAAGATCCCCCATAACTTTTGGATCCCCCTTTATGGTCTCTTCCCTTGCAGGTCTCGACCTCCGCATTTGGCTTTGGTGCATTTGGATTTGTATGTACCTAGGCTGGCTTCCCCAAAAGAGGATCCACCTCCGCCTTTGTTAGGAATTGTCTTATGTTCATCATTCGCACTCAACAAATTTCACAGCATCCATTTATATAGACTCCAAGTCCATATCTCTAATTAATGAAGTTAACATTAATTTTTCCATCCATTAATATTGAGGATTATTTCTCCATTAATGTTTAGAGAAAATCCTCTATTAATGTTGAGATAAATCTATCCATTAATAAATTTCTCTCAATCCAATAAATGGGTTGGACCCAAATCAATTCTGACTTGAGAATCATTTTCACAGGTCGAGTCCAACAATCTACCACTCAAGACTATTCTCATTCTCTCTCTAATTTCAAAAATGGTCGATCTTCCATTCACCATTATTCTACAGTGCTTTCATGGTTCTCCTTTCTTTATCTTTAATATCATGAAGAATAGGGGCACTGGATGAATCTTCCATCAACTTGAACTGAAAACTGATGGTTTCATTTAACATCTCCTTCTAGGAACCCGAGTCATTTGTCACATGAATTCAACTTCTAAAATAATCCCTTAGTACTTTCTATCATGGTCTTCCAGTTCTATTACCTTCCAAAATTTCAGTAGCCTTCCACCAAGCACCAAATGTCACCCCATGAATGAAACACGCCCCATGACACCTATGACCAAGAAGACTTTTGATATTCCAGTAACACTATTGATACTACCACCATCTTCTGGTGACATTCTTATGGATGCCTGATAGACCACCTAACCTAAGGAACCCTAGAAGTCTTCCACCAAGATCTTCCTATCACCAACAATGGAACACACCTCATGAATCATGACAGTAAATTGGACTTTCAATATCCTAAAGACACCTCTAGTACTTTCCTTGTCTTTTGGTAACATCCTTAGAGTCCTTGATAAACTGCTACACCAGATTCTTTCCCCTGTGTTCTACAATCAAACACTTCAACCTTCCTTTGATACCATGTGTTGGGGATCGAAGCTTGAAGAAACAATCATGGAACTTGATTCAGAAGATCCCTCGTGAATTTGGTGTCTGGAACTGGGAAGTCCATGCACCCCATCCACTGCACCAAGTTTTCCTTGCATCTGGTTATAGTCCTCCCAAGGTCTTCATTCACAACAATGAACAAAAGCACACGACAAGAAAACATGCATGCAAGCACAAAGTAAAAAACAATGCACAACAGGATTATATGGTTCGGGATTTCTTTCTAAATCCATAGGAAAACAACATCATCATTTTCATTCAATGAGAAGAAACATCTAGGTTACAAGAATTTCCATCTTCCAAAACTCTAACTAGATCACTGTAAAATGTTCCATCAACATACTTCAGTCATCTCATCTTCTAGCTCCCTTCTTCTGGTCTCCTCCCTTATGGGTCTCGGCCTCTACCTTTGGCTCTGGTGCCTTTGGCTTTGTGTGTGCCCAGGTTGGCTTCCCCAGAAGGGGAGCCACCTCCACCTTTGTTAGACCTTGTCTTCTGCTCATTATTCGTACTCAAAAAATGTCACTGCATCCATTTATATATACCCCAAGTCCATATCTCCAATTAATATAGTTAACATTAATTTTTTCATCCCTTAATATTGAGAACTAATTCTCCATTAATGTTTGGAGAAAATCCTCAATTAATGTTGAAATAAATATATCCATTAATAAATTTCTCTCTCTAATAAATGGGCTAGACCCAAATCAATTTTAACTTGAGAATAATTTTCACAGGTTCAGTCTAACCGAGTCTTTTAGAAATGTGGAATTTTATCAATTATACCTTGATGGTTAAGAGAAATTTGGTGTGTGAAATAAGAGGGCTTCTCTTTTTTCTAATGTTAGCATTGTTGATGCTACTATTTTCTATGTTCAAGAGTAGGGGGATCATGTATCAAATATTGGTTTGTCTAGGGATGGTTTTGATGAGGGCATGTCCACTGCTGCATTGGAGCATGGAGGTGGGGCTGATCAGTCGGCTCTTTGTTGGGGCAGAGCCCGACGTCACAGCGAAAGAAGTCACAAAACACCAAAGAATTCACCCAAATGCCTTTTATCACCCGAAGGAATTTTACACAGAACCCAAAGGATTTTTCCACCTGAAGGAATTTTGACATACTCACCCAAATTATTTTCACACCACACCCAAAGGCATTTTTACAACACACCCACACCCATGAATGTACCATTTTTATGTACTACCAATCACTACAATTGGGACACACTGCTTGATCTCTGCAACCAAGAATACTTTCAATGCATCGCGCCATCATGAATCTCTTTTCATGCCGTCGTTGACAATTATCTCACCATCATCGCATGTCGTTGTCTTTGTCATCTCTTCAAACGAGCTATTGCAAGCGGTAGCCTCTTCCCAGTTATCTCTAGGCAGCTACATCTTGCATGCCCTTCCTATGCTTCTTTATCACATCCCCATATATATAGAGGCATGCACCACCCCTCTCAAAGATAAGAAACATATATTTTTTTCATATCTAATCCCACATATCTATTTTTTTCCATATCAAAATCTTTTATCCCTTTTTCTCTCTCTCATATTCAAATTTTAAAATCAAAAAATATCCTAAAAATATTCACCTTGATTTAATATTTAAATACTCCACCATCATACCCACCATTAGCGTTATCATGATTGTCGGCTCCACCATCATCGACTCAGCCATGATCAGATTTTTCACATCAACTCCACCTTAGTTAGATCTTCATCTACATCAGATCATCCACGTCGACATTGACATGATTCATCGCAACCATTACAGTTTTCATCTTTGCATATCTCTGACGAAATCCTCAATGAAAATCCATCACTATATCTTGATCTTCTTAGGTCAGAACCGTGAACCTCCTCTGATACCAATTGTTGGGGAAAATCTTGATGTCACAGTGGAAGCAGTCAAAAAACACCAAAGAATTCACCCAAATTCTTTTTATCACCCGAAGAAATTTTACACATCACTCGAAGTATTTTTCCACCCAAAGTAATTTTGACATACTCACCTAAAATATTTTCACACCACACTCAAAGGAATTTTTACAACACACCCACACCCATGAACATACCATTTTGATGTACCATCGATCACCATAACCGGGACATGCCTCTTGATCTCTGCAACCAAGAAGACTTTTGATACATGGAACCATCATGAATCTCTATGTATGTCATCATCGATAATTCTCTCTCCATCATCACACATCGTTGTCTTTGTCATCTCTTTACATGAGCTAATGCAATTCGTATCCTCTTCCCGTTTATCTCTAGAAAACTACATCTTTCTTGCCCTTCTTATGCTTATTTATCACCTCCCCATATATATAGAGGCATGCACCACCCCTCTCAAAGGTAAGAAACATATTTTTTTCATATCTAATCCCACATATACCTTTTTTCCATATTAGAATATTTTATCCCTTTTTCTCTCTCATATTCAAATTTTAAAATCAAAAAATATCCCAACGCTCTTCAAGAGGGAGGTGGCATTGAAGTAGCGGCGAGGTGGCATGCAGAAATCATTTCTGATGGGCAGCACGAAGTGGCGAACAAGAAGCCTACACCTCAGGAGCATATGTAGGATGGTCAAGGTGTCCCTTGGGTGGCATCTAAATGGAGGAGGGTACGTCATCGTCGGGGTCATGGAAAATGCTAAAACTTTTTATTTGATGTGATTTTTGTATTGTGGTTGTGGGATGGCAGAATATGTCATCTTTGTTTGGTGTGTGTGTGTTCTCATTTTTCTTCACACCCCTTTGTTATGTTTTTACTTTTTCAATAATAAAGTTTCTAGGTCATGAGTTTTCCTTATGGTTCGCACCGTTTTTAGTTAACTATAAAATTATAAATAATTAATAAAATTTTATATTTAAACTATATATGTAAATATGAAATAGAGTTTAGAAATATATAACTAGATTTAATGATAAATCAAAATATACATTTGAATAAAACATATAATGTTATAAAAGATTTCAAAATTTATTTACGAGTTATATTAAAAAACATATTATTTAACACTTATTGGTATTTTATTTTAGTTTAAATTTCTTGTATTTTATTCGTATATTTAATATGATGAAAATATTTTTAATTCATTAATATAAGGATCCAACCACTACCACAGATTCGAGTTTTTGCAGCGCCACCCCTTTAACAACACTAAAAAAACGCTGATAAAGGGGATACCCTTATCAGCTCTAAAAGAAACTCAGATAAAGGGTACTTTTAACAGCATTAAAAAATGCTCTTAAAAGTACACCTTTATTAGCGCTTTTTTTAGCGCTGTTAAAGGGGGGTTTATCAGCACTTTTTTAAGAGAACTGATAAAGACCCCCCCTTTATTAGTGCTTTTTTTACTAGCATTGATAAAGAATATATTTTTAAAAAATCATTAAAAGTAATATATTAGTATATTAATATATAAATATATTTTTATATTTATATTAATATAAATATAATATATATTTTTTAAATGTGTTATAGATAAGGATAAATAGAAATTTAAACTTAATATATAAGATTTTTAGTAAAAAAAGCTTATAAAATAATTTAAATAATATTTTTAAATAATAATTTTTTTATTTTTTTTGAATAATATTTATTTAATAACAATTTTAAAATAAAATATAATAATAAAAGATCTAAATTAAGTTGAAAAAACAACTCATACTTCAAGCAGCCATAACTTTTGATCCGGGTGTCTATTTGAGCTCTACCACATATCAAATCGAAGATTGTGACGACCTATACGCCTTTGTGACTTGAGAATCTCAATAAAGTTTTTTTCGAGGCCAAAAAAGGCCCAGAAGTCCTCCAAAGCTGAGTGTTTAGTCGGTGTACCCTGATTTTTTAACATTTGATGGATTTTAAGGCTCATTTATGGGGGTCTTTTGGCCATTTTTTAGTGGGGACTAAATTTATTCACAGGTCTTACATTCATATTGAAATAATGGTTTTCAAAATTTATAATTTTTCATAATGTACTGTTATTTATAATCAAATATATAACAATATATACATATTTTTTATATATTCACACCTAAAATTTTAATTTTATAAATAATTAATTGAACATATTTGTATATAAAATATATTTATTAATATATAATCCTTATCTAAATAAAAACTAATATCCATTTTATTTAAAATAAAAAATATTTATATTTATATACTTCTATAATGTGTGTGTGTGTGTGTGTGTGTGTGTATATATATTAGTGTGTGTGTGTGTGTTTTTGAAAACTGATATATATTATCTATGTATTCTAACATATAAATAGACATATTAATATATAATAATATAAATATGTATAAATAAGTATAATTATACTTATAGATACACATATAATATATATATATATACATGTGTATATATGTTGTATATATGTACTTATTTATTTATTTATAAACACTGTAGAGAGCCGATTTTTGCCTAATAAGACTTTAAAATATTTCTAAAAAAAATTCCAGAGCTGGGCGCTGAGACGGTGTACAATTCCGAGGCCCGTTGTGCCCTAAATTATTTTTTATAAAAAATGTTGAGTGTTTTTATATTACACACGCACAGTTAACTAAAGGAAATGAGATATCTCTTAAACGGTTGATCGGATCGAAAATCTGAGACCACAATTGGGTCTGGAACGTGGTGTTTTCCCTAAGCACGACATAAAATAAGTCGGTTCGGGACGTTCAGACCCCTCGCTCATTGGCAGTGTGTTAAATGGATAAATTTGTCATGACCTGTCCCCCAGGGCCCGTGTCGTGACTACCCCAAGACCGCCTTCAATAGGCCGGGGATGGTGACTAGTAATGAAAGGTGTATCCCTAAACGGGAAGGCATTTCCTTTAAACCAGTACAAACTCATATAGTAGAACACAACAAGAGGCAAACACGTAGACTAGAATGCAATAAAAGCAGTTGTGAAGTAAACTGTTGTTGTAAAGAGTGCTAAAAGTAAAGGGGACCTGAATACAAGTCCAACTAGAAAAAAAGTACATGTACAACTGAAAAGTACAAAACAGCTAAAAAGTGAAAGGAAGCTCCTGGATTGTCCACCACGGATCCTACCTAAAGGGTAGGTACGGCTCACGATCAGTAGTCTCTGCATCACGTCAAGCCAAAAAGTTCCAGATCCAATCACCGTTCAGTTCTAATTCCCTCAGCCTTGATCAACGATGTATGCCATCTGCACTAAACACAATAAGGTGTGGGTGAAGCCTGTGCAGGGGGTGAGTATAACGATACTCAGTAGGGACCCCGAGACCCCCGAAGGTCTCTCAAAATTTCACAACAAAAACCACAAGGCATGATCTCAATCACAGGGCACAAAGCAATATACACAGCTCAATTAGAGTCTCAGCTCAAACTAGGTATAAAACTCATAGAAACATGATATGATGCTAACCCACATAGGATTGCTATGAATGTTGATAGCCAGCCACGGATTCTTTAGGCCTAGGAACAAGTAACATTCTCTGTCACAATATCGAACACCTCGGATGATGGAGAACTTCTCCTCTATTGAGTACAGTGGGTCTGTTAGGTCACACAGAGTCGCTTCCCACTAACCTTGAATTGCTGAGGTACTCCTCCCCATCGTGTACCACGGGTCTGCCGGGTCACACAGAGCCGCCCTCCCTCATTGTGCCCTGCTGAGTTACTTCTCCCCATCGTGTATCGTGGTTGCTCCCCACTATGTCCTACTAAGGTACTCCTCCCCATCATGTACTATGGCCATCAAGTCACTCCGAGTTGAAAAGTTAGCAGTCATCAGGTCTCAACCAATCGCAGGGTTCCGTATGTGGTGCGCTAGGGAGAACCGCTCCCCAAGCCATTAGTCATATTTCAACCAGCACGAAGTCTCACAAAAAGGTAACCCTGTGATCTGTCACATCATAAGGGTTCCAATGCAATAGACGGCGCGTCAACCAGAAGCCTGGTCTGTGTGTTATTGGCATTTCACTACTGAGGGCCCGGTTGGATTCTCGTGCGAACCAACCCGGTTGTACTCCAAGTTTCTCCCAAAATTCTCATTGGGTAATTCAAAGGATCGTCTCGCTCCAACGATCCTGAAATCATAGACGGTTCGTCAAACAGACATCCAGTTCTTGAGATAAGGCCCTTTTAGTATTCTTGGGCGGTACTGGGTCCGGGTCCGGTCCGCCTCAGTCGGACCAGCCCGACCCGGTTCGGTATGGGCCGACCTCGGTCGACCCGGCCTGACTCGGTTCTGACCCAACTCTGGTCAACCCAGCCTGCTTGGCCCAACCCGACCCGACTGGTCCGCGGGTCAGGCTGCTAGGCCGCGGGTCGGCCCGCTGAGCGGCGAGTCGGTCCGCTGGACCGACCCGGCGGTGCCACCCGCCTGGAAGCGCAGGCCGCCAGGGATACCCGGACGTGCCGCGTTCGGGTAGGGCTAACGTGGCATGGAGCCACATCAGCAATTCAACCCGTGGGGGTTGACCCCAACGTGACGCCACAAGGCGTCGTGGGTCCTCTGTGCCACGGCTGACGGGCCACGGCTTTGCCGCTGGCACGTGCCCCGTCCACCGGCCATCGTTCGATCCAACGGCCCCTTTCTCCCACCGCGACCAACATAGGTCGCGGCCTTGCTGTCGCGTGGGTGCACCGCCAGGGGCGCGCCCCACCTCCGCTCTGTCAGCTCCCTCACAGCCAGTCGGCGTGCCGGCCGACCCCTCCTCCGGTCACTATGGCTGACGAGCCGCGACCCTCCTTGTTCATTGGCAGCACGTGACGGTGCACCATGCCTCCTCCTCGGCCATTCGGTGTCGGCCGCTCCGACGATAGTCACGGCTTTGTGTCGCAGCCTCCTCTTGCGGCGTGCGTCGACGCACTATCCACCATGTAGCTGGTCGGTGTCATCACATTGTCCGTCTTCCATGGAGGCACAAGGATGTAACAAATATAGCTGAGGGTTCGGGCCAGGTTCATTAGACCCGTGCCCTCCACGTTAGCTCATAACACAAGGGGGGTTAAGGGTTTAATAACAATTGAATTGAACAACAAGATAAACCCCACAAGATTCCTTGCAATATCCTCCCGAAAAGACGAATGAATTGCTGGTCAACCCATTAGTCAGTTGACCCACGTTCTTCATGTAATTTCGAGAACGGGGAAGAGGGAATCAAAAAAATACACAAACAAAAAATAACCCCTACCTCGAATAGTCGGAGAAATGTATGTGCTTGAAGGTGGATCATGTTCTTCATTCCTGTAACCAATTCCCAACGACGCCACTCGTACGCCGCCCTTCGGTTCATGGTTCGGTGTCGTCTGTCACCTCCCACTGGGTCAGCTCCATCTTCTAAGGGTCTGGCATCACGGTGCTCATTTATCACTTCGTTTCTTGGTGAAGCTGTTCCGATACCTTCCCCCAAACTCCATATATATAAGTGAGGGGGAGGGTAAGTAACGACGTTGGAGTTTAATAGAGGTCATTAATTAGGAAGCTTTCTAATTCCCCAACGACTTCATTACTTGGGTGTAAAGACCTGGAAATTCTGTAGAAATTTTTTTCTTAAATACATGGGAATTTTACAAGACTGCTAAAATTTACGGCGCTTGATTCTGAGGCCCGCTGTGCCAGGAATCAATTTCTAAAGTTTTTTTCGGGTACGTTCAGTAAAATTACAAACAGGTTTTTATAACTTTTGAATCGGTGCTTGAAATTAAAATCTGAGGGCACCGTTGAACTCGTAGCGCCAATTTTCGCTTAATAAGACTTTCACCTCGATGGTAGTTAGTCGAGAATAAATGTTAGTTTTTGGCTTTTTATAAAAAAATTATAAAATAAAGTGTGCAACAACTTTATTTTATTTAAGCCACCTTTGGGTGTGTGGAGGTTAAAAACTCCAAGAGGAGGTTGGAGGTGGGGGCCACCACACCTTAACCTCCCATGAGAGGTTATGGTAGTGGGGCCCACCCGAACTCAACCTCCAATGGGAGGATAAATGAAGTGGGAACCACCCAACTTTTAACCCCTTGAAACTATTCATTAAGTGGGGAGAACCCTTGAACTCCCCAATTAATGGTGCCACCACCCTTGAAGCCTCTCCACCTTCCCATTTAATTAAATGGAGCCAACTCCTTTAATTAATGCACCAACCTCTCATGGATTAATTGGAGGAGCCTACATAATTAATTCACCTTTTTGAAATTTGTGCCAATGATTAAAATAATAGATGAACTATTATTTTGGGCACTTTCTTTTCATTGATCTTGGGAGAAAAGAAAGTTCTCTCCAACGAAGAAATCTCTCCAACAAAGAACGCTCTTCAGGAAAAGAACGCTCTCCTGACAAAGAACGCCGACGACGGGCGCCTTCCACTACAAAGAACGACCTCCTCTAACCTTCTTCCACGGACTCCTTCGACGTGGGACGTGTTTTTCTACCACGGATCGAAGGCCATCTTTCTGCGATGTCAACGAATGACAACCGGAGAATCAAAGGTAGGGGTTTAGTTTCTTTTAAGCATTATGTCCTTCCTTTCTTTTAAAAATGAAGAACGATGATGTTCATATTTTACGGGTGGAATATTGTTCTTCGTTCTTGAGAACCAATTGTTACCACCCTAAACGCGGAGGGTGCGGGTCAAACCAACATGGCCCGACCCCTCCGCCAATCTTGTTTTGATTGAACTTCGGCTTACCGATGCAGCAAGAGGAAACGAAGGTGGAAACGACGAAGGTCGCGCTACCTGTGGCCTCCGAGAATCGTGCCGCCCCCGCGGCGCACCGGTGCTCCTGGACAAACACTGCCGGCCGAGTAGAGCTCGACCCGCCTACCCATGGCCTCCCGACGCCCGGCCCAGCGCGCACCCCAGCCGAACCCGCGGCCTGCCCCGCGGCCTACCCAGCCCCGCCGGCGCCCTGCCTGGCGCCCGCACGCACTGCCCGCGCCCCCCGTGCGGTGAACGGCGCCCCCGCACCCGCCCGGCACCCCCGCGCGCTGCCCGCGCCCCCGTGCGGTGAACGGCGCCCCCGCACCCGCCCGGCGCCCCCGCGCGCTGCACCGTGTGCTGCCCAGCATCCCCGCGCACTGCCCGGCGCCCCTGCACCCTACTCGAATCCCCCGGCGCCCTACCCGGCACCCCCAGCGCCCTGCCTGACACCCCCGGCGCCCTGTCGTGGCCTGCCCGGCCCCTACCACAGCCTTCCCGGTGCCCCCGCGCCCTGCCCGGCGCCCCTGCGGTGTCCCGGCTCCCTCGTGGCCACCCGGCCAAGCCGGTGTCTCGACCCCCTCGTAGTTCCCTGGCTGAACCGGCCCAACCGTGCCCACCGGGCCGATCTGTGCCGGGCCACGCCCTCGCAACGCTCTGGGCCAAACTGGCCTCGATCCCAGGCCGAACCGCCCCCGTAGTCCCCTAGGTCTGGCCCAGCGGACCGGGTAGAACATAGTGGGATGACCCGCCCAACAGTTCAGGTCAGACCCAACAGGTCTGTCCGGGTTGACCCAGACAGGGTCGGCCCAGACTGGGTTGGGCCAAGTTGTTCTGACCGGGTCGGACCAGACCCGGGCCCACTACCGACCCTTTACTTCCTTTGGCCATAACTTTGGCACCAGACGTCTGTTTGACGAACCATCAGCGGCGCTGGTTTTCTTGGAGTGTATTCATCCCTTTGAGTATACCCCACTAGAGTTCAGGGTTTAGTTAAGATATGGTCAGGTTGGATCATACTCGAATCCAACTGGGCCCCAGGACTAAAAGGCAAATAACTCACATACCGAGTGTCTGATTGACGCGCCGTCAGTTGCGTTGAGACCCCTATGATGAGGCAGACCTTTGAGATACTTCTTAGTGGCACTTACCGACAGTTGGAGTATTTCCCAATAGATCATGGAGCGGATCCTTCCAGTGACAAGCAAACAGAGTGCGGAGACCTAGTATTTGGCAGACCTGATGACTGCTTGACCGATTTGACTCGGAGTAATTTGACTAGCCCAGTGGGGAGAGACTGGTAGTTGGCGGCAGACCCATGGCGGAGGAGAGCCTGGTAGTTAGAGGTTGACCAGCGGTACTCGACAGGAAGATTACCTCTGTAGGCTATTAGGGGGAGCTCTTGGTAGGTGGTGGGAGACCCACAGTGGAGGAGCACCTGGTAGTTGGCAGTAGACCCATGGTACTCGATAGGAGGAGTACCTTAATAGTCCAAGGTTAGTGAGAAGCGCCTTGGTGTCACGACAGACCCACTGTACTCGACAGAGGAGGAGTTCTCCAGTAGTTGTGGTTTCGATAATAAAAAATCTTGGTTTGAGCTGAGTCATTGACTTTTGTGTTTTCCTCATGATTGAGATGGGTTACTAGATAACTTAGGTATATGTATAGGCATATAACTAAGTAATGGTTATCCATTGATTTCATACTTTTTGGTTTATCCTTATTGGATTTTGTGATACCTTGAGGGTCTCGGGGTCCCTAATGAGTATCGTTATACTAACCCCTACACGGGCTATGCCTACACCTCGTTGTGTTGGTTGTAGATGATGGACAGTGCTGACTGGGGCAGAGTGTAGAAGGACTGGACGATACCTAGAGGTGGACCACTCGGCGTGATAGTACACGGAGGAGACAGACGGATATGGAGTATTGAGGAGACCATCTGTACCTACCCTTCAGGTAGGAACCCTGGAGGACGACCCAATAGTTGCTTTAATTTTCTTTAGTTGTAATTGTACTTTCTTGTTGGGCTTGTATTTCCAGCCCCTTTTACTTTCCATCACTTATTTTGTATACAGTTTTACTTAGTGTTTTGCTTCCAGTTGTGTACTCTGTTGTGTTTATTTTTCAGTTATAAAGGCAATGCCTTCCTAGTTTAGGAATTTATGCCTTTGGTGCTAGTCTCCAGCCCCTGGCCTATAGAAGGTAGGCTTGGGGTAGTCCCAATACAGGACCCTGGGGATGGTTCGTGACAAATGGGTATTATAGGTGTTGGTTCTACCGCAAAACTTAGGACTCTGATATTTATTTTCTGTGAAGCAATAGTGTTAAGGGTACTAAGTGTGGTTTTCAATTCAGGGAGTCCAGTGTTGGTGCGGACGGCCGTCGTATCCACACACCAGGACCCTGACTTCTGATTTCTGACTTAGTGCACAAAAACACTGATTGCGTGTGTGTTTTCAAAAGTTTTTCTTTAAGTCATATCAACCAGTTCAACTCACTAGGTATAAATATTTTGACCGTGTTGCATCGTTTTCTTTCAGGATGCCTCCCCACGGATGACTAGTTAGAGCCCCGAGAATTTTATGCACTGACATCCCACCGAGCAATGAGGCCTCAGTGCAGGGCCCTTTTTTAGGGGAGGCACCAGCAGTACTACTTTCCGTTGGGCCACCGATGCCACCAGTCCCAGTAGCAGATGATGCATGCCACTTCAGTGCATTGTACGAGTTCCATTGCTAGAGGCTACTCAGGTTCAGGGGAGAGATGGACCCATAAGCGGCTGAGGATTGGTTGGAGGCTGTGATGAGAGTCTTCAGGCTAGTAGGGACACTAGAAAACTTCATGGTGATCCTTGATGCCAGCCTCCTTCATGCAGTAGCAGGCAGATGGTGGAGCCTAATTCTCCAGGTGCATGACGAGGCGACGCTACTATGGACAAACTTCAAGAGCCTATTTCGAGTGGAGTTTTTCCCAACCACCCTTCGAGTAGTGCGGATACAGGAGCTAATGCATCTACAGCAGGGTAGCATGATAGTTGCATCGTACTCAGCGAGGTTCACCGAACTCTCGCACTACTCCACTGATATGGTACGAGACCCATTCTTCAGGGCCTGGACCTTCGAGCAGGGGCTCAGGTGAGAGATCAGAGCTCCGATGGTCTCACTCATCATCCCGATGTAGGAGGGGGTGCTAGAGAGAGTCCTCCTAGTAGAGAGTTTCCTTGATGAGAAGTCTCTAGTAGCAAGACCCACCACTACCCGACACGCAGCAGAGTCTTCTATAGCTGGCAGTAGACAGGTGTCGCAGAGGTCCAAGAGGACCATACCTATAGGTGGTTGACCGCATGACTCAGGATCAGTTGTGCGGGGCACCCAGAGTGGAGATAGATCCAATCATTCCAGGAGCGGACAATGTTATTCATGCGGTGGGCTTGGTCACATGGCTCGAGACTGTCTGACCCGCTGTTTTGATGATCAGAATACAGTTGAGGGACCTCCCAGGCATAGGAAGAGGTTTGATCGAGGCGGTCCGTAGGGAGGAGGCGGACGTGGCAGAGGAGTTGGATGTGTAGCTGTCGGTGGAAGACTTTTCTAGGTGTTTCCACCACCACCACCAGGAGGTCCACCCCGACCACAGAGAGTGGGTGGACAGGGGAGAGCCCAGATTTATGAAGCTGAGGCTTACGATCATGGCGCTACGGAGATGATTTGAGGTACGATATGTGTATACTCCACCTTAGATGTAGTTCTTATAGACACAGGCTCCAGTCACTCTTTCATTGTCACTGCCTTTTTTCAGATCTCAGAGATTCTGAAGGAGTTGTTAGTTCAATCATTACATCTAGAGACTTCTACAGGAGTTGATTCGACGATTACGCACTAGTGCCAGCAGTGCGAGCTTATGCTAGGAGGCGAGAGATTCGGCTAGGATCTCCTAGTAGTGGCGTCGAGGCCTTACGATGTCATCTTGGGTATGAAATAGTTGTCTACAGTCCATGCTTAGATTGAATGTATTAGGCGAAAAGTGCAGTGTGTTCACCCGAATGGGACCAGTTTTACCTTCACCGACAAGAAGGGAACCTTTGCAGCATAGGACGGACTTACTTGGAGGAGGGTGCATCCGAGAACTCACCAGTTGGCTTGCCCTACCCTCAGAGCAGTTGATGTGGAGAGTCTGACTTATCCTGTAGTGGTGGACCAGTACACGGATGTTTTCCCAGATGATGTTCCATGACTACCTCCTCACAGAGAGGTGGACTTCTACATTGACTTGTACCCCAGGACGGCACCGATATCTACTCCAACATATTGGATGGATCCCGCTGAGCTTTGTGAGCTACGGGTACAGCTAGAGGACTTGTAGGGGAAGGGATTCATTCAGCCCAGTGTTTCTCCTTGGGCATCCCCAATTCTGTTCACCAAGAAGGCGGATGGGAGCTTGAGGCTTTGTGTCGACTACCGTCACCGGAACCAGGTGACTATGAAGAACAAGTACCCACTCCTGGGGATTGACGGCCTCTTTGATAAGCTGAAGTGAGATCAGTGGTTCTCGAAGATAGACCTTAGATCAGGATATCACCAGCTCAGAGTTCGAGACGAGGATGTGCAGAAGACGGCCTTCAGGTGTTCGTACGGTCACTATGAGTTCTTGGTTATTCCCTTTGGCATAACCAATGTTCTAGTAGTGTTAATGGGACTCATGAATAGGATATTCCAGCCTTACCTCGATCGCTTTGTCATAGCCTTCATCGACGACATTATGATCTACTAGACTATTGAGGAGGAGCATGCCTACCATTTACAGGTAGTACTGGACACACTCCGAGAGAACTAGCTTTAGGGTAAGCTCTCAAAGTTCTAGTTTAGGATTCGAGAGGTTCACTTCTTGGGACACGTCATCTTGGAGGCAGGAGTTTCAGTAGATCCAGCGAAGATTGAGGCGGTACTTGCTTGGGAGCCACCCAGGAGTGTGACGGTGGTATGGAGTTTCCTGGGTTTGGCTGGATACTACCGTAGATTCGTTCCAGACTTCTCCAGAGTTTCAGCACCACTATCAGCCTTGACGAAGAAGGGGAAACCCTTCGTGTGGTCAGAGAGATTCCAGTAGAGATTTTAGGAGCTGAGGCAGAGGCTGACTAGTGCCCCCATCTTGAGGGTTCCATAGGAGGGTTTAGGGTACCTAGTTTACTACGACGCATCAGGGACTGGACTTGGGTGAATCCTGATGCAAGATCGAGCAGTGATTGCTTATGGTTCTCGTAATCTGAGGCAGTACGAGAAGAACTACACTACCCATGACCTAGAGTTAGCAGCAGTGGTCTTCACCTTGAAGATGTGGTGACACTATCTGATGGACGAGAGTTTTATCATGTACTCTGGTCATAAGAGACTCATGTATATCTTCTAACATAAGGACATGAACCTGAGATAGTGGCGATGGCTCGAGTTCCTCCAGGACTATGAATTTGAGATAGTCTATACTCCTGAGAAGGGGAACATTGTAGAAGATTATCTTAGCAGGAGATCTGGTATACAACTACTAGGAGAGGCGATAGAGCAGCTGGATTCTTTACAAATATCCTTTGTGGATAGAGATGGAGCAGCCTTTCTACATTCTATTATGGTCACTCCCCCTCTTCTTCAGCGAGTTAGGGAGGTAGAACATGGGGACGCTGACTGAAAGAAACGACGTGATCATATATCCACAGGGCAGGCACCTGATGAATTTTATGAAGGTGGGGAGCACGTCATCCTCTTCAGAGGATGTACCTTGGTACCAGTGGCACTTCAGGAGGAAGTGTTGAGGGAGTTCCACACATCCCCTCTAGTGGTACATCCAGGAGTGGCGAAGATGTACCAATATCTTCAACAACAGCACTGGTGTCCAGGTATGAAGAAGGCGGTAGCGGAGTTTGTCTCACGGTGCCTCACTTTACAGTAATTGAAGGCAGAGCACCAGGTACCAGCAGGCTTGGTTCAGCCTTTAGAGGTCCCAGAGTGGAAGTGGGATGGGATATCCATGGACTTCATGATGGGTCTTCCACGTACATCCAGGGGTCACGACTCGATTTGGGTGATCGTCGACCGACTCACCAAGTCGGCCCACTTCCTATTGATCAGAGAGAAAGTTTCAGTAGAGAGATTGGGATGCCTCTATGTGTAGGAGATTGTGAAACTACATGGAGTACCTTTCTCTATTTTCTTCGACCGTGACGCACGATTTACTTCTCAGCTATGGAAGGGGTTGTAGGATGCTTTTGGGACATACCTTCACTTGAGCACCGCCTTCCATCCTCAGACAGATGGTTAGACTGAGAGGACCCTCCAAACCCTCTAGGACATACTACATGCACATGTCCTCGACTTCGGTGGCAGCTAGGAGGATCACTTTCCTTTGGTGGAGTTTGCTTACAACAACAGTTATCACTCCACCATAGGGATGGCACCTTTCAAGGTGTTGTACAGGCAACCTTGCAGATCACCCTTGTGCTAGACAGACCCTAGGGAGTCAACAATAGTGGGACCAAAGATGTTATGAGCTATTATGGAGAAGGTGCAGATCATCCAGGAGCGGATGAAGACTGCACAGAGAAGACAGAAGTCTTATGCTGATAGGTGATGGAGACCTTTGGAGTTCGAGGATGGTGACCAGGTCTTTCTATGGGTCTCACCTTAACGAGGTCTATGAATATTTGGATGAGGTGGAAAGTTATCTTTGAGATTCATCAGACCTTTCCAGGTCCTCAGAAGAGTAGACAAGGTGGCTTACCACTTAGTTCTTCCACCTCAGTTGCACTGGGTGCACGACATCTTCCATGTATCCCAGCTGAGAAGATGCGTGCATGACCCTTCCCACATCATCGACCATGGAGATATTGACGTCGACGATGGGGAGACCTTCACGGAGGTTCTAGTGGAGATTGGGGATCAACAGGAGTGGGTCCTACGTGGACGGTCTATACCTCTGGTGCGCATTCGCTGGTAGCACGGTAACTTCCAGGAGAGCACATGGGAGTGAGAGGCTCAGATACGTGCTCAGTACCCCCATTTGTTTCCATAGTTCAAGTTGTAGATTACGGGGATGTAAAGCCTTGAGGTGGTGAGAATGTAAAGACCTATAAATTTGGTGGAAATTTTTTTCTTAAATACATGGGAATTTTACTAGGCCGTGGAAATTTACGGCGCTTGATTCCGAGGCCCGGTGTGCCCGGAATCAATTTCTGAAGTTTTGTTCAGGTACGTTTAGTAAACGTACGAGCAGGTTTTTATAACTTTTGAACAGGAGCTCGGAATTGAAATCTTAGGGCACCGTTGAACTCGCAGCATCGGTTTTTTATTAAGAATACTTTCACCTCAACGATATTTGGTCGAGAATAAAAGTTAGTTTTTATCTTTTTATAAAAAAATAATAAAATAAAGTGTGCAAAAACTTTATTTTATTTGAGCCGCCTTTGGGTGTGTGGAGGTTAAAACCTCCAAGAGGAGGTTGGAGGTGGGGGCACCACACCTTAACCTCTGATGAGAGGTTATGGTGGTGGGGCCCACCCAAACTCAACCTCCCATGGGAGGATAAATGAGGTGGAGACCACCCGACTTTTAACCCCTTGAAACTCTTCATTAAGTGGGGAGAACCCTTGAACTCCCCACTTAATGGTTCCACCACCCTTGTAGCCTCTCCACCTTCCCATTTAATTAAATAGAGCTAACCTCTTTAATTAATGTGCCAACCTCTCATGGATTAATTGGAGGAGCCTACGTAATTAATTCACCTTTTTGAAATTTGTGCCAACGATTAAAATAATAGACGAACTATTATTTTCGGCGCTTTTTTTTTGTGGAGCTAGGGAGAAAAGAGAGTTCTCTCCAACGAAGAACTTTCTCCAACGAAGAACATTCTCCAACGAAGAACAATCTTCTTGCAAATAATGCTCTCCTGATAAATAACGCCGACGAGGGACACCTTCCACTACGAAAAATGACCTCCTCCGACCTTCTTCCTCGGACTCCTTCGACATGGGACATGTTCGTCTACCAGGGATCAACGACCATCTTTCTGCAACGTCAACGAATGACGACCGGCGAATCAAAGGTAGGGATTTAGTTTCTTTTAAGTGTCATGTCCTTCCTTCCTTTTAAAAAAGAATAACGATGATGTTCATCTTTTACGGGTGGAATAATGTGCTTCGTTCTTGAGAACCAATTGTTACCACCCTAAATGCGGAGGGTACGGGCCAAACAAACATGGCCTGACCCCTCTGCCGATCTTGTTTTGATTGAACTTCGGTTTGGCGATGAAGCAAGAGGCAACGAAGGTGGCAACGATGAAGGTCACGCTACCCACAGCCTCCGCGAATCGCACCGCCCCCGCGGCGCACCGGTGCTCCCGGCCGAACACCGTCAGCCGAGCGGTGCCCGACCCACCTACCCGCGGCCTCCCGATGCCATGCCTAGCGTGCACCCTGGCTGAACCCGCAGCCTACCCCACGGCTTGCCCAGCTACGCCGGCGCCCTACCCGGCGCCCCCGCACGCTACCCGTGCCCCCACGCGCTGCCCCACGCGCTGCCTGGTGCCCCCATGCCCTGCCCGGCGCCCCCGCGCCCTGCCCCATGCACTGCCCGACACCCTTGTGCACTGCCCCGCGCGCTTCCCAGCACCCCTGCGCCCTGCCCGTCGCACCCAACACCCTGCTGCGCCCTGCCCGGCGCCCCTGGTGCCCTGCTGCACCCTACCCGGTGCCCCTGTGCCCTACCCGGCGCCCTCACGGCGTCCTGGCTCCCTAGAAGCCACCCGGCCAAGCCGGTGTCCCAACCCCCTCGTGGTACCCTATCCAAACTGGCCCAGCTGTGCCCTCCGGGCCAAGCCATGCTAGGTCGTGCCCTCGCAATGCTCTGGGCCGAACTGGCCCCGAGCCCAGGCCGAACCGCCCCCGCAGTCCGCTGGGCCAGGCCCAGCGGACCGGCTAGAACTTAGCGGGCTGACCCGCCCAACGAGCCAGGTCAGACCCAACGGGTCTGTCCGGGTTGACCCAAACTGGGTTGGGCCGAGTCGGTCCGACCGGGTCGGAACGGACCCGGGCCCACTACCGACCCTTTACTTACTTTGGCCATAACTTTGGCATCAGACATCTATTTGACGAACCGTCAGTGGCGCTGGTTTTCTTGGAGTGTAGTCGTCCCTTTTAGTATACCCCACTGGAGTTTGGGGTTTATTTGAGATACGATCAGATTGGATCTTACTCCAATCAAACTGGCCCCTCGGGACTAAAATGCTAATAACTCACAGACCAGGTGTCCGATTGACGCGCCGTCAGTTGTGTTGAGACCCCTATGAAGAGGAGAACATTTGAGATACTTCTTCGTGGAAATTAGCGATAGTTGGAGTATTTCCTAGTAGCTTGTGGAGCGGATCCTTCTAGTGATGAGCAGACAGAGTGCGGAGACCTAGTAGCTGGCAGACCTGACGATTGCTTGACTGATTCAACTCAGAGTGATTAGACTAGCCCAGTGAGGTGATCCTGGTAGTTGGAGGCAGACCCGCTGTACTCGATAGGAGGAGTATCTCTTCAGGCTATTAGGGGAGCGCCTATTAGTTAGTGGTAGACCCACAGCGAAGGACCGCCTCGTAGTTGGCAGCAGACTCGCGGTACTCGACAGGAGGAGTACCTCAGTAGTCCAAGGTTAGTGAGAAGCGCCTTGGTGTCGCGATAGGCCCACTGTACTTGAAAGAGGAGGAGTTCTCCAGCATCCGTGGTTTCGATAATGAAAATCTTGTTTTGATCTGATTCAATGACTATTGTGTTTTCCTCATGATTGATATGGGTTACTAGATAACTTAGGTAAATGTATAGGCGTATACCTAAGTAATAGTTATCCGTTGATTTCATACTTTGTGGTTTATACTTATTTGATTTTGTGAGACCTTGAGGGTCTCGGGGTCCCTACTGAGTATCGTTATACTCACCCCTGCACAGGCTATGCCCACACCTCATTGAGTTGGTTGTAGACGATAGACAGCGCTGACTGAGGCAGAGTGTAGCAGGACTGGACGATACCCAGAGGTGGACCACTCGGCGTGACGGTACACGGAGAAGATGGACGGACGTGGAGTGCTAAGGAGACCATCTTTACCTACCCTTTAGGTAGGAGCCCCGAAGGAAGACCCAGTAGCTGCTTTACTTTTCTTCAGTTGTACTTGTACTTTTCTGTTGGGCTTGTATTTCTAGCCTCTTTCACTTTCCAGCACTTCTTTTGTATATAGTTTTACTTAGTGTTTTGCTTCAAGTTGTGTACTATGTTGTGTTTTTTTCAGTTATAAAGGCAATGCCTTCCCAGTTTAGGGATTTATGCCTTTGGTGCTAGTCACTATCTCATGGCCTATGGAAGGCGGGCTCGGGTTAGTCATGATACGGGCCCCGGGGGACGGGTCGTGACAAATTGGTATCAGAGGTGTCAGTTCTACCGTAGAACTTAGGACTCTGATATTTATTTTCTATGAAGAAATAATGTTAAGGGTACTAAGCGTGGTTTTCAGTTCATGGATTCCAGTGTTGGTGCGGGCAGCCGATGTATCTATACACCAGGACCCTGACTTCTGATTTCCGACTCAGTGCACAAAAACACTGATTGCGTGTGTGTTTTAAAAAGTTTTTATTTAAGTCAGCTGAACTAGGTTAGCTCACCAGGTATAAATCTTTTGACCGTGTCGCATCTTCTTCTTTCAGGATGCCTCCCTATGGACAACCAGTTAAATCCCCGAGAGTTGTACGCACTGACATCCCACCGAGCGATGAGGCCTTAGTGCAGGGCCCTTTTCTAGCGGAGGCACCAGTGGTACTACTTCCCGTTGGTCCACCAATTCTACCAACCCTAGTAACAGATGATGCATGCCGCTTGAGCACGTTGCATGAGTTCCAGCGCCAGAGGCCACCGAGGTTCATGAGAGAGATGGAACCACAGGTGGCTGAGGATTGGATAGAGGCTCTGGTGAGAGTCTTCAGGCTAGTAGGGACACCAGCAGACTTCATGGTAATCCTTGCTACCAGCCTCCTTCAGGCAGTAGCAGGCAGATAGTGGAGCCTAATGCTCCAGGTGCATGACGAGGCGATGCTACTATGGACAGACTTCGAGATCCTGTTTTGGGTGGAGTTTGTCCCAGCCACCCTTCAAGCAGTGCGGATATAGGAGCTACTGCATCTACAGTAGGGTAGCTTGATATTAGCACAGTACTCAGCGAGGTTCACTGACCTCTCATGCTACTCCCCTGATATGGTACGGGACTCATTCTTCAGGGCCCGGACCTTTGAGCAGGGGCTCAGGTGAGAGATCAGAGCTCTGATGATCTCATTCAGCATCCTGACATAGGCGGGGGTGCTAGAGAGAGCCCTCCTAGTAGAGAGTTTCCTTGATGAGCAGTCTCCAGTAGCGAGACCAACCACTAGCCGACACGCAGTGGAGTCTTCTACAGCTGGAAGTAGACAGATGTCGCAGAGGTCCAAGAGGACCAGACCTACAGGTTATCGACCGCATGACTCAAGATCAGTTGTGCGGGGAACCTGGAGTGGAGAAAGAGCTAGTCATGCCAAGAGAGGACAATGTTATTCATGCGGCGGGCTTGGTCACATGGCTCGAGACTGTCTAACCCGCCGTTATAATGATCAGCAGACAGTTGAGGGACCTCCTAGGAAGAGGCAGAGGTTCGATCAAGGCAGTCCGCAGGGAGGAGGCGGACGTGGCAGAGGAGACGGATGTGCAGCTGGCGGTGGACGATGTTTTGAGGTGTTTCCACCACCACCACCAGGAGGTCCACCCCGACTACAGGGAGCGGGTGGAAAGGGGAGAGCTCAGCTTCATGTAGCTGAGACTTACGATCACGGCACTCTGGAGATGATTCGAGGTATGATCTTTGTCTACTCCACCTTAGTTGTAGTTCTTATAGACACATGTGCCAGTCACTCCTTCATTGTCACTGCCCTCGTTTGGAGCTCGGAGATTCCCAAGGAGCCATTAGTTTGATCCTTACGTCTAGAGACTCCTACGGGAGCTGATTCGATGATTACGCATTGGTGCCGGTAGTGCAAGATTACGCTAGGAGGCGAGAGCTTCGGCTGAGATCACCTAGTAGTGGTGTTGAGGCCTTACGACGCCATCTTGGGTATGGATTGTCTATCTATATTCCATTCTCAGATTGAATGTATTAGGAGAAAAGTGTGGTGTGTCCGCACGGATGGGACCAGGTTTACCTTCACCGACGAGATGGAAACCTTTGCAGCACAGGACGGACTTACTCGGAGGAGGGTGCAGCCGATCACTCACCAGTTGGCTTGCCTTACCCTCGGAGCAGTTGATGTGGAGAGTCTGACTTATCCTGTAGTGGTGGACCAGTACACGGATGTTTTCCCTGACGATGTTCCCGAACTACCTCCTCCCAGAGAGGTGGACTTCTACATTGACATGTACCTCACAACGACACCGATATCTACTCCAGCATATCGGATGGCTCCCGCTGAGCTTCATGAGATGCGGGTACATCTAGAGGACTTGCAGGGGAAGGGATTAATCCGGCCCAGTGTTTCTCCCTCGGCAGCCCCGATTCTGTTCGCCAAGAAGGCGGATGGGAGCTTGAGGCTTTATGTAGACTACCATCGCCTCAACCAGGTGACCGTGAAAAATAAGTACCCACTCCCGAGGATTGACGACCTCTTTGATCAGCTGAAGGGAGCTCAGTGGTTTTCGAAGATAGACCTCAAATTAGCTTATCACTAGCTCAGAGTTCGAGACGAGGATGTGCAGAAGACGGCCTTCAAGTGTCGGTACGGTCACTACGAGTTCTTGGTTATGCCCTTCGGTGTAACCAACGCTCCAGCAGTGTTCATGGGACTCATGAACAGGATCTTCCAGCCTTACCTCGATCGCTTTGTCGTAGTCTTCATCAATGACATTTTGATCTACTCGACTACTGAGGAGGAGCATGCCTACCATTTGTAGGTAGTACTGGAAACACTCCAAGAGAACCAGCTTCAACACTACTACAAATATCGCTTTTATCAGCACTAAAAATGGCCATTAATAGCATAGAAAAAGCGTTATTAATTCTGGAAAAGATAAAGGGTAGTCCCCTTTATCAGCACTCCAAAAACCGCTGATAAAGACCCCTTTTATCAGCGCTAAAAAAAGTGATGATAAAAGGGGTCTTTTATCAACGCTAAAACGAAGTGCTGATAAAAGGGTCTTTTATCAGTGCTTTCTTTTAGCACTGATAAAATACCCCTTTTATCAGTGCTTTTTTTAGTGCTGATAAAAATAAAAAAATAAAAAAAATACTGCCAATCTTGGGGGGGGCTTTTTACAGCACTTGATCCCCCATTTATCAACGCTTTCCACACACCCTCTAGCGCCCGCACGTACTGCCTACACCCTTTATCAGCGCTAGCCTCTCTAAATCATCCTTGTGCGTGCGCCCCTGCCTCCACCTGGATTTGATCTCGAGACCTCCCCCCTGTGCACCTAAAGACTTTACCACTCCCCTATATTGATTTGTTCTCTTATTTATGATATATCTATTTATTTATATATATATTTAGTTATATTTATTCGTATAGTAATATATATTTATATTAATATATATATAGTTATATTAATATATATATATATAGTTATATTAGTATATATATATAGTTATATTAATATATATATATAGTTATATTAATATATATGTATATAGTTATATTAATATATAGTTATATAAATATTCATATATTGGTATTTTAAATAAAATGGATATTAGTTACTATTTAGATAAAGCTAATATATTTTATATGTAAATATGTTTAATTATTTATTTAAAAAAATTTAACTCTTAGGCATGAATATATAAAAAATATGTACATATAGTTATATATTTTATTATAAATAGTACTTCATTATAAAAACGATAAAATTTCAAAGACATTATATCAATATGAATGTAATACCTTGGAATAAATTTATTCCCCACCAAAAAAAGCCAATAATACCCCCTTAAATGAGGCTGAAAATCCATAAAATGTTGAAAAATCAGGGCACCCTGACTAAAATCTTAGTTTTGGAGGCCTTCTGGGCCTCTTTTGGCCTCAAAAAACCCTTTACCGGGGTCCCCTGGTTCACATCGACATAGAGCTCGTCGTGGGATTCGATTTGATATGTGGTAGAGCTCAAACGGACACCCGGATCAAAAGTTATGTCCGTTTGAAGTTGGAGTTGCGTTTTCAACATATTTTGGATATTTTTTTAAATTTTTTTTTATTTTTTTAGTCTTCAAATTGTTATTAAATGACTATTAATCCATAATAATTAGAAAATTATTAATTAAAAATATTTTTTTAATTTTTTTATAAGCCATTTTCACTAAATATCTTATATATTAAGTATAATAAGTGTAAATGTATATTTATACTTATCTAAAATATATTTAAAAATTATATATTATATTTACATAAATATAAAAATATTGATATAATTATATATTAATATATTATTTTTAATTAATTTTTTTTGAAGTCAAAGCCTTTATCAGCGCTTTTAAAAAAATCACTGATAAAGGCCCCCCCTTTATCAGCGCTACTAAAAAAGCACTGATAAAGGGGGACCTTTTATCAGTGCTAAAAAAAGCGATGATAAAGGGGGGGGGCTTTATCAGCGCTAAAAAAAGCACTGATAAAGGGGTACTTTTATCAGCACTTTTTTTAGCGCTGATAACCCCCCCCCCCCCCTTTATCAGCGCTTTTTCATTAGCGCTGATAAAGGGGAGACGCTGGCCTTGCCCAGTTTTGTGGTAGTGATGGTAAGCTCTCGAAGTGCCAGTTTTGGATTCGAGAGGTTCACTTCTTAGGACACATCATCTTAGAGGCTGGATTTGCAGTGGATCTAGTGAAGATTGAGGCGGTACTTGCTTGGGAGCCACCCAGGAGTGTGATGGAGGTACGGAGTTTCCTATGTTTGGTTGGATCAACCGAAGATTTGTTCCAGACTTCTCCAGAGTTGTAGCACCACTATCAGCCTTGACGAAGAAGGGGAAACCCTTCGTGTGGTCGGAGAGATGCCAGCAGAGCTTTCAAGAGCTGAGGCAGAGGCTGACTAGTGCCCCCGTCTTGAGGCTTCCAGAGGAGGGCGTAGGGTACGTAGTTTACCGCGACGCATCAAGGACCAGACTTGGGTGTGTCCTGATGTAGGAGCGAGCAGTGATTGCTTATGGTTCTCAGTAGCTGAGACAACAAGAGCATAACTACGCTACCCATGACCTAGAGTTATCAGCAGTGGTCTTCACCTTGAAGATGTGGCGACACTATCTGATGGATGAGTGTTTTATCATGTACTCTGATCACAAGAGTCTCCGGTATATCTTCTCTCAGAAGGACATGAACCTGAGATAGCAACGATGGCTCAAGTTCCTCCATGACTATGACTTCGAGATAGTCTATAATCTTGGGAAGGGGAACATTGTAGAAGATGCTCTTAGTAGGAGATCTGGTATACAGCTGCTAGGAGAGGCGACAGAGCAGCTGGCTGCTTTACAGATATCCTTTGTGGATAGAGACGGAGCAGCCTTTCTACAGTCTCTTATTGTCACTCCCTCGCTTCTTCAGCAATTCAGGGAGGCATAGCATGGGGACGCTGACTGTGAGACACGACGTGCTCAGATATCCACGGGGCAGGCACCTGATGAATTTTCTAAAGGTGGGGAGCACGTCATCCTCTTTAGAGGACATACCTTGGTACCAGTGGCACTTCAGGAGGAAGTGTTGAGGGAGTTCCACACATCCCCTCTAGCGGTACATCCAGGAGTGGCAAAGACGTATCAGGATATTCAACGATAGCACTGGTGTCCAGGTATGAAGAAGGCGTAGTGGAGTTTGTCTCACGGTGCCTCACTTGCCAGCAAGTGAAGGTAGAGCACCAAGTACCAGAAGGCTTGGTTCAGCCTTTAGAGGTCCCAGAGTGGAAGTGGGATGGGATATCCATGGACTTCGTGACGGGTCTTCCATGTACATCCAGGGGTCACGACTCGATTTGGGTAATCGTCGACCGACACACCAAGTCGATCCACTTCCTACCAATCAGAGAGTAGGGTTCAATAGAGAGCTTGGGACGCCTCTATGTACAGGAGATTGTGCGACTACATGGAGTACCTTCCTCTATTCTCTCCAACCGTGATGCACGGTTTACTTTCCGACTATGGAAGGGGTTGCAGGAGGCTTTCGGGACACACCTTAGCTTGAGCACTTCCTTCCATCCTCAGACAGAAGGTTAGACCGAGAGGATCATCCAGACCCTCGAGGACATGCCACATGCATGTGTCCTCAACTTTAGTTGCAGATTGGAGAATCACTTTCCCTTGGTGGATTTTTCTTACAACAATAGCTATCACTCCACCATAGGGATGGAACCTTTCGAGGTGTTGTATGGGTGACCTTGAAGATCACCCTTGTGCTGGATAGACCCTGGGGTGTCAGCACTAGTGGGACCAGAGATGATACGAGCTACTACGGAGAAGGTGCAGATCATCCAGGAGCGAACCCATTTAATTAAATGGAGCCAACCCCTTTAATTAATGTGCCAACCTCTCGTGGATTAATTGGAGGAGCCTACGTAATTAATTCACCTTTTTGAAATTTGTTCCAACGATTAAAATAATAGACGAACTATTATTTTGGGCACTTTTTTTTGGTGGAGCTTGGGAGAAAAGAGAGTTCTCTCCAACGAAGAACTCTCTCCAACGAAAAATGCTCTTCCGGCGAAGAATGATCTCCCGATAAACAACGCCGATGAGGGACGCCTTCCACTACGAATAATGACCTCTTCCTAACTTCTTCCTCGGACTCCTTCGATGTGGGACGTGATCGTCTACCATGGATCGACGACCATCTTTCCGTGATGTCAACGAATGACGACCGGCGAATCAAAGGTAGGGGTTTAGTTTCTTTTAAGCGTCATGTCCTTCCTTTCTTTTAAAAATGAAGAACGATGATGTTCATATTTTACGGGTGTAATATTGTTCTTCGTTCTTGAGAACCAATTGTTACCAACCTAAACGCGGAGTGTGTGGGCCAAAACAACATGGCCCGACCCCTCCGCCAATCTTGTTTTGATAGAACTTCAGCTTGGTGATAAAGCAAGAGGAAACGAAGGCGGCAACGACGAAGGCCGCGCTACCCGCGACCTCCGTGAATCACGCCGCCCCTGCAGCGCACCGGTGCTCTCGGTCGAATACCACCATCCGAGTGGCACCCGACCTGCCTACCTGTGGCCTTCCGACGCCCTGGCCGGTGCGCACCCAAGTCGAACCTGCGGCCTGCCCAGACCCGCCAATGCCATGCATGGCACCCCCGCACGTTGCCCGGCGCCCCCGCACCCTGACCGGCGCCACCGCGCCCTTCCTGGAACCCCCGTGCATTGTCCGGTTCCCCCGTGCGCTGCCCGGAGCCCCCGTGCCCTTCCTGGCGCCCCCGACGCCCTGCTGCGGCCTGCCCGGTCCCTACCGCGGCCTGCCCAGCACCCCCGCGACGTCCCAGATCCCTTACAGCCACCCATCCAAGCCGGTGTCCCGGCCCCCACGTGGTGCCCTGGCCAAACCGGCCTAGTCACGCCCTTCGGGCCGACCCATGCCGGGCCTTACCCTCGCAATGCTCTGGGCCAAACTGGCCCTGAGCCCGGGTCAAACCGCCCCCAGAGTCCGTTGGGCCGGGCCCAGCAGACCGGGTAGAACATAGCGGTCTGACCCACCCAATGGGCTGGGTGAGACCCAACGGGTCTATCCGGGTTGACCCAGACAGGGTCATCCCAGAATGGGTTGGGCCGAGTCGGTCCGACCGGGTCGGATCGGACCCAGGCCCACTACCGACCCTTTACTTCCTTTGGCTATAACTTTGGCACCGAACGTCCGTTTGACGAACTGTCAGCGGAGCTGGTTTTCTTGGAGTGCAGTCATCCCTCTGAGTATACCCCACTGGAGTTCATGGTTTAGTTGAGGTAAGGTCAGGTTGGATCCTACTCGAATCTAACCGGGGCGCCGGGACTAAAAGGCTAATAACTCACAGATCGGGCGTCTGATTGATGCGCTGGTAGTTGCATTGAGAACCCTATGATGAGGTGGATCTTGGAGATACTTATTCATGTAACTTAGCAATAGTTGGAGTATTGCCCAGTAGCTCGTGGAGAAGATCCTTCCAGTGATGAGATGACAAAGTGCGGAGACCTAGTAGATGGCAGACCTAACGACTGTTTGATCGATTCGACTCGGAGTGATTCGACTAGCCCAGTGGGGAGCGCCTAGTAGTTGGCAGCAGACCCACGGTGGAGGAGCGCCTGGTAGTTGGCGTCAGACCCACGGTACTTGATAGGAGGAGTACCTCTACAGGCTATTAGGGGGAGCGTCTGGTAGTTGGCGGCAGACCCACAGCAGAGGAGCGCCTGGTAGTTGGCAGCAGACCCACGGTACTCGACAGGAGGAGTGCCACAGTAGTCCAAGGTTAGTGAGAAGCATCTTGGTGTCACGACAGACCCACTATACTCAACAGAGGAGGAGTTCTCCAACAGTCATGGTTTCGATAATGAAAATCCTGGTTTGAGCTGAGTCAATGACTTTTGTGTTTTCCTCATGATTGAGATGGGTTACTAAATAACTTAGGTGTGTGTATGGGCATATACCTATGTAATGGTTATCTGTTGATTTCATACTTTTTGGTTTATCCTTATTGGATTTTGTGAGACCTTGAGGGTCTCGGGGTCCCTACTGACTATTTGTTATACTCACTCCTGCACGGGCTATGCCCGCGCCTCATTGTGTTGGTTGCAGACGATGGACAGCGCTGACTGAGGCAGAGTGTAGCAGGACTGGATGGTACCTGAAGGTGGACCACTCGACGTGACAGTACATGGAGGAGATGGACGGACGTGGAGTGCTAAGGAGACCATCTGTACTTACCCTTCAGGTAGGAACCCCAGAGGATGACCCAGTAGCTGCTTTACATTTCTTCAGTTGTACTTGTACTTTCCTATTGGGCTTATATTTTCAGCCCCTTTTACTTTCCAACACTTCTTTTATATATAGTTTTACTTAGTTTTTTGCTTCCATTTGTGTACTCTGTTGTGTTTGTTTTCAGTTATAAAGGCAATGTCTTTCCAGTTTAGGGATTTACGCTTTTGGTTCTAGTTGCCAGCCCCTGGCCTATAGAAGGCAGGTTTGGGGTAGTCAGGATACGGGCCCCGGGGGTGGGTCATGACATTAGGGTTGGCAGGTCAAGTCATTTATTAGCTTGACACATCACTGGCCCCACCTCCTTTACTTGTCTATTGGAGGATATGAAATAAAATAACAAAATTATTTCATTTCTTTTCTTTTAAAAAGTCGCAAAATTTAACATTTTTTCTAAACCCACTGCGGTCAAAGTAAAGCCTCCCTTAAGTGAATCTCGGCGCTACAGATTCGACAGTGCCCTCGGATTTTTAATCTGAGCACTGGTTCAGAAGTTATAAAATGATGCTCACGTGTTTACTAAACGTACCCAGAAAAAAGTTCATAAAATTACTAACAGCCACCCTTGAACTGCGCCAGTTGAGGTTAGGCTCTGCCTAAGTGAAACACACCTCAATGAACCCAACAGTACTCTCATATTTCCAATCCGAGTTACCGTTTAAAATTTATAGATTTTACAATAAAATAATTGTCACTTAATTATTTTATTTATGGCCAAAAACTAACTTTCACTGGTGGCCCGCACCGGCCAATGTTAGTATCTTCCTAAAGAAATCATATCCTCACGAGTTCAGCAGTGGTCTCGGATTTTTAATCCGTGTTACCGTTTGTGAGTTATAATCATTTGAAAAATAAAATAACTTTATTTAATTATTTTATTTACGGTTATGCCATTTTCGGGTTTTCTCACCGGAGGTCTGCGCCGACTAAACTTAAGTCGCACCTAGGGTAAACCCGCCATTTTGAATGCAACAGTGCCCTCGGATTTCTAATTCAGGCAACCATTTATGAGTTATTCCACTTTTTTTAGGAAAACTACTTACGTGCGCTAATTAAAACTTAACAAAACTTTGACGGATCATTTCAGGCACTCCAGGCCTCGGAATCGCGCATCGTCAGATTTCGCGGTCTCGAAAAAAAAATCCATATAATTAAAAAAAATTATACAGAAATTTCAGGAAATTAAAAAATTAAATTATTAATTTATCCATTTAATAGCTCAAACTCGAATAACTCATGGACGAGGGTTCGAATGAAAAATCTGAGGCCATCGATGAGCTCGGAACGCAGGCTTTACCCAAAGCAGGGTGTAACCTTTGTCGGCATCGGGTGTTCATCTTATGTTTCATCATGGGAGAATAATTAAATAATTAAATAATTGTTTATTTAATTATTTGATTAATTTCTTTTAACCTTGCGAGAGGTTATAAATTCGTGGTTATGAGATCTTGGCCTCGTAACCCTTTTGACAATGACTCCTCCTCCTCTTCTCTCTTATCCTCTTCGTTGAAGAATGATGATGATGCCTTGGATATAGAAAGATCAAAGTGTGACAAACAAAACATGTTCTTCTCATCAAATCCCTGAATGAAACTCTTATTACTCTTATACTCAAATCCCAGTGCCCTCAGAAAATCTCGGAGTTTTGGCCAATCAGCATGTGTAATGTGATTTACAAAATTTTCTCCAAAATCATGGTGGCCAGACTTAGGAACTTCCTCTAATTGTTTGTCTCAGATAACCAAAGTGCTTTCATTCTAAAGAGATCTATTACGAACAATGCTTCCATTGCCTTCGAATTATTCCACTCTATGAAAACTCGCTCCTCATCCAAGCGTGGCACCATGGCAATGAAACTAGATATGATGAAAGCTTATGATAGAGTTGAATGGCCTTTTCTCAAACTTGTTCTATCCAGGTTGGGCTTTGGGAAGAAATAGATCTCTAAATTCATGAATTGTGTTATGTCTATCTCCTATAGAATCAATATTAATGGTTTCCCTTCAACGAGATTTAAACCATCAAGAGGCTTGAGACAAGGGGACCCCTATCACCTTACCTCTTCATTCTGGTGGCAGATGTCTTTTCTCATCTCATCCTAAAGGTGGCGGATCAAGGAGTTATCCATGGTGCTACGGTATGTAGAAATGGTCCCCCTATCTCTCATCTCTTCTTTGCAGATGATAGCCTCCATTTTTCATGTGCTACCCCGCAAGAATGCAGTGCAGTGTTGAATATCATTAATCTGTACAAAAAGGCCTCTGGGCAACGTCTTAATGCTTCGAAATCATAGTTATCTTTCAGTAAAGTCTTCCCACAAACTAAGAGAGAGGATTTGTAGCGAATGTGTGGGTTTCCGCTGGTTGATAAGCATCCTAAGTACCTTGGCCTCCCGACCCTGGTGGGTAGGTTGAAGAAACAAGTTTTCGGTGCGATTGTGGAAAGGGTGGAGAATCTGATTTGTCTTTGGTCTAGTAGAAAGATTTCCAAGGCGGGAAAGGAAGTTCTTGTGAAGTCAGTGGCCCAAGAAATCCCTTTTTATGCTATATCACTGTTTAAATTCCCAGAAACCCTCATTGATCAAATCCACTCCCAGTTGGCCAATTTTTGGTGGGGCTCCCATGAGGGAAAACATAATTCCCATTGGATGTCTTGGGAGAAGCTATGTGTTACAAAATTCTGTGGCGGCCTCGGTTTCAAAAATCTCAAATGGTTTAATGAGGCTCTTTTGGTGAAGTAAGGATGGCACCTTATTTACCACCCAAATGCCATGTTCTCAAAGGTGATGCGAGCTAAGTACTTCCCTCATTCTGACTTCCTGCATGCCCATCTGGGGCCACGACTGAGTTTTATATGGAGAAGCATTTAGGGAGAAAAATCTCTCATTGATTTGGGCTGCGTGTGGAGAATTACTGATGTGCATAATATTAACATTTGTAATGATCCAGGGTTAGAATATGGCATCAATCATAAGGTTTCCTCACCGGTTATTCCTGGATTTGAAGATGTAAGGGTCAGTGACCTGCTCGATGACTCACTTGAGGAGTGAGATTGGGAGAAGCTTTGTTGCTGGTTTAACGAGGTGGATTGTCAGCTCATCCTGAGTATCTCTCCCACACCAGGAATGGGTATTGACCAGATTTGTTGGACTGGGGAACCTCATGGGAGATATACTGTTCGTTCAGGTTACAAAATGAGGGTTCAAGGTTTGGCCCAGGTCTTTACCGATAATCAGTGGAAGTGCCTCTGGTCCCTAACCGCTCCCCCTAAGGTGAAATTTTTTTTATGGTAGGTCTGTGTTGGGGTTCTTCCTACCTGTGACTTTCTGGTGCAGCGACATTTGGCGGAGGACAACACTTGTCCTTTGTGCCTCCATTAAGTGTAATCCCCTCTGCATGAAATTCTTCCCTGCAAGGGGTGGAAGGGGTGTGGAAGGTTTGGAGGCCAGATTTTGGTATTTTCTTTGATCCTTCAATTGGGTTGGTCCCAAACCTTACTAAATGGGTGGCTTCTGTGGAACCGAGAGTGGTAGGGCTGATATGCACAATTGATTTGTTGGTTTGGACCTGACAGAATGAATGCATTTTCCAGATGAAGGTGACCCCTGATAACCTATGGGTGGATAGAGATTTGGAGTGGATGAATTCTTGGAAGAAAAGTGATACGGGGAATTCTTTAAGCCACACCTGACAAGAAACTCCTTTTTGGTCTCCCCCCATGAGGGTTTCTTCAAGATTAATACCGATGTTGTTGTCTCTGCTAATTCAAGGGCCGGTATTGGGCTCATTGCTCATAAAAATTTTGGCTGGATTTTGGAAGATCAGTGTAGGGAAGTGCCCAACTCATGGAGCCCTGTGGTGGCAGAGGCCTCGACCATCCTCTAGGGGATTCTTTTTGCCCGTTCAAAATTTTGACCCAAGATTCTGGTGGAATCCGACTGCCTCGAAGTAGTGAATGCTCTCTCATCAAAAGATGAGGATTTACATCCTTATGGTCTCATCTTGAGGAAGATCTGGTCCCTGGCCGATGGATTCGATGCATGAAAATTTTATTTCATCAAAAGAAATGGTAATTTGAAAGCCCGTCGTTTGGCTCGTTTTAGGAAACATTGGGGTGATCATTGTTGGGTGAACTCGTTCTCTGATTGGCTTTGTAATCCTAGTTTCCTTGATCAGTAGTTTATATTTTCCTTCAAAAAAAAACATAGCCATCAATCCGCACATAAACCATGCTCTTTTCAATTTCATTCGTTCTTCGTAGCCAAATAATTAAGCTCACTAAAAACTCAATGTTTTGTTGAGCGCGGCATACAGATGTGGAGATCTCGACCCGAGGATCACAAATCTGTGGTCGTCACAATTTTCAGGCTTAGAATGAAGATACAGCAGCCCGCGGAAGGGGTGACGTGGCGCTGTGATTTTGGAGTGTCTTCTGGGTGCGGCTTCGGGCGAGCTAGGCAGCGGGGTGAAGTCGGTCTGGCGGTGTGTGGCGAGTCTGAGGCGGCTTCAGCCGGTGGTCTGAGTGCACAGCAGGCGGCCATGCCGCGGGGTACGAGACTGTCGAGGGAGGACCACGGCGTAGGGGTGGCCAGTGTGAGGCGACGAAGCAGACCAGAGGCGTGGTAGGTGAGCGAGGCCAGAGCGGGAAGATCTGGCGGCAGGGCCGGCCCGAGGGCAAGCCATGTGAGCCCGTGGGCTAGGGAAACCAACGGGAAGGGGACAACATGTCGGCTTCATCCGTCGATGGTGTGTCTTCCCGAGGCGACCTATGGCTCAGAGTAGATCGTGTTATGAAGGCGGTTGCAGGTGTCTGGTTGGTTGACGTCCTCGCGGGGTCCCAAGGGGTTGCTTCATCCGAGTCGGGTAGCATTCCACCTACAATCATATGTTTTTTTTTCTTTTAACAATGTTAAAGGGCAAAATTTTAAATGACAGTCTTGGGAAACAATTTTACCTGGGCCGGAACTCTTCAGCGGAAGAGTCGGTCGTGTGAAGGGATGGCGGAGGAGGCCACGTGAAGCTATTAGGGTTGAGGATGATATGAAAACGTGAAAGAAAAAAGTTGATTGGAGAGAGAATGGGATAACAAAAATTGATGAAAAAAAGAAAGGCAATCAAGGAGGCGGGTGTGGTTGGCATGGAGTCAAAGCATGGGAGTCGACTTTTATTTTGGTGGTGGGTGGATTTTGGATATGGGGATTTAAGGAAATAAATTAAATTAAAATTAATAATATAATAATAATTTTATTATTATTTTCATTGGAAAACTATGTTTTGTCCGTAAATTATTCATGCGACCTCGGTTTCATGAACTGTCAGCGGCAGTGTGACCCTGACTTCGAGATAGAAATTATGAGTTCAATATTGGATGTATTTTTTGAAGGTTCCAGGCACAGCGGAAGCACGTGGGTGGATGTTCCCACTTGGCTTTTCGTCATTAGAAATGATCAATCTGGGATCAATACGACGATAAATGCCAGTCTCCACAGATCGAATCACAGAAATGGTCAAAGAAAAGAAAAAGTCCCGGAACCAAAAGGTAGGATCGTTACAGGTTGATTATAATTAATTTAATCAATTTAAAAGAAATAATTTGTGGGTGTTCTTTCTTCGTTGATGTTCTTGATCACGTTCTGATGTGATTCGCCGTTGTGTCACAGAAGCCAAGTGTAGACTTCCTCTAGCGGTGATCCACACGTGCACCTCGTATCTCTGGACATCGCCAAAGGAGTCTCCAGGTGCTAGCGTGGAGAAACCTTTGCTTGTGTTGTCCTCCTTAGATCATCTTGATCTGATGGAAGAGGATCTATCTCAGTCTTGAGAGCATTCTTGGAGGAAGAGGTTCTTTCGGGATTGAAAGAATTCTCCAGAATTGTTGTGCACAACGATTCTCTTGTGTGTAGAAAAAGAGTTGGGGTTTTGAGGATATTTATAATCAGGTTTGTGGTTGTAGAGTTATGACAATAAATAAATTCATTACGCATTTTATTTATTTCATTGACTCTTATTTAAAACCCCCATGTTGAATAATTAATTCCTTGACATGCGCCCATACTGATTATAATAAATATCATTTAATAAAATGATATTTTCCTCAAAATCCCGACTGGAAAAACTACATGGCATGTATTAATAAATACACAGTGTGTACTTGTTTTTCATTGAAAACTACATGGCGTGTACATTCAATGTACACAGCGTGTATATCTTGTTTTCATTTATTCATTTCTATTCCAAAATGAAAACTACACAGCGTGTACATTTAATAATACACAGCATGTAATTGTTTTCTAAATAAAACTACACGGCGTGTAATCATTGATACACGACGTGTACTTGTTTTATTTTATTTTTCCTCCAACATTAAAACGATTTAGGATTCCTTGAATAATTATTAAACCACGTACGGGAATAATCTTTATTCTACTTGAGATACTTGAATACACTTAGTGTGTGACCCTCTAGGCCTCTTTCTCGTTGGCATCAAACAGGCTTGCCTAAAGTCCAAGATTACTGTCTAGCAACGGGTCAAGGAACCCAAGATAAAGAAGTTGACACCGCATTGACGTATCACCTCATACGAACACTTACTATGTAATTTAATCTCTTTGTCTCAATATCTCATCAAGCAGGTTTCATGGCAGTGTCATAAACCTATATGTTTGATTCGTCGTTCTTTGACTACCTGAAATAAACTCGTCGTTTACACCATGGCCATGGAATTTAATGCGACAGTTCTATTTCAATCAAAGGGCCGAGATATCAACTTCCATAAATGGAAGGGAAAAATCCTTCCTCGACTTATCCATTAACAACATGTCAATCGTGACACACCCAACATACCCTACTTCCCGCCAATTGTCTGTGTGATGGTTTTCGTTAGTAAATCTAAGTGAGCGAGTCATGACATGAGTTAATGATAATCTTCCAGTCTAAGGACCATTACACATGCTCGTAGATAGCAATGTCTGATGACACCAAGACATGTGGAATTGCTACTAGAAGGTCTGTTCTCATAATCTCCCATCTTGGAGATTACCAAGTGTGAACTCCATGAGAGAGAGTCTTGTCTTATTATGAGTACTCACACATGACGGTTTGTATACTATGTGTCCTATCATAGTATTTCATCGAAACATAGAACTTTATTTAAGAATATTGTTATAGCATTTCAAGGTTCTCATCATAGTAGGGATCTTCCATGACCTTGTCAATGCAATAAATATTCCAGGACATTATTATATTATAGTCATGAAGAACAATGGACAATATATAATAAGCGAACATTCATGTAATCAAAGTACAAAACAGTAGGTTCTCAGGACACCAACCCTTACAAAATCCCACTTGGACTTGAGCCAACTGCCTACGACTTTTAGTCCGCTAGACCTCACATGATGATCATGTTTATGCTGAGTCAAGGCTTTAGTCAAGGGGTCTTCTATGTTGTCTTCCATGGAAATATTGCTCACTGCAACTTCACCTCTCTGAGAAAAATCCCTCAAGAAATTATACTTCCGAAATATGTGCTTTGTCCGCTGATGTGACCATGTCTCTTTTGCAAGTTCCACCACTGTAGTATGATCTTTACTGCTCGGTACTACATCCAACTCTTGGAAAAAGATTCACATCCATATTGCTTCTTTATCTGCCTCAGAAGCTGCGATATACTCAGACTCTGCTGTAGAATCTACCACCACACTTTTCTTTGAGCTCTTCCAGATCACTGCACCTCCATCCAAACTGAAGATGTATCCAGTCTACAACTTCATGTCATCTTGATCAGAATGGAAACTAGAATCTATATGTCCTCTGATGACTAGTTCCTCATATCATTCATAAACCAGGAACATATCCATAGTACGCCTCAGATACTTAAGGATAGTCTTGACTGCCATCCAATGGCAGTCTCCTAGATCATCTTGATATCTTCCTACCACACATAATGCGTAAGCAACATCTAGCCTCGTACATAGCATAGCATACATGACTGACCCAATTGTGGATGCGTAAGGGATCCTTTCCATTCTCTTTCTTTCCTCATGTGTCTGAGGACACATTTTCTTCGAAAGATGAATGTCATGTGACACTGGCAAAAATCCCCTCTTGGATTGTTCCATACTGAATCTCTTCAGTATCTTGTCAATGTATATACTTTGACTCAGGCCCAGCATTCTCTTGGATCTATCATGATGGATCTTGAGCCCAAGAATATATGCTACCTTTCCCAAGTCTTTCATGGAGAATCATTTATGCAACCATTCCTTAACTAACTGTAAGACAGGTACTTCGTTTCCAATTAGTAATATGTCATAAAAATGAACTATTAAGAAAATGATTGCACTTCCACTAAACCTCTTATAGACACAAGGCTCACATTCGTTCTTAACAAAGCCAAATTCCATTACAGCTTCATCAAAACGAATGTTCCATGACCTTGATGCTTTCTTTAATCCATAAATGGATTTATCCAACTTGCATACCTTGTTGGCATCCTTTGGTGTCACAAACCCTTCAGGTTGTGTCATGTAGACATCTTCCTGGAGGTTCCCGTTAAGGAATTCTATTTTGACATCAATTTTCCAAATTTCATAGTCATGGTAAGCGGCAATGGAAAATAGGATTCTAATGAATTTCATCATCGCAACCGGTGAAAAAGTTTCATCATAGTCAATTCCTTAACGTTGCCTAAAACCTTTTTCAACCAGTCGTACCTTATAGGTGATGACTTTCTCCTCCATGTCCAGTTTCTTCTTGAATACCCATTTATTACCAATAGGCTTAACATAAACTAGTGGATCTACCAAAATCCAGACTTGGTTTTGGTACATGGAATCCATTTCAGAATTCATGGCTTCTTGCCACTTGGCAATGTCTGTGCCTTCAACTGCTTCCTTGTAGGTAAGAGGATCATCATTCTCAACCAATAATGAGTCACCATCCTCTGTGACAATAAAACCATAATGTTCTGGTTCTCTCACATCACTTGTGCTCCTACCCAGTTCTTGTGTCTCTGGAATAGATTGTTCTTCCACAGGGCTTTGTGGAATCTGTTCTTGTACCAAATTCTGTGTATCTTGAGCCTCGACTTCATCGAAGTCTATCTCGCTCCGACTATCTCTTTTGGAGATGTGATCCCTCTCAAGGAATATGGAATATCTTGCCACTGTAACCTTTTTGTCTAAGGGGTTGTATAGGTTATATCCCCTTGTTTCCTTGGTATATCCTATAAAGATACACTTTGTGCCTTGGGGTGTAAGTTTGTTACCTGAAGAGGCCTTAACAAATGTTTCGCTACCCCACACATGTAAATTCGATAACATGGCTTTACGTCCACTCCATAAATTGTATGGAATACCATTTATCGATTTATTTGGTAATTGGTTTAGTATGTGTACTGTTGTTTGTAATGCATATCCCCAAAAGGATAATGGAAGACTCGCATGACTCATCATTGATCTCACCATGTCCAACAGGGTGCGGTTCCTCCTTTCACTTACACCATTCCACTAAGGTGTGTAACACTACTGGAAATATAATATTTCCCAATGGTTCACAACCGTTGGGAAAGCCCCTCTAACTGTTGGTATATGATATACCAACGGTTCTGATAACCATGGGGAAGTAATCCGTTGGGAAAAGGTTTTCCCAACGGTTTACTGGAAACCGTTGGTATAGGCTCACAAAATCCACCCTATCCCAACGGTTCTGCCAAACCGTTGGGATAGTTTTTCCCAACGGTTTGGGAGAACCATTGGGAAATATCAGTTTTGGGATAGTTTTCCCAACGGTTCTCCCCAAACCGTTGGGATATCCCCATGGATGAACTCTTTCCCAACGGTTTAGAACCGTTGGGAAAAGAGATATTTACCAACGACTCAATGAACCGTTGGTACAAACTTCTTTAGGATTATATGCCAACGGTTTTAAACCGTTGGCATATCCTATGCTACAAATTGCAGCAGCCTGCAATTTGCACAGCCCCTGTCCATCAGGCCCCTCTCCATCAGGCCTCATTTTGACCTCATTTTCAATCCAATTATTGTACCTGCAATAAAATAAAACATACATATACAATTACGAACAAATTCATACACATTTAACATATAATGGATCCTGAAACTATACACATCCATAATTAAATTAGAATTCATAACATAATTATAAACGTACATAATTCATATAGAATTCAATTTAAAATTTAGATGACAATTATATGTGGAATCCGAAATTCAATTCATAATTTGATCGGTTTTTTCTATACCATATATTTTTACATCAAATGATGTCCATTTTAAACAAAATACATACACCTGAAGTGATACCGGCCACCCCGCACCTCAGATTGAGGCGGGGTTGACTCTTACACGTCACATTTGACCCATGGATCGTTGTTCTAAAGTATCGACACAATCTGAATGCGTTTGGTCGGTTTTCCGTATGCCAGTTGATGTTTTTCACTTAAAATGACGTCCTTTTGAAACAAAAGACGGACACTATGAGTGGTGCCGACCACACCATGTCTCCAATTGAGACGGGGTTGATTCTTACACGTCACATATGACCCATGGATCATTCTCCTAAAGTTTAAATGGAAACCGAATGCGTTTGGTCGGTTTTCTGTATGTACTTAAAATGTTGTCCATTTTAAACAAAAGAGTGACACTTAGACTAATCCTGACCACACCGCGACTCAGATTCATCCCAGGTTGGCTCGTACATGTCACATATGACCCATGGATCGTTGTGATAAATTATCAAAAGATTCCGAATGCGTTTGGTCAGTTTTGCGTATGCCAGTTGTTCTTTTCATTTATAATCATGTCCATTTTAAACAAAAGAGACAGAGTTAGAGCGGTGTCAGCCGCACCGCATGTCGGATTGAGGCGGGGATGATTCGTACACGTCACATATTACCCATGGATCGTTCTCCTAAAGTTTCAACGGAAACCAAATCCGTTTGGTCGTTTTTCCGTATGTACTTAAAATGGTGTCCATCTTAAACAAAAGAGAGCCACTTAGACTTATCCTGGCCACACCGCGACTCGGATTCATCCCGGGTTAGCTTGTACACGTCACATATGACCCATGGATTGTTGGGATAAATTATCAATAGATTCGGAATGCGTTTGGTCGGTTTTCCGTATGTCAGTTGATGCTTTTCACTTAAAATGACGTCCTTTTGAAACAAAAGACGGGGACTTTGAGTGGTGTCGGCCACACCACGTCTCCGGCTTGAGCTGAAACCACCGTGAAACATTATAATTATTATTCGTGACGTGTATGCGTAGACGGCATGTCAATCGGACGTGCGGTTTGCGCGGTACGACTCAATATTCGTGTTTTAAGTGATGCGCGGGCTTCGTAAACGCGCGTGAGGGGGGTCCAAACGGGCCGAACGAAGTCGGAATGGCCTGAAATCAGACAAAAAATACTGGAGAGTGATTTATGAAGTTTTTGAGCAGACGGCACGTCAATCGGACGTGCCGTGTGCCCGCGGTGACCGACAACGCGGTTCTGGTGTCATAAACGGCCAAAACGGGCGTCCAACGGTCAAATTCATAGCGGACGACCTCAGATTGAGCTGAAACCACCGTGAAACATTCTAATTATTATTCGTGATGTGTACGTGTAGACGGCACGTCAATCAGACATGCGGTTTTCGCGGTACGGCTCAATATTCGTATTTTAAGTGATGCGCGCGCTTCGTAAACGCGCGTGAGGGGGGTCCAAATGGGCCGAACGAAGTCGGAATGGCCTGAAATCAGACGAAAAATACGAGTGAGTGATTTCTGAAGTGGTCGAGCAGACGGCATGTCAATTGGATGTTCCATGTGCCCGCGGTGACCGACAACGCAGTTCTGGTGTCATAAACGGCCAAAACGGGTGTCAAACGGTCAAATTCATAGCGGAAGACCTCGGATTGAGCTGAAACCATCGTGAAATGTTATAATTATTATTCGTGATGTGTACGTGTAGACGGAACGTCAATCGGACGTGCGGTTTGCGCGGTACGGCTCAATATTCATGTTTTAAGTGATGTGCGCGCTTCGTAAACGCGCGTGAGGGTGGTCCAAATGGGACGAACCATTTTGGAATGGCCTGAAATCAGACGACAAATACGGGTGAGTGATTTATGAAGTGGTCGAGCAGACGGCATGTCAATCGGACGTGCCATGTGCCCGCGGTGACCGACAACGCAGTTCTGGTGTCATAAACGGCCAAAATGGGCGTCAAACGGTCAAATTCATAGAGGACGACCTCGGATTGACCTGAAACCACCGTGCAACATTCTAATTATTATTCGTGATGTGTACGCGCAGACGGCACATCAATCGGACGTGCGGTTTGCGCGGTACGGCTCAATATTCGTGTTTTAAGTGATGCGCGTGCTTCGTAAACGTGCGTTAGGGGGGTCCAAATGGGCCGACCGAAGTCGTAATGGCCTGAAATCAGACGAAAAATATGGGAGAGTGATTTCTGAAGTGTTCGAGTAGACGCCACGTCAATCGGAAGTGCTGTGTGCCCGCGGTGACCGACAACGCAGTTCTGGTGTCATAAACGGCCAAAACGGGCGTCCAACGGTCAAATTCATAGCGGACGACCTCAGATTGAGCTGAAACCACTGTTCAACATTCTAATTATTATTCGTGACGTGTACGCGTAGACGTAACGTCAATCAGATGTGCGGTTTGCGCGGTACGGCTCAATATTCGTATTTTAAGTGATGCACGCGCTTCGTAAACGCGCGTGAGGGGGGTCCAAATGGGCCGAATGAAGTCGGAATGGCCTGAAATCAGACGACAAATACGGGTGAGTGATTTCTGAAGTGGTCGAGCAGACGGCATGTCAATTGGACGTGCCATGTGCCCGCGGTGACCGACAACGCAGTTCTGGTGTCATAAACGGCCAAAACGGGCGTCAAACGGTCAAATTCATAGCGGACGACCTTGGATTGAGCTGAAACCACCTTGAAACATTCTAATTATTATTCGTGATGTGTACGCGCAGACGTCACGTCAATCGGACGTGCGGTTTGCGCGGTACGGCTCAATATTTGTGTTTTAAGTGATACGCGCGCTTCGTAAACGCGCGTGGGGGTGGTCCAAACAGGCCGAACGATTTCGGAATGGCCTTAAATCAGACGAAAAATACGGTTGAGTGATTTATGAAGTGGTCAAGTAGACGGCACGTTAATCGGATGTGTCATGTGCCCGCGGTGACCGACAACGCAGTTCTGGTGTCATAAACGGCCAAAACGGGCGTCAAACGGTCAAATTCATAGAGGACGACCTCGGATTGACCTGAAACCACCGTGTAACATTCTAATTATTATTCTTGACATGTACGCGTAGACGGCACGTCAATCGGATGTGCGGTTTGCGCGGTACGGCTCAATATTCGTGTTTTAAGTGATGTGCGCGCTTCGTAAACGCGCGTGAGGGGGGTCCAAATGGGCCGAACAAAGTCGGAATGGCCTGAAATCAGACGACAAATACGGGAGAGTGATTTCTGAAGTGGTCGAGCAGACGGCACGTCAATCGGACGTGCCGTGTGCCCGCGGTGACCGACAACGCAGTTCTGGTGTCATAAACGGCCAAAACGGGCGTCCAACGGTCAAATTCATAGCGGACGACCTCAGATTGAGCTGAAACCACCGTGCAACATTCTAATTATTATTCGTGATGTGTACGCACAGACGGAACGTCAATCGGACGTGCGGTTTGCGCATTACGGCTCAATATTCGTATTTTAAGTGATGCACGCGCTTCGTAAACGCGCGTGAGGGGGGTCCAAACAGGCCGAACGAAATCAGAATGACCTGAAATCAGACAAAAAATACGAGTGAGTGATTTCTGAAGTGGTCAAGCAGACGGCACGTCAATTGGACGTGCCCTGTGCTCGCGGTGACCGACAACGCAGTTCTGGTGTCATAAACGGCCAAAACGGGCGTCAAACGGTCAAATTCATAGCGGACGACCTCGTATTGAGCTGAAACCACCGTGAAACATTCTAATTATTATTCGTGATGTGTACGCGTAGACGGCACGTCAATCGGATGTGCGGTTTGCGCGGTACGGCTCAATATTCGTGTTTTAAGTGATGTGCGCGCTTCGTAAACGCGCGTGAGGGTGGTCCAAATGGGCCGAACGATTTCGGAATGGCCTGAAATCAGACGAAAAATACGGGTGAGTGATTTATGAAGTAGTCGAGCAGACTTCAAATCAATCGGACGTGCCGTGTGCCCGCGGTGACCAACAACGCAGTTCTGGTGTCATAAACGGCCAAAACGGGCGTCAAACGGTCAAATTCATAGCGGACGACCTCGGATTGACCTGAAACCACCGTGAAACATTCTAATTATTATTCGTGACGTGTACGCGCAGACGGCACATCAATCGGACGTGCGGTTTGCGCGGTACGGCTCAATATTCGTGTTTTAAGTGATGTGCGCGCTTCGTAAACGCGCGTGAGAGGGGTCCAAACGGGCCGAACGAAGTCGGAATGGCCTGAAATCAGACGACAAATACGGGAGAGTGATTTCTGAAGTGTTCGAGCAGACGGAACTTCAATCGGATGTGCCGTGTGCCCGCGGTGACCGACAACGCAGTTCTGGTGTCACAAACGGCCAAAACGGGCGTCCAACGGTCAAATTCATAGAGGACGATCTCAGATTGAGCTGAAACCACCGTGAAACATTCTAATTATTATTCGTGACGTGTACGCACAGATGGAACGTCAATCGGACGTGCGGTTTGCGCGGTACGACTCAATATTCATATTTTAAGTGATGCACGCGCTTCGTAAACGCGCCTGAGGGGGGTCCAAACGGGACGAACGAAGTCGGAATGACCTGAAATCAGACGACAAATACGGGTGAGTGATTTCTGAAGTGTTCGAGTAGAAGTCACGTCAATTGGACGTGCCATGTGCCCGCGGTGACCGACAACGCAGTTCTGGTGTCATAAACGGCCAAAACGGGCGTCAAACGGTCAAATTCATAGCGGACGACCTTGGATTGAGCTGAAACCACCGTGAAACATTCTAATTATTATTCGTGACGTGTACGCGCAGACGGCATGTCAATCGGACGTGCGGTTTGCGCGGTACAGCTCAATATTCGTGTTTTAAGTGATGTGCACGCTTCGTAAACGCGCGTGAGGGTGGTCCAAACGGGCCGAACAATTTCGGAATGGCCTGAAATCAGACGAAAAATACGGGTGAGTGATTTATGAAGTGGTCGAGCAGACGGCACATCAATCGGACGTGCCGTTTGCCCGCGGTGACCGACAACGCAGTTCTGGTGTCATAAACGGCCAAAACGGGCGTCAAACGGTCAAATTCATAGCGGACGACCTCGGATTGAGCTGAAACCACCGTGCAACATTCTAATTATTATTCGTGACGTGTACGCACAGACGGAACGTCAATCGGACGTGCGGTTTGCGCGGTACGGCTCAATATTCGTGTTTTAAGTGATGCACGCGCTTCATAAACGCGCGTGAGGGGGGTCCAAACGGGCCGAACGAAGTCGAAATGACCTGAAATCAGACGACAAATATGGGTGAGTGATTTATGAAGTGGTCGAGCAGACAGCACGACCATTCGGTCGGTTTTCTGTATGTCATTTATTGTTTTCACTAAAAATGAAGTCCATTTTAAACAAAATAGAGACACTTTGAGTGGTGTCGGCCACACCGCGCCTCGGATTGAGGCGGGGTTGACTAGTACATGTCACATATGACCCATGGATCATTGTTCTAAAGTATCAACACAATCAGAATCCGTTTGGTCGGTTTTCCGTATGTCATTTGTTGTTTTCACTAAAAATGAAGTCCATTTTAAACAAAATAGAGACACTTTGAGTGGTGTCGGTCACACCGCGCCTCGGATTGAGGTGGCGTTGACTCGTACACGTCACATATGACCCATGGATCATTCTCCTAAAGTTTCAATAGAAACCGAATGCGTTTGGTTGGTTTTCCGTATGTACTTAAAATACTGTCCATTTTAAACAAAAGAAAGTTACTTAGAGTGGTCCCGACCACACCGCATCTCGGATTTAGGCGGGGTTGACTCGTACACGTCTCAAATGACCCATGGATCGTTGTCTTAAAGTATCAACACAATCCGAATGCGTTTGGCCGGTTTTTCGTATGCCAGTTGATGTTTTTCACTTAAAATGATGTCCTTTTGAAACAAAAGACATACACTTTGAGTTGTTCCGACCACACCGTGCCTCGGATTGAGGTGGGGTTGATTCGTACACGTCACATATGACCCATGGATCATTGTCCTAAAGCATCAACACATTTCGAATGCGTTTGGTCAGTTTTTCGTATGTCACTTTTTGTTTTCACTTAAAATCTTATGGAAATTCATATAGAATATTTTTATATCATATTTAGTATGGATTAGATTTTAGTTGATCGTGCTATGAAACATTTCAGAGCTAATGAAATTAAGGAAGGTGGAGGGGCTGTCCGGGGGGCTATCCGGGGGGGCTGTCCGGTGGGTGTCCGGGGGGCTGTCCGGGGACCAAGGAGGAGGGTGGGGGGGTGTGCGGGGTCTGTCCGGGGGGTGTTTGGGGGTTGTTCAGGGGGTTGTCCAGGGTTGTTCAGGGGGCTGTCCGGGGGTTGTTCAGGGGGTTGTTCAGGGGTTGTTCAGGGGTTGTTCAGGGGTGTTCAGGGGGTTGTTCGGGGTTGTTCAGGGGGCTGTCCGGGGGTGTTTGGGGGGTTGTCCGGGGTCCAAGGGGGAGGGGTGGGGGGGTTGTCCGGGGGGCTGTCCGGGGGGCTATCCGGGGTCCAGGGTGGAGGGTGGGGGGCTGTACGGGGGGCTGTCCAGGGGGCTATCTGCGGGGCTGTCCGGGGGGTGTTTGGGGTCCAAGGGGGAGGGGGGTTGTCCAGGGTCCAAGAATGAGGGGGTTGTCCAGGGAGTTCTCAAACACACAACCACTAAAAGACAACAACATCCATAAAAACAGACAATATATAAAAATAACTCAACTCCAATACTATACTATGAGTCTAGATAAAACCAACAACTAGAATAGATTAAACATAAAATCTCAGTAATATAAGTCAAAAATGTAACGGATCAATATGTCCCACATCAGCATCACCATCACCATCATCATCATCATCATCACCCTCGTCATCATCCTCCTCATCGTCCTCACCCTCCACAGCGCCCTCCTCCTCGCCTTCGCCCTCCTCCTCGCCCTCCTCATCTCCCTCCTCTTCCGCATCAGACTCCTCGCCATCATCATCTTCAAGCTGGGCATCGGCCTGAACACCACTGGAACTGCCACCTGGTGCACCATATATAGAATGTATCGACGACATTTATTCATCAATCGCTGGGCTGGCCTCTGCTGGAAGTGTTGGACGTAGAACTTCAATAAATTTCATAAATGCACTGTTTGCCCTAGCAGACTGTTATGCCGTCTCTGTGGCCCTTTTCTCAGCCTGTTCTGTCTGTGCCCTAACTTGCTGCAGCTCAGTGGCACTACAACTCGTACCTGAGGCAGGCCAATACCTCGTCGGGGCTATCCTAGGTCGGCAGCGTACTCTGCCAGAATGATCCTCTCCCAACACCTGATGTAAGTGATCAGATGGCCCAAAATTTTCTGCTTCTTGGGCATCGAGGGCCTCTAAAGCATCCTGTTACAAATATAAATATATTATTAAGTTACAAAATAGATATTAAAATATAAAATCAACAGATTAAAACTTATAATCTGCTACTGAGTCGCTTCGTTGACAGCACTTCCATCCTTTTTTCGTCTACTCGAGCAAAACAGTTTTGCTCGAGGCACACGTCCTTCAATATTTTGTACTTGCCTCTACAATGACATTGAAAACAAAAGTTATATAAAAACTTTATCAAATGATTAAATAATTGAGGAAACAAAAGAAAATATAAGTCGTAAAGAAAACTTATAAACAATTGTCATACCTACTGCCTCTCATGATCCGGCATCGTCGTCTGTCCTAGTGTATGGAGGTATTTTTTTACATCAATGTTTTTTTTATTTTTTCCAGATGATTCCTAAATAAAATTCGATAATGCAAAGGATAATATTAATGCAAAACTTGAAAGTTATTATTTAAATACCTCAAATGTAATTCATACCTTAAACTGGGTACTCATCCAATGAGTAATCATCTGATGATACTGCTCTATAGGACAATCATCCACGACTGGTACCGCCTCTAACTCAGTGCCAACTCTAGCATGCCATCCAATATACAGCTCATGCTTGTAGGCTCTCCAAAGCTCGCCTAAATCCTTTAGACGTTCTAGTCATGCACCCTCACCATCAGGAAAATTAAATCGAAGCTGAAATCAAAATATTAATTCATATAAATACAAAAATAATTCATGGCATTAAATAAAACAGATTTTTTTACCCATATCTCTGCCCAAGCTCTATCTTTGACCTCATGTGGCAAATGTCTCCACGACAGCGGGCTGACGGGAATGATGTCGGAGTATTTGTCAAGCGTCGCCAGAAAACTCCGACATTGCTGCCCTGTTTTCTCAACCATCGGATTGTCTTCATTATATTCCACCATAACCTGTGTGTGAAGGTTCCACACCGAACGCATGCGTGTACGGCCTCGCCCCCGCCTCCTGTCAGTAGATGTATCTGTCATGAAAGAAAAATAAATATTTTATCAAAACATGTTATAATAAAAATAAATATTTCTATAAAAATTTGTTAGGGTTTTATAAATATACCTGTGCTAGTCAGATCAATGAGTGGCGCCGGATCCACAGAACCTAATGGAACACCCTCTGGTGGAACAGGAGTCGAAGACGATGGAATATAAAAGCTTGGAGAGACAGAAGTAGAAGGAAAAGAAGATGGAACAGCTGTATGACCTGATGCTGACTAGGGAGTGGGAATCATCATGGGATGTGAAAATGATGGGGCAGAAGATGCAGAAGGTAGCGAAAACATGGGAGGCATAAATACCCCGTGTGTCCCTAACGACACATCGGGATCAGAATGTGGGAAGGCTGAAATGTCAGTGGGAGGGGCAGGGTCTAGTCGGGCACGCGCAGCTCTACGTCCACCTCTGGTACGAACCCTCCTCGTACCACCGGCCTGAGTACTAGGACCAGTACTAGGCTCCTCGTCGAATAACTGTCGACGTAACGGTGGATCCTACAAAAAAGTTTACAAAAAAATTAATCACATGACATTATATATTCTGTAAATATATATATATATATATATATATATATATATATATTTGAAATAAAGTACTCACTGTAGGCACTAATGGTGGAATGCCCATCTCCTCCATCCGACGATTGTTCTCCGCCATTTTTTTCTTCGTCTATCTTCAATTGGCTGCATTTCCTGCATTTTAAAACAAATATGTAATTAATTAGAAAAAGAAAATTAATGTGTAAACCAAAAAACTAAATATATGAGGTAATGAGGGGATTCATTGGTAATTTAGCTATCAATTGTTTTAGAAGAGCTTGAATGAATTTAATAAAACATAAAAGTTGTAATGTTCACCAAGTTAGAAATATTGTTTGATTTGGTTTGAATACAGTTCAATTCCAAATTAGAAAATGCAATTCAAATAAAACAGCAACCAATAAACATTGAAAATTCACATAACGGTCAAGTCAGCTAAAACATATTTGTGATCAATACTAAATAAATATAAATATTACCAACCTTAACAACCCAACTCGAGGTAAACCAAAAGAATTGAGAACATGGATGAATGATTCTATATATTTCTAACCACAACTTCAGGTTCACAATCAACTTTGACAATTGAGCTATTGGAGTCATCAAAAGAAATAAATGGATTGGTTCCAATGGCAATAGGGACAGTGTCAATTCCATCATCAGCATCATCAAAAATATGTCTTGGAATTACTTCAACTATGACACCAAATTCAGGTTGAAGTTGATCTTTGACATAAAAAACTTGTTTAGCCATTGATGCCAACACATATGGTTCTTCGGTAGCAAGAGTGAGGGTCATATTAATTACTCGAAATCCACAATCATCAATAAATGTGCCATGTCTCGTCATCGAATCAAACCAATGGCATTTCATCATTATGACTCGTCCATGAGAGTAATAATCCAATATTATTATTTTCTCAACGACTCCATAATAACCCACATTTTCAAGTCGCGGTCTACTATCTGATGCACTGGCATAACAATCTGTTGTGGCAGTAACCATAATACCATCATGTTGTGTTCTCATGTTTTTGGCTCATTCAGTGACAATAAATCTGTACCCATTGATAACAATTGATTTACAGTCACGAACCATGGTATTAGGACCAAAAGCCAAAGCTCTTATTTCCTCAGAGACAGAGTCAGCAGACAAACTCAATACCTGCAATATAAATGACAGTTAAACTTAAGTAAATATTGAAATAATTAATTTAAACAGTAATATTTTTACCTTCAATTTTAACCAAGCAGAAAACTCTTTGATATGCAAAGTCTCTCTCCTTCTCAAAGATAAAGAACGATGCTTCCTATTTATCATTGTTTTATGTTCCCTGTAGATAAAAAAATTTGAATAGTTTAACAGATATATATGTAAGATATACATATTCAATTTTGTTACCTGATATAGTCATCGAACAAATCACAGTTGAACAAAACCGTGCGATGTGCCATCTCCCGCTCTTCATGGCTTAATGTATTCAATGTATATGATCCAGGAATTTCTCCTGTTTGAGGAAGTGATGGAAAACTGGGTTCAATTTTCTCATATTGTTCTTCTTCATTTCTCATTGGTCTGTTCATTCTTGTAGTAAGATCAGACAAATACATCGAACAGAAATCAATACATTCTTGAGCTAAGTAACCGTTCACGATAGAACCTTCGGGATGATTCTTGTTTCGAACATAAGACTTTAATGTGAACATATTTCTTTCAGTTGGATACATCCAAAGAAAAGAAACAGGTCCTCCGAGAAGTATTTCACTTGGAATATGGACAGTCAGATGCAGCATGCATGTGAAAAATGATGGGGGAAATATTTTCTCCAACTCACACAAAATTAATGGGGCATCTGTCAACATTTTTTTCAAGAAAGACTTGGACAAATTCTTAGCACAAAGATCTCTAAACAAATGGCACAACCAAATAACACCCACCCTTACATTATTGGACAAAAGATGACGGATTTCTATTGGAAGCAACTCATGCAGTAGAACGTGATAATCATGAGTCTTCAAAGATTTTAGCTTCAACTCTCTTCTGTTGACCCGTTTAGATATGTTGCTTGAATAGCCATCAGGAACTCTAATAGTCTCTAATACTTCCAAAAATTGTTTTTTTTCAGTAGGTGTAATCACATAAGAATCACATGGAAGTTTCCATTTATTTTCACTAATACGCACAGGATGCAATTCTGGTTTGATGCCCCAATCCACCAAGTCACGCCGAGATCGTAAATCATCTTTTGTCTTCCCCTTGACATTTAGAAGAACTGAAAGCAACATTTCACATATATTCTTTTCAATATGAATTACGTCTAAGCAATGACGTAGCAAATTGGTTGACCAATAAGGCAAATCAAAAAAGATACTCCTCTTCCTCCAATTGTAACAGGTTTCTGTGGAAACATTCTTTCTCTTTCCAGATTTCATTTGACCCTTCCCGAACGAAAAACTGAAATCTTTCAATTCATTAAGCACATCAGTTCCAGACATATGTTGAGGTGGATCATCGGTCTCTATAGTATTATCAAATCTTCGATGATTCATTCTATATGGATGATCCTTTGGAAAAAATCGTCGATGTCCCATAAAACTGAAACTACAACGATGTTTCAGTCTTCTGGATCGTGTATTCTTCATACAAACTGGACATGATAGTTTTCCCTTCGTTCTCCATCCAGACATCATTGCATAAGCCGGAAAATCATTGATCGTCCACATAAGCGCAGCACGCATCTGAAATATGTCTTTCGAACATGCATCGTATGTGCGCACACCCACATCCCAAAGAAGTTTCAACTCTTTTATTAAAGGTTGCATGTATACATCAATATCAATGTCGGGATCAGAAGGACCAGATATGAGTATACTCATGAAAGTGAAAGATTTTTTCATACACAACCATGGGGGAAGATTATAAATGTGTATAAAAACTGGCCATGTGCTGTGCGAAGTAAGCATCTGCCCAAACGGATTAAAACCATCGCATGAAAGACCCAGCCTCACATTACGTACGTCAGCTGCAAAATCAGGATGTCGAGCATCAAATATCTGCCATGGAAATCCATCTGTAGGATGAACCAACTCATCATTAGTCTTCTTTCTCTCGGTATCATGCCATCTCATTTTTATTGATATGTCATCAGACATAAAAAGATTCTGGAGTCTGGGGATCAATGGAAAGTGCCACATTACTTTCTGTGGAACGCGGGATGGTGTTCCATCAGATTTTGACTTCCAGCGGGATGTGCCACATTTTATACATTCATTTTGTTCAGCGGTTTCTTCCCAGAATAAACTGCAATCTTTCGGGCAAGCATGAATTTTGTTTCTGGAAAATCCAAGTTCTTCAACTAACTTCCATGCCATATAGTGGTTTGAGGGAATATCTGCATCATCTGGAAGTAAATCCTTCAAGAGGGTAAGAATGTAATCGATTGCTGTATTAGAAATCCCATACATAGTTTTTCCATGAAACAATTGGATTAAAAATTCCAGCTTTTTCATTTTATCACATTGTCGATATATTGGAGTCGTGGCAGCATCATTCAATTTTTTCACCATATCAATATCATCATTTTCACTAGATGCATCATTTGTCCTCATATTGACGTCTTCTTGAGTTAAAATCCTTTCTTTTTCATGATGACGAATAAACGGAAACCGATCATCTAACAAATTCTCCATTCCAGTCCTTTCATTTCGATCATCACCAATTTGAGATTTCATTTTCTCCCCATTGTGATACCACACAAAGTAGTTCGCTTGAAAACCATTTTTGGTTATGTGGTAGCTGACTTCTTCACGACTCAACCAAGGTCTACCAACACAATTGGAACATGGGCAGTGTATGCGACCACTATCTGAAGCATTGTGAAATGCAAAATCTATAAAGCTCTCCAAATTGTTTTGAAAATCGCTTGAGATATGATCGGTTTCATACATCCAACTTCTGTCCATTCTGTAAAAAGAATTCATATAAGTCATTTTTTCATAAACAATTCAATAGGATTGAACTTTAATAGAAAATACATTTAAGTAAACAATAAAGGAAGAAAATAATCATGGTATCAACTACACATGTGAAAAAAACATACTAATGTGTTATTGAAAAAATGTAAAACCAACAAGAACTTAATGTGTTATCACATCAGAGCATGCCTCATCCCATAACCATATTAGTAGGGTACCCTCGTGGACAGCCCCGCCCACCCCCGTGGACAACCCACCCACCCCCGTGGACACCCCCTACCCCCTAGACAGCCCAACCACCCCCATGGACAGCCCACCCACCCCCCTCGACACCCCTTTTCCCTATGGACAGCCCCCCACCCCCTTGGATAGCCTGCCCACCCCCCTGGACACCCCTACCCCCTGTGGCCAGCCCACCCACCCCCCCTGGACAGCCCGCCCACCCCTCCTTGACAGCCCGGCCACCCCCGTGGACAGCTCGTCCACCCTTGTGGATAGCCCGCCCACCCCCGTACCCCCCTGGACACCCCGTACCCCCCCCCCCCCGGGATAGCCCCGCCCACCCTCCCAAACAGCCCACACCCCCTCCCCTGCAACCCCACCACCACCACCTAGACATACCAACCCCCCTGGACACCCCACACACCCCTCCCCCACCAGGACACCCCACCCAGTCCCCCAGGACAGCCCACACCCCCTGGATAGCCCCGCCCACCCCCGTGGACAGCCTTTCCCACCCCCGTGGACAGCCCCGCCCACCCCCGTGGACAACCCACCCACCCCCGTGGATGCCCCCTATCCCCCTAGACAACCCAACCACCCCCGTGGACAGCCCACCCACCCCCCTCGACACCCCTTCTCCCTATGGACAGCCCCCCACCCCCTTGGATAGCCCTCCCTCCCCCCTGGACACCCCTACCCCCTGTGGCCAGCCCACCCACCCCCCCTGGACAGCCCGCCCACCCCTCCTTGACAGCTCGGCCACCCCCGTGGACAGCTCGTCCACCCTTGTGGACAGCCCGCCCACCCCCGTACCCCCCTGGACACCCCGTACCACCCTGGATAGCCCCGCCCACCCTCCCAAATAGCCCACACCCCCCTTCCCTGCAACCCCACCACCACCACCTAGACATACCACCCCACCTGGACACCCCACACACCCCTCCCCCACCAGGACACCCCACCCAGACCCCCAGGACAGACCACACCCCCTGGACAGCCCCGCCCACCCCCGTGGACACCCCCTACCCCCTAGACATCCCAACCACCCCCGTGGACAGCCCACCCACCCCCCTCGACACCCCTTCTCCCTATGGACAGCCCCCCACCCCCTTGGATAGCCCGCCCACCCCCCTGGACACCCCTACCCCCCGTGGCCAGCCCACCCACCCCCCCTGTACAGCCCGCCCACCCCTCCTTGACAGCCTGGCCACCCCCGTGGACAGCCCGTCCACCCTTGTGGACAACCCGCCCCACCCCCGTACCCCCCTGGACACCCCGTACCCCCCCTGGATAGCCCCTCCCACCCTCCCAAATATCCCACACCCCCCTCCCCTGCAACCCCACCACCACCACCTAGACATACCACCCCCCCTGGACACCCCACACACCCCTCCCCCGCCAGGACACCCCACCCAGACCCCTAGGACAGCCCACACCCCCTAGACAGCCCCACCCACCCCCGTGGACAGCCTTTCCCACCCCCGTGGACACCCCCGCCCACCCCCGTGGACAACCCACCCACCCCTGTGGACACCCCTTACCCCCACAATCCATTATCCAAAACATATCAAATTGGTTTGAACACAATCCATAATTCCCACAATCCATTATCCAAAACATGTAAACGTTCACGATAGCCTCCCCCAACTCTGATTTACATGTTTTGAACACTCTCCTTCCAAACATAGAATACAAAAACATTAAATAAGTCTTCACAAACACAAACAATATCCTATTTAGATATTAATTTCAATAATCAATTAAACCACCAACACCTGGAAAAAATCTATTCATTAAAACAACTACAATAATATGGTTGAGATCAAATTTTACCTATTCGTATGGGGGTGTACCTGTTGGGATGGGGGGTGCTGGTGTTCGGATTCGCGAGAGCAGTGGAGTCGGATGGGGTTCGCTAGAGCAGTGGAGCGAATAGATTAGGGCTCTGTCCGAATGGGGAGAGGAGATCGCGATCTGGAATTTGGGGGAAACTTTTGCCAACGGTTTATAAAAACCGTTGGCAAAGGCACACATTTCCCAACGGTTCCAGTGAACCATTGGGAAATGTGTGAGTTTAGCACCCCTTTCCCAACGGTTCCAGTGAACCATTGGGAAAGGGTCCACCGAAATTAACCTTTTCCAACGGTTTATAAAAACTGTTGGCAAATGCACACATTTCCCAACGGTTCCAGTGAACCGTTGGGAAATGTGTGAGTTTAGCACCCCTTTCCCAACGGTTCCAATGAACCATTGGGAAAGGGTCCACCGAAATTCCCTTTGGCAACGGTTTTATTAAACCGTTGGTAAAGGCTCACTATACCAACGGTTTAAGTAAACCGTTGGTATACTACCGTTGGGAAAAGACCAAATTCCAGTAGTGTAAGGAGGAGTGAGTTGAGATAGAATCCCAAAATCCCGTAAGAAATCAATGAAGTCCTGATTAAGATATCCTCCTCCTCTGTCTGGGCGGAGTTTCTTAATATTCTTACCAATATGGTTCTCAACTTCATTCTTGTATTCTTTGAACCGGACAAAAGAATCTGACTTATACCTCATTAAGTAAATATATCCATATCTACTAAAATCATCAGTAAAAGTTATGAAGTATGAGAACCCACCCCTTGCTTCAATTGGAAATAGTCCACACACATCTGTGTGAACTAATTCTAGAAGTGTTGGGGAGGAGAGTGATGGCAAGAGGGGGGGTGAATTGCCTTTTTAAAAAAAGTTTAACAATTTAAAACAAAGTTAAAGGTGTAGCGGAAATAAAAGAGGCAAGACACAAAACTTGATAACAGAGTTCGGCTTAAACCAAAGCCTACATCTCCGCTCCCAACTCAACCGTTGAGAGATTTACTACCGCTTTCTTTTTAATGGTTTTAGCAAGAAACCCACTAGACTTTAAGGTAGTCTAGAACCTATTACAGCTTGCTTTTAATGGTTGAGCAAGAACCCACTAGCCTTCTTATAGGTGAAGGCTAGCTCACCTATGACTCAAGCCTTTTAAAGGGAAGGCTTGACTAACCTCTTCACACCTTGAAGGTGGTGTGAAAACCCAAACAAAAGGTAGATAAAAGAAATGGGGGTTTGTAGGCACAAACCCAAATTGATGCTCAAAAAGATAAATAATGAAAAACCGTAAGAGGAGAAGCCTTGGGCGTCAAAGGATTGATGAAGTTGATGAAGATCGCTCCCAAGCTTCTTTGATGGTGCTCCTTGGATGTGGAAGTGGGTTGGAGCAATTGAGGTTCCTTGAAGGAATCCGCCGGAGGTTTGCCAAATGATGAAAAATGTGTCCGTTAGCTTCTGTTGGCTTCCGTTGGCTTGGTTATTGTTCCACTATTTGTTCCGGGGCTTCCTAGTCCTTTATTTATAGAGGGGGAACCCTCATATGGCCGTTCGGGGTCTTCAGAGCTGTTGAAAAAGTCTTTGGATCCGTTGGGAGCAGGCTGGTCAAAGCCCAACGGCTAGTTTGACTGGCTCCACCGGCTGACTGGTGCTTGGCCACCGGTTGGTCGGTGCTTTGGAAAATGGAGAGGCCTTCTGCCCAGGCACCACCGGCTGGCCGGTGAGGAGGCCACCGGTTTTCCGGTGGTGAGACAGTAGGTGTCCCTTCTGTCTGGGTTCCACCGGCTGGCCGGTGATGGGACACCGGTTGCCTGGTGGACTGAAATCAGTCCACTTTTGCCTTCTGGCTTTCTTGGCCCAATTCCTTGGCAACCTGAAATCATGCCTATCATCCAAAAACACTTAAAACAAGATTAGATAAAAAAGAGAGTGATTGTGATCATGAAAATTAAACCACGAGGGGTACGAGAGGTACAACGATCTCCCCCTATTTTGATGATCACAATCACCAAAACAAACAATGTAAAAGACTGAAATGAAAGGCATGCTTTAAAGGATAAATTGAAAAGTAAAGCAAAGCATGAGAGAAAGATTTCTCCCCCAATCAACCAAGAATTTCTCCCCCTTTGTGATTATCAAAATAGCACGGGGCATAAAACTTGATTGAGGGAAAGGTTGAAAAACAAGATAGAGTTTTTAAATCAATTGAAATTTTTGAGATTTGAATTGAAAGTTTTGAATTGAAAGTTTTGAATTGAAGGTTTTGAATTTAAAGTTTTGAATATAAATCAAAAAGGCTTAAACGATCCTAACTCCCCCTAAATAAAAACAACAAATCACCGGGGAGAGGATTTTAGAACCGAGACAAATTTTGGTCCGGTGAAACTCGCTAAAAGAGATTTTTCAATCCAAACTTGTCTTGTGGCGGGTCTTCTCCTATGAAATTCATCGTTAAAGGAAATGGTTTTGGGCATTCCATACCGGGCATTTTTGCAGTCGCACTCGTAAATTAAGTGCCCGATCTTTTTGCAATAGTTGCAAAATTTATATTGGGAGCTCCCCCTTACAAAAATAGTAGGATCATGGGAAGAGGAAGCTTGCTTGGAATAGCCAAGCCCTTGGGTGGTTCTAGATACGCATTGGGAACCAAGGAGCTTCGAAAGGTTATATTCACCTTCGGTAAACTTAGCTAGGGATTTCCTTAAATCCTTGATTGTTGATTCCATAGAATAAACATCGGGAAGGTTTTGGACCTTGAGGGACAACTCCTCCTTTTCTTTGAGAAGTTGTTCCTTTTCGGAAGAAAGTTTTTTGAAATTCTTTTTTAAAGCAATAAATTTTAAAGAAAGTTCGTGAAAGCCTTCCTCCAATTGATCTCTAGCATGTTGGAGATCCTCATAAGATAAATGATTGAAAGAATTGGAAGAACAAGAGGAAGAGGAGTCGGAAGAGGTTACCTCATGAAATGCCATTAGGCATTTTTTACCGTTGTCACTTGAGGAGGAGGAGGAGGAGGAGGATGTGGAGCTATCACTCCATGTGGCCTTGAATGCCTTCTTCTTTTCCTTTTGCTTGGCCTTTTTCTTGTTGAGTGGACAATCGGGCTTGTAATGGCCTTTCTTGCCACACCCGTAACATGTTACCTCGGGCTCAGATTTTTCGTTGGTTTGAGCCTTGCGGGATTTCTTCTTCTTGTGCTTCTTCATGAATTTGTGCATTTTGCGGGCAAGGTTCTCGATTTCTGAATCGCCGCTTGAAGAGGAAGACGATGAGGAGGAGGATCTTTCTTCTTTTTAAACTTTGAAGGCGATGTTCTTTGGAATTTTGATCGGTTTGCCTTCCTTTTCAGCTTGCCTCCTCATGGTGATCTCGTAGGTCATGAGGGATTCGATGAGCTCTTCGACCGGCATTTTCTTGACATCTTTTGCTTCTTTAATTGTCGTGACTTTCGGTGCCCATGTGCTTGGTAAGATCCAAAGGATCTTCTTGACCATCGTTTCTGCAGACACATCATAACCAAGGGACTTTCTCCCATTGCAAACATCAGTAAAACGTGTAAACATTTCAGTTATATTTTCAGATGGATGCATGGTAAAAGACTCAAAATCTTGACGGTACATATCCAATCGAGTATCCTTAACTTTGTTGGTCCCCTCATGGGTAACCTCCAATAGTTTCCAGATTTCATGAGATGAAGTGCATGTGGAAACTCGATTGAATTCATTACGATCAAGGCCGCAATGTAGAGCGTTCATGGCTTTGCCATCAAGCTCGAAATCTTTAATATCGGCTTGAGTCCATTTGGATTCATCAGGAGAAGAGAGAGAGTAACCATGCATGACAATTCTATAAAAAGGATAACCTATACTTCTAAGAAAAGTGGTCATGCAGGTTTTCCAATAAGTATAGTCGGTTCCATCAAAGAATGGAGCACGACCCAAAGAATAGCCTTCGGGGGAGAAAGAAGTTGAAGCCATCACAAAGGATCTTGAATTTGAAACCGGTTAGGGTATTACTCAAATTTTCCTCTGATACCAATTGTTGGGGAGGAGAGTGATGGCAAGAGGGGGGGTGAATTGCCTTTTTAAAAAAAGTTTAACAATTTAAAACAAAGTTAAAGGTGCAGCGGAAATAAAAGAGGCAAGACACAAAACTTGATAACGGAGTTCGGCTTAAACCAAAGCCTACGTCTCCGCTCCCAACTCAACCGTTGAGAGATTTACTACCGCTTTCTTTTTAATGGTTTTAGCAAGAAACCCACTAGACTTCAAGGTAGTCTAGAACCTATTACAGCTTGCTTTTAATGGTTGAGCAAGAACCCACTAGCCTTCTTATAGGTGAAGGCTAGCTCACCTATGACTCAAGCCTTTTAAAGGGAAGGCTTGACTAACCTCTTCACACCTTAAAGGTGGTGTGAAAACCCAAACAAAAGGTAGATAAAATAAATGGGGGTTTGTAGGCACAAACCCAAATTGATGCTCAAAAAGATAAATAATGAAAAACCGTAAGAGGAGAAGCCTTGGGCGTCAAAGGATTGATGAATTTGATGAAGAGCGCTCCCAAGCTTCTTTGATGGTGCTCCTTGGATGTGGAAGTGGGTTGGAGCAATTGAGGTTCCTTGAAGGAATCTGCCGGAGGTTTGCCAAATGATGAAAAATGTGTCTGTTAGCTTCCGTTGGCTTCCGTTGGCTTGGTTATTGTTCCACTATTTGTTCTGGGGCTTCCTAGTCCTTTATTTATAGAGGGGGAACCCTCATATGGCCGTTCGGGGTCTTCGGAGCCGTTGAAAAAGTCTTCGGAGCCGTTGGGAGCAGGCTGGTCAAAGCCCAACGGCTAGTTTGACTGGCTCCACCGGCTGACCGGTGCTTGGCCACCGGTTGGCCGGTGCTTTGGAAAATGGAGAGGCCTTCTGCCCAGGCACCACCGGTTGGCCGGTGAGGAGGCCACCGGTTGGCCAGTGGTGATACAGTAGGTGTCCCTTCTGTCTGGGTTCCACCGGCTGGCCGGTGATGGGACACCGGTTGGCAGGTGGACTGAAATCAGTCCACTTTTGCCTTCTGGCTTTCTTGGCCCAATTCCTTGGCAAACTGAAATCATGTCTATCATCCAAAAACACTTAAAACAAGATTAGATAAAAAAGAGACTGATTGTGATCATGAAAATTAAACCACGAGGGGTACGAGAGGTACAACAAGAAGCTCTTTAGACCTTTCACCTTTCCCACTAAATGGGGATTTGGTCATTTTTCCTTGTAGACACGCATGACATACACCAAGTGGTTTTAGTTCGAAAGAATCTAAATACCCATCTTGATGTAATTTTCTCAAACATTTCTCATCGACATGACCTAGTCGGTGATGCCAAAGTTGGGTGTGGTATGAGTCATGTGAATTAACTTTGTCATCGATTGCCATTACTTGGTTTGTGTAGTCTAACACATAAAGGTAGTTATATAAATGTGCCCTACCAAAACAAATGTTATCTTTATAAAAGTAGCAACATTCATTTCCAAACTTGAACATGAATCCATCAGTATCTAATCTGGATATTGGAATAATGTTTTTATTAACAGAAGTCACATAATAAAAACCCTTTAACACCGAGATCATTCCAGTTGGCAATGTGAGATGGTAGTCTCCGATAGCTACAACAACGAGTCTGGCTCCGTTGGTTGCTCGTAGATCCACCTCACCTCGGTCAATCTTTCTGAATCTACTTGGTTCCTATATTTGGATACAGATGTGAGCACCAAAAGTAGTATCTAATACCCAATTAGTAGAAACAGATAGATTTCATTCGATAACAAATGCACCTGAAGCTTCCCCTTTCTTCCTTGGCTGGGTGCAGTTTTTCTTCTAGTGGCCCTTCTTGCCACATGTGAAACAAACAGCATCATGTTCCCTTGCCTCCCCTTTGATCTTCCATTTCTTGGAAGGCCTTGAAGAAGCTTTGGGCTTAAATATCTTCACCTTCCCCTTACTTTTATTCACCATAAGGACAGAAGGTTTTTCACGCTTCATGTCATTATCCACTTGGCGAATGAGGATAAGAAGATCAGACATAGACTTCTCAATGTTGTTCATGTTGAAGTTCACAACAAAGTTTGAGAAGCTCTGGGGAAGTGATGCAAGAATGAGATCGGTACCCAGTTCTTCAGGGAGTTTAAACCCTAGAACCTCTAAGCGCTCAATGTAGCCAATGATCTTGACTACATGAGGCCCGACTGGGGCACCCTCTCCAAGCTTACTCTGGAATAGAGCCTTTGAGTTCTCAAACCTTTCATGTCTTTCTCTCTCCTGGTATAGACCATGGAGGTGCTCGAGCATGATGTAGGCATCCATGTCTTCATGAGACTTCATGAGCTCAATAGACATTGATGACAGCATCAAACATTGAACAATGAGTGCATCGCTCAAATTTTGATCATAGACCAGGAAATCTTCATCACTCGCCCCTTGGGTAGGCAGATCAGGAAGTGAGGACTCCAGCACGTAAAACTTTTGTTCATGGAATAGGATAACCTGAAGGCGCCTAAACCATTCCTGAAAGTTACTGTTGGTGAGGATATTTTCTTTATCTAGAATTGATCACAGAGAAAAGGTAGTTGACGAGTTTGTCATTTTGATTCTACAAATTAAAAGAGCAGATTTAGCAGTACTTTCTTGATTATATTTTTATGAGAAATAATAAATTTTATTAAGTCTCCCACTATTTTATCAAGTCTCAATGGCCCTCACCATTGAACTCGGGATGTCCAGTTTCTTTGACATTTCTAGTGGCAAGGATCCATATTCCCCTTCGCATAACCCCAACAAGGGTTGGTCAAGATATTTGAAGGTATTTAGGTAGGCACGTCTTTGCCAACTGTGAGCTTATAGTTCCTTGATCTGTTGAGTGGACTCCCCATTCCTAAAATCCTGACTTGGATTTCCTCAACTCTTGCCTCCAATATTACACCAAGTCTAGAAAGGGCTACTCCTCTTGATGTAATATGGTTAAGTCAACCCGAAACCTTTCATAAGGGATTCCTTTATAAAAGTAAGTGCTCCAACAAGGGTTGGTCAAACACATAGTTTTATTGATTCTTGCCCTTAATCAGGTAACGGAAGGCTTGGTCTGACTTAATATGGTATTGAGGGATTTTAATCTTTTATGTGTAGTTTTTCATTATCACATGCTTGTTAATATTAAGTGATTCTAGCTTAAGTGATTAACCATGTTCTGATAATGTTTACGCATAGTATGGTTTTATTTTATTTCATCTTTGCATGATTGTTTATTTCATTAATTATGTGATCGCGACAACACATACATAATAAATAAACCATGAAATCAGACAGTAATAAAATAAGATGGCATGATCATGAGATTCTATTGGTTAGCTTATCTAGCGATTTTGATAAGCTAACCCTGACCTAGGGAAAACACCTTGAACCTGATGGTTTGTGTTTTGCAGCTCCCACCTGTCCACCTTTGTATCTTCTTGGGTTGGTTTCACCTTAGCTTCGGATTTCGAACCGTCTTCTCTGGCTTGGGAGATCCTCCATTACATGGGTTTTACATTAAAGAAACCATGGGCATGCAGGCCCTACATTTTATTGGAAGAAGGCTCGCAGGAAAAAAAATTTAAATTAAACAAATTTAAATGAAACCATACACACATAAAAATGGTCTTTAGTCTAGCTCATGATCATCCATAGCATGCAATGACATTTACGCATATTTATAATTCAAATTCTTTTAATCGTTCATTCATTTAAGATAAGTCACGCTCAAATTCAATTAATTATGATCCTATAATTAATAAATTCTTTATCTTAAATTCCTTTTTGAATTTCCTTGAGATTCTTCTCATCCATATCCCTTGTACAAGTCTTTGTAATTTTGGAGGAAACCTGGTGAAATTTTTGGAAAGTACATGGCGTGTAGTTTATATTTACACGGCGTGTATTTCTTTTCACCTTTTATCTAAAGTACACGCCGGGGCTTTAGCGTGTTTTATCTACTTTGTAAATTTTGGAGTACACAGCGTGTAGATGAATCATACACGGCGTGTACTTCCTTGTTACATAGTAACCGGCTTGGAAATCCCATGTACGCGGTACGCAGCTTCTCCTTTGTACACGGTTTCACTTGGGTCGGATCGGGCTACACGGCGTGTTGCTCCAATATACACGTCATGTATTCCTGTTTTCTACGTGCCGTTCATTTCTGGTCAACACGACGTAATCAATACTTAGGCATACTCAATTCACACGGCATGGTTTGGTGGACCATTACTGGTTCGTTGAACCTAAGTACATGACGTGTAGTTTTTCATTACACATCGTGTACTGCCGTGTTGTAAAAACAGAAAGAGCGGATCCTCCGGATGAGTTCCTCATTTTTATTTTAATCAAAATTAAAATTAAAAGGTCGTTTCTGTGATATGAATCAAGAAACGAAGAAGTAAGAACAGATCTCATTTATTCATATTTATAGAACGATTTATTTTGAATTGAATCAAATATAAATGCATAAATTATCAACGAAAATTAAATAATTATAATCAACATTGTAACCTCGCTCTGATACCATTTGAAGGTTCCGGGTGCAGCGGAAGTGCGTGGATGGATGTTCCCACTTGTATTTTCTTCATTAACAATGATCAATCTGGGATCAATACGACAATAAACACCAATCTCCACAGATCGAATCACAAAAATGGACAAAGAAAAGAAAAAGTCCCGGAACCAAAAGGTAGGATCGTTAAAGGTTGATTATAATTAATTTAATCAATTGAAAGAAAATACCTTTTGGGTGTTCTTTCTTTGTTGATGTTCTTGATCACATTCCTATGTGATTCATCATTGCGTCGCAGAAGCCAAGTGTAGACTTCCTCTAGTGGTGATCCACACGTGCACCTCGTATCTATGGACGTCGCCAAAGGAGTCTTCGGGTGCTAGTGTGGAGAAACCTTTGCTTGTGTTGTCCGCCTTAGATCATCTTGATCTAATGGAAGAGGATCTCTCTCGGTCTTGAGAGTGTTCTTGGAGGAAGAGGTTCTTTTGGGTTTGAATGAATTCTCCAGAATTGTTTTGTACAACGATTCTCTTGTGTGTAGAAAAAGAGTTGGGGTTGTGAGGATATTTATAATCAGGTTTGAGGTTGTAGAGTTATGACAATAAATAAATGTGTTATTAATTTTATTTATTTCATTGACTCTTATTTAAAACCCCCATGTCGAATAATTAATTCCTTGACATGCGCCCATACTGATTATAATAAATATCATTTAATAAAACGATATTTTCCTCAAAATCCCAATTGGAAAAACTACACGGCGTGTATTAATAAATACACGGCGTGTACTTGTTTTTCATTGAAAACTACACGGCGTGTACATTCAATGTACACGGCGTGTATATCTTGTTTTCATTTATTCATTTCCTTTCCAAAATGAAAACTACACTGCCTGTACATTTAATAATACACGGCGTGTACTTGTTTTCTAAATAAAACTACACGGCGTGTAATCATTGATACATGGCATGTACTTGTTTTATTTTATTCTTACTCAAAAATTAAAATGATTTAGGCTTCCTTGAATAATTATTAAACCACGTATAGGAATAATCTTTATTCTACTTGAGATACTTCAATACACTTAGTGTGTGACCCTTTAGGCCTCTTTCTCGTTGGAATCAGGCAGGCTTGCCTAAAGTCCAAGATTACTGTCTAGCAACGGGTCAAGGCACCCAAGATAAAGAAGTTGATTCCGCAATGATGTATCACCTCATATGAATTATTACTATGTAATTTAATCCCTTTGTCTCAATATCTCATCAAGCAGGTTTCATGGCAGTGTCATAAACCTATATGCTTGATCTGTCGTTCTTCGACTACCTGAAATAAACTCGTCGTTTACACCATGGTCATGGAATGTAATGCGACAGTTCTATTTCAATCAAAGGGATGAGATATCAACTTCCATAAATGGAAGGGACGAATCCTTCCTCAACTTATCCATTAACAACATGTCACTCGTGACACACCCAACGTACCCTACTTCCCGCCAACTATCTGCGTGACGGTTTTTGTTAGTAAATCTAAGTGCGCGAGTCATGACATGAGTTAATGATAATCTTCTAGTCTAAGGACCATTACACACGCTCGTAGATAGCAATATCCAATGACACAAAGACATGCAGAATTTCTACTAGAGGGTTTGTTCTCATAATCTCCCATCTTGGAGATTACCAAGTACGAACTCCATGAGAGAGAGTCTCGTCTTCTTACAAGTACTCGCACATGACGGTCTGTATACTATGTGTCCTATCATAGTATGTCATCCAACTGTAGAAATTTATTTAAGAATATTGTTATAGCATTTCAAGGTTCTCATCATAGCGGGGATCTGCCATGACCTTATCAATGTAATGAATATTCCAGGACATTATTATATTATAGTCATACAGAACAATGAACAATATATAATAAGTGAACATTCATGTAATCAAAGTACAAAACAGTTGGTGGGGATCTGCCATGACCTTATCAATGCAACGAATATTCTAGGACATTATTATATTATAGTCATACAGAATAATGAACAATATATAATAAGTGAACATTCATGTAATCAAAGTAAAAAACAGTTGGTTCTTAGGACACCAACCCTTAAATTTTTTAGGTTTGTGGATCAGATACCCGAAACACTCGAATAATAATAATATATTATTATTATTAAATCTTTGATCCACCCTAACTCCTACATGCGACATCCGATTGACTTGTCGTCGGTGGTGACATGATCCTATCATTAAGACGGTCGATTCAAATCTAATGTTGAATATTAAATTCTAGTTCATGGCTCGGGTCCACGAAACACCCAATAATATTATTATTATTATTGTTATGGGATCTTGTATCTGACATATCTCCCTCACAGGGTGTTGAAATGACAAACCGTCTGAGACGCTGCGACCCTGAAATTAAGACGGATGTTTTAAGACCAATTTCAAATATTTAAGTCGAGGTCAAGGCGCAGGCCCCACGGGGCCGATTCGCGCATGTTGCGGTGAAATGTAACTTTTTTCACCAGGTATCCATTTTGGACAAATGGGTAGTTCATCTCGTGTGTTTTTTCATGAGGATCGCAATGGCGTGATTCGTACAATTTGTTTTGGGACCAAGATGTGGGCCCCACATGACATCATTCAAGTGCAATGCGGTGATATATGACTTTTCCATTGGATGTCCATTCAGGATGAATGAATAATCGATCTTGTTCGCAATGATGTGATTTGTTTGGTTATCTGGTGCCATTTGAGGAGGCGTGCCAGTAAAAGTATGTTTTCGGCCTTCGGTTTAACAACGACCAATGCACACTCGTCACCTTTTTGGCTAGAGATGTCATGTACTCTGGGGGTACACTAGTATGGCTATGAGTACTTGATTTGCAGTTTAGTACTCGAGTATGGATAGGTACTTGACTAGGCGAAGAGGTGGGGACATACGACGTGTGGGCCCCACACGCACCGTGTACCACTTTCGAATTCTCTATCTCTTGTATCTCCTTCTTTTGGACTCATACTTTGGCATATGAGTAGCCTATCCTGATTGTTTTCCACGTATAATGCAATGGTGCGCTCTGTAGTGGCTTTTGGGATACGATGAGAGATGTTCAGGGTGTGACGCCTATTTGGGGCGACACCTGATGACTACAGTGGCGTGTTTTCTGAGAGGTATCATTCAGAAGGGATGACCAGTGTTCCTCAGTGATTTATGAGAGGTACCATCCAGCAAGGATGATCAGAGTTCCTCGATGGCTTTTCGAGACGTACCATCCAGTGGGGATGATCAGAGTTCCTCGATGGCTTTTCAAGACGTACCATCCAACGGGGATGATCAGAGTTCCTCCTCTATGGATTTTCGAGACGTACCATCCAGTGGGGATGATCAGAGTTCCTCAATGATTTTCTGAGATGTATCATCCAGCAAGTACAATTAGTGTTCCTCAGTGCTTTTTTGAGAGGTACCATCCAGCAGGGATGGCCAGTGATCCTCAGTGCTTTCTAAGAGGTACCATCCAACAGGGATGGCCAGTGCAGTTCCGAGTTGACCCTCCCACCAGGCCAGGTAGCGTAGTCCCCAAGGAGATATCGGGATGACCCAGAGCGTAGTCCCCGATGAGATAGCGGGCTGACCCAGAGTATAGTCCCTGAGGAGATAGTGGGCTGACCCAGAGCGTAGTCCCCAATGAGATATTGGGCTAACCCATAGCGTAGTCCCCGAGGAGATATCGGGCTGACCCAGAGCGTAGTCCCCGAGAAGATATCAGGCTGACCCTCATGCAGGACCAGGTAGCGTAGTCCCTAATAGTTCAGAGAAGATCCTCAACTGTGTGTCATAATGGCGAGGTGTGGTTCGACTTACCTAAGGACCCACAAGGAAGAGGGGCACTTTCCCCACTAAGACGTGTCCTTGTGACGCGACCTAAAACCGTGTGGGCAAGTCAGTTCCACCCAAAGTGGATAGTATCGAGGTGCGGTGATTTGGGCCCCTTTGACTTGGGTTTCTTGGGCAGATGTGATGAGGTTTTGGGCATTTCAAATGGTTTTACTTGGAACTGTTGGCTACTCACTTTCTTGGGCTAAGGTGTGAGATGGAGATCCCCTTACTCCCTCATTTGGGTTTCTTTGACTGAGCACACACACATATAAATATATATATATATATATATATATATATATATATATATATATATATCATTTTCCAGTGCCCACTCCTTGGGTTTTGGCTACTCCCCTTCCCGAAGAGATGAAGACGTGAAAGGTATGCCACGTGCTTTCCATGTCTAGCTTCTCATGGTTGGACGAGTCCACTCTCCTACTATAGGTAGAAAAGATTCGATGGGGAGTTCATCTTCTCACCGTTTTGAGCTCTTTATGTTTGGATGAGTTTACTTTCACTCTCTTGTTGGGTTGAGTTGTACTCTTTCTGTTCACTCTTGTTGTACCTTGTTCTCTCTTACTGGTCCCCTCTTCAGTACCTCTCTTGTTGCTCCCTCGAGCCTTCAGGGCATCCTACTGAGTATTCTTATACTCACCCCTGCTTGGGATTTGCCCGCATTTGGTGTGCCTTTACAGACGACAGACATGTTGATCGTGATATCAGAGGAGATTAGGGATACAGGGTGTTTGGACCGTGTGCAGGGGTTGTAGCTTGGGATTCAGGAGTGGGACTCTCCCAGTTGTTTTACTTTTTCACATGTTGTCGGGTTGTGGCACTTTTCTAGTTGGGTGTGTATTTTACCCCTTTCTCATTAGCTTTACTTTTCTTGTACTTGTACTGTTTAAAGGTCGATGCATATATGTTTAGTTTCCTTTATATAGCAGTGTTATATCTTGTTTTTCTTTTCCTCTGCACTTTTGCATTGAGTTGACTATGTGTGTGTGTACAGTTTCTGAGGCAAAGACCACCCCTAGTTTGTTGTGCCTTCGGCGCTAGTCGTCAGGCCCTGGCCTATAGAGGCGGGCTTGGGGTAGTTGTGGCTCGAGCCCCTGTACGGATCAGGTCGTGACAAACATACACAAAAACATATTTTATAAATGTATTTAAAACTAATCGTACAAATATATATTAATATATGAATAAATATATAACTAAATATATATTAATATATTAATAAATATACAGATAAAAAATATAACTATATATATATTAATATAACTATATATATATATATATATTAATATTAATATATTTTATTATACGAATAAATATAACTAAATATATATACAAATAAATAGATATATATTATATGGAGAACAAAGTAACATGGAGGAGTGGTAAATAAATAAAGACATACATACATACATATAAAAAAATCTCTACTGCATCTTAATTATGTGATCTGCTAACATAGTTACATGATTTCCTAGCCCTAATCCTTCACACAAACACTCCACCAATGCTATCGGTGATGGGGCTCTCCCACGATCGCTCGAACTCACATGGAGCACCCACCTCCCCACGTGGTATGGTTTTCATGTGGGAAATAGGCAAGCAGGGGTGGTGCAATGTAGTGCAAGGGTGTTGCGATGTGGGGCAATGTGGTGCAGAGGTGCAATGAGGTGCAATGATTCGTGTGGTGCATGGGTGGTGCGATGAGGTGTAATGTACTGTAGTGATTTGTTACATACCTTAGATTTGGAATGAGTGGCGGCGGCGACATGAGTAGTGTTCGGCGAGAGTGACGACATGACGATAGCGGAATTCGGTGAGAGTGGTGGTAGTGGTGGTAGGAGTAGGGTTCTGCAAGAACGATGGTAGTTGGGTTATGCGAGAGCGGCGACACGGTGACAGTGGGGTTCGGTGAGAGCGGCGGCAGCGACGAGAGTAGGGTTCGACGAGAGCAACGACAGTGGGGTTCCACGAGAGTTTGAAGGTGTGAAAGTGAGAAGGCATCTGATTAGTGTTCTTTTATAAGTCTGGCTAAGGCTTTTATGAGCGATTTCCAAAAAGCGCTAATAAAGAGTAGTTTTATTAACGCTAAAATAAAAAACATTAATAAAACATGTCTTTATCATCATTAAAAAAACGGTGATAACGATCTAATCTTAATAATTTAATTATATTATTATATATATTTATAAAATTATATATATATATATATTTATAATTATAATCATAGGTAAATATATTTATAAATATTTGCATATATTTATAAATATATTTATATAAGTATATTTATTTATAAAATTATAGATATAATAAAAATATTTCTTATAATTTTGTAATTATTTAAATATATATATTTATAATTATAATTATAAGTAGATATATTTATAAATATTTGTATATAAATATATATATATATATATATTTTAATATATAAGTATATATAATTATAAATACAATGAATATATATTATTTAAAAATATTTATTATAAATTTATAATTTTTAAATATATATTTATTTATAATTCCAATTATAAATAAATATCTATATATAATTATAAATATATTATATAATTATATATATATATAGATAGATTTAATAATATATAAATATAAATAATTATAAGTATAATAAAAAAATTTATTATTTAAACAAATTTATTATGATTTTATAATTATTTATATATATATATTTGAATTATTAAAAAAATATTAATATATCATATTTACATTAATTATAAACATTCGTTTTATAATTAATCTATATAAATAAACATTATTTTTTAATATAAATATAATTATTTTATATTTATAAATAATCATTATATGTATATTTGAATTATTAAAAAATATATATTAATATATAATATTTATCAGAACACGTTATTACCGGATGATTTCCATATTTCATGGAACGAGATACGTAAAAAGGACGGCGGCTTGCATCTCACCCCCACCATTGCTTCAATGATTTGTATTGTTAGATTTAAAGATATGTGGGGCCTCGTGCAGTTGGATTCCAGACCCCATCAGTTATTTAAATGGTTTTTAATGCTCAACAAACCCCACGGCCTAGCCCATTAATTGTGACAGCAATGGACAGCGAAAGTAAACCCACTTCATAATTTATAGTCTTTTGTGGTGCTTTCTCACTTGCAGTCACGAGTTTCGGGTCCACCCAGCGGGGCCGTACTTGGTCCCCGTAAAGGTGTGGAAGAATATTTTAAAGGAGGGTTTTAATTGGAAACCGTATTACTTGTTCACGGGCTTTGTTTTATGTGATGGGTGTGGTCATGGGTACACATAGACCTTGGGTGTGTGGTTTTGGGATGGGTGGTGTCCTACACTTTGGCATGGGCTAGCTTGGATTCATTTCCAACGAGGCCTCGAGACACCCTAAACCATACTACTTGTTTAGGATCACATAGCCCACCTAGTATCCCATGAGCGAGTCCTAGAAACCTACACTACTATAGACATGTCTTTTAACGGCGTTAAAAAAAACGCTCCTATGGTCAGTGCTGATAGGGGGTCCCCTTTATCAACGCAAATTTAACGATGATAAAGAGCTCATTTTATCAGTGCTATTTCGAGCACTTATAAAGAAATCCCTTTATTAACATTGGAAGTAGCGGTGATAAAGGTCACACCTGCTGTAGAGTGTTGTTTGTATAACAACACATTACACCAACCATTAACCTTTACACAAAATATATAATTTAAATGGAATAAATTTTCCATCACGAATACAAAAAAACACTATACATTTCAAAAAATGTTTTGTATAATTAAATTTACAATTACTATCCACAAACATTTAAAAACATTAATGTTTCATCATCTTTGGCACCCACAATCCCCTCTAAAAAAAGTCCACTCATAGTATCAGTTGCTGAACAAATCACCTCAATCCGAACAAAAGAATCCACCTATATAAGAAAACAAATCTTTTGTTAGTAATATTATAAAGAAATAAATTAAACATTAATATGAAAAAAATACATTAATAAAATATAAACTTTAAATAAAGACACCTGGAGTTATACCAAATACATCATGCATCGTAATGAGGTGAGGTTGATTCCAACACGTCACAAATGAGTTATGTATCGTTGTCCTAAAGTATCAAAATAGTCCGAATTCGTTTGTTTGGTTTTGAGTATGTTAATTGTTATTTTTAATTAAATTAATGTCAATTTTAAATAAAGACACACTTGGAGTTATACTGTAACGCCCCGACCCCAGCTACCCAGAGTCGGTGCGTTACTTCGTAACATTGGCATGATCACAAAAGATCAAGTCTCGAAAGACCGATTAGTTTAGTAGCCTTGGAAACACTAGATACATTCATAAGTCTTTCATTACATCAAAATTAAACAAACTACAAAAAAAACATGGTCTTCATATTCCACACTCATATCTTCACTGATTATTCTTGCAAGTCAGTCATAAAATACTTCTTCACAACCTGGAAAATTTTTAAACATTGAAAGGGGTGAGCTCAAATGCTCAGTAAGGATAACAATAATGCGGAAGCTTTCATAAATAAACATTAACATTTAAGGCAATGTATAACTAAAACAAAAGCCTCTTAAACATGAACTTCAACATAATATGGCAAAAGTAAAATGAGATAATGCCATTTACTTCTTCACATGGATATTCTACTGGTCGAATAATCACATGTAATATCAATAACCACTTTCATAATGATGGAATGCATAATGCCAGACTATCATAACCACATAGCCAAGGCCTCGTGCCAAGACTACAAATAAGATTTTGTCAAGGCCTTGTGCCAAGACACTAGTTTGTCTCATGAGACCTGCCGATGCATCGAGGAGCTATAGCGGGCTCCACCCGTCACTTATTAAGTCCAATGCATTCCTCATATGAATAGGTTTAAACATATCATAAACCATAACATAATTGTATCACATAAAACATGCATAAAGGAAACATAACATTTCCACATTTCAATCACAAGATATCAATACAGCACATTGATATAATAAAAATTCTTTCAAAACCATTTTCAATACCAAAATAAAAGAAAGTTAAAACTTTGTATTTATTTTTCATTAAAAAAAAGATGGCTTATAGAGGAAGCCGAAACTCAAATAACGGTCACGACGGCGGAGTAGTCGTTGTCGCCGCATAAGTACGGAAAGAAAAACATTCCCTTTTTGTCGTTTAGTAAAATGCTTCGTATAAAAAAAATTCCTTTTGAATAAACATGAAAGTCAAAGGGGTTTATACACCGTATAAAAGAAAGTTGTGTATAAAGCCAAATATGCCTCAATGAAAGGAGATTGAGACAAAGTCCTTAAAAAGATCATTTTTAAAATAAAATAGATCTATTATGTGTATTCACTATAGGTACACATAAAGAAAGTAAAAATACAAAATAGGACATAATAATATCATGACATAATTTGAAAGTAGGAGATTAACCCAAAGAATTGAAGTTGGGTTAAGAAATTCCCTTACCTCGTGTCTGACTTGACTCAACCGTTCTTTAACCTCCTGAATAATAAACTAGAGTTAATATATACCTTATTAAGAACCATTTTCAACTTCATTATCCTTATTATATCACTTATTACAATGATATGAACATTATGTAATTATTTAAGTTAATAATGTTCATTTTGTCGGTATTTGGTTCTTAAGTCAAAAATAGGCTTCTTACACTTACATGTTGTTAATTTGGTCAAAGGTTCATTATATCCAGAATGGTATTCATGATGTAGATATCATATATGTCATATATATCCAGTACATACATTCATTTATAATATTACATCACATTTAGAGGTAAGAAATGAAATGCACCGTTCATGGAGACGGTAAGCCGTACGTACGCATGAACGCTACTTCCATTTCTATTTCATATTTTCTGGAATGGAATCATAATGATATGAGAGTATATTATAATTCCAGTATAATAACATATATAATATCATTAACTTTATCCTTCACACATCCCACATATGGTATTAACGAATCAAATCACTTTCAGGGGGCGGTAGTCCGCGCTTCCTAAAATGAAGATATCGTGTTTTACCCATAATGGAAACCATAAAGGTATGCCCAAAATGAAAAAAACAGAAGCTTAAGGAAAACATAAACATATTATATATCATATATAAAAATAGTGACATCATAATGGCCACCTTTGAAGGTGTTAAATGAGTGTTGAACAATCATCGTTTCGGGAGGCAGAATTTCGCCATCCACGGAAACCTTATGTTCTTTAACCATTTGATGTAGTTGTGTGGAAGTGTAGCTCAAATAAATCTTATAACAACATCCTAGTATATTTAAGATACTGGTGTTGTTACAAAAGAAGTAAATAAAAAGAGTTTAGGGGGTTGGAGAAGCAAAATAAAACAAAAGAACATGAGAGAATGAATTACCTTAAAAAGTGTAACTCCTTTTGAGTTGAGCCTAAAGGCTTCCTTTGAAAGGATTCTGCCCAAAGGGAATCCTCTAGGATGAGGAGAGGGATGTGGAGAGAGCAAATGGGCAGGGGTTGGCCGAGCCAATGGCTTGAAGAGTGTGTGAAATGAGGTAGAGGTGGGGGCCTTTTATAAGAGGAGAGGAAGGGCACTTTTGGAAAGTAAAGGAACATTACATTATTTGAAAATGTGTTTCGGTTTTAAAATGTCCCACATTGATAGAATTCGTGGATAAGGTGATAAGGCATAGAAATCCACTCATCCAATTGGTTTTGGCCATGTGTAGTTCATAGATTTTATATTACCTTTCCATTTTATTTAAATCGTCAAATAATGATGTCATCGCTGCATCATTATTATGTCATAAATAATTAAATTTATTTAATGTCTAAAAATTATAAAAAAATACTATGATGTAGGAAATCTTTTTATCTTTCCAATGACTATTTATAATCAAAATTTGGACTTGTATAACCCCACTTACAAATTGTTTTAGTAAAACAATTTTATGTTAGTGTCATTTTCACTTTAACATTAAATAAAAACTAATTTATGTCATTTCCCAACAAAAGTGGATCCATGGGGTCCCCAAGTTAGGCCATGGCTTGTCTTGGTCGGCCATGACTCATCCAATAGGAGTAGGACAAGTGTCAAGCTCATCTCATATTATTAAAACATTATTTTTACCTTAAACTACACTAATTACCACTAATCGCGATTAAGAACTTAAAAGTTACTATTCACCAAAAAATTATTTTGATCTCATTGAACCACATTTTACTTCTTAATGACAACCATGTATGTCGGATTTTTGAAAATCAAATCACAGAAGTGGTAATATTTCATTTAAACGAAAAATCAGTTATTTAACAACCACTTAGTGGTTTCACTATTCATCAAAAATTGAAGTTTTTTCAGAACAAGGCCAAAATTTCACCCTAAGCTATAATTGATATTCCGAATTCAAAAATGATGTCTATTTTAAAAAATTCCAAACATATTAGTTGCATTAATTAATTTTATAATTAATTCCCGCTGTCACAACAAATAGAGTGTTTTTAAGAAACAATTTATATCAAAAGATTGGCAATTGTTTATGTCCAATTTCAATGTCAAATTAATTCTAATGACCAACATTGGATAAAATGGTAAAAATATATTCTAATTATACTTTAAAACCACTAAATAGTATAATTTATGACAATTAATTATTTTGATTAAAAAAGGTGTTTTAAGTATTTTTCACTATTCATAAAAAAATTGGAAGTTCTCAGAAAGTTACAAAAAATTCAACTTAGGATAATTTCGATATTACGAATACAAAAATGAACTCCATTTTGAAATATAAAATTTCTATAATTTTAAAAGGTGGTTATTACTATTCATAACGGCTACTTTGATTAGTTGCGGTGTGTTAGAATTCGAACTTGCGTACAATGCAAGCTATTGCATTATTGAAAAAGAGGCGTATCGTAGAAGCTCGGGGTGTTACATATACCGCTCACACCGTGCATAGGATTGAGGTGCGACTGACTCCTACACATCACAATTACATATAGATCGTTGTCCTAATGTGTTAAAACATTCTGAATGTGTTTTCTCAGTTTTCAGTATGTCACTTGTGTTTTCACTAATATGTAATTTCAAACTGGAAACACGCACTTTGATTCATACCGGTCACATCGTGTGCCGGTTTGATATGAGACTACTTCCTACACATCACAAATAACTTATAAAATCGTTGTCCTAAATTTTCAAGACAATCGGAATGCATTTTCTTGGTTTTCAATGAGTGACACAAGTTTTGAACTAAAATGCCAATTTCAAACTGATAACAAACACTTTGAGTCATACCAGTCACACCGTGTATCAGATTGAGGTGCAGGTGATTCCTACATGTCACAAATGACTCATGAATCATTGTCTTAAAGTATCAAAATAATCCGAAGGCATTTTCTTGATTTTTAGTATGTCAATTGTTCTTTTTGCTAAAATTAATGTCAATTTAAAATAAAAAGACGCACTTGGAGTCATATCAGTCATATCATGCGTTGGATTGATGTGTGGTTGATTCATACACATCACAAATGACTAATACATCATTTTTCTAAAGTATAAAAACAATCTGAATGCATTTTCTCGATTTTTAGTATGTTACGCTACTAAAGATAACTCTTTTATTAGCGCTAGAAATAGCTTTCAACAGTGCCTTTTCAGCACTGTTAATCTGAGCGATGTTAAAGGGGGGTCCCTTTTATCAGCGCTTAGAAAAGCACTAATAAAGGTCCCTTTTACCAGTGCTAAAAAAAGCACTGATAAAAGAGGTCTTTTATCAGTTCTCAAAAAAACGGTGATAAAAGGAGCCTTTATCAGTGATTTTCTTAGCGCTAATAAAATTCAAAAAATGTAAAAATAAATTAAAAATAAATCCAAAAATTGGAGAGCCATTTTAACAGCTCCTGCCACCCCCTTTCAACAACGCTCGCCACCCCCCTTTTAATAGCGCTCGGAAGCCCCCCACTCGCGCCCACCCCCATGAGCTAGCCTTTAACAGCGTCCTTGCTAGCCCTTTAACAGCACTAACCCCCCTGCACATGCGCGTGTGCCCCTGCTTTCCCTAGATTCAAACTCGAGACCTATTTCCTGCGTGCTAGACACTTTACCACTCCTCCATATTACTTTGTTCTTCATTTAATGATATATCTATTTATTTATATATATATTGAGTTAAATTTATTCTTATATTAAAATATATTTATATTAATGTATATATATATAATTATATTAATATATATATTTATTCGTATATTAATATCTATTTATATATATTTATTTATATATATGTATAGTTATATTTTTTATCCATATATTTATTCGTATATTAATATATATTTAGTTATATATTTATTCATATATTAATATACATTTGTAAGATTAGTTTTAAATACATTTATAAAATATGTTTTTTTGTGTGTTTGTAAATAAATAAATAAATACATACATACATATATACAACATACATACACATGTATATATATTATATATGTGTATATCTGTGAGTATAATTATACATATTTATACATATTTGTATATATTTACATTATTATATATTAATATGTCTATTTATATATTAGAATATGTAGATAATATATATCAGTTTGCTAAAACACACACACACACTATGTAATGACCCAAACTTTCATTAATGAAAATTCATCTTGATCTAATTAAATGTTTTATTATGTAAAATGGTAGTATAACATATGCACTTATTTTGTTTTATGTTTCTAGATTTTAAAATACCGTTAGGAATTGTGACCATTGCTAATATAGCAATTGAACAGTGATCACATGATTAGTATAAATATAAGGCTTTAACAAATCCAATCTACTCATACAAAGGAAGCGATGACCTCATCCAGTAGATTTGCCTCATATGAAGCCCATTTGTCGGTGCTCGGAAAGGAGGTGGTGTCATTGGGCTTCGCTCTTGACCAAGCCCAATCCGAGTTTCAACATGTTAAGCTCGAACGGAACCTCCTACGAGAGAAGTGGAAGTTGATAGAGATTACCACCCGAGCAATGTTATCTGAGCCAACCCAAGAGTTTGTCACAATCGCACACCTTACCCTCCTGTCTTATGCGGGTGTTATAAGGGGTTATGTAACAAGACCATAACACTATGATTACGTGCATTATTTTTGTATATAAAAATAAATATACATTCATTTTATTATTGTTACTTTGTAAATAGTTTTTAAAGCGCAAATTGTATTTTTAGTTAATATTCAACTAAGAAATCTATTTTGATGAATTAAAGGATTTTTGAATTAAATAATATTTTAATAAAATATTATTATTATTAAATTACTTTTTATTAAATATAAATGATCGTATAATTTTATGAATGAAATTGTAATTTGTATTAAGGTTTGAAAGCCGTTTTTGTCAAAACCCATGAATTTTCGATAAATGTCGGTTTTTATTTTAAAAGTAAAAATTCACATATTTAGAAATTTATTTAGATAAAATGAATATTATTTTTGGAATTGGGACATCGAAACTATCCAATGGTGAATTTTTCATAATTTTCTGAGACAATCAAATTTTTGGGTAAAAATTAAATACAGTTTAAATATATAATGTTTTTATGACATCATAAGGACCCAATAGTGATGTGATAAAATACTATAAATGATATATTATGACAATATATGTATTACCATTAAAATAATGTGATTTTAGGTTTGTTTGATTTATTTTACAAAACTTTAGTGGACCCTCCAAGAGTTATAAAACATTTTCACTTTTTAAATGAATTTTCTTGAGAGTGTGACTCACCTCCGCATAAGCAAACCTATTATTTTAAGAAGTTCGACCATTGGCTTTATAAAATATTTTTTTCCACTCCCCATTGGCAAAAACCATGGGAAAAAACCATGGGCTGGTTTGTGGTATTGATTAGTTTAATGTGTGGTGACCCAAACCTAAATAATAAAGAATTTACTCTCATTCCCTATATAAACCCACCCAAGCTCTCACTTCCTCTTCACTCAAAGCATTTGGAGTTCGTCCAACCTCTTCTCTCCTCTCTCTAGAATCCTCCCAAGGCACCCCAATCTCCTAAGAAGTCTCTCTCAAGTCTTTGGGATCACACTTCCAAGTAAAAGATTTCCTCTTTTCTCATTTTTGTCTCAATTTCATTATGTTGTTATACCCTTTTAATTTCAATTAAAAATGTTGAGGTATGATTTCAAACCTCCCCCATACTACCCTCTTTATGTTTGAATTATGAGATACCGCTTTCACTCTCATTTAATGCCTCCCATGAACACCCGTTACCATGCCGAAATTCCGTAAGGAATTTCTCTCTCCTCATTTACATTCAAGGAATTCCTTTGTATTATGAATCTAAATTTATTTACTTATGTTGGGACATGTTTCTATATTAACCCCCTACTGTCCATTTCATGTAAATATTAAGATACACCCCTTTATCTCTCATCAACCATTTTTACGAATTTTTATGTCGCGTCGTTATCCTGCCGAAATTGCACCGCGATTTTCCAAGCCAAATTCATTGTGTAGTGAATATCATACCCATGTCTCTATCAAGGGTATTCACCTTTATGCACATATACATATTGAATAGTACTTTCATGTGTGTATTCCATATTTCTTAATTGTGAAATAACATATTATTTTGAATGATTCCATGTTATATGATCTATGTGGCACACTTATCAATTAAATGAAATGTTTAAAAAGGGTGTGCCCTGATATCGCTCCAATACATTGGGTAAAGATTAGTATCATGATACGTCAAGTTAAATGAGGGTTTACTCAAGCTAATTCAATTATAATGAAGATTTACTCATGCTCCATGTGCAATGAGCCTTGGCTCATGCTAAAATCATGTTAAATGTTGTTGTCACATTTCCATGTTATGTTAATCATGTTATATCATGCCTTTATGTTCATGTTTATCTTATGCTCCATTGATATGACTATTGCCTAACATGTATTGTATCTTTCATATTATGCCTCTTTAACTCCCTTACTGGTCTTTATAGCTCACCCTTTTATTATGCATGTCCTCAGGTTATCCCATGCAATGCTAAGTACGAGGGAATGTAGTGGTCATGTAAAGGAAGTTTTCAATAAGATGTTGCGTCCTATGTTTTAAGTTGTTATGTAATGTTCCTAAGCCCCAAATACACTAGACCTCTTTATCTTATATGTTGTATCAAGTGAAGTTTTCTATGTAATAAATCGTGTCTAAGTGTGTAATAAAATGAAGGGTTGTTATAGTTGGTATCAAAGGATAGGTTTAGTTATTTTTGGGATTAGGATTAGAAAACCCTAGTGAAGCCTTAGAGACAAGACTAAGTATAATAAAAACATCCCTAATTTTTGGTAGTTATTGAGTAAGTGTTTTATCAAGCAAATACATCCCTATCTGGATACGAGTAGGTAGAGGTGGCTCTCGAGCAAATGTACCTAGGGGTGAAAACCCCAACAAGGAGTTTCGGGCTTGACCTGAGGTATCCTGGTACATGACAACGGGCCTTGCTGCACTCTTGGTTACGACACTCTTGGGGGATATAAATTGGTAAATTCACAAGCTTAGTATGAACCGTTATTAAGTTAATTCCCCTAAGAATATTTGTTAGGAAGTAGATCATGGATAACATAGATTGAAGCCTATGGATTCATAAGTTAAGGAAATAAATGTTATTTATATGTCATCAGTTTTTTCATTGGATTACCCTTTATGTGTTACCCCTAACTTTCCTTTTATTCCATCCAATGGCCAGTAATAGTAGGAATCGAGCTAATAACCGATGTGAAGATCAATGTGATGATTGTGCTAATGAGATGCCCAATCCGATGGGAGCGGGAATCACGAACTTTGTCACACTTCTCTCTAAGTTGACTCAAGATTTGAATTGAAACATGGGTCAAGAGGAACGTTAAACACCCCATAAGAAAGAATAAGTCACCATCGAGAGCTTTATGAGACAAAGACCTCCTATTTTTAATGGATCATCTGATCCCTCAATCACCGAACAATGGATTAAATCCATTGAAAATATCTTCTCCATCCTTCAATATTCTGAACAAGAGAAAGTTCTCCTGGCTGCTTATCGTATGGAGGGTGAATCCAATCATTGGTGGACATTGATCAAAAAAACAAAGCCTAAGGAGAAGATCGAGGCGTTGGAATGTAAGGATTTTTTAAAGATGTTTTTTGATAAATATTTTCCGCACACCCTCCGACTTAAGATGGAAAGGGACTTCCTTGCCCTCAAGCAAAAATACGATGAATCTGTCAGAGTGTACGAGGAAAACTTCACAAGCCTTACACGATATGCCTCTAGCTTTGTTGTTACCCCCGAATGCAAGGTTGATCGCTTATTTGGTGGGATGAAACCTAGCCTGTGGAAAGTGATGAAGATCCATGACTTCGACAGCTATGAGGAAATTGTCTGATGTGCCCTCAAGGTCGAAATAAAGATTGGAGAATCTTAGGGGTTTCATGGGGATAAAAAGCAAAAGGTGGACTTCAATTCTAGAAGTCCGATGGATAAATCTAATGGTGCTAAGAAAATCTAGCACCCCACTTGCCAAAGGTGTGGAAAGAAGCACCTTTAAAATTGTCTGAAGAGGATGAGGAAATGCTTTAGGTGTGGAAGAGAAGGGCACTTGACTATTAACTATCGGAAAGAAAAACTCACGGTTGCGACAGAGGAGAGGAATGCTCCACTCAACCCTCAACGCGTTGTTCATTGCTTCAACTTCTATGAATCGGGGAACTTTGCAAACCAGTGCCCTAAGCCAAGGGTTTTTTGAGGAAACCAACAACCTCCAAGGCAGCAAGAGAAAGATTTTTCCTTCACTACCACCGAAGTAAACCCCAACAATGAAGTGGTGACAGGTACACTAGTTATTCATTCAATAATAGCGAACTTACTTTTTGATTCTAGTTCTACGCATTCTTTTATATCCTAAAAGTTTAGTAGAACAATCCCAACACTACAAAAAATCATAGAAGTAAAGATGTTGGTGAGTACGGAAAATAGGGCAATCATTTCATCTCATGAATATAACTCCTCCCTTGTCATAATTTGTGGAGTGAACTTCCTAAAAAACCTCTTCATACTATTTCTGGTTGAATTTGATGCAATTCTCGACATGGATTGGATTTCCTTATATAGAGCCAACATAAATTTCCGTGAGAGGGAAATCACTCTTCATATGGAGAATCAACCCCCAATTCTATATAAGTTCAAGGAGGAAGATGAATCTTCTTTAGCTCTATAATCTCAAGCATGGATATTACTGCCCTATGAGCACATGTATCTGGATCAGATGATTGAGTCCAAGGAAGAAACTATCCTTGAAGACATTCCTATTGTGAGGGAATTTGCTGAAGTGTTTCCTGAGGAATTTCCTGGTCTTCCTCCTAGAAGAGATGTTGAATTCTCAATTGAACTTATACATGGGGTGTTTCCAATATCCAAGACTCCATATAGAATGGTTGTCGTGGAGCTTGAGGAGTTAAAGAAACAACTACAGGTGAATATGGATAAAGGATTTATACACCCAAGTGCTTCACCATGGGGTGCACTAGTCCTCTTCATCAAGAATAAGGATAGGTCAATGCACCTTTGCATCGATTATCATGAGCTTAATAAAATAACGATAAAGAACAAGTATCCTCTCCCATGAATTTATGGCTTGTTCGATCAGCTGCGTGGGGAACAATACTTCTCCTAGGTGGATTTTTGTTCGGGATATTATCAAGTAAGGGTGAAGAAGGAAGATATCCCCAAAACTGCTTTTTGTACAAGATACAGGCACAATGAATTCATAGTAATTCCTTTCAGACTCACTAATTCTCTCGTAATCTTTATAGACTTAATGAATAGGGTCTTTAGATATTACCTCAATAAATTTTTGGTAGTCTTTATAGATGATATTCTAATATACTCTAAAACCAAGGAGGACCATGAGGAGAATCTAAGAACTATAATAGAGACCTTGCGAAAGGAGAAGCTCAATGAAAGTACAGAAAGTGTGAGCTCTAGTTGAAGGAGGTATCATTCTTGGGCCATATCATCATAAGAAATGGGATATCTGTGAATACCTCCAAGGAAACTGCAATTGAGGGATGACCGAGGCCAACATCAGTAATGGATATCCATAGATTCTTGGGGTTAGCTGGATATTATCAATGATTTGTGAGAAATTTCTCATGGTTATCCAACCCTCTTACCAAGCTAACTCAGAAGGGAGTAAAGTTTTCATGGAGTGATAAATGCGGATAAAGCTTCAAGGAGTTGAAAAGAAGGCTTATCACTGTGCTTGTGATCACTTTACCCACAAGTGGAGAACTATTTGTGGTATTCAGTGATGCTTGGAAGAAGGGACTGAGTTGTGTGTTGATGCAAAATGACAAAGTCATTGCCTATGTTTCAAGGCAATTGAAAGTTCATGAGCAGAATTATCCAACACATGATCTGGAGTTGGATGTGGTGATCTTCACTTTAAAATTTTGGTGGTATTATATCTTTGGGGAGAAGGGTAAAATATATATAGACCACAAAAGCCTCAAGTATATATTCACACAGAAAGAGTTAAACATGCGCCGACGAAGATGGTTAGAGCTGATCAAAGACTATGACTGCTCAATCCATTACCACCCTGGGAAAGCGAACAAGGTGGTGGATGCTCTAAGTAGAAAGGACCTAGCGATTATATAATTGATGAGAATTGAGAAGGATCCAATCTTCTTATATTTGATGAAGATGGACATGGGAATCATAAATAAGGGAACATCATCAATCCTTTCACAAATTATTGCTCAACCGTCTCTTTTGGAAAGGTTAAAGGATGCTCAAAAGGATGATGTGGGAATTCAGAAGAAAGTGGAAGCTTTCAGAAAAGGGAAATCCTTGGAGTTCAATGTTAATGAAGAAGGAATTGTGAGATTTGGTAAAAGACTATATGTTCCATCAAGTCTATAACTGAAGAAGGAACTTTTGGATGATGCACATAGTTCAAATTTCTATATTCACCCAAGAAACACAAAGATGTATTGAGATCTACAAGATCATTATTGGTGGGATAATATAAATAAGGGGATCATTGAGTATACATAAAAGTGCCTGGTGTGTTAGCAAGTGAAGGTAGAGTGGCATAAGTCTAAGGGGATGATGCAACCATTGCCCATACCAGCATGGAAATGGGAGAACATCACCATGGACTTTGTCACCGGACTTACGAATACATCCAAAGGAAACAATGCTATCTAAGTTATTGTGGATCATCTTACAAAGTCTGCACACTTCATTGAAATTCAGTAGGATTTCTCATTGGATAAACTGGCATAGATATATATTAGGGAAGTGGTAAGGCTGCATAGAGTACCACTATCTATTGTATCTGATTGAGATCCAAGATTCACCTCTAAGTTTTGGAAGAGTCTTCAACATGCTCTGGATACTAAACTGAACTTCAGTACGGCCTATCATCCTCAAACTGATGTCCAATATGTGCGAACTATTCAGACTCTGGAAGATATTTTATGATCATGTTCAATGGAATTTAAAGGAGGATGGGATAACTATATTCCTCTAGTTGAATTCTCCTATAATAACAGTTTCCAATCGAGAATCTGAATGACACCTTATGAAGCCCTATATGGGAAGAGGTGCAGAACATCGGCATGTTAGGATGAAGTCGGTGAGTGTAAGCTTCTAGGACCAAAAATGGTCGAAGAAATGGCAGAGAAGGTGAAAACCATTCAGCAGCATATCAAGGCAACCCAGAGTTGACAGAAGAGTTATGCTAATAACCATCAATGAGTTTAAATTTTGAGACATGGTATTCCTACACATATCTCCATGGAATAAGGTCATGAGGTTTGGAAATAAAGGGAAGTTAAGTCCTAGGTACATCGACCCCTTTTAGATTCTTGATCGTTTCGGGGTTGTGGCCTATTGACTAGCACTTCCACCTACCATGGCCAAAGTACATGATGTCTTTCATGCATCCCTATTAAAGAAATACATACCAGACCCTTCACATGTACTCTCTTCAGAGGTTGTACAATTAGAGGATGATTTTTCTTATGAGGAGAAACCAATTAAGATCTTAGATCATAAGGAAAAAGTCCTACGAAATAAGACAATGCCCATCATGAAGGTGTTGTGGCGAAACCACAAGTTTGAAAAAGCGACGTGGGAATTAGAGGAAGTGATAAATCAGAGTTACCATCATCTTTTTTATCATGGGAAAATGAAATTTTGAGGGTAAAATTTCTTAAGGGGGGAAGATTGTAACGACCCAAACTTTCATTAATGAAAAATTCTCTTGATCTAATTAAATGTCTTATTATGTAAAATGGTTATATAACATATGAAATAATTTTGTTTTATGTTTCTAGATTTTAAAATACTGTTAATAATTGTGACTGTTACTAATATATCCATTGAATAGTGATCACATAATTAGTATAAATACAGGGCTTTAACAAATCCAATTTACTCAGACAAAGGAAGCGATGACCTCATCCAGTAGACTTACCCTGTATGAAGCCCATTTTTCGGAGCTCGAAAAGGAGGTGGAATCATTGGGATTCACTTTTGACCAAGCCCAAGCCAAGCTTCTACATGTTAAGCTCGAATAGAACTGTATATGAGAGAAGTGGAAGTTGATAGAGATTACCACCTGAGCAATGTTATCCGAGCCACCCCAAGAGTCTGTCACAATCACACACCTTAACCTTCGGTCTTATGTGGGTGTTATAAGGGGTTATGTTACAAGACCTTAACATTATGATTATGTGCATTATTTTTTTATATAATAATGAATATACATTCATTTTTTTTATTGTTACTTTGTAAATAGTGTTTAAAGTGCAAATAATATTTTTAGTTAATATTCAACTAAGAAATCTATTTTGACGAATTAAAGGATTTTTTAATTAAATAAAATTTTAATAAAATATTATTATTATTAAATTCTATTTTATTAAATATAATTTATTGTATAATTTTATGAATGTAATTGTAATTTTTATTAAGGTTTGAAATCCGTTTTTGTCAAAAACCCATGAATTTTCGATAAATATCAGTTTTTATTTTAAAAGTAAAAATTCACATATTTAGAAAATTATATAGATAAAATGAATATTATTTTTGGATTCAGGATGTCAAAATTATCCAACGGTGAATTTTTTATAATTTTCTGAGAGTCGAATTTTTGTGTAAAAATTAAATACCATTTAAATATATAATGTGTTTTATGACATCATAATGACCCAGTAGTGATATAATAAAATAATATAAATGATATGTTTGTCCAATATATGTTTTAACATTAAAATAATGTGATTTTAGGTTTGTTTGATTTATTTTACAATACTTTAGTGGACCCTCCAAGAGTTATAGAACATTTTCACTTTTTAAATGAATTTCCTTGAGAGTGTGACTCACCTTCACATAATCAAACCTATTATTTTAATAAGTTAGTCCATTGGACTTATAAAATATTTTTTTCCACTCCCCTTTGGCAAAAACCATGGGCAAAAACCATATCCTGGTTTGTGGTATTGATTAGTTTAATGTGTGGTGACCCAAACCTAAATAATAAAGAATTACCTCTCCTTTCCTATATAAACCCACCCAAGATCCCACTTCCTCTTCACTAAAAGCATTTGGAGTTCATCTAACCTCTGACAAAATCTCTCTAGAATTCTCCCAAGTAACCCCAAGCTCTCAAGAATCCTCTCTCAAGCCTCTCCCAAGCCTTTGGGATCACACTTCCAAGTAAGGGATTTCCTCTTTTCTCATTTTTATCTCAATTTCATTATGTTGTTATACCCTTTTAGTTTTAATTAAAAATTTTGGGGTATGATTTCTCACCTCCCACATACTACCCTATTTATTTTTGAATTATGATATACCCCTTTCACTCTCATTTAATGCCTTCCATGCACACCTGTTACCATGCTGAAATTTCATAAGGAATTTCTCTCTCCTCATTTACATTCAAGCAATTTATTTGTATTATGAATCTAAATTCATTTAATTATGTTGGGACATGTTTCTATATGAACTCATTACTGTCCATTTCATGTAAATATAATTATACACCCCTTTCTCTCTCATCAACCATTTTTACGAATTTTTATGTCACGCCGTTATACTGCCGAAATTGCACCCCGATTTTCTAAGCCAAAATCATTGTGTAGTGAATACCATACCCATGTATCTATCAAGGGTATTAAACTTTATGAACATATACATATTTAATGGTACTTTCATGTATTTATTACACATTTTTTAATCATGTAATAACTTATGATGTTGAATGATTCCATGTTATATGATCCATGCGACACACTTATGCATGAAATAAAACGTTTAAGAAGGGTGCGTCTTGATAGCGCTTCAATGCATTGGGTAAAGATTAGTATCATGATACGTCAAGTGAAATGAGGTTTTACTCATGCTAATTCAAGTGCAATGAGGATTTACTCATGCACCATGTGCAATGAGCCTTGACTCATGCTAAAATCATGTTAAATGTTGTTGCCACATTTCCATGTTATGTTAATCATGTTATATCATGCCTTTATGTTAATTTTTATCTTATACTCCATTTATATTCCTATTGCCTAACATTTATTGTATCTTTCATGTTATGCCTCATTAACTCCCTTACTGGGCTTTATATCTCACCATTTTTTTATGCATGTCCTCAGGTTATCTCATGCAATGCTAAGTACGAGGGAATGTAGTGGTCATGTAAATGAAGTTTTCAATAAGATGTTGCATCCTATGTTTTAAGTTGTTATGTAATGTTTCTAAGCCCCAAATACACTATACCTATATATCTTCTATGTTTTATCAAGTGAAGTTTTCTATGTAATAAATCATGTCTAAGTGTGTAATAAAATGAAGGGTTGTTATACACTAATATATATATAGACACACACACACACACACACTATATAGGTATATACATATTCATATTTTGTATTTTAAATAAAATGGATATTATTTTTTATTTATATAAGTCTTATATATTAATAAAAATATTTTATATGTAAATATGTTTAATTAATTATTTATAAAATTAAATTTTTAGGTGTAAATATATAAAAAAATACGTATATATTTTTATATATTTGACTATAAATAACAGTACATTATGAAAATTGATAAAATTTCAAAACCATTATATCAATATGAATGTAATACCTATGAATAAATTTAGTCCCCATCAAAAAATGGCAAAAAGACTCCCATAAATGAGCCTGAAAATCCATCAAATGTTAAAAAATCGGGGTACGCCGGCTAAAAACTAAGTTTTGAAGGCCTTTTGGGCATTTTTTTGCCTCGAAAAAACCTTTATCAAGACTTAATAATCATAACGGCATAGATCTCATCGCAATATTCGATTTGATATGTGGTAGAGCTCAAACGGACACCCAGATCAAAAGTTATGGCCGCTTAAAGTATGAGTTGTTTTTTCAACTTAATTTAGATATTTTATTTATTTATTTATTTATTTTATATTCAAATTGTAATTAAATGACTATTATTCGATAAAAATATCAAAATTATTAATTAAAAATATTTTTTAAATTATTTCAGAAGCTTTTTTTACTAAATATCTTATATATTAAGATTAAATTTCTATTTATCATTATCTAGAACACATTTTAAAAAAATATATTATATTTATATCAATATCAAAATATTTATATACTAATATATTAATATATTACTTTTTTTTGAAATATACCCTCTATCAATGCTAGTAAAAAAAGTGCTGATAAATGGGTACTTTTAATAGCAATATTTTAGCACTGTTAAAAGTACATTTTTCAATGCTTTTTTAGCACTGTTAAAGGGGTGGCACTACAAAAACCCGAATATGTGGTAGTGTCACTTGTTCTTTTTCTTAAAATTAATGACAATTTTAAATAAAAATACACACCTTAAGTAATACCAATTACACCATGCTTCGAATTGAGGTGCGGTTGACTTCTACACGTCACAAATGGCTCATGGATCATTGTCCTAAATTATCAAAATAATCTGAATATGTTTACTCAGTTTTTAGTATGTCACTTGTTTTTTTACTAAAATTAATGTATATTTTAAATAAAAATACATACTTGGATTTAACCAGTCACACCGTGTGCCGGATTGAGGTGCGGGTGATTCCTACATGTCACAAATGACTTATGAATCATTTTCCTAAAGTATCAAAACAATCTGAATGTGTTTTCTCAGTTTTCAGTATGTCACTTGTTCTTTTTACTAAAATTAATGTCAATTTTAAATAAAAAGGCACACTTAGAGTTATACCAGCCATACCGTGCATCAGATTGATGTGGGGTTGATTCGTACACATTATAAATGACTTATGAATTATTTTCCTAAATTATCAAAATAATTCCAATGCGTTTGCTCGGTTTTCAGTAGGTCACTTATTATTTTTACTTAAATTAATGACAATTTTAAATAAATAGACACACTTGGAATTATACTAGTCACACCATGCGTCAGATTGAGGTGCAACTAATTCTTATACATCAAAAATTACTCATGGACCATTTTTCTAAAGTATCAAAACAATCTGAATGCATTTGCTCAGTTTTCAATATGTCGGTTGTGTTTTTTAATAAAATGTCATTTGAAACTGAAAACATGTACTTTGAGTCACACTGGTCACATCGTGTATCGATTTAATGTGAGACTATTTCTTACATGTCACAAATGACTTATGAATTGTTCTACTAAATTATCAAGACAATTTGAGTGTGTTTTCTTGGGTTTCAGTGAGTGACACTTTTTGAACTAAAATTTCAATTTTAAACTGATAACGGACACTTTGAGTCATATCGAGCACATCATGTATCGTATTGAGGTGCAACAAATTCCTACATGTCACAAATGATTTATGTATCATTTTCCTAAAGTATAAAAATAATCTGAATGTGTTTTCTTAGTTTTGTGTATGTCAGTTGTCTTTTTTACTAAAATTAATGTCAATTTTAAATAAAAAGACACACTTGGAGTCATGTCAATCTGCCAGACAACGTTTTAGGTATGAATTGAAGTGTATGTTTTAAATATAAAAGTTTCATTTTTTTAAAACATGTGTCACATAGCCAAAACTAAGAAAATGAGCTCAAATTGTTTTCAAAATTTAGGATGATAATCCATATTTCATTTGTGACATGTAGGAATCATCTGTACCTCAATCTGATTCACAGTATTCTCAGTATTACTTCAAGTGTATGTTTTTTACTTTAAATGTGACATTTTAGTTTAAAACACATGTGACATACTCAAAAGTGAGCAAACACATTCAAATTATTTTGATACTTTAGGAAAATGATCCATAAATAATTTTTGATGTGTAACAATCATCCAAATCTTAATGTGATACACAGTGTGCCTGGTAAGACTCTAAGTATATGTTTTTAGTTTAAAATTGACACTTCAGTTCAAAACACATGCCACATACTCAAAATTGAGAAAAGAAGCTCAGATTATTTTCAAACCTTAGAAAAACAATCCATATTTCATTTCTAACGTGTAAGAATTGACCTTATTTCAATTCAAAAAATAATGTGACCAATATGACTCGAAGTGCATGTTTTTAATATAAAAGTGTCATTTTAGTTTAAAACATGCATCACTTTTCCAAAATGAGAAAACAAGATCGCACTACAAAATAATTAGCTTTTTCCAAAATGGGTATATCTGTTGGTAAAAGTGCATTTTTTTCATAAAACATTTTACCAACAAAAATTGTTCCATCACTAAATTGTTGGTAAAAACTCTGTCGCTAAATTTTATTATGACAGCTAAAATAGTTCTGTTACAATTATAATAATACCAACAGATGATATATTAGTTGGTAAAAAGGTTTAGAAATAGATTCATATGACAGATTTATCTATTGGTAATAGCATTACCAACATTATACTTCTGTTGGTATTATTATTAATAAAATTGTATTATTTGTTACTAACAATACCCACAAATAATATTCGTTTATAATTCATTTTTAAATGACGCACTCACATTATCATATGTGTTGGTAAAAAAATTAATATATTTATTAACAAAAATATATATGATATGCTTAATATAATTATAATATATTACATATTAATTCTTTTCCATCAAAAACAATAAAAAAGAAAAATAAATAAACAACGTATCTAAAATTTTTAAATATATCATAAAAAATACATCCCAATAATTCTAATATATCATAATATATATATATATATATAATCATTCCCTAATGACAAAAAATCGATACTCAATAATTTTTTCATGTTTATAAATTACAAAATAGCAAACTAACATCCAAAGTACATTGTGAGAGTTGTAGCTACCCAAAAGATGTAAAGCCTGTATTCAGCATAACCAAATCCATGATTCTAAGAAAATTTTATTAAAAATAAACAAGAACAAAAGTAAAAGGGGAAGGATTTCATGGACAAACCCAAAAAAACAGAGTAAAACCAAAAACAAAACACCCATAATGGTCGAAGGGTCTGGAAGATCAGCCAAACCATCCACTCCCATGAAATACAGACACCATTCTTCAAGGGAAGGAGCCACTATTCTGAAGACCCCTTCATGCAAAAATCCCAACATCCAAATTCCATTGCTCAAAATCTATCACCATAATCACCTACTCAAAAAATAAACACAACACAAATAATAAAATTAGAATGAAAATGAAGAATGTAGTATGAAGTAAGTAACCTTCATATTATAAAATCAAATCTACAAATATCCATCCAAATACCCCTATATCATTGTACCTTTCTGTATTCAAAGAAAATGGATAATCTTAGAGTTTCAGATACATTTTATGCATTAATGAAAAATTTTAATTCACCTTTCAATAAAAACATAAGCAAAAAAATGCATAAAAAATGGAAATATCAACTTAGTTTGAATTTATGTTACACTAGTAAACCCTAGAATGGGCCGAGAGAAACTGTCATGTGCTATATACTTTATTGTTCCTTCCTATACTTGCAAGATTTAAACAACAAATAGAATGGGCCGACACACGCAAAACCTTTAGCTCGATACAATACTTGTACAATCATCCCTGAAACAACCTGGTAGCTTGAAGAAGATTTCGTTCGACTCTCCAACAGCAACAACCTGGGTCATCTGCTCGTCTTTTAACTGTGAACCCATGATCGACTACTGCCAATCATTACTTAGGGTGGATTCCATGCACTCAAGTTTTGGGTGTGGCGTGTTGGGATTGGCGAAGTGTTGGACGCTAACCTATCCTTGCTTCCATTTGAACCCCTTCATCATGCCACCTAGGAAACCTGAACTAGCAATCCTGTATAGAAAAAACATCAAAGTACCAAGCTCAGGTCTTTGGATAAAAGATACACAATCCAGCTTCAAGTCACCTTGACCCCAAGTCACAACCAGCAGCACGCCCACTAACACTAACCTCCATTTCTTCTTATGCGAGGAGTAGCTTCGTAACCATACCCAATGAACCCAGAATCAGCTTCTATATCTTGACATTCGACACAGGATTTAATTGATGACAACCACCAAACCTTCTCCATCATTGTGGCATGACCCAGATTTTTAGTGTCCAAAAAAAGTGCAATGATTATCATCCCAATCCATCATGATCAATAAGGAACTTTGAACCAACCATGAGCAGACAACTTGTCGCAGCGAATAGCCACTCCAGTTTGGGTTAAACATGGTGCCGATATGCTTGCAAGGGATCATTGAAAACATGATGAGAGACTCAGGTTTCCTACAGAAAGAGTTAAACAACATTACAAGATGAATAAAAAGCCTAATAATATAATAAAAAATCAAGGAAAATATAATGCTGACATATTGGTTGTAAATGACAATGCTGCTGGTAAATAGATGCAAGAACATTCATTTAGAGTGGATAGTGGTTGGGCTGTGAGACTCAAGTTTCCTACACACAATTTTCAAATATAGAGGAAGATTTCACACAAAGATCACACAATGAGATTACACACTGAGTTTACTAACACAGATCACACACTGAGTTTACAAAAACAGATTACACACTGAGTTTACACACATATTGCACACACAAACACATATTGAAAACATAGATTACACACTGATCTTACACACAATTTGGGCATATAGACACATATTTCACACATATATTATACGTTGATTTTACACACATTTTTTACATAGAGACACAAATTGCACACACAGATTACGCATCGAGGTTAAACACTGAGTTTACACTGAAGTTTATGCACAGTTTGCACACACAGACACAGATTGCACACACATTACACATTGAGATTACACAGAGTTTACACAGTGAGTTTACAGACACAGATTACACACCGAATTTACAAACACATATTACACACTGAGTTTACATTCACATATTGCACACATAAATTAGACACAGATTGTACACATGGATTTTTCACAAAGATTGTACACACGGATTTTTACATAGATTGCACACATGGATTTTTACACAGATTGCACACTAATTTTACAGACACGAAATTTTATTACACATATAGAGATTTCAGATTTCACAGTGTAGAATAAAAATTATGACATGTCATTGATAATAAAGATTCTTACAGACAATTTCTTATTAAAGGGTGCATATTATCAAAGTAATTTTAGGTTATAAAATACCAAGTATAACGTTAGTGAATTGAAACATATTTATAGGACCAAAGTTAATATCACAAGTACATCTGTTCATAAATATAATATCTGTGAGAGAGGGTACTAATATTTAATAAATTTTTGAATAATATTCAACAAATGTGTGCAAAACAATACATATTTAATGAAAGTGAAATGTCTAAAATGAGGTCATGTGCTACATATACAACTCTTGATTCTCCCAAATTGTGTTAAATGTAAAATAAAAGGAATGCATACTCTAAAATCAAACCTTTTCTCAATCTAGGATAAACACCACCAATTGTGAACATTTCCAACTAATGTTTTTCTTTGAAAATATCTTGCATGCAACGCATAGCTTGTATCATCATACAAATAAATGTATGTTACCTAGAAAATCAAAAATAGAAAAACCATTAAAATTAAAGCAAAACACCCCCAGGGGGAAAAACATTAAACAAGTTAGGAAGGGTGCAACACATTAAAAAACAATAATTGTTTCCCTGCCTTACAGTTCACTACAAAAAAAAGAGTTTCTTAGCATGTATGGGTTGTTTAGATTATCAATCTTTATCCAATGAAAATAGCGTCAGTATTTGATATATGATTCCCAATTTGTGTCCAATGACGACCTAGTTCCATATTTCAAGAAAAGAGAATGAAAAACAATGTGTCGGAATGTTGATATGCTTGAAAAAAATTCAATTCACATTAACATTCATCCTCATCATCATTCACACAATAAAATATAATAACATCAACAATAAAAAAGATAACACTTAAGTAAGCCTGTGACCTTTATGATGAATGAACCAAATATAAAAATTTGTAACTCTTTGCACATTTGGATTGCCATTCATCGTTATGCTAAATTAGGCCTAATTGATTAACCAAAACTTGAACATCAACAAAAAGAAAGTAACACTCCTCTTCCCATTTTACTCCATAATTTCTTCTCCACCCACTCATGTCCTCTGTAATTTTCTATCATCTCAAACCAAAACTATTAGCACTATTCTTCCCATTTTAGAGCATGCGTTTGAAATCATATAATATTTGTTGGTTTCAGTTGAAAAAAGGACGATTGGAATAAGTTATGTTTTCAATGCATATATTTATGTTATATGAATCTAATTATGTAGAATGCATATAAGATTTATGTTCCATGGAAACTCTCATTCAAAAGAATAAAATAAAAAATTAAATACATATTGGATTTATAAAACCAGCAAAAAAAATTTCTAGCGTTGATTATGTATTTAAATAAAAATCTAAATTTATAAATGTTTTCATAATGATGTAGTGTGAAAAAAATAATTTTTACGATAAATAAGATATGCCAAACTATTTCAGTGTGATAAATATATAGTAAACAAATTGACCTATAGTTGTACACATCAATTTTATTACATAAACTCACCAAATAAACTAAGAATATGCAGAAAAAATAGAGATTATATATATGAGATGGAGAGAGAGAGAGAGGGAGAGTGGTTGGGTACATCCACATATTCATCACAAGCTGCATTCTTTGAGTAGGTAGGTAGATAGTCCAAAACTACCAATTGAATCAGCTGGATCCTGCCATACAAATTAGTAAATAAATAAATAGATCATAAAACTTTGTTATTTTTCTTTGTGAGAAATGGTTCTGCATTATCAAATACATAAAATCAAGAAGTGCATAATAAACTCATAGATGAAAGCACAAATGAAAGTATATTATTTTAGAACACTTACATTGTGAACATTAAAGTATGCATACTCGCAAAGGCAGCAAGAACACATACTCACAAAGGCACTAAGAACACTCACATACTGTCAAAGTGTTCCTACTTGAAAATGTAGCAAGAACAATTTCATTGGAAGCAAGAACACTTACATTAGCAGAAAACACTAAATCATGTTCCACCGTTGTAGAATAGAAGTATCAAGGATACAATGTTTCACCAGAATCTACACAAAACAAAACAATAAAAGTAATAAACAGAAACTCAAAATAAAAAATTACAAATGCAAAGTATTTACAAAACAACATATACAATAAATAAGTGTGAACTGAAAGATGATAACTTTCTTATTTTGGTTCCCTATATTGGCTTCAACAACTGTTGTTTCTGCTTCAGCAACTAGTGTTTCTCCCATGGTGTTGTGTTGGCATCTGATCAAGTCTTCATGCCCTCGTTCCGTGATGCTCAGCCCCAGGTCTGGTCCTTGTCGAAGGTCTCATCTCTTGGCCACGTACAATGAGTGTAGGGAGGGGGTATTTCTTGTCCATCAAAGTTACCCAGGTGATACAAGATCTCCCCAGTAGGGGACTGTGCGCGTCCAAATCTTACCATGGCCCAAACTTCTTCCCTCGACTAGCGGCATGTCTTCATTGGATTTCAATGGCCCCTTCCTATCCTCAATTGAACCACGATGAAGGGTTTGGATCTGCGCCAACCTCGACCGTCTCGTTCACGAACATATCTGGAATTTTTCATCCTCATAGTTGCTTTAGCGACGATCTCCCATTGTCATTGTTGACTTTATCTCGTTCAAGGCTATGGGTGCTCGACCGTGGTGAGGAAAGATCATGCCCTGGTAGTTGAAGCTTTGGGAGAGATTGTAGAATTCGATGGTGATTGATGTAGGTGGATGGATTAGATTAAAGACTAATCAGGATTAGGTTTTCAATAAAATTCTCAATTATCAACAATTTTATATTTTTTAATATATATATATAATTTATTTATCTAAAAACATATAAATATTATTAAATTAAATATATTTTAATTAAATATATTAAAATATATTTTTATTGAAAATGATGTTTTTTTATTAAATTGTTAATAATTTTATTCAATTTTCTAAAATAATAATTATTAGTGAACAATTTATTATAATATATTTTCATAATGGTAAAATATTTTTAGTGATGATAATTAATAATAATAGATTCATTTTTTGGTAAAACAATTGTTACTATTAGTGTGATAATGAAACATATTTTATTGTTAGTAAAAGACCTTTTGGTATAAAACAAATAATATCATCAAATATATATGTTGGTAAAACAAATTGCTGGTACATGAAATTAATACCAACAAAACTTAGTATCTGTTGGAATTACTGATTTATACCAACAAATATATTACCTGTCACTAAATTTTTAGTGGTATAAGTCACTTTTTTGTAGTGTTGGATTGTTTTCAAAATTTATGAAAATGTTCCATAATTCATTTTTGGCATGTAAGAATTGACCAAACATCAATATGATACATGATGTGTCCAGTATGACTTGAAGTGTGTGCTTTCAATATAAAAGCTGAATTTTAATTTAAAATGGTCATCACATAGCCAAAACCGAGCAAACGAGATTGAATTATTTTCAAAATTTAGGAAAATGATCCATAATTCATTTGTGACATGTTGAAATCAAACCAAATCAATCCAATAGACGATGTGCTAGGTATGACTCGAAGAGTGTGTTTTCAATATAGAAGTGTCATTTTAGTTTAAAACGCATGTCACATTGCAAAAACTAATAAAACGAGCTCAGATTTTTTTCAAAATTTAAGAAAATGATTCATAAGTCATTGTTGATGTGTATGAATCAACTGAACCTAAAATTGATACATGATGTTCCTGACATGACTCAAAGTGTGTGTTTTAAATATAAAAGTGACATTTTAGATTAAAACACACGTGACATACTCAAAACTAAGCAACCAAATTCAAATTATTTTGATACTATAGGAAAATGGTCCATAATTCATTTATGATATGTAGGAATCAATCACATGTCAATCTGACACACGATGTTGTTGATATGACTTGAAATATGTGTTTTCAATATAAAAGCATCATTTTAGTTTAAAATGTGTCACACATCCATAGAAAAGAAAATGATCTTAGATTGATTTGAAACTTTAGGATAATAATCCATAATTCATTTGTTCTGTATGAATCGACCGCATGTCAATCCAACCCATGATGTGGCCGGTATGAATCTAAGTGCGTGTTTTTAATATAAAACTTTCATTTTAGTTTAAAACATGCGTCACTAGCCAAAAATGAGAAGATGAGTTCAAATTATTTTCAAACTTTAGGAAAATAATTTGTAATTCATTTGTGACATGTAAGAATTGACCGCACATCAATTTGACACACGATGTGATCATTATGACATAAAGTTCTTGTTTTTAATATAAAAGTTCCATTTTAGTTTAAAATACATGTCATATAGCTAAAACCAAGTATACAAGATCAGATTGTTTTTAAAAATTAGGACAATGATCTATAATTCAATTTTGACCTGTAGGAATTGTCCACACGTCAATCTGATGCACGATTAGCTGACATCATTAATATATACAGTAATTTACAATATAATTTATCATATGTGTATTATATAACATTAAATTAATTTTTTTTTAATTTTTTTATTTATTGTTAATAAAATAAACAAAGGTTTTATTGAAGGACAAGCTTTTGTCTGGAGGTTGATCGTTGGAAGAAGTCTGATAGATTTTATTTTGTCTATGGGTTGTAATTTTTTTAATTAATTGTAAATATGACATCAATGTAAATATTTTGTATGTAAATTTTGAATTGAAATGAAGGTGCAATGTGATATTGGTATTTGAATTCAATTTTCTATATATTTCTTTTCCATTTTGTGTATTCTAATTGTGGTTTGTTTTTATAGGGTTGTTGCATGGGTGTTGTAGAGTGGCAGTTGTGTAGCATATGATAAGGTCTTTGTTAGGTCTAAAAAATCACTGATAAAAGTCTCATTTATTAGCACTAGAGAAAGTTTGGATAAATGGTATCTTTATCAGTACTAAAAAGAAAGCAATGATAAAGCTTGACTTTATTATCACTACCAAAAATAGCTGATAAAGACACCCGTTATCACTAATTTTTTAGCGCTGATAAAAACCATGTGCTTTTATTGACGCTTAGGTAGTCAACACTTTTTTTGTGCTGAAAAATCCCTTTTTTAGTTCTGTTAAAGGTATCATCTGTTATTGTGATTACATCAAATCTCATTCAATTTATTGTTTAACCTCCTAAGGTCGTTAGCATGCCAAATAACCAATTTTTTTGTTTGTGTGATCCCATACCAATTTCACAAGTTATGTGAATTCATAATATTAAGCTAACAAATCAACCAATTTCAAAAACATCAAAGGGAATAATGTTCAATCTAACGGAGTCTCGATCAAGGCCAAAGGCTGGAACACTTATCGGGTAGCCTCATGTCTTGGTTGCAACACCAAAGGACCCAACAAGATCCAATGGGAGGTCTATACATGTGTAACTCATCAAACAAAGGATAAAACAATTATTTAGGTCATGCACACGGTGCGTTGGTGTGACCACACATATTGCATATACTAGGATAATTAAAACATACAATTTGGGATAAGTTCTAGAACACCCACATCACAATGAAGAAGACGCACACAAACTTCCAACGTCCAAGATTGTGTTTGGTTCCTTCTCCCTTCCCTTTGTTGATGACAATGAAATCTGTCAACAAGGGTTCTCCAAGAGGAAACCAATGAACAAGAAGAAGAAGTGGAACTGGAAGGATTGCCTTCAAACTCTATGCCCGGAACACCAAGATTGGAAGGCTTGGGTCACCACAGATTGATCCCTAGAAGGTGGGGGTTGAATCCAATGAAAATGAGGTCCAAAAGCTTTTGAAAAGCTCTTTGGAGTGCCTAGGGGTCGAGAGGAAAAGATTGGTTCAAAAGGAGTTCGAAGGGGGTCGGTGGTATTTATAGACAGATTGTTAAAAGAGGATCACGGTGCAGCCCATTGGATCATGCCACATAACCGCTTGACATAGGGTACGCTATAGAGCAACCTAAGGGACCACGCCATAGTCTCCCTTGGTCAAAGCACATCCAAAATCCACGATGGCTGTTATGTTGTAGATGCTATAAACTGGGGGATATACTACAATGTCGTTGAAGCCACCACACCGCAGCACCCCAAATCCTCGAGGGATGGCTACGCTGTAGCCAGCCTCCACACTGCAATGTCAACATTGGCAGAACTTGCCAAATCCAACCTTGAGACCCTTACGTTGTAGCCACCATCTCCACGCCGCAACGCCGAGCTGGCCTACGTCGTAGCCTGCTTCCATGCCGCAGCTATGCCAAAACTGGCAGTAGCTTAGATTTTCCATATTCGAGGACCCTATGTAATAGCCTTGATCTCCACGCCACAGTGACCCACAGTAAGGTGCAACCCAGAGCTCTACGTTATAGTACACCTTGCAGGATTTTCAACTCCAATACTCTTGCTTCCTTTCTCCAAAATCAACTAACCCTGACAAGGCTCAACCAAACAAGGAAAAGAACCACTGACTCAAAGTAGTTTACAAAAACTTAAAGAGGGGCGCACCTAAAAAAAGACAGGATCTTACAACATAATGTTTGACGTTGGGGTGTGAGAAAGATAAACAAGTGAGGTGGTACGTTTTGTCATATTATTTTTTATATATTCTATTTCATTGGATGAGGTGTTTGGTGAGGGAGCTTTGATAATGTTGAGTGACAATTGATGTGATAGGTGCTTGTTAGTTCTGTTATTTATTGATTGGAGTATTAGTATGCTTCTTTCACATTTGTATGAGAGGCCTTGAGTATGATCCTTTTGAGTATACATGTTATGCTCACCTCTATTTATAAATTTCATCCCAGGTTTCTAGGGCAACACTACTACAAAAACAGGCGAGGAATGCGCTTCACTTTTATCAGCGCTAAAAAAAAGCGTTGATAAAGGGGACCCATTTATCAGCGCTTCTTTTAGTAGCGCTGATAAAAAGGGGATTTATCAGCGCTTTTCCCGAGCGCTGATAAATGTTAAGTTTCAAAAAAAATATTTTTTCATGAAAAGTAATATTTTGTTATATAAGTATATTAATATTGATATAAATACAATATATATTTTTTAAATGTGTTATAGATTCGTATAAATAGACTATTACATTTAATATATAAGAAATTTAGTGAAAATGGCTTCAAAATATTTTAAAAAATATCATGAATTAATAATTTTCTAATTATTATCGATTAGAAATCATTTAATAACAATTTGATGACACAAAAAATCAAAACAATTAATAAAATATCTAAAATATGTTTAAAATGTAACTCATACTTCAAACGACCATAACTTTTGATCCGGGTATCCGTTTGAGCTCTACAACATATCAAATCGAAGCCTGTGACGAGCTCTACGCACTAATAGCTAAGGCAAAGCCTCTGTCCCATTTTTCCAGCCTAAAAAGGTCCATAAGGCCTCCAAAACTGAGTTTTTAGTCTGGATACCCCGTTTTGTTAACATTCAAACAAGTATAACTTCTGATCCGGATGTCCGTTAGGCCTTTAGCACATATCATATCGAAGATTGTTTCATTTTCTTCGATTTGACTGGTTGTGGCGTTGAAATGAGATTCTAGATTATAAGTTATGGTCGTTTTAACATTCTATGGCTTTTCAAATACACATATATATGTTTTTATTCGTAAATATATATGTGTCTGTGTGTGTGAGTGTCTATGTGTGTGTTTGTGTGTTGTATAAATGTATATATGTATGTATCTATTTATTTACTTATAAACACACATCAAAAACATATTTTTTCATAAATGTATTTAAAACTAATCTTATAAGTACATTCTATGCATTTTCAAATACACATATATATGTATTTATTCATAAATATATATGTGTTTGTGTGTGTGTGTGTTTGTGTGTTGTATATATCTATATATGTATGTATTTATTTATTTATTTATTTATACACACACATAAAAAACATATTTTTTCATAAATGTATTTAAAACTAATCTTATATGTATATATTAATATACAAATAAATATACGTATAAAAAATTATAACTAAAAATATATTTATAAATATATTAATATATGAATTAATATATATATACTAATATATGAATAAATATAAATATATTAATATGAATCTATATCAATATATGAATAAATATAACTATATATATATATATATAGATATATCATTAAATAGAGAACAAAACAAAATGACTTAGTGGTAAAGGTGCAGCCGCGAAAGGGGGGACGTCCCGGGTTCGAGTTCGGGTGGAAGCAAAGGGGGTGCGCGTGTATGAGGATGCGTGGGAAGGGCAGCGCGCGGGAGACCTCCTAGCGCAGATAAAGGGGGTGTGAAGTGATGATAAAAGCACTCACCGCATTATTTTTAATTTTTGTTATTTTTTTGACCTTTATCATCGTTAAAAAAAGCGCTGATAAATGCCTCTTTTATCAGCGCTGATAAAGGGGTTTTTTATCAGCGCTTTTTTTAACGATGATAAAAGGGGCCTTTATCAGCACTTTTCAGAGTGATGATAAAAGGGACCCCCCTATATCCGCGCTGAGCTTTACAATGCTTTTTTAGCACTGTTAAAGCCTTTTTTTAGCGCTGATATAGGCTGTTTTTGTAGTAGTGCGAGTTTAGAGGTCGGGTTTCACATTACTAGCTTCAAGCTTAAAGGTGTGGTCGGAGAAGTTTCTTATGAGTTTTATTTGGTATTTTGTTTGGAAACTTTTATTTGCTCGGCATATAATGCATTTGAGGATAATTGTGGGTTTTTGCTTATTTTATATTATGGTGTTCATCGGCGGATTTCCTTGTATGTTCCTAAGATATACGAGAGTAATGCATCTCATTTGCATGTCATAGACGTTAGGTGGCGGTGGGTTTCGGTGGGTCATTCTCATCTTCATTGCATGGCCAGGGGGGTTCCAGAGTGGGTGGTCCGTGACATATTTGTTTTTAAAACAAACAAAATACATTGTATTTTTTTTATTTCAAATATTATAAAAAGTATCTAGATGTGTGTTATTATTTCATTTAGTTTTTGTTATTATTAAAATATATAAATTGGATTAAAAAATGAAGTTATATATTTTTATTTTAAAACATTAAAATATATCTAAACGAACATAAATAAAATCTTCATTATTACGCTTATAATTTTAGTTTTCTTAAGGAATTAAGTTATTTAGTGTAGTGGTGGTGACCGTGATACATAAATAGGACGAACGGTAGTTTTGACTACTCATAAATGGATTGAAGATATAATTTTTTTTAGGACACATTCCAAAGAGGATTTTTTTCACATCCCATATATAATTGATCACTGAGACTTGAAGGTGGAGAGTGCAGATGGAGTTCCTTACATTCCTCCTCTACTTCATTCTTCTGTGGATCATCACCAAATTTATCATCTCCATAGCTTACGCAGAAACTAAACGCCGCCCCGTCGATCTGCCCCCCGGGCCGCCGGCCTGGCCGATCGTCGGCAACCTTTTCCAGCTCGGTAAAAATGCTCACACCTCACTCGCCCGCTTATCCGCCGTTCATGGCCCCATCATGACCCTCAAACTCGGCCGCCTCACCACCGTCGTCATCTCCTCTTCCCAACTCGCCCGGCAGGTCGTTCACCATCACGATCTCTCACTCTCCGGCCGGACGCCACCAGACGCCGTCCGCGCTCTCGGCCACAGCGAAATTTCCTTACTCTGGCTCCCCCCGTCGCCTCGCTGGAGAGCCTTCCGCAAGATGTGCAGCTCCAACCTCTTCACCACCCGTAGCCTCGACGCCACGGCGGGTCTCCGCCGGAAAAAGGTGGAGGAGCTGGTGGAGTTCATCCGGACCCGCGCCCGCGCTGGGGAGGCGGTCAACGTGGGCGAAGCGGTGATGGTGACGAGCCTGAACCTGCTGTCCAGCACCATCTTCTCCGTGGACATGGCTGAGCTGGGGACGGAGAAGGCTGCGGATTTCCGGGCGTTGGTGGGGAGAACTGTGGATGCCGCGGGGAATCCCGACATCGCCAACTACTTCCCGGCGCTGGGGCGACTTGACCTTCAGGGGAGACGGCGTCGGCTCGGCAAGTGCCTGACCAAGTGGTTCCAAGTCACGGAGGAGCTCGTCGCCCAACGGTTGGCGTCGGGGAAACGGATGGGCGACGTACTTGATGCGATTTTGGGGACCATCGACGACCATCTCATCCAACGCTCTCATATCAAGCATCTCATGCTGGTCTGCATCTCACCCCCACCGTTGCTTCAATCATTTTTAGAGTTTAGGCGATTAATGGTGAGTTGACAGGACCTTTTTTTGGCCGCTGTGGACACAACTTCCATCACGGTCGAATGGGCCATGGCGGAGCTTCTGCGGAACCCATCCATATTGGGAAAACTACGAGAAGAAATCCGAGTGTCGGTCGGCGAAAACATACCCATTTCAGAAGCTGAAGTCTTTGAGCTGCCTTTCTTACAGGCAGTCGTGAAGGAGACGTTTCGGGTCCACCCCGCGGGGCCCCTCTTGGTCCCCCGCAAAGCCATGGAAGACGTGCATATCAATGGATATATGATTCCAAAGGATTCACAAGTGGTGGTGAATGCGTGGGCCATTGGACGAGATGGGTCGGTTTGGAAGAACCCGGATGAGTTCTGGCCGGAGAGGTTTGTGGGGTGGGAAGTGGACGTGAAGGGTGGGGATTTGGTGTTGATTCCGTTCGGCATGGGGCGGCGGATCTGCCCGGGGCTTCCACTGGCGATGCGAATGGTGCACCTGGTGCTGGCCTCCCTAGTCCACCACTTCGAGTGGAAGGTGGAGGGGGAGATGGACATGGAGGAGGTGTTTCAAATTGTGTTGCGTAAGGTTCATCCCTTACGGGCCATCCCAATGTCCATCTGATTCCGAATCATTATCTCGTTGTAAGCATTTCAGTTTAGTAAGGTAATATTAAAAGTCAAAACTAATTATCGTGGGATATTAATTTAATTAATGTGTATTAAATGTCACCATTAATTGAATCAAAATTTGTGGTCAATCAAGATATACAGTATATTGGGGTTTCATACAATTAAGGAAGATATGAGATTTTATGTGTAGAACCCATTATTATTTCCTCCACTTGGGATGCACAAGGTAATAAATAATGAAATTTGTGGTCAATTCGTAAATAATGGGGAAGGCACCTAAAACTTCATATTCAAACAAGAGAACACATATTACAAATTCCCACACATCCCTCTTGTAAAATTCTCACACAACATCACCACACATATATATTGCACCAAAGGGAGGAGAAGATGCAAATGGCCGCTGCAATTTTTTTCCAGATGGCAACCAGCTCCTACAGGATTGTCATCATGGGCGGGCACCAACTGCTACAGCAGGTCTCCTCCGACGGCTGGTCATCAAAGACGATTACCCACCACAGCAGGAAGGTGGTATTTTCGTCAAAATCTCAACAATCTCCACCTTGACGAAAAATATCCCCATGTTGTCACTCAAACAAAACTTCATGGTGCTAAAACAAATCTTCAAATTATTGTTGCCTTCTCGATGCCCGTTGACATCTCAAGTATGAGACATATCGATCGATTTCAAAGAATGTTGGAACTTGATCCCTGTATTAGCTTTCTTGTCCTTCAGAGGAGGAACAAGATCTCATATCATATTCCAATGCAGTGAATTCATATCTTCTTCCATAACAGACTTCTAATGGTTCATTTTTTTGCTATCCAAAACATCTCAATAGCAATCTGGAACACCATCTTCAACCACATAAAGAGCAAAACTAACTGATTTTCCATACCTGAAAGGTCTTCGTATAATCCTTCGTGTTCTACTAGTGGTGATACTCTTATCTGATGTCACTGCTCCACCTGTAACAATCTCATCATTCAAATAATAAAAAGTACATTTTCGAATACCTTTCATCGCAAGGAGTGCACCGTGGATAATTTTTAGGAATCCATCTTCGATAGTTATCTGGTAACCAAGCTTATCCAAAACTCAAAGTGATATGAGGTTCTTTTCCAATTCTGGTACATATCTCACATCTGTAAGGTGTTGAGTTGTACCACCATGCATCTTCAACCGTATTGTTTCAATACCTCTCGTATGAAAATGGTGGTTATTGCTCATAAACACCACACCTTCATCCGACTCATTGTGGTTTGAAAACCAATCTCAATTTCTGCACATATGGAATGAACAATCTGAATCATGAATCCAACCTTCTAAATGGTTGACCGTCGAGAAAATGAGAATAGTATCTTCAACATCCTCAGTTCTCTGTACAACATTTGCCTTCGATTTCCCAATTTTGGGACAATCCTTCTTCTAGTGCCCTTTTTCAAGACAATAGGCACACTCATCTTTTGCTGGGCGTCTAAAGCTGGACTCGCCTTTTGACGTCAATCATGATTCATTTCTTATGAATCTTCCAGATTTTCTACCAGACGACCTTCCTCTAATTGTCATCAATGCCTTCGATGCAGAATCCCAATAGTCATACTTGTCCTTCCGCCGGTACTCATTGTTAACTAAGACATTTGATACATCAACAAATTTTACCTCATCCTTACCATACAACAACGTTGTAGTAAGGTGATCATAACTTTCTGAAAGAGAGTTCAACAACAATAGATCCTTATCTTCATCTCTAACTGTTACTTCCAAACTTTGCAAATATGGCAGAATTTTATTAAACGAATCAAGGTGTTCAATCATAGACATACATTGCTTGTACTGAAATCTGAACAATTTCTTTTTCAGGTATAGTCGATTTTCAATGCTTTTGGCCATATACTTATTCTGCAAAATACTCCACAAACTTTTTGCAGAGGTTTCTTGCATCACACTGTATTTTTTATCTTTAGAAAAACAAAGTCGGATCGTACCATAGACTTGACGGTCGAGTCTTTTCCAATCACCATCAGAGATGTTGGTGGGCTTCTCTTAAAGGGTGATATCTAACTCTTGTAGAGTTAGAATATCCAAAACTTCACATTGCCACATGCTGAAGTTGTTCGTCTCGTCGAACTTCTCCACCTCAAATTTAGTACTGGACACCATACTTTTATGTCTGAAAGAATTTACAATACCGACATGTGTCATTAAAACAGACCGCTGGGGCTCCTGGGGTGGTATCGAACTACTTTTGGTTTTAGAATTCTCCATCACAAAAACAAATCAGAATTTCCAAAAACAGACAGCACCGATATCTAGAATAGTTGAAAATACTAAAATTGACTATTTAATCTTCCAAATTGGATCCCAAATGATTTCTGAATTTTATTCCCAAATATATATTTTTTACTTTTAAAAATACCCAACTGTTGTGAAATTCATCGATTGAAGGCGAAGCAAAGCGAAAGCGTATGGAGATGTCAATTGCTCGGGATGATGATGACGAAGTAAAATGTCTCAATCACAATAGAACAAGAAAGAAAGAACACAAGTATATGGCCACACAAAATCACACACCAATTTCTATTATCATGCCACCGTATTTATAGATTACAAAAGGGTTGATCCAATGGACAAAATTAATTCCAATCTAACAGTGGGAATACAAACGGTTTGGCCATATGAAGAGACTTGATGGGCAATGAATAGACCTCATTCATTATGATTTATGACATCCACACCATTAATGATAATTCATAACACTCCCCTTTGGATGTCATAATCCCATGGAATCTAATATAAATCTTCACTTAAAAAAAACCCTGTGGGAAAAACAAGTGAAGCCAAATTAAAGTGATTCCATGCTATGCTGCCTCATTAAAAACCTTATCCGAAAACCCAGTGGAAAAAACTGATTAAGGGAAAATGAGTACAGCGTTCCCAACTCCCCTTCATAAAATCACGATAGAATTTTCAGTCTTTGCATTCCAATTTTATAAATCAATTTCTCAAATGTTGAAGTTGGCAATGCCTTTGTGAAAAAATCTGTGAGATTGTCACAAGACCTTATTTGCTAGACATCAATCTCACCATTCTTTTGAAGGTCATGGGTGAAAAAGAATTTTGGTGAGATATGCTTTGTTCTGTCACCTTTAATAAACCCACATTTCAATTGTGCTATGCAAGCAGTATTATCTGCATATAATATGGTGGGAATATTATTATTCATATCTAATCCATAGCAATTTAGAATATGATTAATCACTGATCTCAACCAAACACATTCTCGACTTGCTTCATGAATAACAATCAACTCAGCATGGTTGGAAGAAGTCGTAGTAATGGTTTGTTTTGTAGAACACCAAGAAATAGCAGTTCCAGCATATGTAAACACATATCCAGTTTGAGATCTTTCTTTGTGTGGATCAGACAAGTATCCAGCATCAGCATAACCAACCAACTTTGGTTCTGAGGATTTGGAATAAATTAATCCCCGATCTTTTGACCCTTGAAGGTATCTTAATACATGTTTGATACCATTCCAATGCCAACGAGTAGGAGAAGAACTATACCTTTCCAATAAATTCATAGAAAATGATATATCAGGTCTTGTATTATTTTTAAGGTACATCAGTGCTCCTATAGCACTCATATATGGTACTTCAGGACCAATTAGTTCTTCATCATCCTCTTGTGGTTTAAAATGATCATTATCACGATCAAGAGATCATACAACCATTGGTGTACTTAATGGATGTGATTCATTCATGTTAAATCTCTGTAGGACTTTAGCAGTATAACGTGATTGATGAACAAAAATTTCATCCTTAAGATGCTCAATTTGTAATCCAAGGCAGAACTTTGTCTTTACAAAGTCTTTCATTTCAAATTATTTCTTCAGATATTCCACTGCCTTGGAAAGTTCATCATTAGTCCCAATCATATTTAAATCATCAACGTATACTGAAATGATCACAAATTCAGATCCAATCTTCTTAATGAAGACACATGGACAAATTGGATCATTTTTATAACCTTCCTTCATCAAATATTTACTCAGACGGTTATACCACATATGCCCTGACTGCTTTAATCCATATAATGATTTATTCAGCTTAACTGAATAAAGATCTTGAGATCTAGGATATTTTGCCGGAAAATTGAATCCTTTAGGGATTTTCATGCAAACATCATTATCAATATCACCATAAAGATATGCAGTCACTACATCCATCAGACGTAATTCAAGTTGCTCATGTACAAAAAACGTCATGAGGTACCGAAAGGTTATTGCATCCATTACAAGAGAGTATGTTTCATCATAATCAATCCCGGGTTTTTGTGAGAAGCCTTGAGCAACCAGTCATGCTTTATATCTCACGTCTTCATTATTTTCATTTCTTTTTCTCACAAAAACCCATTTGTATCCAACAAGCTTAATCCCATCAGGGGTTTTCATGATCGACCCAAAAACCTCACGTTTAGAAAGTGCGTTTAGCTCAGATTGGATTGCAACTTTCCATTGATCCCAATCTGGCCTTTCACGAAATTCATTAACAATTTTAGGTTCTTGATCCACATCCATAATTTCAAGGGCTACATTGTATGAATATGTGTCATCAACAATGGTCTCCAATCAGTTCCAACATCTTCCAGTTTTGGTGAAATTTATTGAAATTTCCTCTTGATCATGTTCATGTACTTCTGGTACATTTACATCATCTTCAAATTCATTCATATCTTCAACCAACATAGGTTGTTTCCCCTTTATTTGACGGGTATTTTTATCTTTTGAACCAAGTGGTCTTCCACGCTTCAGGTGTGGGTTAGAAGCATTGTTGGTAATACCATCAGATTGTCCTTCCGGGACATTAATTCTTACCGGTGCATTCACAGCAGGTATATATGATTTTGTAACCCGTTTTGAATCATTGAATGCATCAAGCAATTGATTTGATAAATTTTTCAAATTAATGATCTTTTGAACTTCAAGTTCACTCGTATTTGTACAAGGATCAAGATCTAATAATGAAGTTGATTTCCATGATATTTCTTTTGAAGTCGATTGATTTCCCCCTTTGAGTGTTGGAAATAAATTTTCATCAAAATTAAAATCAGCGAATCTTGCTGTGAATACATCTCCTTTCATAATCTCAAGATTTTTAATGATCGAGGGAGATTCAAAACCAACATATATACCCAATCTCCTTTGGGGTCCCATTTTTGTTTGTTGTAGGGGTGCTACAGGCACATATACAACACAACCAAATATCCTTAAGTGTGAAATATTTGGTTCATGACCACAAGATAATTGCAAAGGGGAATAATCATGATAGCTTGATGGCCTTATTTGAAGTAGTGCTGCTGCATGAAAAATTGCATGTCCCCATGCTGAAATGGGAAATTTAGTTTTCATAAGTAATGGTCTAGTGATAAGTTGTAATCGCTTTATAAATGATTCAGCTAGACCATTTTGTGTATGAACATGAGCTACAGGATGTTCAATAATTATTCCCAATGACATGCAATAATTACTAAAAGCATGTGATGAATATTCATCAGCATTGTCAACCATAATATGCTTGATTGAATAATTAGGTAATTGTGCCCTTAACCTTATTATTTGGGCAAGTAATTTTGCAAACGCCTGGTTGCGAGTGGACAATAAACACACATGGGACCATCAAGTTGACGCATCAATCATGATCATGAAATATCTGAATGGTCCACATGGTGGATGAATTGGTCAACATATATCACCATGAATTCGGTCCATGAACATCGGGGATTCGGTCCCGATATTTGATGGTGATGGTCTTATAATTAATTTTCCTTGAGAACAAGTAGCACATGAGAAATCATGGGGCGTAAGAACCCTTTTATCAACCAATGGATGACTATGAGTACATTTAATTATTTTCCTCATCATTATTGATCCCGGATGACCCAAACGGTCATGCCAGACAATAAATGTACCATGGTTGGTAAAATTCGAGTTTACCATGTTTGATTCAATTGTACAAATATTGAAAAAGTACAATCCGGACGGAAGTCTCAAAAGCTTCTCTTGAATCAATTTGTGCTCATTTTTAATGCTTGTTATGTAGAGGTATTCACCACCTCCTTCATCCATTGTCTCGATGTGATATCCATTATTAAGAATATCTTTAAAACTTAACAAATTGCATCGAGACTTGGGAGAAAATAAAGCATTGTTTATCATAATTTTTGTACCACCGGGTAGGCATATTCTCACTCTTCCGGAGCCTTCGATTAATTGCGCACTACCGGTTAAAGTACACACATGAGAATTACCCATTTTAATGGTGATAAAATATTTCTCATGTTTAAAAATTGTGTGTGTAGTTGCGCTGTCAATGGGACAAATATCTTCATCATGGAAATTATTCTCAACAGACCGATTTATATCATCCATTTCTAGTAAAGAAAATAAACATGAATATAAGGAATAAAATAAAAGAAACCAAAATCAAACATGCAATATTTAAAAATATTACAAAACCATAAAACCATTGTTCATTTCAACCACAAACATACAAAAACCAAAAATCAAACTTTGATTCCGTCACGATCATTTATGGTTGATCAATATGCTCATCACCATTAGGGTGTGCAAAATAGTCAGAAATATCAAATTTTGTAATATAATCATCATATTTCAAAGCCTGGTCAGAAAAATTCGCTTCAACATTCTTTTCCTTTCCTTTGATAGATTGTTGATAAAGATCAACAAAATTCTTTGGCGTACGACAGGTACACGACCAATGCCCCTTCATGCCACATCAAAAGCAGTTACTTTCATCGCTCTTTGCTTTCTTCATTTGTGGTTGTTCGTCATTGGACCACTTCTGGTGGTGCCCCTTCATCTTCTCATTTGGTGTATGACCACCTCGAGCAAATGAATTTCCTCAGCCTCGATTACGTCAGTTCTTCCCACGACCTTGATTAAAAGCAGTCTCATTCGCTTCAGGTAATGGAGTCGCACCAATAGGTCAGGATTCATGATTTATGTCACGAACCGAATCTGGTCGCCACCAAAACCAGCACCAAACCCAGCCCGTGACATGACCCGAAGGGCGTTCCCTATCCCCACGGGCTGGCACAAGTGCCCGGGTATCATTAATTTAGGTTTGGGAACACTTTACCCGAGTATGAAAGCCTAAAACATTAAAACAATCCATAATATAAATCTGAAATTTTTGAGCTAAACAAGACTTAAGTAAAAAACCAGAACTGAGTAAATTGGTTTAAAGATAATACAAGTGGTACAAATAAAAATAATTATAGCATCAAGACATCCCCAAGGACTCCACATGACTAGGGGTCATCGCCCCCAAGCTATCTCCACAACTCCGCACCAAGGATGAGAACTAACACCCTAAACCGCCATCACCCTTAGCCTTTCCTTTACCTGAATCAAGCATAACAAAGTCTACTTACACCCAAGGGGTGTAAGTAGGGTGTGAGCCTAATCCCAATAGGATACCACCCAATGGTTCCAAAGTGCATGCAATATAAGGTGAAGAAGCAAATAGTTTTAATTTGTAATGAAAAACGATGATGAAATTCCAAGAAATGCAACATTCATTAAAAAAAAAAGTTTTCAAACTAGAATTTACAGAATGTTAACATATCTAAATGGAAATGATAGATACTGTAAAGTACTGAAAAAAAACACCCAAATAAAAGGGTAAATACTAAAAATCCAGTGAGCAACAAACTAGGAACACCCCTAGGCACTAGGTTGTCTCGGGCCCTACGTACCTCGTACCTCGGTGTAAAGCAACCATAGTAAAATCCACTCCCGTGCACGAGCCACTAGTAGGGAACATACCCATAACCTATTGGTTCCCAATAATCATCCACATAGTTTAGTTAGAGTTGTCATTATCCAAATTCTAAGTGAAACAGGGACAAAACCCATCCGGTCCACTAGCCGTACTAGTACAAATCCGCCCCACCTAGGTACCCGGGCTTCCCCTTTTGTGCTCAATCAATTTAAGCATGAAACATAATTCCATTTTCAAATAAAACACCACTACTGGTCATACACAATCAATACAGTATCTATCACATTTTTATACCACTTCAAACACACAATAAAACACTTTGATTTTTAATAAAACAATTCCTCAAAATCACGTAGTGATTTGCACAACAAAACACCTTGAGAACACCTATTGCACACTATGTGCACATTTTTGAATTACCAAAACATAAATGGCATACCAATACATTTAAATTAATACAAAAAATCATTTTTAGGGAAGCCTCATATGGTTCAAGAAGTGACATCATTGTAAAACCTCCATTTTTACACAACACAGCTCTTAGAAATTCATGTGTTTCACAAACACCATTAAAACCAACATTCACAGCAAAAAACACTTGGGAAAATCATTAAAACAATATTTTCAGTCCTATTAAAGTTAATTAAAATCAACTAATTACTTATAGGTCAGACCAAAATGAACCAATAAAATATTTGAATGAAAAAACCCCCAATTTCACCAAAAATTGGAACTTAAAATTCATTTGCATTATAAATGAAACTAAAACCAATTTTTATGGAAAAATTCAAGTGAAATAAACATTAAGGTACCATGAAAACATCAATATAATTCACAAAAATTTCACACACAATAGAATCACCTACCAAAGTAACAAAAACCCTTGAATCCTTTGTGCGAAAACTCAAACGCACCACCGCCGCACCTCAAGGAAGGTAAACCAGACCTAAAACCAGAAATATTGGCCAAGAAAGCCCAATGTTAAACCCTAGGTTAGAAAACCTAGTTTCTGGACATTATGAAACTCAATTATAACCAAATAAACCCTAAGAAAAAAGAATGAAACCCTAAGTAGTTTGGAAGAGGAAAGAAAAAGGCTCATTTACTTGAAGTATCTTGAAGTAATCACTCCAAAACACCAGTAGATGAAATTTAAAAGAGACCAAATTTAGGGTTCGTTAGAACAAGATATATTAGGTCAATTAGTAACTAGAATGGAGGAAAAATCTTTATAATTGAGAGAGTTATGAAATAAAGACTTTACCTCTTCAAATCTGGGATATTTTAGGAAGCCTATGATGTGCGGCACCAAATCTCGATTAACCAGAGCTCCAAAGAAGGGGGAGAGAGCTCAGAAGCGGGGCTGGGTTAATTGGTCTTGGTCTCCACTTGGAATCACCGAAAAATCCCAAAAATTGAATAAGTTATAACATAATAAAAATTTATTTTTAAAATAGGAATTGGGCTTTCGGGCAGCCCCAACCCCTTAGATAAAAACCCAAATAAACCCTAGTTATGGATTTATAAAAGCTCCAAATTACCTTGGTGGTGTTAATAGGTTAGGGTAGGTCAAGTAGGAATTTGAATGGATGAAAAATGTTGAAAAATGGAAAAGTTATAAAAGATAAAAAATTTATTTATTTTATCTGAAATTGGGCTCACGGTTTGGCCCAATTCATGAATACTCATCTATTCCTCCCTAAAAGCTAGGGAAACACCCAAAACAAAGCAAGTATGTAAATTAAATGAAAAATAACTTTAAAATATGTCTTTTATGTGACAATTCTCTCCACCATAAATCATTCCGCCCCCGGAATGCCACAACAACACCAGATGCAAAAGCAAAGCCCAAACGATAGACCAAGACAGACTTCCTTGCCATGTTTTCACCCTCTTCAAAAAGGACGAACATCTACAGTTGATCAAACAAAGGAACATAATACTCTCACCAACCAAAAATAACCCCAATTACTTAAAATTATGAAACACATTCAAAACACATCCCAAAACAAAACACCTCAAACACTACAAGACGACGCTCAAGCAATCCACTTGAAACGAACAACGAACTCGAATAACGCTACCACAACATTACGTAAACAAAACCATTGGGTGTTCTCCAACCCCAAATTTACCCAAGTAACAAATTTATGGATAGATATACTTGAAATATTCTACCTCCTATCTAGAATACACTAAGGATAAAACCGAGTCACTAGTACGGGGTGACCCAATATGGATATCCCACCACCAGGGACAACTCAATTTCTAAGACAGAATAAGGATAACAATTGGGGAAGGAACTAACGGTCTCCCCATAATAAGGGTTAAACTAAAATTATTCCTTTTCCAAGAGAACATAAATGATACCCATGATGGGTCTCCCCACAATAATAACGAACACAACTTTCCTTAAGACAAAATCAAGACACTAACAGAGGGCCTCGAACGGACTTCACAACATTAGGGGTAGATTAATATCAGAATTCATCCGATGAAACTTAAAAGAGACCCATTTTGGGTATAACCAAAATAAACCCAATCATATTAACTAAATAGTATGGGATAACAAAAAAAACAACATAATTTTAAGGAGCTGGCATGGCCGCACGGTTGGTTCGCACGGTTTGGGAAACCATGAGTTAACTGTGCAGATCATTCTGTCCAAAGAGGAAACTTCACACAGTTTCCTTGGACAAGGATCCTGGACATGCGGAGACCAAGCGGTAGCTACTGTCTCTTATCACATGGTCCCCTGGGTTGGCACATGGTTACTTCTAACCACGCAGAAACTATGCACTTCAACCTACCTAACCCAAATTTTAAACTTTTCTCTAAAAACACAGGGGACCCCAAAGGGGAAAAAATCAACTCAGGGTATGACATGGGAACAAGGTACTCACACATCTTTCCACCAAATGTGAGAAATTGGAACAAGAAGACGACACCAGAGGTTTAAACTATTCCTATCTTTCATATTGAGGATATGACCTTGACCAAAAGTTTGAACGACTCTAGGATTTCCCCTAACTACGCGCCAGCTTCTCTCCGAGGCCTATGGCTGGAGATCAATGGATTGAAGCATCTTCGGCCTCGAAGTTAGGATTTGGAGACCCCTAAAATGAACATCTTCTTCCAGTTCCAAAAACAATTATACTGTAATCTCAGATGGTCTCATTGAGACATGACACACTTCAAACCCGCTTTTCTCCAACCCATCATTTTACCAAAACAAGAACTTAGAGGATGCACACACATCGCCCCTTTTTTTCTTCGGATGCTAAACAGCGGAATGAAAGGACATATAGAAACACATTACTCTATAACATAGGATTTAGAATTTCTCATAGGGAGACACACATCTAACAAAAAAATAGCGACTCTCATAAGATTGCACAATATTCACCCTTATAATCAAATAAACACATGACATTGCAAGGCATCACCGAACATGACCATTGTTGATAAAATAAAACACAAGGATAGGGACCTTTTACTGAGTCCCAAACAGCACATGATTCCAGCAAGTGTCCATAATAGCCACTCTTGGCCAGATCTTGCACATTGGTGGCCTAACATGAACTCTTGCTTCAATGAGACTGAAGAAAAACCCAGAGGCCCTTTAAGACATCATTCTACAATGACAACCATGAACATCATTGAACTTAGACAACTTAGGAAACATAAGAAACTAAGTCCTATTTCAGCCTCCCACAAACACTCTCCCACTATAGGGGGATCCACATAATTGAAAAAGAAGATGGGTAAACACAATCTCCAAACCTCAAAAATAAATTCCTTATGTTGATCAACTGGAGGATCATCCAACGGTGAATCACCATAGGCCAAACATGAATCATACATTAACAATTTATGGGGGCATACCCCAGCCTACAGGAAAACCGAAGGACCCAACCAATCTGGTTATTTGGTTACAACAGACCACAAACCTGAACCGAACACATGACGGAAGCCACCACATTGGCCTCCCAAACTTTTCCTCAAAAGAAACCACTGACCAACACTTCATTCCAAATTATCAATGAAACACAAACCCAAAACATCATTCAAACAAGAGGGGTCATTGAACTCGAAACATCCCACAATAATAATTCTGAAAACACATAATCCATACCTCCCAACCATACATTATCAAAACACAACACTTTCCTTCAAAAAAATTATTTAAAAAAAAGTGTTGCTGGGTTGCGCATTTACCAATAGTATCTCATGAGCCTCACACATGCATGTTTACATGCCACACTGGAAACCCACCTCATATCCATACATATTCCCAAATAAAACTATGCATGTGGTCACCCTTGAGAGCACCAATTACCAAAAATCAAACCTTTCCTCTTTTTAAAATCAAAACTTTTAACCGCACTTTCCCTTTCTCAAAAACAATAACCATAATATCAAAAACTAAATTTTCATCTCACAAACCAATTTATAAAATAATCCATAATTCAATAAAAGCACATATTCATGCCTTTCACAATCATTTAAAAACATTTCAACCCATTTCAAAACAAATCTAATTTCATGAAAAACACCATTTCATAAATCTCCATTTAATTAAGAACTCAACTCTTCTCATTTCAAGACAAGGTTCTAAAAGTTCATAATTTTTTTTTTCAAATGTTTAGTAGTCACCAAAACCAAAATCCATCTTCAACCCCCACTCAAAAATTCTAGAACACTTAATTCAATTTAAAACACTTTTCCAAGGTTAAAAAAAATTCCACTAGAAACATATTTTCAAAACCCCAATTAACATAGTTCATACTTTCAAAAGAGGTGTAAACACATAATTTAACCTTTTGAAATAATTCTGAAATTTCATTTATAGACATAAAAAAACCATTTTCACTTTACTAGAAAATAACATCACAAAAATTCACACTCCTTAAAGTGAAGTCATTTTTTTTGCTTAAAAAAACGAAGTTTCCAAGATTCCAAAACAAAGAGATACAAGACAATGTGAGAGGAAACTAGTTTCAGTGGGTGAATTGGACATATGGTTGGCATCCATATTCCTATCACTTCACCATCATAGAGAGTATTATAGGGAAATATCCATGGATCCACATGGCTTGCCAGGCCCTGTGAGCTCACTGATATTATTCGCCGAACTCTCTTTTCATTTCCCATAGTCATCATTAAACCAAGAAAACCAAAGGACTCAGATAAATCCATACTTCCCATGGTGACTTGAATCTCGTCATGAGGTGTGCTGGCCAGGCACACTACCCATGACTGAAATTTCAAGTCTCGAAAATCCTAGCTCCTGACTATCTTGACTCTTCCCCAAATAACATGACCCAAGGAGCGAACCTCCTCTGATACCATTTTGTCACGAACCGAATCTGGTCGCTGCCAAAACCGGCACCAAACCCAGCCCGTGACATGACCCGAAGGGCGTTCCCTATCCCCATAGGCTGGCACAAGTTCCCGGGTATCATTAATTTAGGTTTTGGAATGCTTTACCCAAGTATGAAATCATAAAACATTAAAACAATCCATAATATAAATCTGAAATTTTTGAGCCAAACAAGACTTATGTAAAAAACTAGAACTGAGTAAATTGGTTTAAAGATAATACAAGTGTTCCAAATAAAAATAATTATAGCATCAAGACATCCCCAAGGACTCCACATGACTAGGGGTCATCGCCCCCAAGTTATCTCCACAACTTCGCACCAAGGATGGGAACTAACACCCTGAACCGCCATCACCCTTAGCCTTTCCTTTACCTGAATCAAGCATAACAAAGTATACTTACACCCAAGGGGTGTAAGTAGGGTGTGAGCTTAAGACCAATAGGATACCACCCAATGATTCCAAAGTGCATGCAATATAAGGTGAATAAGCAAATAGTTTTAATTTGTAATGAAAAATGACGATGAAATTCCAAGAAATGCAACTTTCATTTAAAAAAAAGTTTTCAAACTAGAATTTCTAGAATGTTAACATATCTAAATAGAAATGATATATACTGTAAAGTACTGAAAAAAAACACCCAAATACAAGGGTAAATACTAAAAATCCAGTGAGCAACAAACCGGGAACACCCCTAGGCACTAGGTTGTCTCGGGCCCTATGTACCTCGTACCTCGATGTAAAGCAACCGTAGTAAAATCCACTCTCATGCACGAGACACTAGTAGGGAACATACCCATAACCTAGTGGTCCCCAATAATCATCCATATAGTTTAGTTAGAGTTATCGTTATCCAAATTCTAAGTGAAACAGGGACAAAACTCATCCGGTCCACTAGCCGTACTAGTACAAATCCGCCCCACCTAGGTACCCGGGCTTCCCCTTTTGTGCTCAATCAATCTCAGCATGAAAAATAATTCCATTTTCAAATAAAACACCACTAATGTTCACACACAATCAATAAAGTATCTATCACATTTTTATACCACTTCAAACACACAATAAAACACTTTGATTTTTAATAAAATAATTCCTCAAAATCACGTAGTGTTTTGCACAAAAAAACACCTTGAGAACACCTATTGCACACTATGTGCACATTTTTGAATTACCAAAACATAAAGGGCATCCCAATACATTTAAATTAATACAAAAAATCATTTTTAGGGAAGACTCATATGGTTCAAGAAGTGACATCATTGTAAAACCTCCATTTGTACACAACACGGCTCTTAGAAATTCATGTGTTTCACAAACACCATTAAAACCAACATTCACAGCAACAAACACTTGGGAAAATCATTAAAACAGTATTTTTAGTCCTATTACAGTTCATTAAAATCAACTAATTACTTATAGGTCAGCCCAAAATGAACCAATAAAATATTTGAATGAAAAACCCCCAATTTCACCAAAAATTGGAACTTAAAATTCATTTGCATTATAAATGCAACGAAAACCAATTTTTATGGAAAAATTCAAGTGAAATAAACATTAAGGTACCATTAAAACAACAAGATAATTCACAAAAATTGCACACACAATAGAATCACCTACCAAAGTAACAAAAACCCTTGAATCCTTTGTGCGAAAACTCAAACGCACCACCGCCGCACCTCAAGGAAGGTAAACCAGACCTAAAACCATAAATATTGGCCAGGAAAGCCCAATGTTAAACCCTAGGTTCTAAAACCTAGTTTCCGGACATTATGAAACTCAATTATAACCAAATAAACCCTAATAAAAAAGAATGAAACCCTAAGTAGTTTGGAAGAGGAAAGAAAATGGCTCATTTACTTGAAGTATCTTGAAGTAATCACTCCAAAACACCAGTAGACGAAATTTAAAAGAGACCAAATTTAGGGTTAGTTCGAACAAGATATATTAGGTCAATTAGTAACTAGAATGGAGGAAAAATATTTAGAATTGAGAGAGTTATGAAATAAAGACTTTACCTCTTCAAATCTGGGAGATTTGAGGAAGCCTATGAAGTGTAGCACCACATCTCGATTAACTAGAGCTACAAAGAAGGGGGAGAGAGCTCAGACGCGGGGCTGGGTTAATTGGGCTTGGGATCCACTTTGAATCACCGAAAAATCCCAAAAATTGAATAAGTTATAACATAATCAAAATTTATTTTTAAAATAGGAATTGGGATTTCGGGCAGGCCCAACCCCTTAGATAAAAACCCAAATAAACCCTGGTTATCGATTTATAAAAGCTCCAAATTACCTTGGTGGTGTTAATAGGATAGGGGAGGTCAAGTAGGAATTTGAATGGATGAAAAATGTTGAAAATGGAAAAGTTATAAAAGATACAAAATTTATTTTTTTCATCTGAAATTGGGCTCACAGTTTGGCCCAATTCATGAATACTCATCTATTCCTCCCTAAAACCTAGGGAAACACCCAAAACAAAGCAAGGATGTAAATTAAATGAAAAATAAATTTAAAATATGTCTTTTATGTACAATTTCTCATCAGGAGTTCATTATTTTGTTCATCAACAAGAAAGTAAGAAAGTAATTCAGAGTATTTTGTAAAACCTTTCGCACGATATTGTTGTTGTAGAATGACATTTGAGGCATGGAAAGTCGAATATGTTATTTCCAACATATCGGTATCAGTGATAGTATCTCCACATAATTTGAGTTGCGATGTTATTTTAAACATTGTGGAGTTGTACTCACTTACCGATTTATAATCTTGGAAGCTCAAATGGCTCCACTCAAACCTTGCTCTTGGTAGTATTACAAGTCGAAGGTGATCATACCTCTCTTTGAGATTCTGCCACAAAACCAAAGGATCTTTCACTGTGAGGTACTCATTTTTTAGATCCTCATGGATGTGATGGCGGAGGAATATTAGGGCTCGGGCACAGTCTTGAGCGGAAGCGTGATTTCCAACTTTAATTGCTTCACTGAGGCCGTTTTCATCAAGGTTCATCTCCGCATCCAAAATCCAGGACAAGTAATTCTTCCTATAAATGTCAAGAGGGAGAAATCCATGATTTGCAATATTCTCCATGAGAAAATTTATCTTACCGAGATGACCAACCTTTTTACTTCGCAGAGCAGTCGTGCTAATAATGTGTTGTGAAATTCGTCGATTGAAGGCGAAGTGAAGAGAAAGCGTATGGAGATGTCAATTGCTCGGGATGATGATGATGAAGTAAAATGTCTCAATCAAAATAGAACAAGAAATATAGAACACAAGTTTATATACACACAAAATCACACACCAATTTCCATTATCATGCCACCGTATTTACAGATTACAAAAGGGTTGATCCAATGGACAAAATTAATTCCAATCTAATGGTGGGAATACAAACGGTTTGGCCATATGAAGACACTTTATGGGTAATGAATAGACCTCATTAATTATGATTTATGACATCCACACCATTAATGATAATTCATAACACCAACAAAAATTCCACTCAAAAATTTCGACGTGGCACACAAGGATACAAAAATACTCGCCTTTTTCAAATTCCCTCTCAACACCCACGCCACCCCACATGCACTCCCCTTTTGTTTTTTCTCTTAGTTTTTATTTTCCCCCTCCTTTTGATTTTTGACTTCCACCCCACTCAAATGATCCCTTTATCTTCTTTATTTTTTTCCTTTTCTTAATCCCACACAACACATTCCTCTCACTTTTCTCTATATCCCATCACCCACAAAAAAAAACAGAGGGCCAAAGATATATCAAACCAGAAGAACAAATGGATGTGTGGAGGGTTGCACATGTGAAGACATCAGTGGATTTATAGGATTTTGGACAATAGAGGTCATATAGATGTGCGAAAAGTAGCGGATGTACAAATGTATGAACAGAGGGATCGCCAGGTGGCTCAGACAACAACAGTCCAGGGGTTGTAGAGGCCTAGACCAGCAGCAAAGAGGGTGCAGAGGCGCAGACAACAGCGTGATTTCTTCCCAGGTAATTTAAATTCAAACCTTTGATACCACTTTGTAGGGGTGAAAGTGATCAATCTTTCAGAATCGCACATAAATAAAGATAACAGGGACACAAAAAATTTACGTGGTTTGGTCGGGTGACCTACGTTCACGTCGGGTGACCTACGTCCACGGGTAAGGTAGCTAAAACTTCATATTCAAACGGGAGAACACATATCACAAATTCCCACACATCTCTCTTATAAAATTCTCACACAATATCACCACACTTATATATAGGAGCAGAGGGAGGAGAAGATTCAAATGGGTTCTGCAATTTTTCTCCAAATAGCAACCAGCTCCTATAGTATTGTCATCATGGGCGGCCACCAACTGCTACAACAGGTCTCCTCTGGTAGATGGTCATCAAAGATGGTTACCCACCATAGTAGGACCATGGTATTTTTGTCAAAATATCAACACTTCATATACCCAAGGTGTTTTTTAGGAGTTGCGTATAGTTAACAAAGAGTTTACAAAGGCCGCATAAAGGTAAGAAGAGTTTTCCTTAGTGGCGTATGGGTAAGTGTTTTGCTCCATACATTGCATAAAAAGCTTACTAGCTTCACATAAGGGTAACTCCTAGTTTAAAAAGTTTATGTAAGAGTAAAGCCCTCTCTACGTAAAGGTAAATGTTGAGTTTCAAAAGATGTGTAAGGGTCATCCAAGGAATTCGCCGTGCATGTAAGTGTAGTTCCTTGGCTAAGGGTAGCACGTGATTCCTAAGGGTTATGTAAGGGTAACCTGAGGTTTTTCCTACTCACATAAGGGAAGTTCCTTGACTATGTAAGGGTATCATGTGATTCCAAAGGGTTATGTAAGGGTAACCCGAAGTTTTTTCAGCTCGTGTAAAGGTAAGTCTAAGCAACATAAGGGTGAGCTTGCAGTTCCTTCTCTTGTGTAAGGGTAGTATCCTTGATGCGTAAAGTAAACTCCTAGTTTTCTACAGTTTCATAAGGGTAACATGCCACTATGTAAGGGTATGAATGGGTTCATGTACCATGTAAGAGTAAAACCATGTTACCCTTACACAATGCCTTTTTTTTGTGTGGAAAAAATGTAATTTTAAACCCTCTTTTTCATTCTTCCTCTTCCAGAATGAACCTATAACACATTTTAACAATTTTAAAGGCCGATTTTTTTTGGAATTAATTATTTTGACTCATAAAATATTGTAAATTCTTTATCAAAGTTTATAATAACTTTTCAATTAAGAAATGATTAAAAGAAAATTTTAATGGTGATTTTTAATTTGGGATTTTAATCCTGCGAACCAAAATGCCTCTAGTATTTTTAAAACTACCAAGATATTTTTTGCTTGGAAAATTTGATATTGACTTGGGGAGAGTTTTGAGTGTCTAGTTTCTCTAAAAGGGAATCTAGTTCCTTTGGCTCATTTCCTATTATTCCTTGCTTTAAAACCAGCAGAAGGATGTTGGATGTTGTTTTTTTCCTTTATCATTTTCTGTAGACCATCTCTTTCAACTATAGGTTCCTCTTCCTCACTAGTTGGTAAATTCCAAGGTAGGTGTCCTAATAATCTCCGTTTAGAATTTAATCTCGGATTTCTTGTTCTTTCACCTTCAGTTTTTGATGCCTTCGATTATTTCCGCCTATATATCGTATTCATATCAATGTTCTATGATTTCATAAAGATTTCGATAAAAGTGTAAAAAATTATTTTGACATGGTTTGATGTGGAAATTGTTTTGAAGGATTAATCTTTTGTTTTTGGAAATTGAGATTCCCTATTGGGCCTTGATAATTGTTCTTGAGATGTTTATGATGACGATTTTTTTAAAATAAAGAGGAATGCATGGTTCTATGAAGCTTGAGTGGTTTAACCATTTTTGGAATGCTGTTTTGAAAACTAGTATTTATTAAAGTGTTATGATTTATAAATGGTTTTATAAAGGGCCTTAAAATGATTTCAAACTCTATTTGAATGGAAAAAAAGACCTAGATTACTAGGTGGGAAGTCTAGGTACACATGTGCACTAGTTTAGTATTATTCTCTACCTAGTGGCCTTAGGCGGGAATTAGGTGAACCTAAGGGATTACCCCTCAGTTAAGACTGAATAGGGTAAGATCAGGTGTATGAGTGAGGTTGATTGATTGATTGAAAACCATTGCATTAAATTTGCTTCATCCATGACCATGTTAACTCTATTCTATACTTTTTACCTTTATCACCTTTGGTTTCCATGATGATGATTTATGAATATTTTCCAAGGTATGAATATTTGGAAAATAATGAAATAATATATTGTTTTCTTCATTATTCCTTTAAAAAATAATTTAAACTATAATTTATGAATGTTTTGATATAAAGAAAATAATTTTTGGTTTGTTTTGAAAATCTTGGTTTTGAAAGAATGGGTGTTTTCAAGGAAAATGTTGATACTTGTTTTATTGAAAGAAAACTTGGAAAAACTATTTTGTATCCTTTTTTTCAAACCTTCATGATATAAATTCTCTTTTAATGCGTTATGATTTGGGTCAGCCAGTTCCTACCAACTAGGCTTTTAACTCACAACTATATATTACAGGTTTAACAGGTTACTCAACACAATGGATAATTCAATATCTTGGGATTTGAGCTTTGATGTTGGTGCATGTGGTGTTGCCTCACCTGCACATGAAGATATTGGCTGTTTGGTATATTTTTCTTTATTTTTGGTTGTATCACCCATCGACCTTGTTATCTAGTATGTTTTATCTTCTACTTTTGGATATCTCAGTTTTTTTTGGTTTTTATTTCCACTGTTTAAATTTTTAGGTTTTTGGTTGCTGGGAGAAATCATTCCCATCACTTTTTTTCTTCTGATTATCGAGTGCTTTTCACCAACCCATGGGGATCGGGATTTCCCTTCGGGCCAGTAGAGGCTCTATGAGGGTGTCACCTCAGATGGTATCCCAGGTTGGTTTGTTACAAATGGTATCAAAATAGGGGTTTCCTTGTTGTTCTGGGATGTATGGTAGTTTGGTTGTCGGACTTTTGGAGTTCAAATAGTTAGTCATGGGAGGATTCTTGATCACCACCCCTCCGAGACGACACTTGGGTTAGCATGGTTGTTGGTATGAGTTATCTCTCATTTAATCCCAGTCCTCAAATGTTTCTGAGACCTTTTATATTTTGTTTGAGTGCTTCTTTGTGGAATTATGAGATGATGAATTGTTTTGAGAAGTTTGGGATTTGGAGGGAATTTCTATGGGTGCATGATACTACACAAGATTTGGAAAACAGTGCGTGGACTGTGAATCCATCTCTGGTTGACTCTCAATGGACTTCTCATGATTTACACATGTTCTACAAAACCATGAAACCAATCTATACATAGTTGATATTTCTTAGAATATTAATGTCTTATTGTTTTGAGTGTTGGGTTGTTTTTCCCTTCCTTTTCTTTTGGTTTATGATGATTTGGGAAATTATTCTTGGATAATTGTTTGGTTTTTGGTTTGTTTAAGTTATCTTTTAAAATAAACACATTGAGATATTTGGAAAATATTTTGGAATTTTTTAGAGTTTTTATTTTTTTTTAAATTCAAAACATTTTTTTGGATTCAAGTGTTGCTAAAACATTTTCGATTTAAAATGATGAAATATTTCTACAAAATTTGGTTAGTGCTTTTGGGAAAAGATTAGAGTTATGTATGTTTCCAACATTTTCATGTGGTGTTAACAAATATTAATTAAAATCCTTTAAATATTGAGTTGTGAAATGTTTTAAAGCTGAATTTTGAAAATAAATCAATGATAAGGCCTCTCTTTCCATTAAAAGTTTTAAAAGGTTTGAAAATATTAGTTTAAAGAATATGGATTATTTTTTAAATGGATTTTGGTAAAACCTTCTTGGGTTAAAGAGGTAAAATTATTTCATAAAGAATTTAAGACTTGGGTTTATTGGTTTGGATTTCATTTAGTGTTGGATTACGATTTGTGAAAAATGACGTGTAAAGACTGTTTTCTGTTTTGTGTTCTATCTTGTGAAACTTGGAAGACTATTGAACTCACTTAGTGTTTGTTTTCAATAGAGATGATGGTTGTAACACCCTGAACTAAATCAATAGATCCATGATGATGTGCCACATTACCTTAGGCATGCTTCCCCTAATTCCAATGGCTTTTGACTAGTAATAAGGGTCTGAGGGAGAATATACCTTTAATCTGAGTGCAAAATAACAGATAAATAACCAAACATGTAACAACAAATAAACAAAGTAAATAGAAGACAATAAACAAACTATATGTAATGAATGAATAAAAAAACAACAGGCTCAAACCGTTATGCCGAAATATAAGGACACTGATCTCCCTTTGGGACGATAACACATACAAGATAGAAAAATAATAAAAGTGCAAAGAAAATTTACACCAAACTCTAAGTATCACCTCCTCATGGTCTCCAGACTTGTATCGAGCTATCTGCAAGAACCCAAATTTTCATAGAGATTCTTGGGAGTAAAGCTCGAGGATGAGATGTTATAAGGTGGGGAGATTGAAAGATGGCGTCTTTTTCCAGGTATGAACCCTTTTAATAGTTTGTGTCTGACCATGTGAATTTAATTCACGGATTAAATTAATTATCAACCTTGAGGGTAGATTACACCCCCTGTAACTGTCTTTCACCACGTGTCGATATGTCATAAAATTATATTACACCACGCGTAATTAGATTACACCATGTGTAATATTATACCCTGTGTAATTTGATTACACCACATGTAAGATTAAACCACATGTAATTAGATCACACCACATGTAATCTTTAATTAATGTTATTAATGGTTATATGGGATTTCCTCGGGAAAAGAGGAAATCAGTTACAAATCATTTCACGATGTGAAATGAGGATTCACATCATGTAATTATCATGAGCATATTTTTAAAAATATGTATCCAACATTGCATGAACCTCCACACACCTTTATTTACTGTAAACAATCAACACACCTCTACTTTTCAACCCAAGACACCCCGCAAACCTCTTCCTTGGATTGAAACTCCCACGCACACCAGAATATTTGATAGAAGACCCTCTCTGCACCTCCTCCATGGACCAAAGCTCCTCTACAAATCTTCCACCTTGGACCAAAAACTCCCACGCACACCTTAATATTTGACCAAATACCCTATGTGCACCTCTCAAGTATGAGTGTTCTTCTCATTTAGATTTATCCCCCTTCTACTTCTCTTCCCAGATAAAAGAAAGATGTTTATCTGCTATTGGATTTAGATCTAGATTTTTTGAATATATATCTAGGATTGTTGGATCTAGATTTATATTTTTTGAATGAAGATCTAGGATTTTTGGGTTTAGATCTAGATTTAAGAGATCTTGTTTTATTTAAATGCGGATTTAGGTTTCAGATCTAGACCGCATTCATCATTGTGTTCTCAGTTGATCTGCTTCAAATTGGGATTATCTATTGGCAAGTGTTTATCATCGTTCTTGAGGAAGATAGTCTAAAATTCAAATCCCATAGTTTTGATTTTTTTTACATATATGAAATTCATATAATTGCTAAACCTGTTTATCGATTGAATTTCCAAATAGAATTAATTAATTTGGTGAATTAATTAATTATAGAATTTTGAAATTGTGAGATTTAGGGATCGTTGAATGAGACAATGAATTGGAGGATTAAATGTAATGACTTATATATTTCCTAATTTTATTTTTATAAATTATTTGGGAAAATTATGAGACTAGGAACTAAGACGGTGTGTGATTTTGAGCCCCGATGTGCCCAAAAAAATTCATTGAAAAATGTTAAGTTTTTAATAGCATGCGCACATAGGTTTCCTAAAAAAGTAGAATATCTCTTAAATGGGTGATCATATTAAAAATACGAGGGCATCGTTGAGCTTAGAATTGCATATTTACCCTAGGCATGATATAACATTAGTCGGCGCAGGTCATCTGAAGAAAAAGTCACCAAGGACGTAACCGTAAATAAAATTATTAAATAAAATTATTTTATTTTAAAATCCTAATAACTCATGAATGACGACTCAGATTAAAAATTCGAGACCACCATTGAGTTCGTAATGCGGTGCTTTCCCTAGGTGAGGCCTAACATCGACCAGCGCGGGTCGACTGTGAAAAATAGTTTTTGGACATTTTAATGAATAAAATAAATCGTGATTTTATTTTATTTTAATGTTACATCAATGCAGTGAAACTATTTCTTTTAAATGAATAGCTAGGCAGGGACCTAGGGTTAGGCTCATAACCCTGTAAATTTTCTAGAGGCTCTAGAGAGAATCCTTAGAGAATTCTCTCGACAGTGACAAAAAACACCGGAATCAGAGATCATTCTTAACGGATCGCCAATAACAATCAATCCTCGACAATGAACAATCTATATCCCAAGTAGGTCAGTTATTTCATCATTTCTTTTCCCCATTCTTAATTTCCACGATGAACATGGGAAAATCCACAAACAGATTGATCCGCGGTTTGGTCATTGTTGTGGGAAGAGTTATTGATACGAGATTATCAGAAGATTAGTTTATCCTTTTTGTTTATCCTTATAATGAGAACAAATAGAGGCTGACACGAACAAAGGAAAAGGTTTTTTTTTCAGTTGTTCTTGTGATTTCTCTCCCTCATTATTAGAATTCTTCTCAATTGGATCCTCGTGATTGCAACTCGACTTGCTGGGAGGTGGATGTGAAGGGTGGGGATTTGGTGTTGATTCCGTTCGGCATAGGGCGGAAGATTTTCCTGGGGCTTCCTCTGGTGATGAGAATGGTGCACCTGGTGTTGGCCTTACTAGTTCACCAATTCGAGTGGAAGGTGGAGGGGGAGATGGACATGGAGTAGGAGTTTCAAATTGTTTTGCGTAAGGTTCATCCCCTACAGGCCATCCCAATGCCCATCTGATTCCCAATCATTATCTTGTTGTAATCATTTCAGTTTAGTAAGGTAATATTAAAAGTCAAAACTAATTATTGTGGGATATTAATTTAATTAATGTGTATTAAATGTCAACATTAATTGAATAAAAATTTGTGGTCAATTAAGATACAATTATACTGGGCTTTCATACGATTAGGGAAGATATGATATTTTACATGTAGAACCCATTATTATTTCCTCCACTTAGGATGTACAAGATAGTAAATAATGAAACTTGGACAACATTTTAGTTTATAATGGGCTATGACCCTCAAACCACACACATCGTTCTATTCTTATGACACCCATCTTTAGAAATAAAATAGAGTATTGGAGAAACCCAAGGGACTATGTATAAATTTGGAAGACCATTGAACTCAATTGGTGTTTGTTGACAATAAAGATAATCATTATAGCGCCCCAAACTGAATCACCAAGTCCGAGCCAGTGTGCCACATTACTTTAGGCATGCATTCCCTTACGCTAGTGGCTACCAACTAGCAGAAAGAGTCTAAAGTGAAATGATGGGGGGACTATACCTTCAGTCAGAGTGCACAATAACAGATAAATAACCAAACATGTAACAAATAGAAAATGTATGTAGAAGTCAATAAACATATTATATGTAATGAGTGAATGCAAAAATAGAAGACTTGAACAATCATGCTAAAATATAAGGACACTAATCACCCTCTAGGATGATCACACCACCACTAGAAAAGGAGGTTTTGGAGACACCTTACACGGGTGACCGCCATTGGCGATCACAAGGCTTCTCAAAAAAAAAAAACATCGGTGCCCCTCTCCCCCCACCCTCGCGCTCGATCCCAAACCATACTTCACAGCCACTCGTCCCCTCCCTCACCACACCACCACCGCCGCTCGTCCCCTCCCTTGCTGCACCGACAACGTCGCACAGCTGCCGCCTCCGACCCCGGCTCCCCGCCGATGCCGTCGCCTGTCCCCTCCCTCTCCGTATCGCCCATCCCCTCCCTCGCTGCACTTCCGCCACCTCACCACCACCTCCTCCAGATCCCCGCCGCCATTTCTACCTATCTCCTCCCTCGCTACACCACCTCCAACTCCAGCTCCCCTCTACTGCCCCTCCTCTCCCTCGCAGCACCACCTCTAGCTCCCCTCCCTTTCGAATTTGTTGCGTTATTAGGCATGCCCTAATTTCCATTTTAGGGTTTTAATTTTGGGCAATTTACAGCACAAATTTGGCATGCATGAAGATTATATGAATATTGCGTGTGAATATTGAATTAAAATTTGTGTTTATGAAGAATTACGAAACAATGTATGTTGACAATGTGTGTATGAGAAGACTTCAAACTTTACTTGAGGTTGGAAGTTACATACAATGTAGAGTCCATGTATATGTTGATTGGATTGATATTAATTTGTGTTGTTATTTGACTTATACCATTCTTGAGTTTATCACATGTATCTGTGTTTTTGTGTATCCCATGAGAAAAGTTTTGAGATTTGACCACATGTGTGTGCTTTCACAACCCATGAGACCCATGTTTGATTTTGATCACATGTGTGTGTTTCGATACTATATGTTATTATTAATATTATATGTTGTTCCTCTATATGATATTCCATGTTTCAATGTGACATACTTTGTATATTTTATATTGTGTTGTTCTATGCATGGTACCAATATTACTGGTGTACTCATCATGGCTCAGTAGCCCTTAAGAGGGAGTGTGATAAGATGATGTATGTTCCATGAATATTGGATTGAGATAGATGATGGGGTATATTGTATTTTTTTAGCCTCACATAGGGTCATGGTAGACTTATGTGATATGAACCTTGAGGTGACAATGGGGAATGATGGTATTCAAGGACATGACTTGAGACGTAGTTTTGGGATACGAAGGCCCAAGGGAGTGTACAAATGTGTTGGCCTTATGGATTAACTAAGAGAGAGATGGGTCTTGATGACCTTATATGGTTTGACTTGATACTCTTACCTTTTTTATGTTTTGGAATACATGACGTGACATTGTGGTTGACTACATTCATGAATTTTGTTATAACTACATTTCCATCATGGATCCAAAGTTTGTTTAGCGCATGACCACTCCGAACATGGTTGTGTGTTTTATTTCATGCATATTTATTTATTATCACAACATAAACTCTTATACCATTGCACATGTGTTAAGGAAAAATTGGTTTTTTCCTACCACTTTTATATTCCCACCATGCATGGGCATCTCGATGCATGTGAAGACTTCATTGTCTGGGATACAAGGGATAGGCCCTGATGATAGGGGCTTGGATACGGAGAATGGTGTTTATAGGTAAAATTTGGATGGAATTTAGAGTGATATATCAATTTTTTTTCACATTCTTGTTATTTCCCACACTTTTATTGACCTAACACTTTGGGGTATTTGGGTTTTTACTATATGACTTGAGATACCTACCATGGATTATGATTTTTCATTGATTATTGATTGTATTATGTTATTGTTTATCCTTTTCATTATTGATACCAAGGGTATATTTTCTACACTGATGACATTTATACCCTTACTACTAGTAACAAACATCTCGCATAAAAGGATACCTGCTTGAGGCCATGAGGAACACTGTCTTGGACCCTGTGATTCAGCATGGGGCATCACATTCATTGTCCCACATATTCTCTATTGATAACATAAGTTAAGATAGATTGGTATTTTTTTGTTCTGGAATTTTATATATTTGATGTTATCCTTGATATAGATTAGTTAGTTTTCCATAAATTAGAGATTTATTTCTATCTTTTATGGTTAATCTTTATTGCCTCTGATGGCACAAAAGCAGTGTGGATCCAAGAGGCAGTGAGAAATTATTTGTACAAAGATACAATTTTTCTGAGTTTGATAAGACTGTTCATCACTAATTTATTTTGGGAACTTTCACCACAAATTATATTTGTTGATTTATTGGTAGGAATTAACTTAGTCGCTAAGGTTGATAGTTCTGTTGGGACCAAGTTGGATGTAAAAGGAAGTTTGAAGAGTTTTCTTTTTCAGAGTGTTGTCTTTTGTTGTCAAATAGGATAAATCAATTCACTTTGTAAAAGACTTGAAAAATTATGACGATGATTTGATGATTTTTATTTCACAAATATTATAAGTTTAGATAACTTGTGATGAAATCCTTATGAAGGATAGGGGGAGTAAAGAACTGTTTTTGGCATAGGAAAGAAAGTGGCGTGCAAGTCAAAAGTGGAGTGCAAGTGTGGTGCGCAAGTATATGTGGCATGCACATGTATGTTGCGTGCAAGTCATATTTCAAGATCAACACATCAAAATATGACAAAGGAAAGAAAGTGGTGCGCAAGTTAAAGATTGGCGCGCAAGTGTGGTGCGCAAGTATAAGCGGCGTGAAAGTGTATGTGCGTGCAAGTCATATTTCAACATAAACTTATCAAAATATGACAAAGGAAAGAAAGTGTCACACTAGTGATGGAGAGGCATGCAAGTGATAGAGCGGTGCGCAAGTGATGGAGCGACATGCAAGTAGGAATGGCGCACAAGTGTATGTGACGCGTGAGTCACAAAAATACCCATAAATAGATGGCTACCCTCCTCATTTTTCAATACCCAATACTTAAAGAGAAAATTTGAGCTCTGATCGTGTAAGTATTAGAAAGTGTCACGCAAGCAGAAGTGTAGTGCAAGTTAGGAGTTATTTATAAGGCATGCAAGTTGAGTGGCGCACAAGCAGAGTGGCGCGCAAGAAGAAGTGGCATGCAAGTTTTAAGTAGCACGCAAGTAGGGAGTTGTGTTCAAGAAGTGTGCTGTGTATAATCCAAAGGTGGTGCACAAGTTGTGAGCTGTGAAAAATAGTGTCATGCAAGTAGTTTTTGGTGCGCAAGTAGGAAGGCGCACAAGAAGGGTGGCATGCAAGCAGAGGTGCGCAAGTAGGGATGCGTGCAAGCAAAGTGGCGCACAAGTAGGGAGGGGCGTAAGGAGGGAGTGGTGCACAAGCTTTTTGCTTTAGGAGGTTCTTACCAGATTCTGGGTAGTAAATTGAAGAATTGTTTTGAAAGATTTGATTTGTAAAAGTTCATTAAGAAGCACAAAATCATTACATTACCTTATTTGTGCTAAGAGGGAGCACACATACTATTGGATTGTTTTCAAAGTGATACATGAGTGTAAGAACTATCCTAATCATTGTATTCCACATCGAAGGATTGTTTTCTAGTGGATTGTGTGGTTCTGGATTTTTTCCATACCATACCAAGGACATAACTACTCTTGTTGAGTAGTAAACCTTACAAATCTTGTGTTCCTATGGTGGTGTGTGTTCATAAGGGAAGAAACTCTTTAACAGGAGGCGAAGGTTATTTTAGAAATAAGTAATAATAAAAAGAAAATAGATATCACTGATTCACCCCCTCCCCCTCTCATTGATATTTGGATCCTGACTGGGAACTTCAATTGGTATTAGAGGGAGGTTACCTTTGTTTGTTCTTTGCTGAATTTTTGAAGAGAAGTTGTGATGTAAAATCGGAATTGTGTGAATAGTAAGGGGATTCCGATATTTGATGGAAAGAATTATCATATCTGGAATGATAAAATTATGCCTTATCTTATATCTCTTAGGTATGAAGTTCTTGAAACTACAACTGATGGATTTCCTCCTATTGATGACAAGGTTCTTCTTACACCTGATGATAAGAAGAATCTTGAAATGATGGAAGATCTAAAAATTAATTACTCTCATCTCTTTCTGAGAGTGAGTTTTTAAGAGTAAAAGGTATCACTACAACTAAATGCATCTGGGATAAGTTGAAGAACATCTATGAAGGAAATAAAAAAGTGAAGAAGGAAAAACTAAAAATTTGGAGGCTGAAGTATGAAGAATTGAAAATGGGAGAATCTGAATCTGTTGGGGACTTCTTTACTAGGATAAATGACATTATCCGTAAAATCAGATGTCTTGGTGAAACATTAGAGAATTCTACAGTTGTTGAAAAGATCTTGAGAATTCTGCCCGACAAGTTTGATGCTAAAGTGTCTTCATTAGATGATAGAGACCCTAAAACATTATCTCTGGATGATTTTCATAGCACTATCATTACTTATGAAATGAGAAGGGAGAAGACTATGCATATCAAAACAAAAGATGATAGATAAATGTCACTCAAGGATGAAAATATAGAGAATTCAAAGAAGACTCTTATCAAAGATGATGCTGGTGAATTTGATACTGAGGATGATGTATGTAAAATTTTTGATGAAATTTTATCCTTGTTTTCTAAGAATGTGAAAAGAGGTACAGGGAAATACAAGGGTAAAATTCCCTTGAAATGTTTTGAGTGTGGAGCCGTTGGTCACTTTGTGGCTAACTGTCCTCAAAATAATAAAGAATATGATAGTGATGATGATGACATAAGGAAAAGAAGGTCGTGGAAGAAACAAGTTGATAAAGATAAATATTTTTCAAAGGGGAAGGATAAAAATTTCTTCAAATAAAAAATAATAAGATTTTTATCTAAAGATGAAGATGAAGAAGATAGTGAAGATGAATCCGAGAAATCATTTTCTGAAAAAACTAGAGATAATAACTTTATTGCAGCAGTGAATAATGAAGATTATGGGAGCAATAGTTCTAAAGAAGAAGAAACTCAACTTTAATATCATCTGAAAGAAGATTTGAAAGAATGTTTGAGGAAGATTAGAAGGCTTGAGATGGAAAACAAGAAGTTGATAAATGAAAATTCCACATTAAAAAATTAAGAAGGTTCTCATAATGAAAAAATCAAGATGAAAAATAAGATTAATGATCTGAAGAATTCTCTTGAGAATGTAAAGAATCGTAATGATCATCTTGAAGTAAAGATGACGGCAAAAGAAGAAGAGTTGAAACTTGTCCAACATAAACTTTCTAAAGCTAAAGAAATAAATATCAGTTTCAAACAATCTATCTTGGAAGTTGGTGAAATTTATAGTAAAAATGAACCAAATAAGGATCCATAAAAGTCACATTCAAAGGTTGAGAGGAAAGACAGAACTGGTTCTGATAAGAATAAAGCTAGAAAGACTATATATGTGTCCAAAGTCAGCAATTCTGAGAAATTATAAGTACATAAAAATCATGAGTCTAGAAATATTTCTAATAATTATGGTACTGATAAGTTTGAACAGAAATCTGAGCTAAAGAGTAAAGTTATGATTGAAAATAGGAAGGTTAATGGTCAGTATAGTTCTATTAAGAAGGTTGTTGAGAAGCATGTTCACAACTTTGGTTAGTATAAAAGTTTTAGAGGGAAATATTCATTCTATGGTTACTGCTGGTATTGTGGTGGATTCAAACACACTACAAACATGTGTTGGTTCAATCAACAACATTACCAATATTCCACATGTTATGGAAGAAAAGGTTTGAGGGGGAGTGAATCCTCTCAAAATGGGAAGTACGAGAAGGAAGTTTAGAAGAAATATGAGAAGGCTAGTGTGAAAGTTGAAAATAGGTTCCGACCATTGGAAACTATTTGTGAAATATGTGAACAACCTGGACATATTTCTAAGGGATGCCTTTTTTTTCCAGCACAACAAAAGGTTCTTAACAAATATCAAAAGCTGGAGGTGAAGAATGAAAAGGAAGAACAAAAAGATCTTATTGTTGAAACTACCTTGAAAGCTACAAAAGGAGAAAATACATGGATTCTTGATAATGGGTGTTCTTCTCAAATGACAGGAGACTTAAATTTGCTGAAGAATGTGAAAGACTTCAAAGAAGGAACAATTACATTTATAAATGCTGAATCTCTGAGGATCAAAGGTGTTAGATAAGCCATCATTAGGAAATAAAAAAACGAAGTCTAGGAAAACATTATATGTTGATGGGTTGAAACATAATATGCTGAGTGTTTCACAACTTTGTGACAAGGGAAAAAATTTATATTTAGAAAATATGGGATTGTTGTGAAAAGTGAAAATGATGGAAAGGTAGTTACAATAGGCCAACATACAAAAGGGAACTTGTTTCAAGTTGGTGAAGTACAGAACTCTTGTTACATGGGTATGGTGGATGAAAATTAGTTATGGCATAAAAAGCTGGGACATATGTTTTAGGGAAACATGTGCAAGTTATCAACGTGAGACAATGTATGAGATATGCCTGATTTATCAAGAAGAAATTGGTGTTGCACTATTTGTGAAAAAGGGAAGATTATAAACTCTATACATAAGAGAGTTGACATTCATTCAAAACAACCCTTGGAACTTATAAATTCTGATATATGTGTACCAATGAGAAAGTAATAAAAAAATATAGATAAGTACTTCATTACTTTCATTGATGACTTTACTCGCATTACTTGTGTTATGTACATGTGACATAAGTCAGATTCTCTGAAAATGTTTAAGAGTTTCAGGAGAAAAACAGAGAAGGAATGTGAGTATGCAGTGAAGAAGTTGAGAAGTGATAATGGTGGAGAGTATAAGAATGAATAGTTTGAAAGTTACCTCAATAAACATGGAATTCGGCATGAGTTCAGTTCACCATAAACACCTCAACAAAATGGGGTTGCTGGAAGGAAGAATAGAAGTCTGGTTGAAATGGGGTGAACTATGCTACTTGAACATGGTATCTCTCATTATTATTGGAGGGAAGCCATGAGTACTGTAGTGTATATTCAGAACCGATGTTTCTATAGGACACATTCAGATATGACTCCATATGAAATGTTTTATGAAAAAAACTCCAAGTTTGAAACACTTAAGAGTTTTTGGGAGTCTATGCATCATAAAGAAAAAGGGTGTAAACCTTGGAAAGTTTGAAAAAAGAGGAGATGATGGAATTTTTCTTGGCTATTCTCTAGAAGTAAAAGGATACAAATGTTTCAACAAAGAAATAGGAAGAATCATAGATTATGCTGATGTAAAATTTGTTAAAAATGTTGAGAAAGAAAACCAGATTTTTTCCGATATAGAAGTTGAGCAGGAGAAGGAAAGTACTGTTTATGATTTTAATAATGCTACCAATAGTGGTAATCCTAATCAAGAAGAATAATCAGACTCAGAAATTTTAAGTAATGAGGATGAAATTCAAACAACTCATCATAGGATGAGGAAGAAAGTGGAGGCTCAGAACATTATTAGTGATCAACACCAGAGGGTTAAAACATGAAGAACAAAAAATGATGTTACCCATACTTCTTTGAATTCAAAACTGAAGACAAATGATGTAAATGTAGCTTTTGAGTATCCAGAGTGGATTCAGGTTATGAATGAAGAGCTTGATCAGATAGAAAAGAATGATACTTGGGAACTCGTACCCAAGACGGATGGAAAAAATGTTATTGGTAAAAAATGGGTTTTCCGGAACAAGATGGATGAATAAGATGAAGTGATAAGGAACAAGGCAAGATTAGCGTGAAAAGGTTACTCACAAATTGAAGGTGTTGATTTTGATGAGACTTTTTCTCTAGTGGATAGATTAGAAACAATAAGAATATTTCTTTCTATTACTGCACAAAGGGGTTACAATTTTTTTTGAATGGATGTGAAGTCCGCATTTATAAATGGAAATCTTGATGAAGAAGTTTATGTTGAACAACCTTGTGGATTTATTGTTGGGAAAGATGAAAGTTATGTGTGTAAGTTGAAGAAAGCCTTGTATGAGATAAAACAAGCTATATGGGTATGGTATTCCAAACTAGCTACTTGCTTAAAGAAGATGAGTTTTAAGAAAGGAAGAGTTGACAACAATCTTTATATCAAGGAATTTCAGGAGTCTTCTCTCATTGTAATTGTTTATGTTGATGACATTATCTTTGTTGGAAATGATGAAAGATCTTGTGAAATATTTGATGAAGAGATGAAGAAGTTGTTTGATATGTCCATGCTGGGAGAAATGAAATAATTTCCTGGGTTACAAATCTTACAGAAGAGGAACCACATTTTTCTTTCTCAAGATAAGTATTCTAAGGAACTTCTGAAGAAGTTTGGCATGAAAAATTCAAAACTAGTTTCCACACGAATTTCAGTGGGAACCAAGTTTTCTAAAGATGGAGAAGGCAAGGAAGTTGATCAAAAAGAGTTTCAAAAGCTAATTGGAAGTTTATTATATGTAACTACCTCAAGACCCGACATTTTTCTATATAGTTACCTTATGTTAAAGGTTTCAGAGTGCTCCTAAAGAATCACATTTAATTGCTGGAAAGAGGATTCTTAGATATATCAATGGCACAACCAATTTCAGAATTAGGTATGATGATGCAGAAAATATTTATTTGTTCAGTTATTTAGATGATGATTGGGAAGGAAATGTTGATGATAGAAGATCCAAATCTGGTGGAGTTTTCTTTTTGGGGAAAAGTTGTGTTAGTTGGAATACAAAGAAACAAAATTCAGTGACTCTTAGCACAACTAAAACTGAGTATGTTTCTTCCACTCAAGCTGATACCCAACTTATATGGATGAAGACACAGTTGGAAGATCCACTTGTTGAATTGAAGCTACCTTTACTCTTGGGATGTGATAATCAGAGTGCAATCAATTTTACAAGGAACCCGGTACAATATTCTCATTCAAAACACATTGACATAAAGTACCACTTCATCAAAGAGTAGGTGGATAAGAATGAATTGAAGATGGAGTACGTTCCTACATTAGAACAAGTTGATGACATATTTACAAAACCATTACTGAAGTAACCATTTACTAAATTGAGGTTGAACATGGGTGTCCAACCTCCTTATTCTCAAGGTTGAGGTACGTGTGTATGTCCCCTCTCTCATCTTACCTTTGGATAGTGTTGTCAAGGGGGGGGGGGAATTGTTTCATAAATCTTTCCTTATGGAATCATGCATAAAGGGGGAGTTGTGGGTAAGTTGTGAGTCCAACATATATGTGTGTGAACTATTCTAACTGTTTGTTGGAGTGGTTGTAGGAAACAATTTTTTTGTATTCCAGGAAAATTGAAGAAGTGAAGAATTATGAGGTAAAAGCTTAGAAGATGTTCTAAAGAAGGCTGAGGAGATATCATCATGAAATTTCATAGTCACTACTTTTAGATAACATGGTTTTGGATGTCAATAATTCTTGTTTCCTATAATGAGTTAGATCACGTAGGTTTAGAATTGTTGATAAGTAATCCATTGCTTGAGGTTACAAAGTTCAGTTATTTATGAATCTTGGTTGACAACAAAATCCAAAGGAGGAGATTTTTGGGGACAAGTTGGATGGAGAAGGAAGTTTGAAGAGTTTGATTTTACAGAGTGTTATCTTTTGTTGTCAAATATGATAAATCAATTCTATTTTTAAAATACTTTAAAAACTATGATGATGCTTTGTTGATTTGTATTTCAAAAATATCATAAGTTTAGAGAACTTGTGATGAAATTCTTATGAAGGATAGGGGGAGTAAAGAAGTGTTTTTGGAAAAGGAAAGAAAGCGGCGTGCAAGTGTGGCGCACATGTATATGTGACACATAAGTGTATGTTGCATGCAAGTTATGTTTCAAGATCAACACATCAAAATATGACAAAGGAAATAAAGTGGCATGAAAGTTAAAGATTAGCACGCAAGTGTGGTGCAAAAGTATAAGTGGCGCACAAGTGTATGTGCGCGCAAGTCATATTTCAACATCAGCTTATCAAAATATGACAAAGGAAAGAAAGTGGCGCACTAGTGATGGAGCGATGTGAACATGATAGAGTGGCATGCAAGTGATGGAGCAACGCACAATTAGGAATGGAGCACAAGTATATGTGGCGCGAAAGTCACCAAAATGCCTATAAATAGATAGCTACCCTCCTCATTTTTCTATTCTCAACACTTAAAGAGAAAATTTGAGCTCTGATCACGCAGGTAGTAGAAAGTGGCACACAAGCTGAAGTGTCGCGCAAGTCAGGAGTTATTTATAAGGCACACAAGCTGAGTGGCACGCAAGTAGAGTGGCACACAAGCCGAAGTGCCGCACAAGTTGTAAGAGGCGCGCAAGTAGGGAGTTGTGTTCAAGAAGTGTGTTGTGTATAATCCAAAGGTGGTGCACAAGTTGTGAGATGTGCACAATAGTGGCACGCACGTATTTTTTGGTGTGCAAGTAGGAAGGAGTGAAATCAGGGTGGTGCACAAGAAGAGGCGCGCAAGTAGGGAGGCACGTAAGAAGAGTGGCGCACAAACATGGAGGCGTGCAAGCAGGGAGTGGAACACAAGATATTTGTAGTAGGAGGTTCTTACCAGCTTCTAGGTAGGAAAGTGAAGAATTGTTTTGAAAGATTTGATTTTTGAAAGTTCATTAATAAGCACTGAATCATTACATTACCCTATTTGTGCTAAGAGGGAGCACACGTACTATTGGATTGTTTTCAAAGTGCTACATGAGTGTAAGGGAATATCCTACTCGTTGTATTCCACATAAAAGTATTGTTTTCTAGTGGATTGTGTGGTACTAGATTGTTTCCATACCATACCAAGGACGTAACTACTCTTGTTGAGTAGTGAACCTTGTAAATCTTTTGTTCCTGTAGTGGTGTGTGTTTAGAAGGGAAGAAACTCTTTAACATGAGGTGAAGGTTGTTTAAAAAATAAGGAAACATAAAAAGAAAATAGATATCACTAATTCAACCCTCCCCCTCTCAGTGATACTTGGATCCTGACTGGGAACTTCAAGTTCAAGATTGGTATTTGATGAATTTTTTCATGTACCACATACACATGCATGTTATTATGTTGTGTTTCATTTTTTTGATTTAGCATTTGAATTTATATATTTATATTTTCTTTATATGTTTTGATTATAGTGTATCAAAATTTATGCATTATGATATTAGTGGACCACAGATTCCTTATTGTTCATGTTGGTTTGCTATTTTTTAGTATTCCCAATATATAATATATTTTTTTCTTAACTAATCGACTCCCACACCCATATTATAAAATGAGTTAAGAAATGTCATTATATATGACCCATGATCTATCCAAATACATATTATGAAGAACAATATATTGAAGGGAACCAATGATCATGTTAATAGGAGGAGAATATGATAAGTGTGAGTCACTTTATGGAAACACATTTGAGAACCAAATCGAAAATTCATAGCTCAATACTGACAAGCTAGTTGTGGATGACCCAATCAGTTACCTTAGGATAAAAATTAACCAATGATTGTGCAAAATTAAACAGTTGTGAAGAAAAATTAGTATACCAGATGTTTGAATAATGAGCTGCCATAGCTATAATATTCTTTTCCTAAAAAATGTTTACTCTATGTAATTATCGACCAAATTCATTCTCAATATAGTTTCTTCATTTTACATATTTTCATCTAATCTTTCAGGAGTTATGAAATATTTCATTTCCATTTTTTTTAAAATTTTTAATCAAAATTTTATTAGGGACTCTTGAATATAAAGTCATAATTAAGTTTACCATACCAACATGGTAGTGATGACATGGTCTTTCACTTCCATTCCATTATCTATTCTCTTGTTTATTATTCAGAGATATAAATTGTTTATTTTATCAATGGTCCACATGCAATTGGTCAGTCATTATTTTAAATATATTTGATATGAAAAATGCATGTAATATGAAGTCTTGTGTAAATGTTTGTTATAAAAATATTATTATGGATAAGAGTTGGATTGATCTTCCAAATCGAATGTCTAGAGAATATTTTAAGGGAATTATGCAGTTTATTGAGTTTACTGGAGGATTTCAAAGTGACTATATTAGTTTTCCATGTAGAAAATGTAGAAAAAGATATCAATTCACATGAGATACCGTGAGGGAGAACCTATTCTTGAACGGATTTCTGAAAAATTATAAGAGTCGGAATCGTCATGGGGAAGAATATATTCATAGTCAAAATACAGATACAGTTCAGATGGATGTTGATGCGTGGATGAATGATCCAATGAAAAAAATGCTTACTGAAATGGTATGTGGGTTGGCTCCTGAAGGAATTGACATCCAGAATGTTGAGACCAGTGAGATAAATCTGTGCTCTGGTGAAGATTGTGATTCAAGGAGGTTTTATGAAGTACTTGATGATGAAAAAACAGAATTATATCCTGTATATACTGCTTATAATAAATTGTCATTTATCATGGAGTTGTTGCATTTGAAGAATTTGAATCAGTAGTCAGACACATCGTTCGACATGCTGTTGGTGTTATTGAAAAATGTACTTCCTGTCAACTCTAAGATTCCTGAGTCGTATTACCATGCTCGTAAGTTGACAGAGAACTTAGGTTTTACATATGAGACCATAGATGCATGTGCAAACAACTGTATGTTGTTTAGAAAAGAAACTACCCATTTGAATATTTGTATGGTCTGTGGCGCTTCCAGGTGGAAAGAGAATAGGGGAAATAAGACTCATTAAAGTCAGACTGTGAAATAGGGAAAATCGATTGCCGTAAAGAAAATGCATTACTTTCCCCTACAACCGAGGTTGAAAATATTTTTTATGTCATCTAAATTTTCTAATTTAATGAGATGACATGTAGAAAGAAATCAGGAAAGTGATATGTTAACCCACTTGGAAAACTCTTATGCATGGAAGGATTTTGATAAGAGACACCATGAATTTTCTAAAGATGCTCGTAATGTCCGATTGGGGTTGGCAGCAGATGGTTTCAATCCATTCAAGTATGTGGTTGGTGCAACTCATAGCACATTTCCCGTGGTGTTGGTTCCGTATAATCTTCCTCCGTTTCTTTGTATGAAGAAACAATTTATATTACTTTCCACTCTTATTGATAGACCTAGAAGTCTGGGGGATAAGATTGATGTTTACCTTCATCCATTTATTGATTATTTGAATGAATTTTGGGGCAATGGTGTGATAAATTATGACTGTGAAATGAATGAAATGTTCAAACTGTAGGATGCTTTATTGTGGAAAATAAATGAATTCCTAGCTTATGAAAATTTATTAGGATGGATTATGAAAGGGGAATTTTCTTACCTTTGTTTCAATAAAAGTAAAAAAATCTGTATGGATTAAACATTCCAAAAAATGGGCATACATGGGTCAATGATTTTTTCTTCCCCCTCAGCACAGGTTCAGAAAGGACATAGTGACATTTGATGGTTCTAGAGAGTTCATCCCAGAACTAAAGATCATGATAGGAGTCGAAATGTTATCACAGATTGAGAAAGAAAACATCTGCATGATATATGAATTTAAGGATTTGGTGGCTCATCCATTACCTAATATCCGTTGTGCCGGTAGATAGCGCAGTCACAATTGGAAAAAGAAAAGTATTTTTTACAATCTCCCCTATTGGAAAAATAACATGCTATGGAATAATTTTGATGTCATGCACATTGAAAAAACTATTTGTGATAATCTATTGTGGACCATTTTAGGTGTTAGTGGAAAATCAAAGGACCATGTTGATGCACATCGTTATTTGGAAGAAATGGGTTTAAGGAAACAGTTGCATTTATAGTTAGCTGAGGGAAACATGACATATATGTCTTCTGCACAGTATACGATGAGTACAAAGGAGAAAGAGACATTTATTTCCATTTTGAAGATGCTCAAGGTGCCTGATGGTTACACTTCTAATATTTCAAAGTGTGTGAATCTGACGAGTAGGACATTGCAAGGGTTGAAATGTCATGGAAATCACATTATAATTCAACTGTTTATTCCAATCGCAATTTGTGATTGTTTATCCCCCAATGTTGTTCAACCGTTGATTGAGGTGAGTAATTTTTTAAAACAACTTTGTTTAAGAAATAAACGAATGAGTGATTTAAAAACTTTGCAGGACAGAATTGTACTTATGATTTGTCACTTTGAGAAACTATTTCCCCCCTCATTTTTCGATGTTATGGTTCAATTGACAGGGCACCAAACTGATGAAGTAATGGCTGGTAGTCCAATGGAATTTAGGTGGATGTATCCCATTGAGTGGTATCTGAATACATTAAAATGATTTGTGCACAACAGAGATTATCCGGAGGCATCAATAGCCAATGGTTATTTGATGGATGAGTGTACTACTTTTTGTACAGAATATCTTATGGATGTTGAAACAAAATTAGATAATCCATATCAGATTCATGATTGTTTAGTTGGAGAAGGAACCATATTTGATATGGATAACATCGAGTGGATACAAGTGCATTGATATATCTTGTTCAATACTCCATCAGTTTCACCATTAATGCAGTAGGTGTCTTATCACTTTTATTGTTTAACTTTTACACGTTTTTTTTCATAAGTTGATCATTTAAAAATCGCATTATCATTTGCAGGAAACACATTAATGAGCTAAAATAAGAGATGTCTCATGCGACTAAGACCGTTGTAGTTAGTATATTTATTTTGGTATATATATTTTCAAGAATGTGTGACATTATATTTGTTTGAAATTTGAATTAATTGAATTTAGGATGTGTCAACACGTCATTCTGAGAATCGAGCATTGTAGGGACCATCTCACAGGCTCGAGACTCATCACATGTCTCAGATCCGACATGATGTATTTATTATTTATTTTTTAATTTATGATTTAATATGTTTTTGTGTTATATTTTTATATTTTATTGGTATACAGTTACGGGAGAAAATTGCACCGACTGATAAAATGTCAGTGTGGATAAGAACTCATGATCAAAATGATCTAGAGGCTGCAGCTCTTATAGTAAGTTCTTTTAATCATTACCAATACTTGCATGCATCTGTATATAAACATATATATATATATATATATATATGTATATATATATTTAAATGTTACACAGGATCAATTTGAAGCTGAGTTAGAACAGCTGCCAGAGGACCAGCGACAGCTTCCTATGCGAATGGATGAGATATTCTATCGCATTATTGGTTGTGATGGGCATGGATATAGTTTGACATACGGAACGGGGATTCCTCATTCTATAGTATCATGTGCCGAGGTTTTCGGTCCTGCTATTTCTTGGATGACATAGTATCTATCATACTTCAAGGCACAGTTGCACGCTTCCGAGGAGGTAAATGCGCAATTGATCACTGAGGTTAGAACACTGTGGGAATATGTGCGTCTGGGTGATGGTGTAGGGGATCATACGATGAAGGTTTATACTGAATTTATTTATTTACTTTCTATTATTTTTGTTATTAAAATCTTTATAATTTTTATTTTTTGTAGGCCTCTAGCACACCAGATGGAGGTAGCAGCCATGACCACGCATGACACATCATTTTCACGAGGTGTGTTTATTTTATATTTATTATTGAATTAATGTTATATAATGATTTAGGCTTTAAATGTAGATTTTTTTTGAGATTAGAATAATTTATGTTTTAAAAAACTCTAAAGTTTTTTAATTTTAAGAGTATGACCAGTAATTGGATACTTTATTGTGATAGATAATTTCTTAGAATCCCCATTGGAGGATAATAATTAGGCTAGGTGGACCAGGCCTAATGGCCCAATGGCCTTATGGACCAATGGCCTAATGGCCTATTGGCCTAAGGGTCAAATGGCCTACTGGCCTATTGGCCTAATGGATGAATGTCTGAATATCCCAATAACCCAACGACCCAAATGTCCAAATGCCCCAATGGCCTAAATGGCCTAACGCCCTAACGACCTAATGCCCCAAAGGACCAATGCTGCAACGAAAAAATGACCCAACGGCCTAACACCCCAACGAACTAATAGCCCATCAGCCTAACAGCCCAACGACCTAACGTCCCAATGACCCAATGACCCAATGGAACAATTGGAAAATGGACTAGTGGAAAATGTTGTTGCTTTATACCATGATAACAGTTTTCCTAATATGTTTCTAGATAGTGTACTATATATATACTATTCTGGTTAGTATGTTTTGTTATGCAGTGGATTAGCATGTTGTTCTTGATATAAATTGGTAAATAATGTAAATCTTGAATTGATTTATAATTAATTGGATAGATAATTAAGAGTCATGTTTACTGAATCTGGTGTTGGTTATAATTTGATAATAATCAAAATGACACATTGCACATGTGTAATTGAAAATGAATCTGCTGTTGGGGATACTGGGTGGAGGGGGAGGGGCTGTGTAGGTGGGGGGGGGGGGCTGTCTGGGGGGTTGGGAGTGGGATGTCAACTAGTTGAACATGTAGGTATTTTCATAAAAAATCTCCAAATTCAATCATTTTTTACATACTATGTGGAGTCTCATTATTGAGAAGTATGGGGTTCTTTATTTTCTAAGAAAAAGATTTATAAATATGCTCAAATATGAAAATCTCAATTACATTGAATCCTCTATTTGGCATGCTCTCAAATATTATTTCTCTATGATTACAATGAACTACCACTGGCTGTTCAACATCAACTCTTTCATCAATTTTTGGTTAGATAATTGGACATGCATGCCACTATTTGAGGTTATAAATTCACTGGATCCCTCACCTGACACAAATATATCGATCAAAGATCAAATGGAGGGTTCTTTAGACAATATTCTGGATGATGTTAAGGATATAATCCTGAATCACACTTCTATCAATGGTAAAGACACTTATTATTGGAACTTTCACCTAGTGGATGGTTAACATCAAATATTGCCTCTAAAAAAACTATGTAGGTGCATTCTAATTTCCAGGAAAAATATATAAACTAGTTCTAGATTATTCCATATTATTTTAATCTTTCTTGGAGAATCATTAATGCTAGGCTTCCCATAGAAAATCTACTCCAGCGAGTTGGTATTAATTTATGCTCGTACTGCATGTTGTGTAATCAACACAGGGATAACATCAATCATTTATTCCTTAGATACAAAACTACTACTAATACATTATGGGCTGAAAAATAAAACATATTTGAGACTTATATGCCCTATTCTTCTAGTATATAGGATCAGTAGGAAGATTGCACATAGCTGTCCAGGGGTGGGGGGATATCTGTGGTGAGTGTGTGTGGGGGGGGGGCTGTCCGAGGGGAGTTTTTTTTGGGGGGGGGGTTATCTGGGGGTGGGAGGGATGTCTGAGGTATGTGTGTGTGGGGTGGGGTGGGGGGGCTGTCCAAAGGGGGGGTTAAGAGTGGGGGTTGGGGGGGGGGGGGTGCTGTCCGGGGGGGGGGGGGGGCTGTTGGGGAGAGTTTTTTTTTGGGGGGGTGGGGATGTCCGGGGGTGGGGAAGATGGGGGGGGTGTTTAGGGTGAGTGTGTGTCTGTGTGTGTGTGGGGGGGGGGGATGTTCAGAGTGTGGAGGGGGGGGGGTGTCTGGGGGGGTTGGGAGTGGGGATTTCTGGGGGAGAGTGGGGGATGTTCAGGGTGGGGCTGTCCGGGGGTGAGTGTGGGTGGGGGGGGGGGGGCTATACAGGGAGAGTTTTTTTGGGGGGGGGGGATGTATGGGGGGGTGTGGGATGTCTGGGGGGAGTTTGGGGGGGGGGGGGGGGTTGGGAGTGGGGGTTGTCCGGTGGTGGGAGAGGGGGGATGTCTGAGGTGAGTGGGGTGGGGATGTCCATGGGGGGTTGGGAGTGGGGGCTGGGGGGGGGGGTCTATCCAAGGGGGGGTTGGGAGTGGGGGCTGGGGGGTGCTATCTGGGTGGGGGATATTCAAGGTGGGGGCTGTCTATGGGTGAGTGTGTGTGTGTGGGGGGGGTGGATATCCGGGGATAGTTTTTTTATTTGGGGGGGGGGGGGCTGTCCAGGGACAATTGGGGGGGGGGGGGCTATTCAGGGGGGTTTAGAGTGGGGGATATCCGGGGGGGGGGGGTTGGGAGTGGGGGATGTACGGGGTATGGGGGGTTGATGTACCTGGGGGGGGCTGTTCAGGGTTGGGGATGTTCAGGGGTGAGTGTGTGTGTGTGTGAGGGGGGGGGGGGCTATCTAGGGAGATATTTGGGGAGGGGGGGGGGTTATCTGGGGGAAGTATGGGCTGTTCGGGGGGAGTTTGGGGGAGGGGGGCTATCCAGGGGGTTGGGAGGGGGGTTGTCTTGGGGTGGGGGGTGTCCGGGGGTTGGAAGTGGGGGCTGTCCAGGGTGATTGTTGGGGGGGGGGGTGTCCGGGTCGTATGTGTGTGTGTGTGTGGGGGGGGGGTGTTCAGGGTGTGGAGGGGGGATGTTTGGGGGGGGGGAGTGGGGTTGTCTGAGGGGGAGGGGGTTGGGAGTGGGGGCTGTTCGGGGGATGAGGGGGTTTTTCGGGGGGATTTTTTGGGGGGTGGGGTGGGGGGGGGGGGGGCTATTCAGTACTAAACTTTAATTTATACAGTTCAATGTCAAGGGAACGAAGCCAAATGGTTGTCCAAACCTCTTTTCAAACCACCTCATCGTGTATGAGCAACATAGTAGGTCCGTACTAGAGTAGATTAGTGTGGGCTGTCTGGGGAGAGTTTTTTTTGGGGGGGGGGGCTGTCCGGGGATAGTTTGAAGGGGGGGTGGGGGATATTCGGGGGGGGGGGGGGTGAGAGTGGGGGCTGTTCGGGGGGGGGGGGGGAGTGGGGGCTGTACGGGGGCTGGGGGGTTTCTGTATCGGGGGGGGGGTGTTCAGGGTTGGGGATGTTCGGGGGTGAGTGTGTGTGTGTGTGGGGGGGGGGGATATCCAGGGAGAGCTTTGAGGGGGGGGGGGGGGTATTTGGGGGGGATCATGGGCTATCCGGGGGGAGTTTGGGGGGGGGGGGCTTCCTAGGGGGGTTGGGAGTGGGGGCTGTCTTGGGGTGGGGGGCTGTCCGGGGGTTGGGAGTGGGGGATGTCTAGGGTGAGTGTGGGGGGGGGGGCTGTCTGGGGGTGGGGGCTGTCTGGGGTGAGTGTGTGTGTGTGTGTGTGGGGGGGGGGGGTGTTTAGGGTGTGGAGGGGGGATGTTTGGGGGGGGGGGGAGTGGGGTTGTCAGAGGGGGAGGGGGTTGGGAGTGGGGGCTGTTTGGTGGATGGGGGGTTTTTCGGGGGGAGTTTTTTGGGGGTGGGGTGGGGGGATATTCAGTACTGAACTTTAATCTATATAGTTCAATGTCAAGCGAACGAAGCCGAATGGTTGTCCAAACCTCTTTTGAAACCACCTCATCGTGTATGAGAAACATAGTAGGTCCCTACAAGAGTAGATTAGTGAGTCTAATGGCCTAATGCCAAAATTGGCCTAATGGCCAATTGGATAAATAGAGACTTTTACAATTGAAAAAATGGAGACTTGTACAATTAGACAAATGCCCAAATACCCTAATGTCCTAAAGCCCTAATGCCCTAATGCCCCAATGCCCTAACGGCCTAACGCCCCAACACCCTAACGACTGAACGACCTAATGACCGAATGAAAAATTGGCCAAATGGACTACTGTTTTAATTACCTAATGTCCAAATTATCTAATTTTCTATTGGCCTAATGGAATATTATCCTATTGGACTAATGAAAAAATAACCTAATGATATATTAGACTATTGTCCTAATGGTCAATTAGAAAAATGGAGACTTGGCCAATTGGAAAAATTCAAAAATTCCCAAATGGCCAAAAGGCCTAACGCCCTAACGGCCTGATGCCCTAACAGCAAAACGCCCTAACAAACAAACGCCCTAACATCCAAATGCCCTAATGGCCAAACTCCCTAATTCCCTAACGACCTAATTCCCTAATGGCCTAATGCCCTAACGCCCTAACCCCATAACGCCCTAACGCCCTAATGCCCTAACGCCCTAACGCCCTAATGACCTAACCCCCTAACAGCCTAATGACCTAACGCCCTAACGCCCTAATGACCCAAAGGCCTAACAATGGCCCAACAACCTAACAACGACCCAACATCCCAACTGCCTAATGGACTAATGGAAAATTTGAAAAATGGACTACTATTCTAATTACTTAATGTCCTATTGGCCTAATGTTCTATTAGTCTATTGGCCTAATGGCATATTATCCTATTAGCCTAATCGAATATTAGCCTATTGGCCTAATGACCAAATGTCCTATTGGAATATTAGCGTATTGGCCTAATGGCCAATTGGATAAATGGAGACTTGGCTAATTGGCCAAATTCCCAAATGCCCAAATGGCCAAACGCCCTAATGACCTAACGCCCTAACGACCCAATGGCCAAATGGAAAATTGTCCAAATGGACTAATATCCTAATTAACTAGTTTTCTATTGGCCTAATGGCATATTATCCTATTGGCCTAATTACAAAATGGCCTAATGGCATTTTAGTTTATTGGTCTAATGGACAATTGGATAAATAGAGACTTGGCCAATTGGCCAAATTCACAAATGCCCAAATGGCCAAACGCCCAAATGGCCAAATGCCTGAATGGCCAAATGCCCTAACGGCCTAAATCCCTAATGGACTAACTTCCTGACGCTCTAACTCCCTAATGACCTAACGCCGAAATGACCTAATGCCCTAACACCCTAACACCCTAATGCCCTAACAGCCTAACACCCTAACGCCCTAACGCCCTAACTCCCTAACGCCATAACGGCCTAACAGACTAATGTCCTAACGACCTAATGCCCTAAAAGACTAATTTGATTATTATATATATATATTAACTGAATAAATATGTCCAATTTTCATTTTCTTTGTTTATTTGTTTCTTTTGTATCTTATTGTAGGTTTATTGAAGTAGAAGATTGGAATGGATTAGAGCTGTTTCGATCACTGGATATGAATAATTATGTATGTCATTTTTTTTTTGAGGATCCTGGTGTTTCTACTATTTCAAATTGATTTTTTTTCTAATTTTAGCTCTGTTTTTGCTGTTTGAGAAGCAACACAGTATTTTTTTTTAAAAATTTTCCCAGGTTAGCGGTTACTAATGGGTGTTTTTTTCCAGAATCCAATGAACGCCAATGGCGGTCGCTGTAGGATGATTTTTAGGTTGCCTATAGCAACCTGCAATGGCGGTCACTATAGCTCGACCCAATAGTGACTGCTATTTGGCCGAGTGTTAGGTCACCTACAGCGACGAGCCTAATGTGACCGCCTTTGGCGGTCTCAAGGTGGTCGCTATTGGTCCGATTTCTAGTAGTGCACATACAAGATAGGAAAAAAATAAAAGTGCAAAGACACTTTACACCCAACTCCAAGTCTCACCTTTTACCAGTCTCCAGACTCGCAATGAGCTATCCCACTCAATGATCAAACTTGAGCCTCACTCCAACCAGTACCTGCAATAAGTGAGGGCTTCTTGGGTACCCAAGTGTCATGGCCTCCCATGCATGGTTTGAGTACACCTCAATAGGGCACCGCCAACACGGTCTAGTACATAATCGGTAAAACACAATAAAAATGCATGTGATAAGCTCATCATAAAGTAGATACATAATGCATAAATTATACAAGCATAATAAATAATCACCAATGCACAAGTAAGAAAAAATCAACCACATGTAAAGCATTCATGTGTTAAAAAATATTTTGTAAACCCCATACGTACATTCTTTAGCTCCAGGCCGGAAGAATGGTCATAGCATAAATCCCGATTATGGGTCGATCAAAATTACACCTCCTGTATCTTGAGCACCCATAAGGCTAACAAGTATCAGGTCAGACCATAAGGCTGTCAAGCCTCGTCTCTATCATGGGTCAAGCCACAAGATCATCATACCCCTGCCTCTATCTCAGGTTAGGACATAAGTCCGTCGTACCCCTACCTCTACCTCAGGTTTAGCCACAAGGTCATCATACCCCTACCTTGTGTCTCATGATTACTTGATCACCTTCAATGGCATGCACACTTGGTATGCATGAACAATGGAACAAAAATGTAAGGATGTTCCCCAACATTACAACATATCATCCTAAGGACCCTCTTCTAAATGCGTATGGAATTATCCTCCCATGGTATAATAATATTCCATGATCAGGCGCTAACCACCCTATGTAGAGCCACATCTAAAGAGTCATGTCATCCAAACTCCCCCTCTAAGGAGTCAGCTAAGTCTGTCAGGGCTATCTGTTAACATAAACACTGAGATAAGATTACACTAGATATGTGAAAATCCATATATAAAGCATGGAATATAAAGGAACAACATATTGTAATAAATATTTCATATCATATGAACAATAAATAAGTAAGACACAACACACATAACATCCTCGTTTTTATAATCCAATTTTTGGTTTTAATTCATAAGTATTCTGTGTGGAAATTTAAAAATTTCAATTCAATTCGTAACCTTATGTATCGAATAGGGCCTACATAAAAGTAAAATACTTTTACCTATACGTAAGATGTTTTTTAGGAGTTGCGTATAGGTAAGAAATATTTTACAAAGGTTGTGTAAAGGTAAGAAAAGTTTTCCTTAGTTGCATAAGGGTAAGTTTTTTTCTCCATGCATTGCATAAGGGTCTTACCAGCTTCACATAAGGGTAAATCCTAGTTTAAAAAGGTTATGTAAGGGTAAATCCCTCTCTAAGTAAAGGTAAACTTTGAGTTTCAAAGGATGTGTAAGGTTCATACAAGGAATTATCGATGCGTGTAAGTGTAGTTCCTTGGATTAGTAAGGGTAGCACATGATTATTAAGGGTTATGTAAGGGAAACCGAAGGTTTTTCCTACTCATGTAATGGTATTTCCATGACTATATAAGGGTTTCATGTGATTCTGAAGGGTTACATAAGGGTAACCTCTTGTTTTTCTGGATTGTGTAAAGGTAAGTCTAAGCTGAATAAGGGTGAGCTCGTGGTTCCTTCTCTGGTGTAAGGGTAGTCTCTTCAATGCATAAAGTAAACTTCTAGTTTTATATGGCTGCATAAGGGTAACATGCCACTATTTCAGGGTATGAATGGGTTCTTGACCCGTGTAAGGGTAAAACCATGTTACCCTTATGCAGTTCCATTTTTGGAAAAAATGTAATTTAAAACCCCTTTTTCAGTCTTCCTCTTCCAGAATGAACCTGTTACACAATTTAACATTTTTAAAGGTAGATATTTTTTTGGAATTAATTATTTTAAATCATTAAATATTGTAACTCCTTTATGGGAGTTTTTAAGAACTCTTCAATTAATAAATTATTAAAAGAAAAATTTAATGGTGATTTTTAATTTGGGATTTTAATACTGCGAATCAAAATGACTCTAGTATTTTTAAAACTACCCAGATATTTTCTTCTTGGAAATTTTGATATCGACTTGGGGAGAGTTATGGGCATCTAGTTGCTCTAAAAGTAAATATGGTTCCTTTGGTTCGTTTCCTATTCTTCCTTGCTTCAAAACTAGTAGAAGGGTATTGGAGGTTGTTTTTCCTTGATCATTTTGCATGGACCTCCTCTTTCTACTATAGGTTTCTCTTCCTCACAAGTTGGTTGATTCCAAGGTAGGTGTCCTAATAATATAGCTTTATAATTGAGTCTATTATTTCTTTTTCTTTAACCTTGATTTTTCGATGTCTTGGATTATTTCCACCTATATATCATATCCATATCAATGTTCTATGATTTCATGAAGATTTTGATAAAATTGTAAAAAGGTATCGTGACATGGTTTGATGTGAAAACTATTTTGAAGGATTACTATTTTGTTTTTGGAAATTGATATTCCTTATTGGGCCTTGATAATTGTTCTTGAGATGTTTATGATGACGATTTTTCAAAATAAAGAGGAATGTATGGTTTTTGAATCTTGAGTGCTTTGACCCTTTTTGGAATGATGATTTTAAAACTAGTATTTATTAAAGTGTTATGATTTATAAATGGTTTTATAAAGGGAATTGAAATGATTTGAACCTCTATTTGAATAGAATGAGAGGACCTAGGTTGCTAGGTGGGAAGTCTAGGTACACATGTGAACTAGTTTGGCATTATGCTCTACCTAGTGGCCTTTAGTGGGACTTAGGTGAACCTAAGGGATTACCCCTTAGTAAGGCCAGGATATGGTAAGATTGGGCATATGGGTGAGTTCAATTGATTGATTGAATACCGGTTCATAGAATTTTATTCATCCATGACCATGTTAAATATATTCTATAGTTTTTACCTTTATCACCTTTGGTTCCATAATGACGATATATGAATATTTTCCAAGGTATGAATGTTTGGAAAATAATGAAATGATATCTTGTTTTATTTATTATGACTTTAAAAACTAATTTAAACTATAATTTATGGATGCTTTGATATAAAGAAAATAAATTTTGGTCTGTTTTGAAAATCCTGGTTTTGAGAAAATGGGTTTTTTTCAACAAAAATGTTGATACTTATTTTATTGAAAGAAAACATGGAAAAACTATTTTGCATGCTTTTTTTCAAACCTTCTTGATATATATTCTCTTTTAATACACCCTAATTTGGGTTAGTAGGTGCCGAACTATTGGGATTTTAAATCACGCTTATATATTACAAGTTTAACAGGTTACTTAGTGTAGTAGATAATCCAATATCTTTGACTTCAAGATTTTATGTAGGTGCATGGTGTTGCCTCACTTGCAAATGATGATGTTGGTGGTTTGGTATCGTTTTCTTTATTTTCTATTGTATCATCCATCAACCTTGTAATCTAGTATGTTGTATCTTCTACTTTTGGACATCTCAATTTGTTTGGATTTTCTTTCCACCATTTAATTTTTTATGTTTTGGTTGTTGGGAGAAATCATTACCATATCTTTATTTCTGATTCTTGGGTGCTTTTCACCACCCCATGGGGGTCGGGATTTCCCTTCGGGCTAGTGGAGGATCTATCAGTGTGTCATATTAGATGGTATCCCAGGTTGTTTTGTTACAAATGGTATCAAAATAGGGTTTTCCTTGTTGTTCTGGGATGTATGGTAATTTTTATGTTGGACTTTTGAAGTTAAAATAGTTATTCATGGTAAGATTATTGATCAACACCCATCTGAGATGACACTTGGGTTACCATGGTTGTTGGTATGAGTATATATCTTATTCGATCGCAGTCCTCAGATTTTTTTAAGACATTATATTTTTCTGAGTGCATCTTTGTAGAATCATGAGCTCATGAATTGTTTTGAGAAGTTTGGGATTTAAAGGGAATTTATATGGGTGCATGATACTGCACACGATTTGGAAAACAATGTGTAGACTTTGAAGCCAGCTTTGGTTGAATCTCAATGGACTTCTCATTATTGACACATGGTCTAACAAAACGTGTGGCCAACCTATGAATAGCTGATATTTCTTGGAATTTCAATGTTTTCTCGTTTTGAGTGTTGGGTTGTTTTTCCCTTACTTTTATTTTGGTTTATGATGATTTAGGAAATTATTCTAGTATAATTTTTTGGTGTTTGGTTTTTCGAAGTTATCTTTTAAAATAAAAACATTGAGATATTTGAAAAAGATTTTAGAATTTCTTAGAGTTTTGATTTTTTTTTAAATTCAAAACGTTTTTTGGCTTCGAGTGTTTCTAAAATATTTTGGATTTAAAACGATGAAAGATTTCTAGAAAATTTAGTTAGTTATTTTTGGAAAATATTAGATTTATTTATGTTCCAACATTTTCATGTGGTATTAACAAATATTAATTAAAATCCTTTAAAGATTGAGGTGCGAAATGTTTTAAATCCGAATTTTTAAAATAAATCAATGATAAGGTACTTCTTTCCATTAAGAGTTTTCAAAGTATTGAAAATACCAGTTTAAATAATATAGACCATTTTTGAAATGGATTTTCATAAACCATATTGGGTTATAGAGGTAAAATTATTTCATAAAGATTTTAATACATGGGTTTGGGTTATGATTTTTAGTTGGGAACTCCATGGGGGAAACCCTCCTTGGGTTGAAATTCTAATTTATGATTTGTAATTCCATGGGGGAATCCATCTCTGGTTCAGATTATGATTACGATTTTGAATGTCATGTGTCAATACCCCTAAGGTTTATATTTTTATTATAGTTTGGATTGTCATGGGGTAATCCCACTTGGGTTCTGGTTATGATTTATAGTTGGATATTTCATGGGTAAATACCCCTCAAGTTAGGATTATAAGTTAAAATTTGGAATGAAGTATGAAAATACCCCTAGTTTTTGTGTTATGACACATGGTTTATAGTTCTTTAGGGTATTCCTCCAGGTACTTTTTATGACACACTGTTTGTAGTACCTTGGGGTAGTCCCCCTTAGACTCATTATGATCACTAATTTTAAGTTCCATGGGAAACCCCCACTAGATTTGTTATGAATCACATTTTGGAACACCTTGGGTATTCTCCTTGGGTTCATTGTGTTCCATGAGTTAATATAGACAGAGACATCCATATTTGGTTGAAGTAGGTATGATATATGTCGAGTGTCACTATGGAACTCAAGGATCGATGATGGTTTATTTATTTATGTTGTTCTGTTATTTACTTTTCACAATAATATGTGCTTATTTCTTAGACCAGATATGCATATGGACTCTATTGGTGGGGACCTAATGAGTCGTACTCATATCCTACCTGGGCTACCGGTTGGTGCCAAATCAGACTTTATAATTATAGGAAAAGATAAGGGAAATAACCTTATGACTGATTCATGATTTGGATGGCTAGGATAGAGCATGGAAGTTAGGATAAAGCTAGAATTCAAGATCATTTTGATGGTTTCCTAGTTTTTTGTATCCTTTGGTTTTTATGTATCTGACTTACAACGAATGTATGAATGCTTGACATTGTATATGGATCAATCTGATATAACATGGGTTGTTATTTTTTATTGGCATTTACTGGGATATAATTCTATCAATTTATCCTGATGTTTCCAATTTATTTTATTTATACTATTATCACAATATGATATGGGGGTATAGTCTCCTTATCGTACCACTTTAGACCCTCACTACTAGTCGATAGCCATTGGCATATGGGGAGGCATGCCTGAGGTGCAGTGACTCTCAGGTTCGGTTATTTTAGAGTGAACTGGGTCAAACCATTTAAAAATCATTAATACTTGATTATTTTTGATGCATTGATACTATTTTCCAGCATTGATCGATTAGGGACACACTTTGGGACTTTTCTTGGGTCAACCCAGGTGACATGTCAAGTTGACTCAGGTTATTTTATGACATTGAGTGAACCTTCTAGGCTGGGTTTTTTCTCTAGTATTATATATTTTTTTGTTATTTATTCACCCACCCCACCTAATTTAGATATTCTCACCAACACCCAAATATTTTGGGTTCTGGGTGTTTTCTCCAAAATTCTAGGTTAGCGGGAGAACAAATGACTCACTTCTCCAACATCCTAACTTTCCCTTCTAGGTGTGGTGCGGGTTGTGATGGATCAGTGTAGGTATGATATAACTATCATAGTATGTATTGTGATTGAAGATCCTATGAGGTATTGACGCAATGATAAGTACAATCACATAGATAGAGTATGTGACATACCAGAAGACCTTGAGGGGTATTTTTATAAGGAGATATAGTCGGGGTTATGCATAGGAGGAGGGGGAATTGAGGTTGATATATTTCATGTTCACGATAACCTAATGAACTGGATATATGGTAGTGAATATGATATGATCTGGATGATATTACTATAAAATTTGGTATGATTGTGATATGAGACATATTGTGTCATGGTATGACTGCAAAAGGGATTAGGAACACATGATATTTGACATTGGGGCACGAGAACAACAAACAAGAAGGGAAGTGATCACGAGGTACCCTTTTGTCACGTTATTTTTGATATATTTTATTTTACTTGATGATATGTTTGGAGAGTGATATTTGATAAGGCTGGGTGATAATTGTCCTGATAGGTGCTTGTTAGTTATGTTATTTATTCATTGGAGTATTAGTATGCTTATTCCAAATTTTCATGAGAGGTCTTGCGTACATCCTTATGAGTATACATGTTATGCTCACCTCTATATATAAACTGCTTTTCAGGTTTCCAAGGTGAGTTTAGAGGTCAGGTTGGATAGTACTAGATTGAATCTTGAAGTTATGATTGCAGTCACCGCTTAGGAGATTTATTTGGCATTTTTTTTGGAAACTTTTATTTTCCTGACATGTAATGTGTTGTGGATTATTTTGGGATTTGGTTTAGTTTTTATTATGCTATTAATTGGTGGATTTTATGGTATATTTCTAAGATATATGAGGTTAATGCATCTCATTTTCATGTTACAGACCATCGATGTTAGTTTCCAACCAGAGGCTAATTGGTGGCAGTCCTTGGGGGTTACTCTAGTATTCACTGTATTCCTAGGAGGGGATCCTATTGAGGATGAGTTTTGACACATTTGTTTTTAAAACAATTTTTTTTTTATTTTTAAACATTATAAAAATTATATAGATGTTGATATATAAAAATGTTATTATTTCATTTAGTTGTTTTATATTTAAAACATATAAGTTAGATTAAAAAATGAATTTATATATTTTTATATTAAAACATTAAAAAAATATCTAAACAAACATAAATAAAATATTTATAAATTATGATTATAATTTTTATTCTTATAATAAAAAATTATTTTATCAAAACATAATTAAATATTTTATTTATTAATGAATTTATGTTATTTAGTGTGGTGGTGACTGTGATATATAAATTGTATGAAAGTTAGTTTTAAAAACTAAAAAATTTATTGAAGGTATAATTTTTTTAAAACAAATCCTTAATCTAGGTCATAATCCAAAGATGATTTTTTCCACACACCCCACCCACACTCCAAACCCATATATAATAAACCAGTGAGATATGAAGTTAGAGAGTTTAAATGGAGTTATTTAAATTCCTCGTCTACTTTATTCTTCTGTGGAACATGATAAAATGTATCATTTCCATAGATTACACAAAAACTAAACACCACCCTAGTGATCTACCCCTGAGGAAACTGGACTATCCAATCATCAGAAACCTCTTACAACTTGGAAAAAAGTATCACTCCTCACTCACCCACTTATCTTTTATTCATGTACCTATCATGATCATGAAACTAGGTAACCTGGCCACCACCACAACCTCCTCTTCCTAACTTTCCAGGAAGGTTGTTCAACATCATGACCTCTCACTATTCATTCGGAAAACACTAGATGCCATCCACACCCTCATCCACAATGAAGTTTCCTTACTCTAGATCCACCATCACCTTAGTGGAGATACTTATGCAAGATGTGTGGCTCCAAAATCTTCACCAAGAGTATCCTCGACACCATGACTGATCTCTTCCAGAAAAAAGTAAACTATTTGGCGGAGTTCATCCAGACTTATGCCCATGAAAGGGATTGTTTTCAAACTTTAGGAAAATGGTCTATACTGAATTTGTTATGTGTATGAATCAACCAAACATCAATATAACATGTGATTTGGCCTATATTACTTGAATAAGTGTGTGTTTTAAATATAAATGTTTCATTTTAGTTTAAAACACACGTCACTAGCAAAAAATGAAAAAATGAGCTCAGATTATTTTCAAACTTTAATTTAATGATTGATAATTCATTTATGATGTGTAGGAATCAACCACACATCAACATGACACCTGATGTTTTCAGTATGACTCAAATTTTGTGTTTTAAATAAATAAGTTTTATTTTATTTAAAAATGAACGTCACATAGCCACAATTGAGAAAATGAGCTTAGATTGTTTTCAAACTTTAAGAAAATAATCCATAATTTATTTTTTTCATGTGTAGGAATTGACCACACACCAATCAGAGACATGATGTGGTTAGTATGATTCAAAGTAATGTTTTTTTATATAAAAGAGTCATTTTAGTTTAAAACACAGATCAAATAGAAAAAATTAAGAAAACAAGATTGGATTATTTTTAATCTTTAGAAAAATAGTCCATAATTCATTTTTTATGTGTAAGAATCAACCACACATCAATCTGACATATGATGTGACTGATATGACTCAATGTTTTTTTTAAATATAAAGGTTTCATTTTAGTTTAAAATGAACATCATAATCCAAAACCAAACAAACAAGCTTAGATTGTTTTCAGACTTTAGGAAAATGATTGATAATTCATTTGTAATGAGTAGGAATTGAACACATGTCAATCTAGAACCAAATGTTGTCAGTATGATGCAAAGTGCATGTTTTAAATAAATAAGTTTCATTTTAGTTTAAAATGAGTGCAACATCACCAAAATAGATAAAACGAGCTCGAATTGTAATGACCTGAACAGTTATAGACAAAATTTTCCTTATCATTTAATTAAATGTATTATTATGTAATACGGTTATAGAAAACACATGAACTTATTTTGTTTTATTATATACTATAATATTTAAATGACCATTAATAATCATTAACATTGATAAAATAGACCTTGAATAGTGATCACATTATTAGTATAAATATAGGGTTTTAGCAAATCCAATTAACATAAACCGAGGAAGTGATGACCTCAACCAGTATGATCATAACCTATGAAGCCCATTGATAGAATCTTAAAAGGGAGATAGAATCTCTGGTATTTTCCTAAAACAAGCCCAAGATAAGATCCAATAATTTAAGCATGAGTCTAACCGTTTATGGGAGGAGTTTAAGCTCATCGAGATCACGACCCAAACCATGTACGCCGAACTACCCCATGAAAGTCTCATCGTCATGCACCTTACTCTTAGGGAAATTTCCAGTGTATTAAATTGATATGTATGAAGACCCAAGAAATATGAGTATGTAAATTATTATTTTTAGAATAATGAATATATTTTCATCCTATAATTGTTACTTTATAAATGTTTTTTATTTTCATACAATAAAACACAAATAGTATTTTTGGGTAATATTCAAATTCAAGTGAATTAATGGATTTTTAAAATAAATAATATTTTAATAAATTATTATTATTAAATAAGGTTTATTAAATATAGACAATCATATAATTTTTATGAAGTCAAATGTAATTTTTATAAGGGTTCAAAAACTATTATTGTAAAAAGAACCCAACATTTATCAATAAATGACGATATTTATTTTAAAAGTAAAAATTCACATATTTAGAAAATTAATTTTATAAAATGAATATTATTTTTAGAATCATAATGTTGAAATTATCCAATGGTTAGTTTTTCATATTTTTTTGAGATAATCTAATTTTTGGGTAAAAATTAAATACTGTATAAATATACGATGTGTATTATGACATCATAATGACCCAAAACTGAAGTAATAAATACTATAAAATGAATCAATGAACAAATATATATTTTATATATAAAATAATATTATTTTAAGTTTATTTTATATATTTTATAAATCCATTATAAATCCACGAAAACTTATAATATATTATAAGGTTTAAACTCCTTTCTTTAAGAGTATGAATCACCTTCACTTAAGAAAGGGTATTATTTTATTAAGTTTATACATTGGCCATATAAAATAATGAAAAAAACTCCTATTTTTCAGAAACCATGTACACAAACCATGGTAATGTTTGTGGTTTTGGTTATTTTATTATATAGAGTCCAAAACCCAAGTTTGAGAAATGAAAAAAAATTCCCCACTCCTTTAATATATAAATATACCCTATTTACCATTTATATTCACTCAAAATTGTTGTACCATGTACTTACTATGAACTCCCCTCTCTATATTCCTCCCAAGGTTCCCCCAATCTCTAAAGAAGCTCCTCCCAAGTATTTAGAGTCACACAGTCAAGTAAGGGATCCCCACATTCTCTTCTTTATTCAAGTTTATTTATTATATTATGTCTTTTATTTCCAATTACTAATGTTGGGATATGTATTTACATGTTCATATCACTTCCCATTTTATGTAAAAATTATGAGAGATTCCTTTCTCTCTCATCATCCCATTTTATGAATTTCTAAACAACACTGTTATGCTGCAGAAATTTCACCATGATTTTCCATGCCAAAAAAATTCTATAGTGAATACCATACCAATTTCCTTCCAAGGGTATTCACCATTATACACTTGTAAGTATTTGACTTGGGACTTACATGTATGTATTCCACACTCCTTGATCTTGTAATAAAATATTATGATGAATGAATCCATATTGTATGATCTATGTGGCATACTTAAGCCTGAGAATGAAATGAAAGTAACATGAGCTCTTGAAATTATATAGCACTAAAACGTGTTAGGTAATGTTTATGAAGGACCCTAGACCACCCTGAGGGGGGGGGGTGAATCAGGGTTTCAAAATTTTATATTATTTACTGAATCTTGTTCCCACATTGGTAGAAACTTGTTTAAACCTGTATGATGGATATGTGTAGTAATTAAGACATTCACATGCCGAAGGACAACACAACACTTTTTTACTTGGTTCACCACTAAGGGATACGCCCAAGGAGAATACACTGATAGGTTATTGGTCATACCAAATTCCAATTATTTTCAATGGCTGTGGATTTCAAAGGTTCGGGCACAATCACTCTGTCCCAAGTATACTACCTTTACAAAGGTTCAGGGATAACCCACTGCTTCCCTCAGACCACTTCTGTTGACTCCCCTTATTTCCCTACCTTGGGAGAGGTCTCACTCAGTTTATCGACTTGAAGGTCACTTCAACAGATTGGAATGAAAATTATTTGTCTCTATTCTGCATGAGACACTTCTTGCATTGAAGTCCCAAATTGATGCTCTTTTATTTTCACTTTTATCCTTTAGTGAAATTACTAAATGCACTGGAACTTATTCCCCATTTTTTAATAGAATAAAAAACTTTCTTTATGATGTTTTCATTTCCATGATGTGTCCCCGATTTTGCAGACGATCTCTGATCTACGTACCACACCTACTCTATGTACCGCGCTTGGTCCACGTACCACGTATGCTCCGCATACCTTCTATGCTCAGTGTACCACCTCTATTATGCGTACCACACTAGCTCTGCGTACTGCTCCTTCTCCTTGCACCGCTCCTACTCTGTGCACCTCCTTCACGTACTGCCTCTGCGTACAGCCTCTGCATACTGCATTTTTATAATGCCCTCACATACCACCTTCATGTACAACCTCTGCCTACCACCATGGAATACTCTTTTTTCCTTCTGCAGAATTCTTCTTCAAATTCTGTAAATTATTTCATCTCCCAGATACCTATTTTTCTTATGTAAAATCTCTTATGCAGACTACTCCTTCCAATTTCACAAACCTTTTTGTCTTTCATGTACAACTTTGTCCTATGCATAATCTCTCCTACATACTACCTTCAGACATAGCCGAGTTCTTCTACATCGATGTTATTTTCTTATCGAATTCACTCTAACTTAATGATGGGATTAACACTCCTTATATAGGAAAATAACTTCGCAAATTTCGCTAATCCATTTTACCCAAATTTTTAATGTGGGAAAAAATTCACCGCATACTAAACTCCATATGAATACGGGGAGCCTTCACCGCTTACTGTGACCCTACCGTGAAATAAAAACCTTCACTATGTACCATGTGTCATCCAGTCCACGTACTGCATCTCTTCTGCAAATGATGAGCCATTCTGCATACCGCAACTCCTTTCACGATGAACCATTTTCGGTACCATGACCCGTTCTGCAAACCGTTCCACGTACCTTTCCCGCTACATGGTATGCAGCTGCGAACCATTCCCAAACATGGTACGCATTCCATGCTCCAAGGTACGTGGTTTTCTTCCTTTTCCGATTTGCTTTGCCATTCCTCATCTCGTTCATTCCTATTTAGAAATCCTTCCATTGCGAAAAAAATTATGATTTTGAGGTCCAATAATTTGGAAAACACTGGGAAATGACACCACCTTAAATATCTTCTTTGTAAAGAACACCCATGATAATTTATTGTCATATTTATTCTTCAAAAATCATTTATTTTCATCACAAACCTTATCAGTCATGATATATAGTCTTTAACCAATCACCTTTAGCATCTTCAGATTTGTCCAGGGAAAGTACTACAACTTCTCTATCTTATAGCAACATCAGTCTTTCCATTCAACACTGAATATGACTGGAATCATCTTCTCAGCTTTGTATGATCATTCTTAAATCTTCAAATCTCCACATGACCCCTCATGTAAAGATTCATGTATCTTTATGTAGGATATTTCATGGTCTCTTTGAATAGTGAGATGTTACATGATCACTTTATAACTTGAATCCCTTTAACACTCTCTAAGGTGGTTTCATTGTTGTATACGATGTATCACCTTTGATACATATATTTAGAACTTAAGATTAGTTAAAAAATCATCTGAATTTCCACTCTAAATAACTTTGGAGTTCCTCATCATCTCCTTCTTCATTTTGATCTTCATTGACAAATGATGACAAAAAATACAACCTTATACACAAAGTGGTCCCAAAAATCTCCCCTTTGTATTTTTTTGTCAATATTATAAAGTCATCCTCAAATGAATGTGTCAATATCAAAATGGGAATCTTCTCTCTCCCCTTTTTATTTTTCTTTATCTCTCACTTTTCGAACTTTCATTTCACTTTCTCCCCCCCTTATTGACAAGAAATAAAAAGTTCATGGGAAAAGGGTATTAGTCCTTTTTTAAGCAATGCACCATCAATCATTTCAATCTAAGTCTACATGAGCAATTCTAGGTGTATAATACAAGAGGATTTGATTTAGATAACAAGGATGTCCATTATTCACTGATGATGATACCTCATGATATGAGAACTCATGTGATTTTTCTTTAAGGGTTTTCCACTTTCATTCCAAGATTAAAAAATTGAATCTGATAGGGAATAATCAACCTCAAACTCCTGCACTCACTTCAAAAAACAAATCAAAAACATTCAAGTGCAATTGGAAGGATAAGTGGCCTTGGGGAACTTCCATTCTTCTTATGTCACTGATTAATTCAGTTACTCCCCCCTTGTAAAATGATATTCATTTTGAGTAACCAAGGATGAGAGGTTGATAAATGGAATACCTTTTCCAATGACATGATCTTCAAGTAATACCAACTGAATTTGAAACTTATTGAAATGATAACTCTGGAAGATTCTTCATTTTTCTCCCCCTCAAGGGAAACATTCCTCATCATCTTCATCAAGGGTGATCCTTCATCATTTTATTCTTTGAATATCAATTGAGTAATCTTCCAAGGATGGAAACTTCATCATCTTAGCTATCAAGAGTTGACAACATTCACTACTTCTCTAGTTCTCCCCATGAGAGCATGCTTCACCTTAAATTACCTGTATTATCAGTACAAATAAAATACACAAATGATTAAGGGAATAAGGTGGTTCCTCCTTACTTATTGAATGTGAGTTAGAAGGATGATATGGTTTTCTCAACCAAGATGATCCATTTTCTACAATATTCATGCTCGCACATCTGAGCATCTTTTTTGACTCATGATGATGTGGAATGGATCTCTTCACATTCTCTTCTTCTTCATGTGGAGAGTTGTTCTTCTTAACAGCCATCATGAATAATACATTCTTACTCCTTTTAAGAACTGGTTCTTGATAAGGTATTAAGGTCAGACAAACTTTTTCAATGTACCTGCGATTTCATACATATCTCACATGAAACTTCTTTAACATGTGAGATTCATTTGGTTTTCACTCTCTCATGCACTTTATATTCACCACGTGAAGGTTTTTCCTTTCCTTTAGCACCATCCTTGGCCTTTTCATCTTCAAGTTTTCTCATTCCTTCCAAATCTTCTGGATAGATGACCAACATGTCATTTGGAACTGTTGTAGTAGGTTTGGATCTTCGACATAGGTTCATCTAAGTGTCATCCCTATTAATTTCTATTTTGGATGAATTTCCCTTCAATTTTATGGATCTAAAATCCAATTTCTTCTAAGCTTCCCAAATTGAGATATTCTTGGGAAAATTTATATTCACAATATTCTTATATCTTCTTCCCAAGGAAGCATCTTCATACTTTTCCAACATCGAGGGTCTTCTTATCTTATCAATTATGAATGTATGTTGAGATAGGAATGTACCTACCTTGTGACCACTACCATTGCATAAATAACAGATACTATCAAGAATTCAAAATCTTTTTGTAGTAAACTAATGCTTCTGGACCTGTAGATGGTGCTTCTTCTTCTCTAGATTTCTTCCCTATGAGGTATGCTTCCTTTGTGATTTTACATTATGAGTATTGTTCCAACAGTTTATTGCACAACTCCCAAATCTGTTGTAGCACTAACATTGACCCACAAATATTGATTTCTATGTATTATGTTTCTGGGCCATCTTCTTGACTTTTTGAGCTCTTTGTGGAGAACCACCTTCCACATTATTATTCCTATTCACCCCGGACATGGTGATTGGTAATTCCTCACCTTTCCTCATCCATACTTGTTTTGAATTTATCTTCCATCCTACACTCCATGTGGAAACATATTTAGAAACATGATTAAAATATTATTTGGATGGTACCTTATTATTCTTAGCCACCTGTGATAGATAAATGAGTGAATCCATGATCTTCTTATGACATGTTGGAGGTCTTTTGATAGTAGAATAATCTAATGAGCATTGAGTAGAAACAAACACTGTTTCTTGAGATAGATAATCAAGAGTTTTCATAATCTTCTTGTAACATGTTGGAGTTATTTCAGCTTTAGAATCCTCCAGTGAGCATTGAGTACCAACAAAAACTGTTTCATTATTTTGTGAAATCTCAATATGCGTCTTCTCAATATTTTTAAATTGATCATCCAATTATATACATTTCCTATTGACAATGACCTTTTGATATTTAATCATACTCATATTCTATTCACAATCCTTCATTCTAACAAATTCTTCCTCATGAAACATCATTTTATTTTGAATCAAAGAGTCATGTTTCTTGATCTTCTTGGATATACCCTCCAATTGTAGACCCTTGATATCAATGAAATTTTTTAGTTTCCATTCAAGCACATGGATATTTTCTTCAAGAGCCTTTTTGACTATCTCTTACCCTTCAACTTCTTTGAACCATTTTGATGTATTTATTTCATTTTTACTCCTTGTTTCTTCAAAGGATTCAATCTATCTGGAGAGATTATAACATTATGAAATTTTCTTTATCAATACTTCCTCCATAGAATATGCTTCTTTTCTTAGATGGGTGATTTACTCTTGAATACATTGAAATATTTTACAAATACTGACAACTCTATAATTAGAGATATTATAAAGGCATTTTCATAGTCTATAAATTTCATCTGGGGTTAAAGATTGATCAAGGGTGAAAACACATACCTCTTGATCTACTTGATATTTTATTTCCAGGCTTGGAACATAATCATTTTCCAAATGGCATGGAGAAACAGATACTACCTCTTCTTTATATAATAGGAACTTCTTCAACTATCTCGTCTCTTTATTTTTCTTGTTCATCATGGTCTTGCTGGGTATAGACTTCTTCTTAGATATAACTGAACTTTCATCAAGAATTTTCTTCATTGTTGAATCAGGAAAGAAAACTCAAATCCTCTTCTGAATAGAATTACTGAAGAGTATCCAACATACGTAAGCCTTTGTGCTCTGATACCAATTAAAGGACCCTAGACCACCCTGAGAGGGGGGGGGGGGCTGAATCAGGGCGTTAAATTTTTCTCTTCTTTACTGGATCTTGTTACCATGTTGGTAGGAACTTGTTTAAAACTGTATGATGGATATGTGCAGTAATTAAAAAATTCACATGCATAAGGACAACACATCACTTTTTTACTTGGTTCACCACTAAGGGATACATCCAAGGAGCATACGCCGACAAGTTTCCAGTCGTACCAAATTCCACTAATATTCACTAGATGTGGATTACAAAGGTTCAGGCACAATCACTCTATCCCAGGCACACTGCCTTTACAAAGGTTTAGGGATAGCCCAATACTTCCCTCAGATCACTTCTGTTGACTCCCCCTGGATCAATGCCTTGGGAGAGGTCTCACTAAATTTATTGACTTGAAGGTCGCTTTAGCAGATTGACATGAAAAGTCTTTTTCTCTATTCAACATGAGACACTGCTTTCATCGAAGTCCCAAATTGGTGATATTTTATATTAAATTTTATTTTTTAGTGAAATTACTAAATGCACTAGAAATTCTTCCACAATTTTTGCTAGAATCACAAACTCTCTTTATGATGTTTTAATTTTCGCGAACTATCCCTGATTCTGCAGACATTCTCTAATCTGCATACCATGCCTACTCTGCATACCATGCCTATTCCATGTACCATGCCTGCTCCACGTAATGCACCTATTCAGAATACCATGCCTGCTCCGCATACCACCTCTGCTCCGTGTACCACCTATGCTATGCGTACCGTGCCTACTTCGTGTACTGCGCCTTCTTCGCACACCGCACCTGCTCTGCGCACAATACTTTCTCCATGTACCACACCTGCTCCACACACTACCTTCACATACCGCCTCCATGTATGACCACTATGTATCGCCTCTGCATACCGCCCTCACATACCACCTTTGTGTACAACCTCTATGTACCTCCATGGTGTACCGTTTCTTCCTTCCGCAGACTTCTTCTTCAAATTTTGAAAATTATTTCATCACCCTCATACCTCTTTTTATTACAAAAAATCTCTTCCATGGACTACTCTTTGCAAATTCTCGAACTGTTTTGTCTTTCACATACCACTTTTTTCCTATGTAGAATCTCTCATGTGTACCACTTTCGGACATAGCTTTGTTCTTCCACAATGATGATATTTTCTTATCAAATTCACTCTAACTTAATGATGGTATTAGCACTCCTTATATAGAAAAATAACTCCGCAAATTTCACTAATCCATTTTACCCAAATTTTCAATGTGGTACAAAATTCACCGCATACTGAACTACATCCGTGTATTGGAAGCCTACACCACGTACTGCGACCCTCTTGTGAACTGTGAACCTTCGCCGCGTACTGTGTATCTGCCGATCTATGTACTACATATCTTCCACCAATGAAGAGCCATTCCATATATCAAAACCCCTTCCGCGGAGAACCATTTTTAGTACCGTGACCTATACCATGAACTGTTCCACGTACCTTTCTTGCTACATGGTATGCGGCCACAAACCATTCCTAGAAATGGTACACAGTCCATGCTTCGAGGTATACAGTTTTCTTCCTTTCTGATTTTCTTCACCGTTCCGCATCTTGTTCACTCCTATTCAAAAATCCTTCCATTACAAAAAAAATCCAAATTTTGATGTCCAATAATTTGGGAAACACTAGGAAATGACACCACCTTAAATATCTGCTTTATAAAGAACACCCATTCTAATTTATTTTCTTATTTATTCTTCAACAATCATCTACTTTCATCACAAACCTTATCTGTCGTGATATATAGTCTTTGACCGATCAAATTTATGATCATGAGATTTGTCTAGGGAAAGTACTAAAACTTCTCTATCTTCCAGGAACATCAGTCTTTCTATTCAACACTGAATATGACTGGCATCATCTTCTCAACTTTGTATGATCATTATTAAATCTTCTAATCTCCTCATGATCCCTCATGCAATGATGCATGTCTCTTCAGGTAGGCTCTTGCATGGTCTCTTTGAACAATGAGATGTTTCATGATCACTTTATAACTTGAAGCCCTTCAACACTCTCTGATATGCTTTCATTATTGTATATGATGTATCACCTTTGATACATGTATTTTGAACTTAAGATCATTTCAACAGTCATCTAAATTTCCACTCTCAATAACTTTGGAGTTCTTCATCATCTCCTTCTTCATTTTGATATTTGTTGATGAATGTTGAAAACAAATACAACCTTATACACAAAGTTGTCCTAGAAATTTAGTCTCATGATACATCATGTAGGGATAGAGAGTGAACATGATTCCTTTATAGGACTTTGTCCATCATGATGTCTTGGAAGTTGGCCTTGACCTATGTTTATGATGCAGTTTTTTAAGTTGTTTCCATATTTCTCATGTTATGATTATCATGTTACATCATGCCTTATTATTCATGTTTATGATTATCACACATGTTATTACTAATTTATATTCGTATTTTCTAACATGTATCACCTTATTCCATGTTTATTACCTTTTTGGGATTTATATCTCACCCCTTTCTTATGTATTTCCCCAAGTTATCTCGTGTAGTTTTAAAAGCCATGGAATTTTAGAATCATGTCAAGAAAGTTTTCAATAATGTTGTTGTATCCCATGTTCAAGATGTTATGATATGTACCTAATTCCAAAATAAACTAGACTTCTCAATCTTTTGGGTTTTATTATGAGTACTTTTATGTAATAAATCATGAATTAATGTGTAATAAAGAACAAGGTTGTTATAGTTGGTATCAAAGGAAAAGTTTAGTTATTCTTGGGATTAGGAATATAAAACTTTAGAAAAATCCTTAGGGATAAGATTAAGTATAAAAAAATATCCATAAATTTTGTTAAGTATAGAGTAATTGGTTTATAAAAAAATACATCTCTATCTAGATACTACACATGGATGTAGTTCTGGTACATATATACCTATGGGTAACAACCTCGACAAGGTACATTGGGCCTGACTCGGCATAACCTGGTACACAACAATTGACCCTAATGTGCACCTGGTTGGACACTCTTAGTGGATATGATTTGGTAAATTCATAAGCTCATTATGAACCATTATTAAAGGAATAAAGAAATACCCATAAGAATATATGTTAGGAAATAGATCATGGGTAACATAGATTGAAGCCTATAAATTCATAAATTAAGAAAATATATATAATTTATATGTCATCTCTTTAATTTCACTGGATTCCAAATTATGTGTTTAATAGTTAAAAAATATTCATTCCTAATTTTCCATTTATTATATCCAATGACTAGAAATAGGAGGAATCATGTAAACAATCAATACAATAGACAATGTGATGACTGTCCCCAATGAGATACCCAACTTTATGGGAGAAGGAATCGAAAACTTTATGATGATACTCTCTTAGTTGACTCAGGTTATAAAAAGAAACTGGAATCAGGAGGAGTTCCCAAATCCCCTTAAGAAAGAACAAGCTTCAATTGAGAGATTTATGCAATAAAGGCCTCCAAATTTCAAAGGATCATTCAATCCCTTAATCATAGAACAATGGATTAAATCCATTGAGAATATCTTCTCCATCATTCAATGTTCTGAATAAGAGAAGGTTCTAATATATGTTTATCGTATGGAGGTAGAAGTTGAACAGTGTTGGACATTGATCTAGAATACAATGCTCTAGGAAGATATTGAAGTAATGGGGTCGAAGGAATTCCAGAAAATGTTTTTCAATAAATATTTTCCTCAAACTCTCTGTCTTAAAATGGAAAGATATTTCCTTGAACTCAAGAAAAAGGATGACAAATCTATTGGGGCGTACGAGAAAAAATTCACAAGACTTTCATGATACTCCTTTAGCTTTGTCGTTACCCCCAAATGTAAGGCCGACCGCTTCTTTGGTGTGATAAAACCTAGTCTATGAAAACACCTGGTGATCCGAGACTTAGATAGCTATGAGGAAATTTTCCGATGTTCCCTCAAAGTCGAAATGGAGATCAGATAATCTCAATGATTTCTTGGAGATAAGAAATGGAAAGTGGAGTATAATTATGGTAGTATGATGGAGAAATATAATGGTGCCAATACATTTCAACATCCCACTTATCAAAGTGTAGAAAGAAGAACCATGGAAATTGCCTAAGGGGTATGAGGAAATGCTTTAGGTATGGTAAGGAAGGGCACCTAGATATAAATTGATGATAGGAGAAACCCTCTAATGCGTTGGAAGTGAGGAATGATCTAGTAAACCCTATGTTTATTGTTCATTGCTAAAACTGAAAGAAACCATGACACTTTTCAAACCAATGCACTAAGATAAGGGTTTTTGGAGACCACCAACAAACTAGAAGGCAAAAAGGGTGTGATTTTTCCATCACAACCATTGTGTTAGATCCCAAAAACAAAGTTTTTATAGGTATAATAATTATTCATTCAATAATAGTGAACAAACTTTTTGATTTTGGTTATACACATTCCTTCATATCATGAAAGTTTAGTAGAACTATTCAAACACCACCGTAAAGCATGGAAGTAGAATTTCCAGTGGAAGTAGAAAGTGGGGAAATTATTACATCAAGAGTATATAACACCTCCCCTATCAAAATTTGTGGGCTGAAATTACTAGAGAACCTTATCATAACCCCTTTGGTGGAATTTGATGCAATTTTGGGTATGTATTGGCTTTCCCTATATATATCCAACATAAATTACGGAAAGAATGAAATCACTGTCTATATTGCGTATCGACCCCTCAAATCTGTACAAGTGAAAGAGGAGGATAAATCTTATTTAGCACCAACATATCAAGCATGGATATTATTACTTATAAGAAAGTGTATCTATCTCAAATGATTGAGTCTAAGGAAAATATAATCCTTGAATAAATTCCCATTGTGAGGGAATACACTGATGTGTTTCCCAAATAATTTCTTAGTCTTTCTCCTAACCAAGAGGTTGAAATTTCAATCAAGATTATACCAGTGGATTTAACATTATCGAATAATCTATATAGAATAACTATTATGGAAGTTGATGAACTGAAGAAATAACTATAGAATAATTTGGATAAAGGGTTCATATTCCCAAGTGCTTCACCTTGGGGTGAACCAGTCCTATTCATCAAGAAGAAGATGGGTCAATGTTCCTCTGTATTGATTATCATGAGCTCAACAAGATCATGATAAAGAACAAGTATACTATGCCAAGGATTGGTGACTTGTTCAATTAGATATGTGGAGAAACATATTCTCCAAGGAATATCTGTGGTTGTGATATTACCAAGTTTGGGTGAAGAAGGAGGATATCCCTAAGACTACTTTTTGTACAAGGTACAGACACTATGAGTTCATAGTAATTCCATCCAAACTCACTAATACTCCAAAAATATTCATATACTTCATGAATAGAGTCTTTATATATTACCTCAACAAATATTTTGTAGTATTTATAAATGATATTATAATATTCTCCAAAACTAAGGAGGATCATGAGGATCATATGAGCACTATGCCAAAGACCTTACGAAAGGATAAGATTTATGCTAAGTACAACAAATTCAAGTTTTGGTTAAAGGAATTATCATTCTTGGGGAACATAATTATAAGTAATGAGATATCTATGTAACCTTAAAATATATAATCTATTGAAGGATGGTCAAATCCAACATTTTTCACTGATATTTCTAGTTTACTTGGATTAGGTGGGTACTATCACTGATTTGTGAGAAATTTCTCAAAATTTTCAAACCCTATAACCAAGATAACTTATAAGGGAGTCAAGTTTTATTGGAATGATAAATGAGAACAGATATTCAAGGAGTTGAAAAAGAGGATTATCACTGCCCCTATTCTCACACTATCCATAAGTGGAGAAATTTTCATAGTATTCAACGATGCTTCAAAGAATGGATTGGGTTGTATATTAATACAGAATCCAAAAGTCATAGCCCATGCTTCAAGGAAGTTGAAAGTTCATGAATAAAACTACCCAACACATGATCTGGAGTTGGTTTCAATTATCATCACTTTGAAAATATGGTGCTATTGTCTCTTTGGGTATTAGTGTGAAATATATACGGATAAAAAAAATCCTCAAGTATATTGTAACGACCCAGATATTTGTAGAATAATATTTATGAATATCTATTAATATTTATGAATAAGATATTAATTTTTTGTTAAAGGTAATCTTTTTCCAATAGTGTACTCGACACAAAACAACGAGTTTCTCCAAAATCTTACGTTGCACACAACTTTGAGTTATATCGAAAAATAATATAATAATACTATTATTATTTTAAATGTTAGTTAACACCTAACCGTTGTATTGGAGGGAATGAATAGAACTAACAACAATATGATTATACATGTTTGTTAAATGTTTTTACTTTTATCCAATAAATTTAGAGGCTTAAAATGAGAATGAATCCAATTTTAAGCATAAATGCTCTAATATTTTTAAAAGCTCGTTTTACTGCCTTTTGATGGAAGACCCTATTTAAATATCATTTTTATCACTTTTATATGTTATATTTGACAAAATAAACTTATTATTTAGAAGTGGGACATAAAAATTTACCTTGGTTGAAATTTTGGTATTTTTCTCATGAAATTCATATTTTAATGAATAGTGAAAAATACTACATTTTAATTCAAAACTGCCTTTTCGTCTAATTTATTTATATAGTTAGATTATATTTTTAATTAGTTTTAAAGTTTCATTATATTATGTTTTTTATTATTTAATCCAATTTTGTTCATTTAATTTAATTTCACATTTAATTTGGATATAAACACATGTCAATCTTTTGATAGTTTTTACTTCTTAAAAACTCACTTTCTAGTTTTAACAAAGGGAATTAATTTTAAATTAATTAATGCAACTTCTGTGTTTTGAATTTTGAAAAATTTATTCCATATTTGGAATCATAAGATCCAAATTATGTAAACAGGTACCTTTTATTATTGAACATTATGAATAGTAACTTCAGTAATTTTTTTATTTACCATGATTAAAGGGTAAATCAGGTAAATAAGGGTAAAAAATAATATTATAATAATATAAAATAACCATAACACTTGCAAAAATCATATTAGAGGAATAAAATTCTACCAATATCAGCTAAGAGTCAGAATTTATTCATTTAATGGACTTTTGTTCATGAAAGTGATGTAATTATTATTAAAACAAAAGAAAGTGACATCATGTCACTATCTTAGATCTTATAAGTATAATAATTTTAAACATCAAACATAAATAGTCTCCAGAAATATAATGAAATTATATACATAATGAGAATTTATTTTTAATTTTTAGAGATTATATAATTACCATAAATGTTGACACAACAATGATATACTAATTATTTTATTAAGAGAAATATCAAATAAATGATATTATAAATATTATGTGACATAATTAATGTCATTAACGAATTTTATGGATTCTTATGAAATGTTAGGATTGAGTTAATTTATTTTTTTCGAAGTAATCAAGTTGTTATGAATTTTTAAAAAAAGTCAAGTATGAATAGTGTCAAACTTGACATAATTCACAACTTTTAATATAAAATAGTTTATTAAATGTTTTAAAATTCCTCAAAATCTAGGATTCAACCAAATTGTTACCATAATTCCAAATATGACATAAATTACACTTTTTATGGGTCTCTTGACATGTTATGGTAATTAAATTAACCCAAAAAGTGCAAATAATAAAATGTCACGGTAAGATTAAAAAAGGCAAAATAAAGGTTAAAAAAATACAAGGGTTCAAAAATATTCAAAACTTGTCTAATTTTAATTTTATTATGAGTATACTACCCAAAATAATCTTATATTTTGAATTAATGAATTTGGGACCATTAGAAACAGAAAAACAATTTATAATAAAATATTATTTCAAGACATTCCTAAAGTGCCCCTCCTCATCTTATAAACGGGCACCACCTCTACCCACTTAATTACACCTCTCAAGACCCTTGTATTTTAAAAATAATACTAAAATAATCTCCCAAAATTCTTATATTCCTTATAGAATCCTTAACTTGGGTAGAAGGCAATTCAAGAAAGCCTTTTGGCTCAAATCAAAATAAGTTACCCATTTTAGAGGTAACATCTTCTCTAAAGTTCCTTTCCTTTATTTTCCTTATTCACTGCCTATTATATTATTATTATATGATTAAATAAAAACCCCAGTATCCTCAATATACTTGGATTTTTTTGAGAAGTATTTTAACTATAATTACACACACCTTCATCTAATGAAAATGAATATACTGTTTCTATGTATAGTGAACTACTGCCTCACGAAACGATGATTGTTCAATTTTCTCCTACAATATCTCATGGTGTCCATTATGATGAAACTATATTTATATATTATATTTATTATATTTATTTTTTCTCTATTATTCTTTAATTTTTATTTACAATATACATTTATGCTTTCCATAATGTGTAAATACGATAATTTTGTTTGAGGAAGTGTGGACTACCGCCCCCTCAAACTGATATGACTCATTCATTCCATACATGAAACATATAAAGGATTACATAAATGAAATTATGTAACATATATAACATATATGTTATACTATAATTATAATATACCTATGTATCATTTAGTTTCCATTCCTTTAATATGACAAAGAAATGAAAGTAGCGTTCATGCGTACGTACAGCCTACCGTCTCAACGAACGGTGCATTTCATTTATTATATAAAAATGTTATGGAATATTATAAATACATATATAATAGATATATATGATATTTAAATCATGAATAATATTATGGAGATAATTTAATTATGACCACAAGGAAAATTTTCATCAAAACAAGTCCATTTTTAACTCAAGTACCGAACATCGACAAAATGTATGATATAAACTCAAATAATTAACTAATTACTATAACATGGAAATAAGGGATATAAAATAAAAATTAAAAAGGTTATAAATCAATTAGAAATTAACCTAAGTTTATTATTTAGGAAATTAAATAATGAACGGGACAAGTCATATTCAAGGTAAGGGAATTTCTAAACTCAATTTCCACTCACTAGGTTTTATGCATAATTTTTTGATTATATTATGCCAAGATTATGTGTGGAATAGATATTTATTTATTTATGTTGTAATTTAAACTTCCATTTGTGTGGATATATTGTTTCTACAAATAATCACCCCATTGATAAATTCTTACATCATTTATATGAACTTTGTAATGGAACTTCTTAACCCAATTTCTATTCTTTGGGTTAATCTTCAACTTATTGATTATGTCATGCTATGATTATGTGACAAATAACTTTAGATATAATATATAGAATTTATAATTTATTTTTGTGTATTTATGGTGAATACACATAATCTATCTATTTTATTAACAAATTGATCTCTATAAGGGAATTTCTAAACTCAATTTCCACTCATTGGGTTATAAGCATACTTCGTTGATTATATTATGCCACGATTATGTGTGGAATCACTGTTTGTTTATTTATGTTGTAATTTTCGCTTACCTTTTTGTGGATATACCATTTCTACACATAATCACCCCATTGATAATTTTTGTGCTATTTATATGAACTTTTCAAGGGAAAACATAACTCAATCACAATTCACTGAGTTAAACATCAATGTCATTGGTTTTATTTTTCTATGAATATGTGTGGATGAACTATGATTGTTTTACACTTAATATCCACTTATATTTAGTGTATTTATATTTTTCACACATAATTATGACATTGATTTATCCTTAATCTAATTACATGATCTTTGTAAGGGATTTCATCTCAATTTACATTCTGTTGAGACTTATTTGTTGTTATTTACCAATTCACTTTTATATGGTGTATATATTGCCCTTTGACATATTATATCATGAATATACTTATTATCATGATATTATAAGTTTTTTTACTGTTATTATTTAATTATTTTTATTCAAGTATTTTCTCAAGTGGTAAGGGACTCTTTAACTAAAACATCATTTTAAAAGTTTTAAAGATTTATTCATATAGATATTTCTCATTAATTTCCATGTTTTAAAATTGGTTTTAAGTATTTATTTATATGGGCATGAGTTTTTTAAAGTGTAAATTACTTTAAGAAGATTCAAAGTGGTATGGGACACTTTGATTCAAAACTCTTATTTTTGAATGTTTTAAATGAATTGATTATATCAATATCTTGAAAGGATATCTTGTGATTACAATGTGAAAATTTTATTTTTCTTTTATGCTTGTTTTATGTGTTATGATTATGTTATGGTTCTTGGGAATTGTTTATGTATATGGGTGGTTCTATGATAAACTGAGGGCGGGTGAGCCCATGATAGCCCTCCAATGCATTATGTAACGTGACAGAGGTAAATGATAAAGTTTCTCCTTAGAGATTTAGGGAATATACTATGATGGGTATTCCAAATGTAACCATGGAGGTTACTACCTATGTAGCTGTGAAAGCTACAATGTAAGTATGATATGGATTCCTCAAGTTAACTTTATATTTTATGATTTCTATGATGTTTTTTTGGAATCTTATGATTACATGATGTAAGCTAAGTAGTTTATGTTTTATGGGTGAGAAGTATGATTTTGTGAAAATGTTTTCTTGGGTTTTAAATATTCATAGACTAACGGCTTTATTCCTTATTTTATATTCCTTAATGTGCTTTTTTATGCTTATCACAAGTTTTTGAAATGTTTTTCACTGGGTATAAGGAAGTTTAAGAGAAAAGAATAATCTAAGAATATTTTTATCAAGAAAATAATTCTTGTTATATTTAAGGAGTTTTATTGTTATGAAAAAAATTCAATAGAGTAGAAGTGTCTACTTTGTAATTTTTGAGATGTAATGTAATAGTTATGTCCTAATCCTATAAAACTCTAAACTTGAAAATATCCTTAAAGTGAAAGAAATTAAATTATTGATCAAAACTCAAGATTATGTAAGGTTCAAGGCCGGGGACTTATAGTTGGTATCATAGGATGGTTTAGACAAATTTGGAGATTAAGATGTTTTCTTAAGGGTTAGGGATATCATAATGGGTTTATAATTTTATGGTATATCATAATTTCATTGTCTTAGAAACCGCTTTTGAGGCTTTATGATTTGAAATATTAACATGGATAATGGTATTTTTTGAGACATTCACCTTTGAGGAAATTATGGGTTATTAATTTTTGGGATACAAAATGCAAGGTATGAGACAACCTTTGAGGTTAAAATATGTTATGGTTATTTTGAGGATTTTATCTCAATTTTGTGAATGTTATAAAATTATATAGTTTTTGAAAAAGGAAAAAACACAGACTGTGTGACAACCCGTCACATCGGACAATGGTGCGGGAATCAAACCCACAACTGAAGTGCAACTGGGATTTGTCACATACCACTGGCCTACGTGAAGTCCCTAGTTAGTAAAACTTATTATTTTTAGTTAAATGAGTTTATGGGTCAATAATAAGTTGATTTTGGTAACTTATGGTTTATCAAATGGATATTATTAGTATAGGAAAATTATTTTGTGAGAAAGTGATAAATGTTATTTCGGAATAAGTTCGCTATTTTGGGAACACTATATAACTAAGAAAAATATAATACTATGGGATTTAATTTGAGGAGCAATGGTTGAATTTTATTTTGTAAGAATATGTGTTTTTATTGTGGAGTTATGGCGATTTGTGTTATTTATGTAAATTATTAACTTATCATAGAGAATATATGATTAGGTTAATTACTTATAAGTATGAGACTTTAAGAGTAGTCAATTTTATTTGGGGATAAATGTTAATATTTATCATGGAAGACTATGTGATAAAATCCTTCTGAATTTGGGTTTCAATCTTAGTTTAGATTATTATTTTTGAGGAATTATATGGAAAATTATATGGTGAATGGTCTTTGTTGAACTTTAGGGTATTGTTTGTTGAATTTTGGAGTTTAGGAGTAGTATTTCCTTTTATAAAGGATTATTCTCTTCAAGGGATTATCTGATCTTGTAATAACCATTTTGATTTTGGTTAATGTATAAAGAAAACGGAAATATATGGTTCATATTTTATAGATTATGTGATTCTATAGAATTTGATTCTAGCGCTTCAGGTGTGACCAATTCATCTTGAATACTCATCATTTGGAGAAAAGATGAGTTTGTGGAAGATATTTATTAAAGGATGAAACTCTACCTAACAAGTAAGTATTTTTCCTTATGTTCTTAGTAAATATCATAAATAAATTACTCAACTTTATGAAAATGACCTTTAAAAAAATGTTTTCTTTTTACTTTTCCTATTGGGAAATAAAATACCATTTAACCCATCACAAGTTTGTGGTTTTCAGATTGTTAACTTTCTCCTGATCATGTTTTTATCACTCTCCATCAGAACAAGATGGTTAGTTTTTATTCCTTATCTATGTTTTCCTACATGGAATCCTAGTATGTGTTATCTTGGGTTACCTTTGTATTTATATTTCTTTCTTTTAAAGTGATATTTTTATTTAATCTTTTTCTGATGTGTGATTTTAGATGAAGTTTCTGAGCCCAATTTTAAAATTATGAGGACATAATTTTAAAAAGGGGGGAATGATGTAACAACCCAGGTATTTATAGAATAATACTTTTTCATATATATTAATATTTATGAATAATATATTAATTTTATGTTAAAGTTATTCTTTTTCTGATATCATACTCGACATGTAACAACAAGTTTCTTAAAAATCTTACATTTCACACAACATTGAGCTATACTGAAAAATAATATAATAAAACTATTATTATTTTAAATGTTAGTTAACACCTAGAAATTGTATTGGAGGGAATGAATAGAACTAAAAACAATATTATTGTACATTTTTGTTAAATGTTTTTACATTTATCCAATAAATTTTAGAGGCATAAAATGAGAATGAATCCAATTTTAATCATAAAATACTCTAATATTTTTAAAAGCTCGTTTTACCATCTTTTGATGGAGAACCCTTTTTAAATATAGTTTTTTTTCAAGTTTATATGTTTTATTTGAAAAAAATAAACTTCTTATTTAGAATTAGGACTTAAAAATTTACCTTGTTTGAACTTTTTGTATTTTTCTATTGAAATTCATATTTTAATGAATAGTGAAAAATACTGCATTTTAATTCAAAACTGCCTTTTCATCTAATTTATTTATATAGTTAGATTATATTTTTAATTGGTTTTAAAGTTTAATTGGATTTTTTTTTATCATTTAATCCAATTTTTTTATTTAATGTAATTTAACATTTAAATTTTACATAAACACATGTCAATCTTTTGACAATTTTTTACTTTTTAAAATCCCGCTTTCTGGTTTTGACAAAGGAAATTAATTAATGCAACTTATGTGTTTTGAATTTTGAAAAATTTATTCCATATTTAGAATAAGAAGATCCAAATTATGTAAATCAGTACCTTTAATTTTTTGAAATTATGAATAGTAACTTTAGTAATTATTTTTCTTTATCATGGTTAAAGGGTAAATCAGGTAAATAAGAGTAAAAAATAATATTATAATAATATAAAATTACCCTAACCCCTAAAAAAGTACTATTGGAGGAATAAAAGTTTACCCATATCACCTAAGGGTCAGAATTAATTCATTTAATGGGCTTTTGTCCATGAAAGTGATGTAATTATTATTAAAACAAAAGAAAGTGACATCTTGTCACTCTCTTATCTCTTATAAGTATAATAATTTTAATATGGAGATAAAATTGATGAAACATAGAACATAAATAGTCTCCATAAATATAATGAAATTATATACATAATGGGAATTTATTTTTAATTTTTAGAGATTATATAATTAAAATAAATGTTGACACAACAGTGATATATTAATTATTTTATTAAAAGAAATATCAAATAAATGATATTATAAATATTAAAATAAATTTTATATAACATAATTTATGTCATTCAATTTTTTTGGATTAACATGATATGTTAGTATTGAGTTAATTTATTTTTTTTCAAAGTAATCAAGTTATGAATCTTTGAAAAAAGTCAAGTTTGAATAGTGTCAAAATTGACAAAATTCGCAACTTTAAATATAAAATAGTTTATTAAATGTTTTAAAATTCATAAAAATATAGGATTTGGTCAAATGGTTTTTATAAGTCCAAATATGTCATAAATGAAACTCTTTTGGGTCTTTTGACATGTTATGGTAATTAAATTAATCCACAAAGTGTTAATAATAAAATATCATGATAAGATTAAAAAGGGTAAAATAAACGTTAAACAAAAAATATAAGGGTTCAAAAATATTAAAAAATTGTATAATTTTAATTATATGATGGTGATTCTACCCAAAATCATATCATATTTGAAATTAATGAGTTTGGGACCATTATAAACTGAAATTAAATTTATAATAAAATAATATTTCAAGACATTCCTAAAGTACCCCTCCCCCCTCTTATAAAAGGACACCACATCTACCCACTTAATCACACCTTTTAAGCCCCTGGGATCATCCAAATACTACTAAAATTATCTCCCAAAATCCCTAACTTCCTTCTAGAAGCCTTAAATTGGGCATAAGGAAATTCAAGAAATCCTTTTGGCTCAAATCAAAAGGAGTTACCCGTTTTAGAGGTAGTGTCTTCTCTAAAGTTTCTTTCCTTTATTTTCCTTCTTCACTACCTATGATCTTATTATTATATGATTACATAAAACACCAGTATAATCAATATAATTTTATTTTTTTATGATAAGGATTCTTACTACACTTACACACACCTCCATCTAATGGAAATGAACATACTATTTCTGTGTACGACGAACTACTACCTCACGAAACGATGATTGTTTAATTTTCTCCTACCAACTATCATGGTGGAAATTATGATGGAATTGTATTTATATATGATATATGTTAAATTTATTTTTTCTCTACTATTCTGTAATTTTTATTTACAACATACCTTTATGCTATTCATATTGTGTAAATATGATAATTTCATTTGAGGAAGTGTGGACTACCACACCCTCAAAGCGACATGACTCATTTATGCCATACATGAAACATATAAAGGATGGTGTAAATAAAATTATGTAAAATATATAACATATATAACATATATATTATATTTTAATTATAATATACCTTTGTATCATTTAGTTTTTATTCTTTTAATATGACGTAAAAATGAAAGTAGCGTTCATTCGTACGTACAACCTACCATCTCCATGAACAATGAATTTAATTTATTATCTAAAGATATTATGGAATATTTTAAATACATATATACAAGATATATATGATATTTAAATCATGAATAATATTCTGGAGATAATGGAATTATGACCACATGGATAATTTGCATAAAAAAAAGTTCATTTTTGACTCAAGTATTGAACATCGACAAAATGTTTGATATAAACTCAAATAATTAACTAATTTCTATAAAATGGTAATAATTGATATAAAAAAAACTTTATAAAGGTTATAAATCAAGTATAAATTAACCTATGTTTATTATTCAGGAAATTAAAGAACTAACGGGACAAGTCGGGTTTAAGGTAAGGGAATTTCTAAACTCAATTTCCACTCATTGGGTTTTATGCATACTTAGTTTATTAGATTATGCCAAGATTATGTGTGGAATAAATATTTATTTATTTATGTTATAATTTCCAATTTCATTTGTGTGGATATATTGTTTCTACACATAATCACCCCATTGATAAATTCTTATGTCATTTATATGAACTTTGAAACTGGAATTCTTAACCCAATTTCCATTCTTTGGGTTAATCTTCTACTTCTTCATTATGTCGTGCTATGATTATGTGAGAAATAACTTTTGATATAATGTCTAGTATTTATAATTGATTTATGTGTATTTATGGTTAATACACATAATCAATATATTTTATTAACAAATTGATCTTTGTAAGGGAATTTCTAAACTCAATTTCCACTCATTGGGTGTTAGGAATACTTAGTTGATTATATTATGGAAGGATTATATGTGGAATCACTGTTTATTTATTTTTGTTTTAATTTCCACTTACCTTTTTGTGGATATACCATTTATACATATAACCACCCCATTGATAATTTTTAAAGTCATTTATATGAAATTTTTAAGGGAAATCTTAACTCAATCTCCATTCATTAAGTTAAATATCCATGTCATTGGTTTTGTTTTTACAAGAATATGTGTGAATGAACTATGATTTTTTTACACTTAATATCCACTTATATTGGATATATTTATATTTTTTACACATAATTATGTCTTTGATTTATCCTTAATCTAAGGGTATGATATTTGTAAGGGATTGCATCTCAATTTACATTCCATTGAGACTTATTTGTTGTTATACACCAATTCACTTTTATATGGTGTATATAATTCCCTTTGACATATTATATCATGAATATCCTTATTATCATAATGTTATATTTTTTGTTTATTTTTATTTTTTAATTATTTTTATTCGATTATTTTCTCAAGTGGTAAGGGACACTTTAACTAAAACATCATTTTAAAAGTTTTAATGATTTATTATTATAAATATTTCTCATTAATTTCCATATTTTAAAAATTGATTTAAGGATTTATTTATATGAACATGAGTGTTTTAAAGTTTAAATTCCTTTTAAAATTTTAAAAGTGGTATGGGAAACTTTGATTCAAGTCTCTTCTTTTTTAATGTTTTAAATGAATTGATTATATTGATATCTTGAATTATATCTTGTGATTACAATATGGAAATGTTATTTTTCATTTATTCTTGTTTTATGTGTTAGGATTATGTTATGGTTATTGGGTATTGTTTATGTATATGGGTGGTTCCATGATAAACCGAGGGTGGGTGAGCCCCTGATATCTCTCTAATTAATTGGGTAATCTGACGGAGGTAAATGATAAATTTTATCCTAAGAGATTTAGGGAATATACTGTAATGGGTATTACAAATTTAACCATGATGGTCACTCAATATGTAGCTATGAAATCTATAATTTAAGTACGACATGGATGCCACAAGTTACCTTTATATTTTATGATTTCTATGATGTTTTTTAGTAATCTTCTGATTACGTGATGTAAGATAAGTAGTTTATGTTTTATGGGTGAGAAAAATGATTTTTTGAAAATGTTTTCATGGTTTTTAAATATTCATGGACTAACGGTTTTATTCCTTATTTTATATTCCTTTTCAAGAATTTTATCCTGATCCCATGTTTTTGAAATTTTTTTCACAGGGTATAAGGAAGGATAAGAGAAATGAATAATTAAAGAATATTTTTATCAAGAAAATAATTCTTGTTATATTTAAGTAGTTATATTATTATGAAAAAAATTGTATAGAGTAGAAGTGTCTACTTTGTAATTTTTGAGATGTAATGTAATAGTTATGGAATAATTATATAAAAATCTAAACCTAAAAAGATCCTCAATGTAAAAGAACTTAAATTCTTAATCAGAACTCAAGACTATGTATGGTATAAGGACATGGCCTTATATATATATATTCACACATAAAGAGAAAATATGTGCCAATGAAGATGGTTAGAGCTGATCAGGGACTATTAATTTTCAATTCACCACCATCCCGGGAAAGAGAATGAAGTGGAAGATGCTCTAAGTATAAAGGATCTGGAAATTCTATAATTGATGAGAATTGAGAAGGATCCGATCTTCTTAGATTTAAAAATGATGGACATGGGAATCATAAAATAAATAAAATCATCAATCCTTTCAAAAATTATTGCTCAACCGTCTCTTCTAGAGTGGTTAAAGGATGCTCAAAGAGATGATGTGAGAATTCAGAATAAAATAAAAGCTATAAGGAAAGGAAAATCATTGGAATTCAATGTTAATGAAGAAGGATTTGTGAGATTTGGATCAAAACTATGTGTACCATAAAATATTTATTTAAAGAAGGATGTGTTGGATGATGCACATAGCTAAACCTTCTCGATACACCTAGAAAGAAAACAGATGTGTTGAGATCTTATAGAACACTATTGGTGGAAGAATATGAAGAAGGTGATCATGGAATATATATAAATATGTCTCATATGTCAGAAAGTGAAAGTGTAAAGGAAAAAATACAAGGGGATGATACAACCATAACCCATACCTAAATGGAAATGGGAAAACATCACCATGGACATTATCACTAGTTTTTCGAAGACATTAAGAGGTAATAATACTATATGGGTCTTGGTGGATCATTTTACAAATACTACACACTTTATTGTGATTCAGGAGGATTTCTAACTAGATAAACTTGCAAGGATATACAATATATAAGTGGTGAGACTTCATGGAGTACCACTATCAATTGTATCTAATCAAGATTAAATATTTATCTCTAAGTTCTGGAAAAGTCTCCAATATTCTCTAAACACTGAGTTGAACTTTATTATGACCTATCATTCTCAAACTGATGGAAAATATGAGTAGACTATTTAGACACTAGAAGACATGTTGAGAGCATGTTCTATGAACTTTAAAGGAGTATGGGGAAAACATCTTCCTCTGGTTGAATTCTCTTATAACAACAGTTCCCACTCAACCATCCAAATGGATCCCTATGAATCCCTTAATGGGAATAGGTGTATAACACCTACATGTTGGGATGATGTCGGGGAACAAAATTTCTAGGTCATGAAATGGTTGAAGAAATGGTGGAAAAGGTTAAGACCATTCAACATCACATCAAGGCTACTTAGAGTTGACAGAAGAGCTATGCTGGCAATTGTCGATGATACCTATAGTTTTATGTTGGAGATAAGATATTCCTCTATATATCTACATGGAATAAAGTGATGCGATTTGGGAATAAGGGAAATCTTAGTCCATGATACACCGACCCCTTTGAGATCCTTGATCGCATCAGAGCGATGGAATACCGACTAGCACTCCCACCTAACCTATCTCAAGTACATGATATATTCTATATATCCCTATTTATAAAGTACATACCATACCCATCACATGTACTCAAAACAGAGGTGGTACCATTAGATAATGATATCTCATATGAAAAGCATACGGTTAAGATCTTAGATCATAGAGACAAATTTCTATGAAATAAGACAATGCACCCGGTCAAAGTGTTGTGGAGAAACCACTAGATTTAATAAGAGACATGAGAACCGAAGAAAGTTATGAAAAAAAGTTACCCTCATCTATTTTATTGTGGTAAATGAAAATTTTGAGGGTAAAATTTCTTTAGGGGGGAATATTTTAATGACCCAAACAGTTATAAATAAAATCTCCCTTGTGATTTAATTAAATGCATTATTATGTAATTTGGTTGTAGAAAACAAACACACTTCTTTGGTTTTATTATATCCTATTGGATTTAAATGACCATTAAGAATCTTTACCATTGATAAAATAGTCTTTTAATAGTGATAACATTATTAGTATAAATATAGGGTTTTAAAAAATCTAATAGATACATACAAAGAAATTGATGGTCTCAACCAGTATGATCATACCCTATGAAGCCCATCTGTCAAAGCTTCCAAGGGAGATAACATATCTGGGATTTTCCTTGAACAAAACCAAGCTGATATCCAACAACTTAATCATGAGTGAAACCATTTATGGGAGAAGTTCAATCACATGGAGATGACGGATTAAACCATATACGTCGAACCACCCCATGAAAGTCTCACCATTTCACACATTGCTCTTATGGAATTCAATGGTGTATTAAAGGGATATGTATCAAGACCTTAGAAATATGAGTATGTACATTATTTTTTTTAGAATAATGAATATATTTTCATCCTATTATTTTTACTTTATAAATGTTTTTTATTTTGATACAATAAATCACAAATAGTTTTTTTGGGTAATATTCAAATTTAATTAAGGAATTTATTTTGAAAAATTAATTGATTTTTTAAATAAATAATATTTTAATAAAATATATATTATTAAATAAGTTTTATTAAATATAAATGATCATATAATTTTTATGAAGTCAAATGTAAATTTTAAGGGTTTAAAAAACTGTTATTATCAAAAAACCCAACATTTATCAATAAATGATGATCATTTTTTTAAAAGTGAAAATGTTCATATTTAGAAAATAATTTTTCTAAAATCAATATTTTGTTTGGAATCATAACTTGGAAATTATCAAATGGATAACTTTTCATAATTTTCTGAGATAGTCGATTTTTTTGGGTAAATATTAAATATTGTATAAATATATGGAGTGTATTATGACATCATAATGACCCAAAAGTGATGTAATAATTAATATAAAAGGCATCCAAGACCAAATATATGTTTTATCTTTAAAATAATTTGATTTTAAGTTTACTTGATTTATTTTTTAAATCCATTATGAATCCTCCAAAACTTATAATATATTTTAAGGTTTTAAAAATCTTTATTTAAGAGTATGAATCACATCCGCTTAAGAAAGGGTATTATTTTATTAATTTAGACCTTTGGAATTATAAAATAATTAAAACCACTCCCATTTTTCATAAAACATGGGAAAAAATTATGATAAGGTTTTTGGTTTTGGTTATTTTATTATATTGAGTTCAAAACCTAAGTTTGAGAAATGATTAAACATTCCCTATTAATTTCCTATATAAACCCACCTAATATCACATTTTTATTCACTAAAAATACTTTTATCATATCATTACTCTTACCTCCCATATATATAGTCATATTAGGGTTCCCCTAATCTCTTAATAATCTCCTCCCATGCATTTGGAGTCACACACTCAAGTAGAAGATCCTCGACATCTCTTCTTTATTCAAGATTCTTTATTATCTTATGCATTTTATTTACAATTATTAATGTTGGGATATGTATTTTTATGTGCCTATTACTGAAAATTTTATGTCCGAATGATGAGTGACCCCTTTATCTCTCATCAACCCATTTTATTATTTTTTAAGCGACGCCGTTATGCTGCTGAAATTTCACCAGGATTTTGCATGCCAAAAAAATTGTGTAGTGAATACCATAGCAATTTACTATAAATTATGTTCACATTTATAAAATTATACTTATTTAACTTGGGACTTACATGTATTTATTCCTCACTCCATGATCATGGAATAAAATATGATGATGAATGAATCCATATTGCATGATCTATATGGCACACTGAAGCATGAGAATGAAATGAATGTGAAGGGTGAACCCAGAATTTTATAGCACTCCAATGCATTGGGTAATTTTTAGTCTCAAGATCAGTCATATTGGGAGATGTATTGAACCTGATTCATTTATAGGACTTTTTCCATCATTATTTCTTGGAAGATATCCTTGACCTATGTTTATGATGTAGGGTTTTTAGTTGTTTCCACATTTCCCATGTTATGATTATCATGCTATATCATGAATTATAATTCATGTTTATGATTCTCAAACCTTTTATTCCCCATTGATATGCCTGTTGTATAACATGTATCACCTTATTGAATTTTTATTCTCTTACCGAACTTTATAGATCACCTTTTTTTATGTATGTCCCTAGGTCATCCCGTGTAGTTTTAAAATCTATAAAATTTTAAAAGCTTGTTAAGGATGTTTTCAATAATGTTGTTATATCCCATGTTCAAGATGTCATTATATGTACATAATTACCAAATACACTAGACATATTGATCTTTCAGGTTGTATTATGTGTAATTTTATGTAATAAATCATGAATTGATGTGTAATAAATAACAGGGTTGTTATACAGATTGTTTTCAAACTTTAGAAAAATGATCCATAATTAATTTTTCATGTGTAGAAATTAACTGAAGACCAATCCAACACATGATGTGGTCAGTATTAATCGAAGCACGTGTTTTCAATATAAAAGTTTCATTTTATTTTGAAACACACATCAAATTACCAAAACTGATAAAATAAGATCGAATTGTTTTGAAACTTTAGGACAATGGTGCATAACTAATTTATGACATGTATGAATTGAACACTTATCAATTCGACACATGATGTGAATGATATGACTCAAAGTTCGTTTTTTCAATATAAAGGTTTCATTTTATTTTGAAATGCACATAACTTGCCAAAACTGAGAAAATGAGATTGTATTGTCTTCAAACTTTAGGACAATGATCCATAATTCATTTTTGATGTGTAGGAATCAACCTCAAGTCAACCCGACACATGATATTATCAGTATGACTCGAAGTGCGTGTTTTAAATATATAAGTGTCATTTTATTTTAAAATGTGCATCACATATGCAAAACTTAGAATAAAAAACTCAAATTGTTTCCACATCATTTTATCTTCTATTACCTAATTAATTTCTTTATCATTTTTATATGATAATTCTTTAGTTAGTTTTGACAAAGATGATGCTTGAAGTCAAACAAGAAATGGTGTGATAGTTGAAGGCTTATTCTAAAAAATAACATTCTCTTGAATTGGATCACATCTGTAGTAAGTTTTTTTATCACCAGTAATGTGAGACAATTTAAGATCATCTTCTTTTGAGAACAATAAGAAATTGTGTGACCTGTAATAATCAACCAAAACTAAATTTGATGCATGATTTTCCCTGTATAAATCAAATTATATGTTTTTAGTTTAAAATTGACACTTTGTATTTAATTTATTTCTTTCTAGTATTACTAACATAAGAATTGTTTTCTTATACATGTGAACTATTTTGTTCGACCTGTGGTGGTTTGTTTGGAAACTAATAGCATTACTAGGGGTCAGGGGCCAAAGATAATGGAACAATGTTGTTTTCAAATGTTTGTGATAAATTGTACTTGAACAATAAATTATACAAACCAATGTTTTAAATGTCTATAATATAGTTTTTTTTCTTATATTTTTGTTGTAAATTTCATTTCAATTAAATTCGGTATTTTCTATCCCTATATTTTCTCTTCGATGCATGTTTTTATTGTTGAAATGCATTGTGATTTTAATAGCATATGGTAGAAACATTACCCTTTATCAGTTCTAGAAAAAGTGACAATAAATTTAATTTTATCAATGCTAGGAAATTTTTTGATAAAGGGAACCTTTTTTAGTTTTAAAAAAAGAACTAATAAAGGACCCCCTTTATTGGTGCTTCTTTAAGCGCTGATAAAGGATCCCTTTATCATCTCAAAATAAAATTGATGATAAAAGGTCACCTTTATCATCACTTAAATAAATAGTGATTAAGGTGTCCTTTATCAGTGATTTTTTAGCACTGATGAAGACGTAGGGCTTTTAGGGGCACTATGATTTTCAGTATTTTTTTTCATTGACAAAGCCCTATTTTAGAGCTGTTAAAAGCCTTATGTGTGGTAGTATATCCTCATAATTGGTGTCATGTGTCTTATTTTATTCCTTCATCTTTTTAATGTTTAGCAGTTTCTCTAAACATGACCCTCCATGTCACAAAAGTGGCACTTGACTTTCCTTTTTGTCTTCAATCAACCGCTCTGATTACCATGGCCACCTATAAAAGCCAAAATACCACTATTACCTAAAGAATCATCATCATTGGTCTGTTTTCGAGTCTCATTCATCACTAATGATGAAATAAAATCATCCAAATTCACCATGTCTTTTCTGAACAACAATGTAATTATGATATTATCATATAAATTTGGTAACGAACCCATGAGAAGAAAAAATTTGTCTTGTTCTTCCATTTCAATAGGTACCATGTTACCTTTATCATTGATCTTGACTACCACCAAATACATCTTCATCATAAGTTTTTTTAACTCATCCATAGGGTTACCTAAATCTCTATTATCTCGCATTTGCGAATGATACAATCTTTTTTCTAGATATAAATTATTTATTAGAGATTTCAATTTATACCCACTTCTAAGATTCATCCAGATATCTTCTAGATTTATTAGATTCATCACCTCCCATAAAATATTTTTACCCAAATATATCTGGATTTTACTTTTCGCTAACTCTCTCATATTCTATCAGTCATCATCATTTATGTTGTACGGATTTTTTGACTTTTTCTTCAGTGTCTTCACTATCTTCCCACAATTTTTTTAACTTGTTGTGGACATAGAGTAAAATCACTTTTCCCTTTAAAAAGTTCAATGTAGAAAAAAATCCTTTGATGTGAATTAACTATATCCAATCAGTAAGAAACACATATAAATTCCTCTAATAACAGTTGTTGGAGAGGAAACAGATTGGTCACATGATTCAAACTAAATTGTGATATAAATATTGTAAGAATGTCCAATGAAAACGTTAGTGTAAAAAAAGTAGGAAATAAATCGAGATTATATTTTTAATTTTGGAAAACACTATAATACAAAGGATTTAAAAACCATGGAGTAACTCTGAGAAATTCCACCAATAATTTGAGTTTAGAAAATCAAAATAAAAGTCTAAAACATGAATTAAAGTGAGAGAATATAAAACCTATGTGAAAAACCACACCCTAATACGACTTCTCTTTTCTCCTATGATAATCACCTCGTGAAAAAATTTCACCCTTTAGAGACCAAAAAAAGACACACAGTGTCATTACAACACCACCAATAAGCTGTTGCACACCCTGATTTGCTGCTGCTCATGGCCCACTGCACACATCTACCTATGCCCAAAAATTTCCACCCACATATTTTCACACCACGCATCACACCCCTACCACTCCCTTTATGAGTGAAGGACCCTAAAATCCATGTGTGCAACATACTTTACAATATTCAAATAATATATAATAATAATATCTTAAAAAAAATATATGTTGGATAATGATATTCCCTTTTGAAACCATGTGATGCGAGTGGTGAAAAAAAAAATCCTTTATATATGATTTTATCACCTCTCAAAAAAACCGGGGTGAACCAACCAATTATTTAATTTAATTTTTTTATTATTAAAATATATAATTTAGATTATAAAAGGAAGTTTCATATTTTTATTTTAAAACATTCAAAAACATCTAAAAAAAGTAAATAAAATCTACATTATTATGATTATAAGTTTTATTATTATAATTAGAAAATAGTTTATCAAAATGTAATTAAATATTTATTTTCTTAAGGAATTTAGGTTATTTAGTGTTGTGGTGGTGACTATGATACAAAAATAGGATGAAAGGTAGTTATGATTACCCATAAATGTATTGAAGATGTAATAAAAAAAAAACTCAATTCAGGACATAATACAAAGATGATTTTCTTCGCACTCCCCACTCTCACCCAAACCCCATATATATAGTGGATCAATGAGGCTTGAAGATGGAGAGTCTAAAAGGAGTTATTTACGTTCCTCTTCTACTTAATTCTTCTCTGAATCATCACCAAATTTATCATTCCCATGTGTTACGCTAAAACTAAACGTTGCCTTGGCGATCTGCCCACCAAGACATCGGCTTGAACGATCATCGACAACCTCTTCCAGCTCTGAAAAAATGTTTACACCTCACTCGACCGCTTATCTACTATTCATGTCCCCATCATGAGCCTCAAACTGGGCTGCCTCACCACCGTCGTTATCTCCTCTTCCAAACTCACCCGAAAGGTCGTTCACCATCACGATCTCTCACTCTCCGACTGTATGCCACCAGAAATCATTCACGCCCTCAACCACAATGAAGTTTCTATTGGAAATGAAAACCATAAAGGCATCCAAGATTTCTTCCCAAGAGTCATGTGTTTTCCATGCAGTGTGTATTCCCTATACACTTATTTTCCCCGTGTTTTTTCTCCCCACATTTCTGTTTAATGTGGCTATTTAATTTCTTTAATATTTACATTTAATGTGGTTGTTTCATTTCTTTTTAAATACCTACAAATTGTTGGTAATTATAGTCTGAATAAAAATATTCAATACAATATTGAAATATCCTTTGAGTCATTGTGTTCCAATTTCTTCCTCCCATATTTCTTATCTTGTATAGCCAACAAACCGGTGCCAGAGGCCAGGTTACCTAGGCATCCTCCAATTTTTTTTGAAGATGGCCACAATCCAACCACAAGTTCCAAATATGTCTAAGGATAACTATGAGAGGTGGTGCATCCAAATAAAGGAAATTTTCAAATCATAATAATTATGGGAGATTTTCACCAAAGGGTATGAAGTACCCAATAAGGAGGAAGAAGATTCCATCACAAATGAATAAAAGAAGACTCTCAAAAATCAATGGAAGAAAGAAAACAAGGTGCTGTTCCTCCTCTATCAAGTGTTATATGAATCAACATTTGAAAATATTTTTAAAGAAACATCAAGTAAGAAATCATGGGAAACCCTTTGTACAATATTTAAGGGTGTTAATCGAGTGAAGTGGGTACGTCTTCAAACATTAAGAGAAGAGTTTGAAGAGACACACATGAAAGAAGGTGAGAGTATATCTAACTACTTCTCATGCTTGATTGTTATTTTTAAAAATTTGAAAAGGAATGGTGAAAAAGTGGAGGACATTCAAGTTATTGAAAAACCACTAAGATCTCTCAAAACCAAGTTTGAGCATGTGGTTGTGGAAATTGAAGAATCAAATTATTTGGAGAAACTTTCCATTAAATAACTTATGGGGTTGTTTCAAGTGCTTGAGAAACGAATGAAAAATAATACATGTTCAATGTTGGAGAATGTCTTAGAGTCCAATTTGACTCTACAAGAACAAAATAATGGCCAACCACAATGAGGTGGTTATTGTGCAAGAGGCAGAGGGTGTGGATATCATCCAATATATCAACAAAAGCAACAAAATTTTATTAGTTTTTGTGGAAGTGGAAATGGTGGAGGTCAATTCAAGTGTGGTCGTGGAAACATAAATCACGTTCAATTCCACAATTTCAAAAAACAATGGCTATTATTCTTCATATTGTTGGAGAAAAATGGATCATGATGAATGATCCAACTATATTGAAGCATCTCACCATGAAGAAGAAGGTACCACACTCCTCCTCACACAAGAAAAGGCATGTGAATGGCCCGATGCGTGGTATCTTGACACGAGTGAAAGAAACCATATGAGTGGTAACAAATAATTGTTAGAGGAACTCACAAAAGATTTTCATAGTGATGTGAGATTTGGTGACTTATAAAAGGTACCCATGATTGGAAAAGGTAAAATCAAAATCTATCTGAAGACTGGTGAGTCAAATTATATTTCTAATGTGTATTACGCAACAAGAAGGAAAAATAATATCATCAGTCTCAACAAACTCATTGAGAAGGGGTATGTCATACACATAAAAAATTATTCTTTTTCTATACGAGATGGTAATAGGTGGATTATTTCTCAAGTCCAAATGGTGAAGAATAACATGTTTCTACTGCATATTAACATAATGTCTGGGGAGTGTCTCTTGGGAATCATGACGAACAACTCATGGAGATGGCATCTACGCTTTGTCATCTACATTTCAGAGGCCTTAAAATTCTATCCTCATCAATAATGTTGCATGGATTACTGGAGATTGGATTTAAAAATCATGTGAGTGATTCATGTACACTCAAAAATCAACAAAGGAACTCCATTCACATTGGAGTGTCCAGAACAGAAAATTAACCACTTCAGTTGGTTCACACTGATATTTGCAGTCCACTTGAAACACCATCACATGGAGGTAATAGGTATTTTATTACCCTTATTGATGATTTTAGCAGAAATATTTGTGTGTATTTCATCAAAGAAAAATCTTACGCTTTTTCTATCTTTAAAATTTTCAAAGATCATGTTGAAGTTGAAAGTGGTAAAAAAATCAAAGTACTCAGATCTGACAGAGGTGGAGAATACAATTCAAATGCATTTCAAGATTTTTGTAGGGAACAATGAATCAAGAAGAAATATACTAAATCTTACATGCCACAAGAGAATGGAATTGCAGAATGGAATAACCACACCATCGTTGACATGATGAGGACCATGATGAAGGAGAAATTCCTACCAAATAACTTCTGGGTAGAAGAAGTGGTATGTATTGTGAGGATGATTATCTACCTTGTTGTTCATCATAGTTGGATGATCTTCCAACTGGAAGTAAAGTCTTCATTTTTTAATATAATTCTTTAAGAAGAGGTATATGTTGACTAGCCTGAAGGATTTTTTATGCAAGGGAAGGAAGACAAGGTTTATCATCTGAGGAAAGCTCTCTATGGGTTGAAGTAAGCTCCACGTGCTTGGAATGAGCATATTTACAAATATCTTCGAGAGAATAGCTTCACCTAATGTCCATATGAACATGGATATTACATAAATAAGGATTATCATGTCTATATACTTATTGAATGATTTTATGTTGATGATTTGTTGTTTACAGGGAACAACCAACCAATGTTCGATGAATTCAAGGGGGCCGTGTTCAAGGAGTTTGAGAAGACCTATGGAGGTCTCATGTCCTTTTTTTTGGGCATAGAAGTAAGGCAACATCATGGCAGTATCTATATAACAACATTGTAGTAAGGTGATCATAATTCTCCAGTAGAGATTTCAACAACAATAGATCCTTATCTTCATCTCGAATTGTTACTTCCAAACTTTTCAAATCTACCAGGATTTTATTAAACGAATCAAGGTGTTAAATCATAGACATACCTTTCTTGTACTGAAATCTGAACAATTTATTTTTTAGGTACATTATATTTTCAATGCTTTTGTCCATATACTTATTCTCTAAAACACTCCACAAACTTTTTGCAGAGGTTTATCACATCACACTGTATTTCTGATCTTTAACCAAACAAAGCCGGATCATTCCACATGATTTATAGTTGAGTATTTTCTAATCACCATCAGAGATGTTGGAGGGCTTCTCTTATAGGGTTATATCTAACTCTTATTAAGTTATAATATCCAAAACTTCACATTTCCACATGTTGAAGTTGTTCGTCCCTCCAAACTTCTCCACCTCAAATTTGGTACTAAACACCATACTTCTATGTCCGGATGTATTTTAAGTACCAAAATGTGTAGCTGGAACATAATCCTGGGGTTATTTGGGTGGTACTGAACTAATTTCAGTTCTGGGATTCTCCATCACAAAAAATTCATAATTTCCAAAAACAGATAGCACCGATGAATCCGGAATAGTCGAAAATGATGAAATCGACTATTTAATTTTCCAAATCGGATCCCAAATGAATTCCGAATTTTATTCCCAAATATATATAATTTTCCTTTTAAAAAAACCTAACAAAAATTCCACTCAAAATTTCAATGTGTCCCTCCTTATTCCCACATAAGGATACAAAAAAACTCACCTTTTTTAAATTCTCTATCAACACACACGCCACACCACAAGCGACCCCCTTTTGGTTTTTCTATTAATTTTTCTTTCCCCCTTCATTTTGATTTTTAACTTCCATATTAATCAAATTAACCCTTTATTTTTTATTTTTTTCTTTTCTTAATCCCACGTAACACCTTCCCATCCCTTGTTTATCTATATCCCACCATCAACACAAACGAAAACAACAATAAAATAGAGGGCCAAAGAGATATCAAACCAAACAAACAATGGGATGTGTGGAGGGTTGCAGATGTGAAGAAAAAAATAAATTTAAAAAAGTATAGACAACAGTAGACATATAGAAGTGTGGAAAGTAGTGGACGTATAGAGGTATGAACAACAATATTACCAGGTAGCTCAAATAACAACAGTCTAGGGGTTGCAGAGGCCTGGATAAGCATCAAAGAGGGTGTATAGGTGTAGAAAGAAACGCGATTTCTTCCCAGGTAATTAAAACTCAAACCTTTGATACTAATTTGTATGGTTAGAAGTTCTAAATATCTCATAATCACGCACAAAATAGGAGAAGCAAAGCAAATAGGGACACACAAAAAATTTATGTGGTTCGGCCGGGTGACCTATGTCCACAGGAAAGGAAGCTAAAACTTCATATTCAAATAGGAGAACATAGATTACAAATTCCCACACATATCTCTTCTAAAATTCTCACACAATAGAACCACACATATATATAGCAGTAGAGGGAGGAGAAGATACAAATGGCTACTGTAATTTTTCTCCAGATGGAAACCAGCTCCTGTGGGATTGTCATCATGGTCGGCCACCAATTGCTACAGTGGGTATCCTCTGGTAGATGGTCATCAAAGACGGTTACCCACCATAGTAGGATGGTGGTATTTCCATAAAAATATCAAAAATTCATATACGCAAGGTGGTTTTTAGAAGTTGCGTATAGTTAACAAAGAGTTTACAAAGGCTTTGTAAAGGTAAGAAGAGTTTTCCTTAGTTATGTAAGGGTAAGTGTTTTTCTCCATGTATTACATACAGGTATTACTAGATTAAAATAAGGGTAACTCCTAGTTTAAAAAGGCTATTTAAGGTTAAATCCATCTCTACGTAAAGGTAAATATTGAGTTTCAAAGGATATGTAAGGGTCATCCAAAGAATTCTCCATGCATGTAAGTGTAGTTCCTTGGATAAGGGTAACACGTGATTCTTAAGGGTTATGTAAGGGTAACCTGAGGTTTTTACTACTCAGATAAGGGTAGTTAATTGACTATATAATCCTATAATGTTATTCCAAAGGGTTACGTAAGGGAAACCCAAAGTTCTTTCGGCTTTTCTAAAGGTAAGTCTAAGCTGCATAAGGGTGAGCTTGCAGTTCCTTCTCCTATGTAAGGGTAGTCTCCTTGATGCATAAAGTAAACTCTTAGTTTTATAAGGTTGCGTAAGGGTAAAATGACACTATGTAAGGGTATTAATGGGTTCCTAAGCCATGTAATAGTAAAATCATGTTACCCTTACACAATGCCCTTTTTGAAAAAAATGTAATTTTGAACCCTCTTTTTCATTATTCCTCTTCCAGAATGAACCTGTAATACATTTTAACAATTTTAAAGGCTTATTTTTTTGGAATTAATTCTTTTGACCCATCAAATATTGTAACTCATTTATGGGAGTTTTTAATAACTTTTCAATTAAGAAATGATTAAAAGAAAATTTTAATGGTTATTTTTAATTTGGGATTTTAATGCTACAAACCAAAATGCGTCTAGTATTTTTAAAACTACCAAGATCTTTTCTTCTTTGAAATTTTGATATCGTCTTAGGGAGAGTTTTTGGTGTCTAGTTTCTCTAAAATGAAATATGGTTCCTTTGGTCTTTTCCTATTCTTCCTTGCTTCCAAACCAACATAAGGGTGTGGGAGATTGTTTTTTCTTTATCATTTTCGGTGGACCATATCTTGAAACTATAGGCTCCTCTTCCTCACTAGTAAGTGGATTACAAGTTATGTATCCTAATAATCTCAGCTTATAATTGAATCTATGATTTCTTGTTCTTTCACCTTTAGTTTTCAATGCCTTTGATTATTTCTACCTATATATCATATCCATATCAATGTTCTATGATTTCATGAAGATTTTGAAAAAAGTGTAAAAAATTATTTTGACATGGTTTTATGTGGAAATTGTTTTTAAGGATTACTATTTTGTTTTTGGAAATTAATATTCCCTGTTGGACCTTAATAATTTTTCTTGAGATGTTTATGATGATGATTTTTCAAAATAAAGAGGAATGTATGGTTTTATGAAGCTTGAGTGATTTAACCCTTTTTGGAATGATGTTTTGAAAACTAGTATTTATTAAAGTGTTATGATTTATAAATGGTTTTATAAAGGGTGTTGAAATGATTTAAAACTCTATTTGAATGGCATGGGAAGACCTAGGTTTCTAGGTGGGAAGTCTAGGTACACATGTGCACTAGTTTAGTATTATGCTCTACCTAGTGGCCTTAGGTGGGACTTAGGTGAACCTAAGGGATTAACCCTTAGTTAGTCCTAGATAGGGTAAGATCGGGTGTATGGGTGAGGTCGGTTAATTGATTGAATACCATTTCATAGTATTTGATTCATCCAGGACTATGTTAACTCTATTCTATACTTTTTACCATTATCATATTTGGTTTCCATGATGATGATTTATGGATATTTTTTAAGTTATGAATATTTGGAAAATAATGAAATGACATCTTGTTTTATTTATTATTCCTTTAAAAACTAATTTAAACTATAATTTATGAATGATTTGATATAAAGAAAATAATTTTTTTTGAAAATCTTGGTTTTGAGAGGATGGTTGTTTCCAAGGAAAATGTTGATACTTATTTTATTTATATAAAACTTGGAAAAACTATTTTGAATTCTTTTTTTCAAACCTTCATGATATAACATATCTTTTAATGCATTATGATTTGGGTCATCAGGTTCTGACCTACTGGGATTTTAACTCATGCCTATATATTACAGGTTTAATAGGTTACTCAACACATTGGATAATCCAATATCTTGGTCTTTGAGCTTTGATGCCGATGCATGTAGTGTTGCCTCACTTGCACATGCAGATGTTGGTGGTTTGGTATATTTTTTGTTATTTTTGGTTGTATCATCCATCGACCTTATTATCCAGTATGTTGTATCTTATACTTTTTATATCTCAGTTTTTTTGGATTTTATTTCCATTGTTTAATTTTTTATGTTTTGGTTGCTGGGAGAAATCATTCCCACATCTTCATTTTCTAATTCTTGGGTGATTTTCACCACCCCATTGGAATTGGGATTTCCCTTAGGGATAGTAGAGGATCTATTAGGGTGTCAGCTCAGATGGTATCCTGGTTTGGTTTGTTACAAATGGTATCAAAATAGGGCTTTCCTAATTGTTCTGGGATGTATGGTAGTTTATTTTTCAGACTTTTGGAGTTCAAATAACCAGTCATGGTAGGATTCTTGATCACCACCCATCCGAGATGACACATGGGTTACCATGGTTGTTGGTATGAGTTATCTCTCATTCAATCCCGTTACTAATATTTTTTTTAGACCTTTTATATTTTGTTTGAGTGATTCTTTATGGAATTGTGAGTTCATGAATTATTTTGAGAAGTATGGGATTTAGAAGGAATTTATATGGGTGCATGATACTATACACGATTTGGAAAATAGGGCATAGACTGTGAAGCTAGATCTGGTTGACTCTCAATGTACTTCTCATGATTGACGCATGGTCTACCAAACCGTGTGGCCAATCTATGCATAGTTGATATTTTATATAATTTTAATGTTTTCTTGTTTTGAGTGTTGGGTTGTTTTTCCCTTCCTTTTCTTTTGGTTTATGATGATTTGGGAAATTATTCTTGTATAATTTTTTAGTGTTTGGTTTGTTTAAGTTATCTTTTAAAATCAAAACATTGAGTTATTGAGAATAATTTTGGAATTTTTTAGAGTTTTTAATTTTTTTAAATTAAAAAAATATTTTTAGATTCAAGTGTTTCTAAAATATTTTGAATTTAAAATGATGAAATATTTCTATAAAATTTGGTTAGTGATTTTTGGAAAAGATTAGAGTTATGTATGTTTCCAACATTTTCATCGGGTGTTAACAAATATTAATTAAAATCATTTAAATATTGAAGTGTGAAATATTTTAAAGCCTAATTTTCAAAATAAATCAATGATAAGGCCCCTATTTTAATTAAAAGTTTTCAAATGTTTGAAAATATTAGTTTAAAGAATATATATTTTTTTTGAAATGGATTTTTGTAAAACCTTCTTGGGTTATAGAGGTAAAATTATTTCAAAAAGAATTTAAGACTTTGGTTTGTTGGTTTGGATTTCGTTTAGTGTTGGATTATGATTTGTGAAAAATGATCAGTAAATACTATTTTCTATTTTGTGTTCTATATTGTGAGACTTGGAAGACTGTTGAACTCACTTGGTGTTTTTTGTAAATAGAGATGATGGTTGTAACACCCTGAACTGAATCACCTGGTCCAAGCTGATGTTCTACATTACCTTAGAGTGCTTCCCCCTATTCCAGTGGATACCAACTAGCAACAAGGGACCATGGGAGAATATAGATTCAATCATAGTGCACAATAATAGATAAATAACCAAACATGTAACAACAAACAAACAAAGTACATAGAAGCCAATAAACAAACTATATGTAATGAATTAATGAAAAAAATAGAATCAAACAATCATGCTGAAATATAAGGACACTGATCGCACTTTCAGCTGATCACACATACAAGATAGAAAAAGAATAAAAGTGCAAAAAAAATTACACCAAACTCCAAGTCTCACCACCTCCCGATCTTTAGACTTGTAGAGATCTATTTGTAAGAACCCAACTTTTCATAGAGATTCTTGGGGGTACAGCTTGAGAATGAGCTTCTTTAAGGTTGGGAGATTGTACGATCACATGTTTTTCTAAGTATAAACCCTTTTAATTGTTTGCGGCATACCATGAGAATATAATTCACAGATTAAATTAATTATCAACCTCGAAGGTAGATTACACCCCCTGTAATTGTCTTTTACTATGTGTCAATATGTCATGAAATTAGACTGCACCAAATTTAATTAGATTACACCACATGTAATATTACACCCTATGTAATTAGATTAAACCACGTGTAAGATTAAAGCACATTTAATTAGATTACACCATGTGTAATCTTTAATTAATGTTTTTTAATGGTTTTATGGGATTTACTTGGGAAAAAGAGAAATTAGTTACAAATCATTTTACGATGTGAAATGAGGATTCAAATCATGTAATTATTACAAACATATTTTTAAAAACACATATCCAGCATTGCATGAATCTCCACACACTACTTTCTTTGCTGTAAACACTTAGCGCACCTCTATTTTTCAACCCAAGACGCCCAGCACACCTCCAACATGGACCAAAAATCCCACGCACACCACAATAATCAACAAAAGACCCTCCATGCACCTCCACCATGGATCAAAGATCCTCCACATAGCTTCTACCATGGACCAAAAACTTAAACGCACACCGCAACCTTTGACTAAATACCCTCTATGCACCTCCTGGGTTTGATTGTTCTTCTCGTTTAGATTTATCTCCCTTCTACTCCTCTTCCCAGATAAAAGAAATAAGTTTATCCACTATTGGATCTAGATATATATTTTTTGAATCAAGATCTAGGCTTATTGGATCTAGATATATATTTGTTGAATCTAGATCTAGGATTGTTGGGTTTAGATCTAGATTTAAGATATCTTGTTTCATTTAAATTCGGATTTAGGTTGTGGATCTAGACCACATTCATCATCACATTCTCAGTTGATCTTCTTCAAATTGAGATTATTTTGTGGCAAGTGTTCATCATTGTTCTTGAGGTAGGTCATCTAAAATTAAAATCCCATAGTTGTGATTTTATTTACATATATGAAATTCAAAGAATTTATAGACCTATTTATCAATTTGATTTCAAAATAGAATTAATTAATTTTGTGAATTAATTAATTATATAATTATGAAATTTTGAGATTTAGGGATTTTTGAATGAGATAATGATTTGGAGGATTAAATGTAATGAATCATATTTTTCTTGATTTTATTTTCAGAAATTATTTGGGAAAATTATGAGATAAGGAACTAAGATGGAATGTGATTATGAGCCCTGGTGTTTCCAGAACAATCCATTTAAATTTTTTATGTTTTTAATAGCATGACCATGCATCTTTCCTGAAAAAGTATAATTTCTTTTAAATTGGTGTCAGATTACAAATACAAGGGCATCATTGAGCTCAGAATTGCATATTTACCCTAGGCGTGACCTAACTTCAGTCGGCGTGGGTCATCTGAAGGAAAAGAAACCAAGGACTTAACAATAAATAAAATAATTAAATAAAATTATTTTATTTTGAAATCCTAATAACTCATGAATGGTGACCAAGATTGGAAATCTGAGACCACTAATGAGTTTGTAATGTGGTACTTTCCCTAGGTGAGGCCTAACATCGACCAATGTGGGTCGGCTGTGAAAAATAGTTTTTGGATGTTTTAATGAATAAAATAAACTATTATTTCATTTTATTTTAACATTACATCAACAAAGTGACACTATTTCTTTTAAATGAAGATCTAGTTCGGGAACCAGGGTTAGGCTCATAACCCTGTAAATTATATGGATGATCTAGAGAGAATCCTTATAGAATTCTTTCAGCAGTGATGACAAACACCGGAATTATAGATCATTCTTGAAGGATCACCAATGATAATCAATCCTCAAAAATGAGCGATCCACATCCCAAGTAGGGTAGTTATTTCATTTTTTCTTTTCTCTATTATTAATTTCCAGGATGAACGTGGGTTGATCCATAAACAGAGTGACCCACGATTCACTCATTGTTGCGGGGATAGTTTTTGATATAGGATGATCGAGAGATTAGTTTATCCTCTTTTTTATCCTTATAACGAGAAAAAATAGAGTCCAACATGAAAAAGGACAAGGTTTGTTTTTTAGTTGTTCTTATGCTTTCTCTTCTCTGTTATTTGCATTCTTCGGCATTGGATCCTCATGATCATGGCTTGAATTTCTAGGAGGATATGAATGCAATCAGACCCCCAGATTGGATGCAAGAAGAAATAGTGGCTAGATCAGTGTAGACCGAGAATCAAGGACCACAAATGTGTTTTCATTTAGGTGATTGGATCAATGAAGGAAGAATGATAGACCGTGGAAGAAAGGGCACTGACGGTTTACGACTATCAGTGGCGCACGGCAGTGCAACATGTCTGGAAACCACATGATATGGTGGAGTGGCCGCATGGACCGAAAAAAGTCTTCGTGGGTGACTGCATGAGACTGACTGAACTAGAAAGTGGAATGGGTCAGGAGAGTGGGACAACGTGACTAGCCAAGGCGGTGAGGTGGGCTAGGCCCGGGTCAGACCCGGGTGTCCGAATAGTGCAACAATCAACCATGAGCCATGTTCGACCACACTGTCATGCAACCGCTGTAGCTAGAGCACGATCTACCTCCGTAGTAGCTCAATATTCTATGGGGTGGTCGACCATGGGGGGTGGTCAGATTGGGCGGTCGCTCCATGACCTAGTGAACCCCCTTATAAAATTTTCAACTGACTATTAATTCAGAACCATATTTCCATTTGATGAGCTGTTTGTGGAGTTGAGACCCTTACGAAGAGATATTCATTTCAAGATATCCTAAGTGGGTTTTTTTGTGGGAGTTTTCATATGACCTAATTCCTTTATGAGTGAGTTCTCCTAGAATGAGCGATCTTTGAGAAAAAATTTCTATGGCTGACTATGACCTAGAGACTGTGTGTCTTATAGAGACTGTGCATCTTATTGATACAATGTTCCTTATGGAGACTGTGTGTATTTTGGAGACAATGTGTCTTATGGAGAATATTTTTCTTTTTTAGACTATGGGTCTTATTAGATTGAGTATATCTGTATGTTCTTAACGAAGGTTAAAGGCATAGCAGAAGCCTAGGATGAGCATGTACCCAAGTTTAAAAATTGTCATAATCAATGATTAATATGAGATCAATATGATGATGTATTCTAGTATCCAAATAATTGAATCAAAGATAAAAGAAAAAGGAGAGAACCTAGAACTGAGAAGAGAGGATTGACATATTTTTTTTATAATTAATTTAATTAAATTATATAATTACCTCCAAGGTTATTCTTTCTTCGTGGATGCGTCCGACTACAAGTATGAGGTGCAGATTTGTTGCGATGTAGAATGAAAGGATATGAATCCTCTAGTGGCGATCCATAGGGGATCCATGTATCTTCAGACATTGCTGAAGGAGTCTCTAGGTGCTAGCATAGAAGATCCTTGCGCTTGCAATCTCCGCATTTGATCTCCTTGAGAATCGCTTCCAAAGAATTATCCTTGATCCAGTGGAGGAGGATCTCTCTCGTTCTTGAGTTCATTCTTGGAGAGGGAAGTGTTCTCTAGGCTCAAGATGTTTTCTTCAAGGATGTTGTGCACACAACGATTAGTTATCCAGTTGAATGCCCCCTTGGATTAAATAGATAATAATAACATAACGGGGAATTTAATTCACCATGTAATAATAAATAATTAGCACAGGTGCCATTACTTAATTTATTATTATTCCATGTGAAAACCCATTTCAAATAATAATAAAAATTATATTATTTACATGAAATAGGCTTAAATTGTATGTTATATTTAAATATTATTTAACCAAATAATATTTAATATTATTTCTCACCAGACACATAACCTGGTTCGCCAATCGTCCTCAATATTTACCAGGCCTTAAATAATGACTATTTATTTATTAAATAATTATAACTGCATTATTCACTGATAAATAAATATTTCATCCGTAATATATTCTCTAGAATAACTGGCAATGAAATAAATTAAATCAGGCATATTTGAATAATTATTAAACCACATCCGGGAATAATATTTATTCAACTTGTTAAAGAAATAAATTATTTAACTAAGATACTGGCTACACTTAGTGTGCGAACCTCTAGGCCTCTTTCTCATTGGCATTAGGTGAGATTGCCTAAAGTCCAAGATTACTATCTAGCAACGGGTCAAGGCACCCAAGAGAAAGAAGTTGATATCACAAAGACATGTCACCTCATACGAACACTTACTGTGTAATATAATCCCTTTGTCCCAATATCTCTAATCAAGCGGGTTGCGTGCAAGTGCCATCAACCCATGTGCTCGATTTCTCATTCTTTGACTTCCCATAATTGAACATTCCTAGAGAACACTATGGCCATGGATTTAGTTAGGCTATATCATTTCCATCAAAGGGCCTGGGATATCTACTTCTGTAAAAGTGAAAAATCCTTTATCGTATTATTTATTAATGCAGTATTACTCATGACACAACCAATATATCCTACCTTTCTGTGAACATCTATCATTATGGTTTTCATCAATACATCTAAGTACACAAGTCTTAATATCCATTAATAATGATATTAAAGTCTAAGGACCAATACACAAATCCATATATAAGAACATGAAATGACACATATGAATGTGGATTTCCTACTGGAGGGTCTTGTTCTCATAATATCCTCCTAGATATTTCAAAGGGTGCACACTATGATAAGGTGCCTCAAAGTTTCATGAGTCCACACCCCTGATAGCCTATATCATTTGTGTTCCTTCAAATGAAATCATTCGGCCATAAAACATATATTCAAGAATAGTGTCATGGAACTTATGGGTTCTCATCATAGCAGGGATCTCCTATGACCTTTTAATATGAAAACCATTCTTAGGATATTATCACATAATATGTCACGAAGAAGAAAAATCATTATGTGATAAGTAGTTTATTAATATTCATTCAATGAATATAGTTTTATCATAAAGTACAAAGAAGTTGGTTTCTAGGGAACCAACCCTAATAGAATCCCAATTTCACTAGATAAAACTGCTAACAAACTTATGTCTTCTAGATCTCACATAATATTTATGCTTATGCTGAGGTAGGCCTTTAGTAAAGGGGTCTTCTATGTTCTATTTAGTTGGCGTTTTAGTTACTGCAAATTCACCCCTTCTATATAAATCGCTCAAGAGGTGATACTTTCGGAGTACGTGATTTGTCCGTTGATGTGACCTTGGAACTTTTGCAAGAGACACCACTACAATATTATCACAATACAGTGTAATGGGATATTTACTGTTAGAAACCACATCAAGATGCTGGACAAAGTTATGAATCCCGATGGATTCCTTGTCTATATCATAAGCCACTATATATTTGGACTCCGCTATAGAATCAATGGAAACTAGCTGCTTTGAACTCTTCCAGCTCACAGATCCTCCGTTGATACAAAAAACATATCCTTATTGTGAATTCAGTTCATTCTAATCTTTATGAAAACTAGAATCATCATACCCTCTGATGATAAACTCCTCATCTCCTCCATACACCTGGAAAATATCTTTAATTATTCTAAGATATTTAAGGACAGTCTTGACAGCAGTCCAATGCTATTCTCATGGATCTTCTTGATATCTTCCTAACATGCTCAGTGCATAGGAAACATCAAGTCTGGTATATAACATGTAATACATGATAGATCCTATCACTAATGCGTATGGAATATTAGTCATCCAATCATTCTGATGTTGTGTTTGGGGACACATTTTCTTGGAAATAAGTATACCATGTAACATTGTAACCAATACCCTATTGGATTGTTCTATACTAAATATATTTAGTATCTGGTCAATGTATGTACATTAAATTAGTCCAATAAGCCTCTTGGATCTATCACGAATGATCTTGATCACTAGAATGTAGGCTGATTCGTCTAAGTCCTTCATGTATAATCACTTGTTGAACCAGTCCTTAACTGACTACAAGACTGGTATGTCATTTCCAATAAATAATATGTTGTCAACATACACTACTAGAATAATGACCGTATTCCCATTAAACCACTTGTAAACACATGGCTCACATTCATTCTCAATGAAACCAAATTATCTTATGGATTCATCGAATCAAATGTTCTATGATATGGATGAATTATTTAATCCATAAATGGATATTTGCAACTTTCATACCCTTTTAGCATCACCTGGTGTCACAAAACCTTTTCGTTGTCTCATATAGACATATTCGTGAAGGTTCCCATTAAGGAATGTAGTTTTGAAATCCATATTCCAAATCTAATAGTCATGGAAAGATTCTATATAAAGTATGACTCTTATGGATTTATACATGGAAAATGGTGAAAAGGATTCATCATAGTAAATTCTTTGATACTATTTAAAAACTTTAGCCACCATCCTTACTTAATAGGTACTAACATGAACTTCCATGTACAGTTTATTTTTGAATACCCATTCACACCCAATAGGAATTACATAAATCGGTGTGTTGAACAGAACCCAAACTTGGTTCTGATACATGGAATCTATCTCATAATTCATAGATTTTAGCCATTTTGTAGCTTCTGAGCTCTATACTACTTCCCTGTAGAAGAGAGGTTCATCATTGTCCAACAATAATGAGTCACCTTCCTCATTGATAAGGAAACTGTATCTCTCTGGTTCCCTTACCTCTCTTTTTCTCCTATGCAGTACTTGTGTTTTAAGAACTAACTCTTCCATGGGGACCTGTGGAACCTGTTCTTGTACCAACTCTTGTGTATCTTTAGCATCAACTTCATCAAATTCAATCTTTCTCCCACTATCCTTTTGAGGATGTTATCCCTTTCAAGAAAGAAATCTTATCTAACAATAGTCACTTTCTTGTACGAGAGGTTGTATAGGTACTATCCCTTTGTTTCCTTGGGATACCCTATAAAGATACACTTCATGCCTTAGGGTGCTAGTTTGTTTCCTGAGAAATACTTAACAAATGTCTCGCATCCCCATACACGTGTATGTGAAAAATTGTATTTCTTTCCACTCCATATCTCAAAGGGAATCGTATTTTCCACCTTTGTTGGTACTTGGTTTAAAGTGTATGTCTTAGTTTTAAATGAATATCCCCAAAAGGATAATGGAATATTTGCATGACTCATCATTGACCTTACCTTGTTTAACAAGTTACAGTTCCTACTTTAACTAAAATAATTCCAATATGGTGTATAAGGTGGAGTGAGTTGAGATTGAATCCCATAATCCCATAAAAGGTTGATGAAATCTTGGTTAAGATATTCTCTACCTCTATCCGATCGAGGATTCTTTAACTTCTTACAAAGTTTAGTCTCTACTTCATTCATAAACTCCTTGAATTTATCAAGGGACTTAGACTTATAACTAATTAAGTAGACATAACCACATCTACTCATGTCATCGGTAAAAGTAATAAAGTAATAATATCCACATCTAGCTTCTACTGGAAATGGTCCACACACATCAGTGTGTATCAATACTAGAAGATCTGTGGCCCTTTCACTCTTTCCATCAAATGGTGGTTTGGTTTTTCCATTGTAAACAAGCGTGACAACTATCAAGTGGTTTTAGCTTAGAAGAGTCTAAATAACCATCTTGACAGAGCTTTGTCTGGTGATTCACTTTTACATGACCAAGGTAGTGATTCCACAATTGGGTGTTGTATGGGTCATTTGAACTTGGTTTGTTATCAATTTACAACACTTGGTTCTTGTAATTTAATACATACAAACCATTATTTAAATGTTCTATACCATAACATATGTTGTCCTTATAAAATTAAGAAAATTTATTTCCGAACTTGAAAATAAATCCATCTGTATATAAGCTCGATACATAAATTATGTTCTTGGTAATACTAGGTACATAATAACAGTCATGTGAAACCAAAATCATTATCATTATAAAAGTGAGGTGGTAGTAACCAATGGAAAGATAAGCCAGCCTTGAACCATTGCTATCTCACATATCCACCTCTCCTTTTTCTATTTTCTAGAATCTACTTGGTTCCTACATTTGAATATAGATGTGATCCTCACAAGCTATATCTAATACCCAATGTGTATAAACGGATAGATTTCACTCAATAACGAACACACCTTTGGATTCCCCTTTCCTTTGGGTGCAGTTCCTCTTCCAGTGGCCAGAATTTCCACATGCAAATCATACTACCTCCTTTTCCTTTCCCTCCCTCTAGATCTTCTTCTTCTTGGTCAGATGATTCTCAGAGGCTTTAGGTTGTTTATAAATCTTTGGCCACTTTTCCTTTTCCTTCATCTTACAATTCACCATATGGACTGTGGGTTTTTCTTGCCCCATTTCCTTATCAACTTAGAGAATCAGGGTAAGAAGCTCCAGTAGACTCTTATCATTATTACTCGTATTATAATTTAAAATAAAACTAGAGAAGGTCTTAAGAATCGATGATAGTATGAGAGATATACACAAGTCATCTAGGAATTTAATACCTAAGATGTCCAAATTCTCAATGTATCTAATAAGCTTAACTACATGTGGTATAGCTGGCACAGAATCTCCAAGAATAGTAGTGAACAAATCATTGGAGATCTCATACCTCTCCTATCTCAGCTTCTCTTGATAGAGATCCTAAAGGTGATACATCATGCTATAAGAATAAATTTCCTTATGTTTATTCTAGATATCATTGGTCATGGATGATAGCATGAGGCACTAAACATCCATAGCATCATTCAGATGTTTCTCATACATAGATATTTCCCCATCACTCACCTCAGTTCCAAGAACATCTGGTAAAGGCTCTTCCAGCACATAAAGTTTCCTCTCATGGTGAAGGATAACCCAAATGTGCCTTTTCCACTCTTGGAAATTAGTTCCAGTGAGAAGGTTTTCCTTCTTGAGTATGGATCACAATGATATGTTTGATGTCATTTTAATTTTTGTTTCTACAAATGAAGATGAATAGAGTTTTAGTACTTTATCTTGATAAATATAGACAAATAAATAAATTAATATCTATTAGTCTCCCACTATTTTTTCGTAACCCAATAGCCCTCACCATTGGATTTGGAATATCCTACTTCTTGGAAATTAAAGTGGCAAGGATCCATATTACCCTTTTTACTACCCCAACTAGGTTTGATCAAGAAGCTTGAAAGGTTTTAGGTAGACATTCCAAATACCAACTGGATTAACTCACAGCTCCTTGATCTGTTGAGTAGACTCCCCAATCCAGAAATCCTTAATTTTGGATTTCCTCAACCATTTCCCCTCAGTTACACCAAGTTCTACTAGGGTTGTCAACCCTTGATGTAAACTAAGTTATGTGAACCCAAAAATTCAAATTATAATTCCTCAATAATTGAAAGCACCCCAACTAGGGTTGGTCAGGTACTTTAAACTATGGTTCAATTCTAACCGAAGTACTGGAAGGCTATACGGACTTAAAATTTAATTGAGAGATTTTATCCTTTATGCATAAATTTCCACTTGTTATCTTTTTACATTCTTGTTAATGTTAAGTGGTATATATTTAATTGATCAACCATGTGGAGATAATATTTACTCATAAGTCATTTTTATTTTAGTTCCATATTATATGCTTGTTAGTTCATTAATTATGTGATCATGTCAAATATCCATAATGAATAACCATAAAACTAATATAAATAAATTAAATGGTGTGATCATGAGGTTTACTATTGGTTTTTTTATCTAGCGGTTGATAAAATAATCCCGACCTAGGGGAGAATCTCCTTGAACCGTTTAAGGTTCATGTTTACAACACTCCACCTGTCCACCTTTTCATATCCTTGGATTGGTTTCACCACAGATCCAAATATTGAATTACCTCCAATAGCTTGAGAGATCCATCCATTAAATATGCTTTTAACTCACATGCAAGTGAGGGGTAAAAGGGGGTTTACATAAAAGAAACTGTGAGCATGCAGGCCCTACATATTAATAAGGAGAAGGAACTCATGCCAACAATTTTTATTTATGAAATAAATTAAAAGGGAACCAATCACATGCATAGGTCTGGTATAGCTCATAATCATCCACATACATACAATGAATTATGAATTTTAATAAAACTATCATTCAATTATTTAGTCATTCTTATTAAGATAAATTATGCTCGAATCGATTAATCATTATCTTTAATTAATCAATCCTTTTTATATTAATTCTTTTCTAAATTTACTTAAGATTCTCATCCATAACCTTGTACATAACATATACCTTAGAAGGAACCTGGTGAATACCCATCCAAAACTACCAAGCCTATATGTATACTTGTATACACTTTATTATTTATGACATGTAGCATGCACTCAAAATTATAATTGTAATGAAAATCATACATGATGTGCATATATTTGAACATTTCACAGATATTAATTCAACACACAAACACACACACACACACATATAAATATATATCAAACACAAATAACATGTTGTATCCCAGATTTATTCCCACAAGAAGGAATATGGATAAAAGGTTATATAATATAATAATAAAATTTTAAATCTGTGTAATTTGGAAATAGTAAACGGTGTGTAGATCCGACTACACAACATGTACCCTCCTCACCATCCATCTGAATTATATGCTTGGGGAAACAACATGTGAGGTGTACATCCGAAATCTTTAGAGTACACGGCATGTCCAGTGGGACACACACTATGTAGACTCCACGTTACACAGTCACTAGCTGGGCAAGTCGTGTATGGGATACATGACTTGACCATGACCCGAAGGGACTACACGTCGTGTCTAGTGGGCTACACATCATGTAGTCCAAATCACCGTGCACCAGTCTATCCTAGTCAACACCTGGTGTAAGAATTAAATACACCGCATGTCATTAATGCACACTGCTTGAGTAATTTCCGAATTACTCCTAATGCATTGAACACAAATACGATGTGTAAATCTGACTACAAGGCATGCATTCTTGTGTTATCTGGATAGAACCTTCGGTGCCTCCTGATGAGATCCTCAATTTAATTTTAATCATAAAATTATTCATTTATGTTAGATCTGAGATAAATGATAAGTGAGAAGCATATCTAGAAATTCAGATTAAAAGAAATATTAAACATGAATTTACAAACTAAATTATTAAAGAGTAAATCATAAATGAATTATTTAAATAATTATAAATGAAAACATGACCACTTTGATACCACTTGAAGTTTATGGGCACAGTGGAAGCATAGGATGGGCGTGTACCCAACTTTGAAAATTGTCATAATCGACGATTAATCCAGGAATAGTACGACCATGAATACCAGTATCCACAGAATTGAATCAAAGGTAAAAGACAAATGAGAGATCCTGAAACGGATAAGAGAGGATCGATATATTTTATTTATAAATAATTTAATTTAATTGTTGAATTAAATCCAAGGTGATTATTTCTTCATTTATTTGTTCAAACACGGTTCCGAGGTGAGGCTTCATTTTGATGTAGAATCCAAGGATATGAATCCTCTAGTAGTGATCCACACATTCTCCAAAAATCTTCAGACATCGTCGAAGGAGTCTCCAGGTTCTAGTGTAGAAGATCCTTGTGCTTGCGATGTCTTCCTTCGATCGCCTTGATAATAGCTTCCAAAGTTTTCTCCTTGATCAAGTGAAGGAGGATCTCTCTAATTCTTGAGATCATTCTTGGAGAGGGAATAATTCTCTTGGCTCGAGAGTTGTTCTCCAAGGATGTTGTTCACACAATGATTGGTTAGCCAGTCTAATGACCCCTTGGGTTAGATAGAGAATAATAACATAATGTGGAATTTAATTCACCATGTAATAATAAATAATTAGCACAGGCCCCGTTACATAATTTATTATTATTCCATGTGAAACCCCATGTCAAATAATTATAGAAATATTTTTATTTACATGACATGTAATTAACTTGCACGTTATATTTAAATATTATATAACAAAATAATATTCAATATTATTTCTCATTGGACCCATAACTTGGTCCTCCAATCCCCCACAATATTTATTGGGGCTTGGATAATGACTATTTATTTATTAAATAAATATAACTGCATTATTCACCAACAAATAAATACTCCATCCACAATATATTCTCTCAAATAAATAGTGACGAAATAAATGTGATCAGCCATACTTGAATAATTATTAAACCACAATTAGGAATAAAATTTATTCAACTTTTTAAATAAATAAATTATTTAACGGAGATACTGGCTACACATAGTGTATGACCCTTTAGGCCTCTTTCTCATTGGCATTAAGTAGGCTTGCCTAAAGTACAATATTACTGTCTAGAAACGGGTCAAGGAACCCAAGTGAATGAAGTTGATGTAACAATGACATGTCACCTAATACGAATGGTTACTGTGTAATATAATCCCTTTTTTCCGATATCTTCAATCAAGTGGGTTGCATGCAAGTGCCATCAACCCATGTGCTCAATTTCTCATTATTTGACTTCCCATAATTGAACTTTCCTAGAGAATACCATGTCTATAGACTTAGTTAGGCTACATTATTTCCATAAAAGGGCCTATTATATCTACTTTTTTAGAATTTAAAAATCCTTTCTTGAATTATTCGTTAATGTAGTATTACTCGTGACACACCCAACAAATCCCACCTCACCGCAAACATCTGTCATCATGGTTTTCGTCAATACATCTAAGTACGCGATTCATAATAACCATTAATAATAATATTAAAGTCTAAGTAATAGTACACAATTCCAAATATAGGAACATCCAATGAAACTTATGAATTTGGATTTTCAACTGACGGGTCTTGTTCTCATAATATCCTCCTGGATATTATCAAGGGCTCACACCATGAGAAGGCGCCTCAAAGTTTCATGAGTCCCCAACCCTAATAGCCTATATCATTTGTAAGGACCCAACCCCAATAGCCCAGAGCCGGTGCCTTATTTTATTACATTGGAATATAAACAAGGAATATGTATCCCAAAGGACCAAGTAGTTTAATAGATTTTGTAAATAAGATACATATATAAGTTTAACATTACATCATGAAGGGAAATACAACACTAATTTATTCTATTAGAAACACCCACACCTCTTAGATTATGCTTGCAATTCATTCATAATTTACTTCTCCATATCATGGGAAAATGAATCATAAGAAAGGGGTGATCTCAAATGCTCAGTAAGAGTAAGCAATATAGTGGAAGATAACATAAACATATACATTAGGAAAGGTGAATAATTGAAAACACACATCTTTATAAATAATAAACTTGAACACATTATGGAAGGAATATGAGCTGCTTAAATAATTCCATAATAAAACATAATCATGGGTATTCTACTAGTCAAATAACCACATGAACTTTCAATTACTGGATTAATAATGAGAGAAGTGCATATTTCTAACATCATAACCATATCGTCTAGGCCATGTGCCAATACCATAAATAATCATTTTGTCAAGGCCTTTTTCCAGGACTGTAGTTTGTATCATGAGACCTACCGATGCATCGAGGGGATATAGCGGGCCCCACCCATCACATAATAAGTCCAATTCATTTCTTATATGAGTGGGGATAAATATAAACAACTTATACATTAATATTGAAACTATCATATGAAATATAACTAACTTTCCTCAATCATTAAGCATAAAACACTGACCATTCCGAGTAATATGGTGAATGGTTTTAGGATAGATCATCCACAATAAAATTAGTCATAAAACATTAAATAAAATATGGTAGATGAAATAATAAATTATTAAACCCAATAATACATAAGAATCAACAATAATGTTGAATCATACGAAAACACTCTTATAAAATCATTAAGCAATTCTTGAGATAAATACTCTTTTATTTTGAAAAGAAGAGTTCTTTTGAAAAAATCTTTGTATAAAACCAGAAGTGAAGTAAGATAGTATTTTCATAATAAAATTTGTGATTTTATAAATATTGTGGTTTCCAAAAACATATTATAGAGTGCCCTTGAAAATAGGTAAGAATTTGAGAAACTCCCTTGAAACGAGCTTGTATTTCGGAAATAATTTTGAAAGTTACTTTTAAAACTGGTAACTCCTCATAAAATAAGGAATTATTATTGTTGGTAAACATATATATAACACTAAAACAGAATTTATGAGGAGTAAATAATAATACATAAGAATTTCATTGAGGTAATTAGACAATAAAAGTAACCAGAATGAAAATGGAAGTTCGGGTGGAAAAACCCTTACAACTTTGTAATCAATCGATTCATATGCCCCAAAATTAATAATATTAAAATGAAACATTGAATGACAAGAAAATAAATATATTAATGATATGTTACATCAATGGTCAGTATACATACACCATACACAAGTATTAGTAGTGAATACGGAAAATCTCACAAAAATGGAAGTGAGATGAAGAAACCCTTACCTTAAGTATGAATGTGTTCCGCTCTTGAACTTAAGGTCCTAGAATATGAAATTAGAATTATTAATAACTTATTTAAGAACCTATTAGATATGTATTTAGTTTATCGTAATTCTTTTTAGTTCATTTATTCCCTTATTTCTATTTTATTATATTGAATTTCATCGTTCCAGAGTGTTCATTTTCTTTATTTTCATAATCGGTTCACTTGTTATTAAGTAATGGAGTTCATGTGGAATGGATGAAAATATAAATAATTTAAATTAAATATTATTTATTAACATCTAGAAGTTTTAATGTTAATTTATATAATTTGGTTACATGGAAAGAGGATGAATCTTTAGATGAAATATTAAGGACGTTCACTTAGATTATTTTAGCAGTATTTTTGAAAATTAGGAACTATTTTGGTCATATGATTTAACAATATGTATGTATACTAGTTCATAAATATTAATTAGGTTATAATACATAAATTATAGTCTGTTTCAACCATTAAAATGGTTTCATGACCAGTAATGAAGGAGAAATTGAAGAACGAAACTTCGTCATCCACGAAGGTTGTAAATTGGAACCTCATGGATGTTGGTTTCGTTTATAAAATAAAAGAGAGAGAGAGAGTATGAATATTGATGATGGTTATTCTATTAACATGATATAATTATAGTATATATATTATAATAGATCTATCATGGTCATTTGGATAGAGGAGGTGAGGATAAGATAATAAAAGAAGAAAAATTGAAATGAAACTAAATGAAAAAGAAAGGTTCTTTACCGCTTGAAATAACCTCTTTGAGAACCTACTTAAGGGAAGGTATTTTGGTATTTTGGTAAAACCAAGAGATTCTTGGATGTGGGGAGTGACTAGGGAAGGTTATTTGAGCATAACTTTGTGGATATTCAAGTCTTAGAGGAGTGAATAGAAGATGGAGTGAGGGGGGTTTTATAGTGGAGGAGAGGAGGGTTTTCATAATTTTTTAATCATTAGTTTATTAATTTACCTCAAGACAAAAAATAATGATGATTACATGACCAAGAATAGTAATAAATGCATGTGAAGTAGAACAAAGTCTTCTTATGTCACTTATGATGTTATAAATAGTGTATTTAACTGATAATTTGTATATATGGTATTTTATCGTATTTCATTGTTCATAAAAAATTCGAGTATTTCAGAAAAATACAAAAAATTCACCCTAACCATTTTTCGATATGTAGAATAAAAAAATGAAATACATTTTTTCAAAAATAATTTTCTAAATAGTATTAATTTAATATTTAATTAAAATCATAATTTATTCTAAAAAAACTGTTTTAAAACATTTATTTACTTATTCCAAAACATAGGTATATCGTACTTCCACTTTAATATTATTTATTTACTATCATAGGCAAGGATAATATTCATTAGGGTATATCAATATTCATAAGGGTATGTTACTCTTCATAAGGGTAGGTTACTATTCACCAAAAATTATGTTTTTCTTATCAGAATCCAAATAACTTACTGATCAAAACCGTGTATGTCAGATTTTCAAAATTTGCATCACAAAAGTGAAAAACTTATGTTTACTTGGATAGGTTATAAGAAAGTGGTGTTTTTAGAGACTGAGTGATCCCTGAATTCTATAATAAATATATTTGTAAATTCTATGGGTGTTACATCATTTGTATCCCTTCAAATGATATCATCCAACAATAAAACATATATTCAAGAATAATGTTATTGCACTTTCGGGTTCTCATCATAATAGGGATATGCTATGACCTTTTAATGAAACAACTATTCTTAGGACATTATCATATACTATTTCATGTATAAGAACAATCATGATGTGATAAGTAGTTTTTTAATATTAATCCAATGAAAAAAGGTTTATCATAAAGTACAATGAAACTGGTTTCTAGGGCACATAATCCAATACTGGATATGTTTATTATAGACATGTATCTGTGTGGAGCTGACAATGAATTTATTTATGGTATTTATCATGGTATTTCCTTTTTGGTATTAATTTGTGGTATTATTTGTTGGTATTACTTCTTGTTATTTCCTTCATGGTATTTCCTTTGTGGTATTTCTTTGTGGTATTCCTTTTTGGTTTCAGGGTGTCCTACTGAGTATTATTTTAGTCACCCCTACACGGGATTTGCCTGCATGTGTCATGTCTTGTGTAGATTATCAACTCTTCGAAGGAGTCCTAGGAAGACTAGGACCTGGTAGTGCCTTGTGAGATCAGACAGGCCAAGGCGTGTTTTGACAGCTTCGCCCATGATATCCCTAGTACCTCATACTTTATATGTTGGACTTGTGGATGTAGACTCTTTTATTTTGGTGGGATTGTTTTTTCCTTATTTAATTTATAGTACTTTCATCGTTGTACTATGGTTGTGGGATATAGTGGTTTGCATTAATTTCTTTACTTAGCACTTTTACATTTCAGTATTTGTGGCTTGGAGATTTGTGTGTGAGGACATGTACTTAGGTAAATGCATCCCATTTGTGGGATATGCCTACTCGGTGCTAGTCACCAGCCCCTAGCCTTTTGGAGGTGTGCTTGGTGTAGTCATGACACGGGCCCCTCTGGGATAGTTCATGACATTAACTATGAAATTTTTGGATTTGTGAATTTGATAATCAACTAATGTAATTAATTAACAAGTTATTGAGATGGTTGAACCTGAATAATTAATGGTGGAATTAATTAATGGGGTTGGTTGGGATTATGAAATTATGATTTTGGATAAATAATTTTTGAATTAATTAATCCAAGATAGAGACGGTTGAGATTGAATAATTAATTGATGAATTAATTATCGCTGTATTAAAGTTTTTGAATGGGGATAATTAATTATAGAATCAATTATTAGAGTTAATAAGATTATTAAATTGATTGACATGGAAGAATTAATTGGGGTGATTGATTTAACGGAGATATAACAATTAATTGATGAATTAAATGGAATTATTAAATAAATTGACATTTAACAATTAATTGATGAATTAATTAGGGTTATTAGATTTTTTATGTTGAGAATAATTAATTTTTTAATTAAAGTGTTTTTTTAATTGTTAAATTAAATAACAGGATTGAGTTAGATTAATTAATTGTTGAGATTAATTAATGGAATTGACATGGAAAATTAATTGGGTAATTAATTGAATGGGTTGAGTTATATTAATTAATTTTGGAATTAATTAATGTAAATGACTTAGATTAATTAATTAAGGAATTAATTAATGGATGTAATGTTATTATTTTAGATTTGGATTAATTAATTTTAAAATTTAATAATGGGGATTGTTGTGATGGTGAAGTGGAATAATTAGATTAATTAATTGGTAAATTAATTAATGTGAATTATTGGGATATTGAATCAATAACATTTAATAATTAATTATCAAATTTATTATGAAAAAATGATATTTGTAAGTTGGATAATTAATTGTTTAATTAATGTTGAGATATTGAAATTGATTATTCAAGATAATTAATTATAGAATTAATTATGAGTTATTGAGATTGTGAATGATTAATTAATTTTTGAATCAATTAATGGGAATTGATGTTTTTAATTAATTGTTGAATTAATTAATGGGTTTGGATTTATTTATTTATTTATTAATTAATAATTGATAAATATGGTGTTAGACATGATGATATGATCCCTTGATAATGATATTAATGCATGGTTGAACTGAGTAATTAATTGTGAAATTAATTAGAGGATATGGATGATATTTTTTGAGATAATTAATTGTGGAGTTAATTATGAGATTTTGAGTTTATGGATATTGATTAATTAATTGATGAATTAATTGATGGTATTGATGTTTTTTTAGAATAATGTGACCCATGGATTGGAAAAAACAAAATCCATGGACTGAGAAAATTTTATTAAACAAGAAAACACACACAACCCCAAAGTCAAGGATTACAAGACACAAAGTGCCCAAATAGAGCACCAGCTTCCTGAAATTTCAGTCAAATTCAAGATCAGCATATAAGAAAACTAACCAAACTTGGGTCATCTGGACATCAACTTTCCACGAGCCGACCATGAAGTCTTTAATGATCATGTTATCCAAGACAAAGCCTTCAAATATCAATTTTTGTTTCGAACTCTTCCATGAGGAGCTCCCCCCTCTTAGATGTCTCCCTCGGGTCCACACTGTGGAATTATCTCTTGCCTTTTTCAATGGAGCATGAGCAGCAAATGTCAAACTGGATCCCTCCTATTTATGCTCATCATTGACAACATCCCTTGCATCGACAGGAGAAGAAGGGGCATCGAGAGTATATACATTCTTTTGGATGGTAAACATCACATCCTGCTAAAAAATCTGAATTTACCACATTAGTCTGCAGAGTGTAATCATGTTATTTGGAAACATTAACCTTCTTTAGCTTAGTGTCATAAGTGTCAACACCCTTTGTATCAGAAATGCTGCAAAAAAAAATCCAGCATTAGCGCACACAGATCCTGCTACATCAGAGATAACAGCAGAATCCTATAAATTCAAAGCCATAGTAGCACCCTTAAAAAGATGAAACAACTCCACCTAGGATGAATCAAACCAACAAAGTAAATCACCCAAAATCATGATGTCCAGCACATTCACAGTCAGGTTCAGCTCCATGTAAACTCAGTATCTTCGAATCCTTTGATGTCCAATCCATTGCCATTAAGTGACAAGAACCAGCCATGAGAAAAAATTTCATGGTGATTTGTTTTCCAGATTCTGCAAGCTCTACAAGATATGATTTAGTCATTATGGGGATATGTTTTGAACTCCTTACCTTTAAAGCAGTATCTGTGATTTTTCCAGATTTAGGGGGTCTCCCTACTTTCCTTTTCAAGCATCGAGGACCTCTGGATCCTTGAAGCAGGTCATCAATGTTTACAGCTTCTGGTATCCCACGTGTACTGGACACAATCAATGTGTCCAGATTTCTGTGAACAGTGGAAGAAATACTTGCTGGATTTGTAACATTACTTTTGGAAACAGAATCATATGAAGAAATTTTACCAGAACTTGAAGTAATAAAAGTGTTCTGAATGTCTTGATCATCAGAAAAAATGCTAGAATCAACCCCTAGAACAGGAGCAAAATCGTTGAATATGCAGATCTATCCAGATTTGATAGCAGTAGGAAGATCATGTTTAGATACATTTTCATTCGAAGAATTTTTAAGATTTAAACCTGCTACTTCAGAATATGAATCATTTTGGATAGAATTCAATAAATTAGCATCCTCCTTATCATCCTGTAAGGATACCACAAGATCAAGGATATCATTGTAAAAATCCTGAAATAACTGATTCTCCTCATCTTCATTCTGTGAGACTGTAACCAGATTACAAACATCATAATAAATATCAATAAATAATTCACAATCCTCCTTACAAACCCATTCAGTAACTGGGTTACCAGATTGGATAACCTTGGGTGTTGGATCCAGAATATGCTCTTCCTCCTATGCTATATCATCCCATGACACTTTTAGAGATGAGGAAGGAGCAAAGTGAATGGATGTGGGAACTGTTTTAGTAGAATGATCACTTTGCGTTTGGACCGGGAGGACCACTTAGTTTTTCAGAATTCCTTTTTTCTCAATAAAGATAGCTTTGTTCTTTTTGATCCTGTTAACTTCAGTCCGTTCTGAAGCTCTAGGTGAAGCTTTAGAATTTCTTTGAATCATCCTATAGTTAGAAACAGTATGCCCCACGATTTTTCAGACATCAAAAAAATATGGAACATTATCATATTCCAATATAATATCTGACTTGAATCCATTAGCATTAAACTGAATACAATTAGGTCTTTTGATTTCCAAATTGTTGTCCATAAGGATTCTAGCAAAGAAACCAATTTCACCATCCAGGGTACGCTGGTCCAACCTAATTGGAGTTCCGAGACATGAAGCAATATCATTTAGAATTCTAGGATGCCAATACACCCAGTTTAATCCATGCAACCTTACCCAAATTTGAGCATTCTATTGCTTGAAAGTGAAAGGATTAAAATTGAAATTCCATTCAGATAATCTCAGGACTCCAGGTTTGAGTTAAAGATTTCCCAAATTCCAAAACGAATTCAAAGAATCAATAGAATTGATTATGATGTAAAAATACCCTTTACCAATTGAGATTAATTTCCAATCCCTCATACCCCAATAGTGTGAAATTCTATTTTTGAGATCAGCATAAGACCAAGGTTTATCCCATTTTGAGTAAATCATACGACCAAGTATGGAGAACTTACATAAATCAAGACTTTACTGCAATACATCCAGATCAGCAACCACTGAAAACCTACCATTCTCTAACCTGGTGATGTTTGGGGATTTAGATGAATCCTCCTTTGTAGGATTTAAAGAGCCAGAAAGAGCCCCCACAAAAGACAGACTCTTTCTTCGAAAATTCAAAGAATCCTGAGAGCCCGAGGGCTTGAAATCTTCCTTCAAGACATGACGATTATCCTTGAAGGCCAATTTCCACTCTGGGTTGAATGATTCCATAGAGAAACTTAAGTGAGTAGAACAAAAAGCTCCAAATCTCCATTTTTGCGAAGGGGAGTCAAGGATTTCTTGCTCCTACTCGGTTTCTTGCTCCTATTCCGTTTCGCCATCCTTATGACCATCTTGATGGTATTGATGTAATTAATTAATTTGGTAATTAATTAAGGGTATTTATGTGACAAACTAATTGTTTAATTAGTAATGAAATTGGTGGATAATTAAATGTTTTGTTAATTATCTAATTATTGAATTATAAATTGTGAATAATTAATTGGGGAATTAATTATCGTATGCTGAGTTGTGAGATGATTAATTAATTGTTATATTAATTAATGGAGCTTATATAGTTAATTAATTGATAAATTAATTAACATAGTTGAAGTGACCAATTAATTGATGAATTAATTGAGGGGATTATTATGATTAATTAATTGTGGAAATTAATTAATGAAATTGATGTGATTAATTAATCATTGGATTAATTAATAGAAATGGGTTATGATTAATTAATTGGTGAATTAATTAATGGAATGGATGTAGTAAATTAATTGTTGAATTAATTAACTGAGATGAAATGACACATTAATTGTTGAATTAATTGAAGGGTTAGATATGATTAATTAATTTGTGAATTAATTAATAGAAAGTTTGGTGAAATTAGAAATTGTTTTGATAATGTTGGAAAGGAGTAACACATGGGATAACTGGGGTATGAGAATGATATTAAAGGGAGATGACTGAGAGAGCTTCTAATATTGTTTACTTAATGACCATGTGAGCCTTAAGGGAAAAAGTATGACAACCCTGCTTTTATTACAAACTTAAACATGATTTACTACATAAAACTTCACTTGATACAACAAAGAATATAGAGAGGTTTAGTGTCTTTGGGGCTTAGGACCATTACATAAAAACTTAAAACATGAAATACAACATCTTTATTGAAAACTTCCTTTACATGACCACTACATTCCCTCGTACTTAGCATTGCATGGGATAACCTGAGGACATGCATAAGAAAAGGGTGAGCTATAAAGCCCAGTAAGGGAGTACACATGGAATAACATGAGGAGTAAAATAAATGTTAGACAATAGGCATATCAATAGATCATACAAGAAACATGAACATAAAGGCATGATAAATCATGATAATCATAACATGGAAATGTGGCAACAACACTTAACATGGAATTAGCATGAGCCAAGGCTCATTGCACATGGAGCATGAGTAAATACTCATTGCACATAAAGCACAAGTAAACCCTCGTTGAACTTGAATTATCATGAGTCAACACTCATTTCACATGATGTATCATGATACTATACTTTACCCAATGCATTGGAGCTCTATAAGGGCACACCCTTCTTAAACATTTCATTTCATGCATAAGTGTGCCACATGGATCATAAAACATGGATTCATAAAACACAATAATTTATTCTAAGATAAAGTAATGTGTAATTCATACATGAAACTTTACAATCAATAAGTAAATGTGCATAAAGGTGAATACCCTTGATGGAGAAATGGGCATGGTATTCACTACACAATGACATTGGCTTAGAAAATCGGTGTGATTTCGGCAGCGTAACGGCGTGGCATAAGAATTCATAAAAGTGGTTGATGCGAGAGAAAGGGGTTCCTCATCATATTTACTTGTAATGTACAGTAAGTAGGTCATATAGATACATGTACCAACAATTGTAATGGAATTTAGATTCATGATACAAAATTATTGCTTGAATGTAAAAGAAGAGAGAGAAATTCCTTTCAGAATTTCGGCATAGTAACGGGTGTATATGGGAGGAATTTAATGAGAGATAAAGGGGTCTCCCATCATTCAAACAATAATAGGGTAGTATGGGGGAGGTGAGAAACCATACCCCAACATTCATAATTGAAATTAAAAGGGCAATACAACTTAAAGAAAATTGACAAAAATTAGAAAGGAAGAAAAAACCCTTACTTGGAAGTGTGCTTCCCAAGGCTAGAGAGAGGATTGTGAGAGGCTTCTTGGGAGCTTGGGGCACCTTGGGAGGATTCTAGAGAGAGTAGGGTATAGGTTGGACGAACTCCAAAGGCTTTGAGTGAGGAGGAAGTGGGATCTTGGGTGGGTTTATATAGGAAAGGTGAGGGAATTCTTTATTATTTAGGTTTGGGACCCCTTATATTAAATTAATCCAAACCACAAACCATACCATAGTTTTTGCCCATGGTTTTTTGAAAAGAGAAGAGGAAAACAATATTTTATAAGGAAAAAGTCCTAACTTCTTAAAATATTATGGTTGCTTATGTGGAGGTGAGTCACACTCCCATGGAAATTAATTTAAAAAGTAAAGGTGTTGAATAAGTCTTGAGGGGTCGATTAATGCTTTGAAAAGTAAGTTAAACAAACCCAAAATCACATTATTTTAATGTTAAAACATATATTGGCCGAACATAAAGATTATAGTATTTTATTACATCAATATTGGGTCATTATGATGTCATAAAACATATTATATATTTAAACGGTATTTAATTTTTACTCAAAAATTTAAATGTCTCAAAAAATTATGAAAAATTCACCGTTGGATAATTTAGACGTACTGATTCCAAAAATAACATTTATTTTATCTAAATAATTTTCTATATATGTTAATTATCACTTTTAAAATAAAAACTGACATTTATAAAAAATTCACAGGTTTGGACAGAAATGGCTTTCAAACCTTAATAAAAATTATAATTGCATTCATAAAATTATAAGATCATTTATATTTAATAGAAATTAATTTAATAATAATAATGATAATATTTTATTAAAATATTATTTAATTCAAAAATCCCTTAATTTAATAAAATATAATTCTTAGTTAAATAATAACTAAAAACACTATTTGTACTTTAAAAACTATTTACAATGTATCAAAAATGACTAGAAATTATATTCATTATTATATACAAATAAATAATGTACATGAAAATAGTACTACTTATTTGTTACATAACCCCTTAAAACAGCTGCATAAGACCTAAGGGTAAGATGTGCGATGGTGACAAACTCTTGGGGTGGCTCGGATAGCATCGCTCAAGTGGTAATTTCAATCAACTTCCACTTTTCCCATAGACGGTCACATTCGAGCTTGACAAGATGAAGCTAAGCTTGGGCTTGGTCAAGGGTGAAGCCCAAAGATGCCAACTCTTTTCCGAGCTTCGAAAAATGGGCTTCGTACGGAGCAATTCTACTGGACGAGGCCATCGCTTCTTTTGTCGAAGTAAAATTGGATGTGTTAAAGCCCTATATTTATACTAATCATGTGATCATTGTTCAACAGATATATTAGAAACGGTCAAAATTCTTAACATAAAACCAATGAAGTTGACATTTTATATAACCATGAAGAGACATTTAATTAGACCAAGAGGGATTTCCATTAATGAAACTTTGGGTCGTTACAAAAAGACTATGTCAGATTCTAATTTTTTGTTAAAGGACCATGTGATACTTCAAGGGGAAAATAATGTGAGAGATTTCCCATTTTTCCTTGGAAGAATTTATGCTTCATTTTATATTACTCACTTTAGACCCTTGTGGTTAGAGCCCATAGTACACATTACTCATGCCAGACTGATTTTCATGTTTTATGTATTTGATAAATGAAATATGATTTACGATAATGAATGGGGACATAAACATTAAGATTTATTATATACCATGGGGATATATTAGACTTTATCATGGGCTAAAGTAGGTATTATGATTCGGTTATCTACAGGAACCCAAGGAAATATGTTGTTAAATACAGAGAAATTGAATAAATGTAAATTGTTTACTTTATTACTTGTATTTTATTCTTTATACAACTTCATACATTATTATTGATTGGATTTGTTTTAGACACCATTGGTGGTGGAATACTGAGTTATAATCACAGCCAACTCAAGCCGTCTAATCATTACCTGAATAGACTTTCTGTTTTCTGGAAATGTTAAGGGAAAATGCCTTATGTTAGATGGATGAGTTGGGGTTGGAGAATGGATGAGAGAACTAGACATGGTTCAGGACTCGATTGGAGGAGTTTTAGGTGCCTTTTTTTATTTTTAGTTTAATTTTAGACACTTTTTCATTACATTGGAATAACATGTTTCCCCTTTTAGTTGAGTTCTGCATTTCCTATTTTTGTTATCCCATGACATTGGTACTGTTTATGATTATATATGATTCTACTATTATTTATCTATTTCTACTATTGTATTACTCTGATAAAAGAGGGTATAGTTTACCGATGATCGATATTAGACCCTCGCTGCTAGTTGGTAGCCTCTGGCATACGGGGAGGCCTTCTTGAGGTCATGTGGTGGTCCGGATCAGGGCACCGTTGCATGGAAATCGGGACGAGATGCTACAAAGTGGTATCAAAGGCATGATTTATTTTGTTCTTATTTTGTCTTATTATTTGGGAAAGGTATACAGGAGACTAGTAAGAGTTGGGGCTTGGTTATGGGCTCGTGCATGGGAGTAGCTACCCCATTTATGAGGGAGAACCCAAGTACCTTGGGTGAGATTGTTGTTATTGTTGTTTTTGTTACAATTGAGTGTTATTTCACCTTGGGGGACACACTTGTCGTGTGATGTGATTATTTTTTTTGGTATTTTTTGAGATTGAATCTAGGACCAAAATTGTAAGATAGTTGATTCTTTATGCATCATTCTAGGCACTTAGTATTATTTTGTGACATGAATCATTAAAGACACGCACAGAAAAATGAGTTTTGGGTCTGTTTTTGAACATGAATTGTTTTTCCTTGCCTGTGAAATTGAACTAAAAATAGTGCCTAACATGAAATAGATAAATATTGTAAAATGATTCAAGATGAGAATAAATAGGTTTATAAATAATAAAAATTGAATAATGATAATGTGTTTACCCTTGTTAACCAGGACCTAGGTGTAGGATGGTTAAGGGTAGTGATAGTGCCTCGGTTTTGAGAGTGTGGTAGCATAAAGTGGGAAAAAATTGATATGGTTTTGTGTAAATAACTCTTAACTATGATAAATGGTTCAAAATAAAAATCCTTTATCTTGTTTATTTGAAGCCTATTGTGGATATTTTGGATAGTGAGAATGCCCTAGTTTGAGAACTCGGTTATGGGTTGTGTGAATGACTGTCTGGTTTTGGATTAGTGTGGTGAGATTATTGCTGGTAAGGGAATCCCAACACTTTTAACAGGATAAGGTGTTTCTATAGTGGGAGGTAACATCAATAATGAAGGATTTTTGGTGGTGTTTAATGACGAATTATTAGTGTACTTTTAATTAGTGATAATCATGTCCCCTACCTTAATATTGTTCTGGGTACACTAAGAAATATCTAGCTTTATGCCTAGCTACCTAAATGTATTTTTTTGGATATAGTGACCCTTAGAGGTTGTGCTTATGAAGCGGTATATGTGGAGTTGGATGGTGTGGGGTACGCCATCGATAATTTACAGATCAGGTTCCCAGGATTGAATGGAGGTTGATAAAAACCATTTTGGTTGAGTTTCTTGAAAAAGTGGTGTTAAAAATTCTCCAAAGGTGGGGAGTGAAGTTTCATTAGTAGATGTGTGGAGAAAGACCAATGTGAAATTCAAATGAGGAAACTATAAGTTTCATGTTTACATTTATTGGAGAAAGTTTGGGTGGTCCTTGGATGTGATGGATATATGTCCTTTCCATGCTATTTTGATGGAAAGGATGAGTACCAATACTAGATTGTGTTCTTATGGTTGTTGCAAACAATGTGTTGGGAAAGGTGTCAGGTATTTTTTGGAAGTTGATCTTGAGACCTATGTGTCCTTTTAGGAGAACTCGACACACGTTTTGGGTTACTATGTAAAGGTGTTGTGGGAAAACATTGTGCCGATTGTTCGTATGCTGTGGAAACTTGGAAATGTGCAGGAGGAAATGTGGGAGAGAGAAGAGGATGTGCAGGATCAGTGCTATGATCCTTTTTACTCTTAATTATATAGATTCATGGGAGTACAGATCGAGGAAGAGTTGTTATAAGGTGAGGATATTAAAAGAACCTGATTTTTCTTAGAGATTTTTGGGATTGCATCTAGAGGGAGAGCTATTATAAGGTGGGAAGATTGTAATATCCTATCTTTTTCTAGGTGTGAACCCTTTTAATTTTTTTGCGGAAGTCCATGTGAATTTATTTCATGGCTTAAATTAATTATCAACCTCAAAAGTAGACTACACACCCTGTAACTTTCTTTCACCATGTGTTAACATGTCATGAAATTAGATTACACTACATGTAATTAGATTACACCACATCTAATATTACACCCCATGTAATTTTATTACACCACATGTAATATTACACCACATGTAATCTTTAATTAATGGTTTGAAAGTATTTCCTCAGGAAAAGGGGAAATTGGTTACAAATCATTACACGATGTGAAATGAGGATTCACATCCTCTAATTATCACAAGTAACTTTTCAAAAAATGTGTATCTAGCATCGTGCGAACCTCTGGACACTTTTTTCTTTACTAAAAATGCACCACACACCACCATTTTCAACCTAAGAAGTCCCGCTCACTTCCACCTTGGACCGAAACTCCCACACCACTACCACAAAAACAGTTTTTCTCAGCGCTAACCTTTATCAGCGCTAAAGAAAAAGCACTGATAAAGGGTCCCTTTATCAGCGCTAAAAAACCGCTGATAAAGGTACCCCTTTATCAGCACTTTTTTTAGCGCTGATAAAGGCACCCCCTTTATCAGCATTTTTTTAGCGCTCATAAAGGGACACCCTTTATCATCACTTTTTTAGTAGCGCTGATAAATGATCGACTTCAAAAAAAAAATAATTAAAAATAATATATTAATATATAAATATATAAAAATAGTTATATTGATATAAATATAATATATTATTTTAAATATATTTTGTATAAGTATAAATATACATTTACACTTAATATACTTAATATATAAGATATTTAGTGAAAATGGATTATAAAAAAATTTAAATTTTTTTAATTAATAATTTCTAATTACTATGGAGTAATACTCATTTAATAACAATTTGAAGACTAAAAAAATAAAAATAAAATAAAAAATCGATCCAAAATATGTTAAAAATGCAACTCGAACTTCAAACAACCATAACTTTTGATCTGGGTGTCCGTTTGAACTCTACCACATATCAAATCAAATCCTGCAACGAGCTCTACGTCACTATGACATCAAGGGACCCCAGTAAAGGTTTTTTCAAGGCCAAAAGAGGCCCAGAAGGCCTCCAAAACTGAGTTTTTAGTCGGGGTATCCCGATTTTGTAACATTTTGTGGATTTTCAGCCAAGTTTAAGCGGGTATTATTGGCTTTTTTTGGTGGGGACTGAATTTATTCCAAGGTATTACATTCATATTGATATTATGTCTTTGAAATGTCCTCGTTTTTTATAATGCACTTCTATTTATAATCAAATATATAATAATATATACATATTTTTTATATATTCACACCTAAAAATTTAATTATAAATATAAATAATAAAATATATTTACATATAAAATATATTAGCTTTAACTAAATAATAACTAATATCTATTTTATTTAAAATACAAATATATGAATATTTATATACCTATATATCAATATAACTATATATATATATTAATCTAACTATATATATATTTATTAATATAACTACATATATATATTAATATTACAATAAATATATATATTAATATCACTATAAATATATATATTAATATCACTATAAATATATATATTAATATAACTATATATATATATAACTATATATATATATATTACTATACGAATAAATATAACTAAATATATATATATATAGATATATATTAATATAACTATATATATATATATATTAATATAACTATATATATTAATATAACTATATATATAAATATATTAATATAAATATATATTACTATACGAATAAATATAACTATATATATATATTAATATAACTACATATATATATATTAATATAAATATATATTACCATACGAATAAATATAACTATATATATATATATATATAGATATCATGAAATGGAAAACAAATCAAAATAGAGGAGTGGTAAGGGCTTAGGCGCGCAAGGGGGAGGTCTCGAGTTCAAATCCTGGTGGAGGTAGGGGCGCGCACGCATGGGGGAATATGGGAGAAAGCGCTGATAAAGGGTGGAGGGGGTGTGTAGGGCGTTGTAGGGAGTTGGAAAATTATTGTAGGGGGGGGGGCTCAAGCTCTATAAAAGCCCCCCCGATTGGCAGTATTTTGTTTTAATTTTGTTTTAATTTTTTTAACTTTTATCCGCACTTTTTTAAAAGCGCTGATAAAAGGGGTCCTTTATCAGTGCTAAAATGAAAACGCTGATAAAGGAAGCGCTGATAAAGGGGTCTTTTATCAGCACTAAAACAAAGCGCTGATAAAGGGGACCCCCCCTTTATCTTCTCCGACTTTAACAGCGCTTTTCTAGCGCTGTTAAAGGACATTTTTATCACTGATAAAAGACATATTTTTAGTAGTGAACACACTTCAATCTTCAACCGAAGACCCTCCATGCACCTCTACCATGGTCCAAAGCTCCTCTGCAATGCTTTGGCCTTGGACTAAAAACTCCCACATGTACCCAATCTGCATCTGAATACCCTTTGTGCACCTCCTAGGTATGGGTGTTCTTATCATTTATATTTATCTCCCTTCTTCTCCTCTTCCTAGATAAAAGAAAGATGTTTATCCACTATTGGATCTAGATCTAGATTTTTTGAATCTATACCAAGGCTTGTTGGATATAGATCTAGATTTGTTAAATATAGATATAGGATTGTTGGATTCAGATCTAGATTTCAGAGATCTTATTTCATTTAAATGTGGATTTAGGTTTCAGATCTAGACCATGTTCATCATCACATTATCGGTTGATCTGCTTCAAACTGGGATTATCCGTTGGCAAGCACTCATCACCGTTCATATGGTAGGTGGTCTAAAATTCAAATCCCACAGTCATAATTTTGATTATGTATATGGAAGTTCTAGAATTGATAGATCTATTTTGAAGTCTTATTTCCAAATAGAATTAATTAATTTGGTGAATTAATTAATTATAGAATTTTAAAATTATGAGATTTAAGGATCATTGAATGAGATAATTACTTAGAGGATTAACTATGACCTGCCTTTCAGACCTATGTGTTTACACTGTGTGTGCGTGTTTAAAGTAATTATACCCCTAGGTATAAAATATAATTATTATGAGATTTTGGGATTTTTGAATTTGATAATTAATTGTGGGAATTAATTAAAGAGTTATTGAGATGGTTGAACCCAATTAATTAATGGTATAATTAATTAATGGGAATGGTTGGGATTTTGAAATTGTGATTTTGGATAAATAATTATTGAATTAATTATGCAAAGATAGAGACTGTTGAGATTGAGTACTTAATTGATGAATTAATTATTGTTGTATTGAATTTTTTTAATGGGGATAATTAATTTTAGAAATAATTACTAGAGTTGTTATGATTATTAAATTAATTGATGTGGAATAATTAATTGAGGAATTAATTGGGGTGATTTATTTAATGGAAATAGAACAATTAATTGATGAATTAATTGGGGTTATTGAATTAATTAACAAGGAACAATTAATTTATGAATTATTTAGGGTTATTGGATTGTTTATGTTAGGAATACTTAATTATTGAATTAATTAATGGTAGAATTGTTGTTATTTAATTTCTGAATTAAATAATGGTATTGAGTTAGATTAATTAATTTTTTAAATTAATTAATGGAATTGACATGGAAAATTAATTAGGGAATTAATTGAAGGGTTTGATTTAGATTAGTTAATTTAGAAATTAATTAATGTAGAATATTTGGATTAATTAATTGGGAAATTAATTATTTGATGTAATGTTCTAATTTCTGAGTTGGATTAATTAACTGGAGAATTAATTAATGTAGATTGTTTTGATGGTGCAATTGAAGAATTAGATTAATTAATTATAAAATTAATTAATGTTTATTGTTGGGATATTTAATTGATAAGATTTAATAATTAATTATTGAATTAATTATGGGACAATGATATTTGTAAGTTGGATAATTAATTGTTGAATTAATGATGGGACATTGAAATAGATGATTAGATATAATTAATTGTATAATTAATTATGAGTTATTGAGAATGTGAATGGTTAATTAATTATTGAATTAATTAATGGGAATGGATGTTATTAATTAATTATCGAATTAATTAATGGGATTGGATTAATTAATTAATTAATTATTGATAGATAAATGGGGTGTTATACATGATTATATACACCCATGATAATGATATAAATTCATGGTTGAACTGAGTAATTAATTTTGGAATTAATTATAGGATATAGATGATACTTTTTGAGATAATTAATTATGTAATTAATTATGGGATTTTGTGTTTATGAATATTGATTAATTAATTGATGAATTAATTAATGGGATTGATGTACTTAATTAATTAGTGAATTAATTAAGGGTATTTATGTGACAAACTAATTGTTGAATTATTAATGGAATTGAGGGATAATTATTTGTTGAGTTAATTATCAATTTATTGAATTATAAATTTTAAATAAATAATTGGTAAATTAGTTATTGGATGTAGAGTTGTGAAATGATTAATTAATTTTTGAATTAACTAATAGACCTTATATGGTTAATTAATTGTTGAATTAACTAATGAAGTTGAAGTGACAAAGTAATTGATGAATTAATTGAAGGGATTTTTATGATCAATTAATTGTGGAAATTAAATAATGAAATTTTTGTGATTAATTAATTGTTGGATAAATTAATAGAAAGGGGTTATGATTAATTAATTTGTGAATTAATTAATGGAATAAATTAGTTAATTAATTATTTAATTAATTAATAGGGATGAAAAGACTTATTAATTGTTGAATGAATTGAAGGGTTAGATATGATTAATTAATTTTTGAATTAATTAATGGAATGTTTGGGGAAATGGGAAATTGTTTTGATAATGTTGGAATGGAGTAGTACATGGGATAATTGGGGTGTGGGATTGATATTAAAGGGATAAGACCGAGATAGATTCTAATATTATTTACTGAAGGACTGTGTGAGCCTTAAGGGAAGAAGATTGTGTGAGTTTCTAATTGTTTGTTTAAGAACCATTTGAGCCATTGAGGGGAAAATACCGTGAGAGATTTCTTTTTTTTCTAGGAATAATTTATGCTTCATTTTTTATTACTTACTTTAGACCCTAGAGGTTAGAGTCCATAGTGCACATTACTCATGCCCGACTGATTTACATGTTTTATGTATTTGATAAATTACATATCAATTATGTTAATTAATAGTAACATGGAAATTTAGATTTTTGATATACCATGGGGATATATCAAACTATGACATGGGTCGAAGCAAGTATTGTGATTCGGGTGTCCATAAGAAGCTGGGGAAATATGTGGTTAAATAAAGAGAAATCAAATAAATGTAAACTGTTTACTTTATTACTTTTATTTTACTCTTTATACAACCACGTACCCTATTATTTACTAGATTTGTTTTAGACACCATTGGTGGTGGACAACTGAGTTGCACTCACACCCTACTCATGCTGCCTGATTGGTATACAAATAGACTTTGTGTTTTCTGAATATGTTAAGGGGAAAGGTCTTATGTTAGATGGTTGAGTTGGGGATGAATCATGGATGAAGGAACCGGATGTGGTTCGGGACCCGCTTTTTGGAGTTTTTAGTGTATTTATTTACTTTCAGTTGCAATTTAGACACTTTTACACTTACATTAGCATAACATGTTTCCCATTTCATTTGATTACTATATCTTCTATTTTGGTTATCTCGTGACATTGGCACTGTTTATGATTATATATGGTTCCGCTATTATTTATCTATTTCTGCTGGTTTATTACTCTAATAAAAGAGGGTATAGTCTCCCCACGATCGATATTAGACCCTCTATTCTAGTTAGTAACCTATAGTATTCAGGGAGGCTCACCTGAGGTCATGTGGCGGTCCAGATCAGAGCACCATTGCATGGAACTTAGGCCAGGACTTTACAAAATGGTATCAAAGGTAGTTTTTTACTACTTTTTTTGGAAATGTATATAGGAGGCTAGGAAGAGTTGGGACTTGGTTTTGAGATCATGTATGAGAGTATCTACCCCATTTATGGGAGAGAACCGAAGTACCCAGGGTGGGATTTTTGTTATTGCGGTTTACTATTACAATTGAATGTTATTTCACCTTAGGTGACCACCTTGTTGTGTGATGTGATTATTGTTTTTGAGATTTATTGAGATTGACTCATGGACCTAAATGGCATGCAAGTTGAGTATGCATGAATCATTCTAGTCACCCAAGAATATTTTGTGATATACATCATTATAGGAAAACACGAGAAAATGTGTTTTGGGTTAGTTGTTGAACATGGGATGTTTTTCCTTACTTGTGAAATTGAACTAAAAATAGTGCCTAACATGAAATTGAGAAATATTATAAAATGATTCAAGATGAGAATAAATGGGTTTCTAAATGATAAAAACCAAATAATTATTATTTATTTACCCTTGTTAACCTAGACCTATGTGTAGGATGGTTAAGGGTAGTGATAGTGCCTTGGTTTTGTCCGTGTGGCCAGATAAAGTGGGAAAGACTTGATATGGTTTTGTATAAATCCCTCTTAACTATGCTAAATGTTGTAAAATAAAAATCCACCATTTTGTTTCTTTGAACCTTGATGTCAGTAGTTTGTGTAGTGATAATTCCATAGTTTGAGAACTCGATTATGGGTTGTGTGAATGACTGTCTGGTTTTGGGTTAGTGTGGTGAGATGATTGGGGGCAGGGAAGTCTGAGACTTTTGATAGGTTAAGTCGTTTCTTTAGTGGGAGGAAACATATGTAATGAAGGATTTGTGGTGGTGTTCATAGATGAATTTTTAGTGTACTTTTAATTAGTGGTGATCATGTCCCCTACCTTAACATCGTTCATGGTACATTGATAAATATATGGATTTACGCCTAGCTACCTAAATGTGTTTTGTTGGATATAGGGACCCTTAGAGGTTCCAATTATGATGTGGTATATGTGGATTTGGATGGTGTGAGGTACAACATCAACAATTTATATTTGAGGTTCTCAGGATTGATGGGAGGTCGATAAAAACCTTGGTGGTTGTGTTTCTTTAAAAAGTGGTGTTAATAATTCTCCAAAGGTGGGGAGTGATGTTTCAGTAGTAGATGTGTGGAGAAAGACAAATGAAGAAACTTTAAGTCTCATGTTTAATTTTCTTAGAGAAAGGTCGGACAGGCCTTGGAGGTGGTGGATATAAAACCTTTCCATGACATTCTAATGGCAAGGTTGAGGGACAGTGTTGGATTTTGTTCTTGTGGTTGTTGTGAACTATGAGTTGGGAAAGGCATTGGGTATTTTGTGGAATTTGATATTGAGATCGATGCGTCCTTTGAGGATAACTTGACACATCTATTGGGTTACTATGGGAATGTGTTGTGGGAAAACACTGTGATGATAGTTCATATGCTATGGAAACTTGGGAATGTACTGGAGGAAACATGGGAGAGATAATTAAATGTGCAGGCTTAGTGGTATGATCCCTTTTACTCACAATGTTATAGATTAATGGGAGTAAAACTAGAGGAATAGCTGTTATAAGGTGGGGATATTGTAAGAACCGGAATTTTCTTAGAGATGATTGAGAGTACAGCTCAATGACGAGCTGCTATAAGGTGATGAGATTGTAAGACCATGTCTTTTTTCATGTATGAACCCTTTTAATTGTTTGTGGTGGACCATGTGAATTTAATTCAAGGCTTAAATTAATTCTCAACCTTAAAAGTAGATTACACCCCCTGTAACTATATTTCTCCACATGTTGACATGTCATGAAATTACATTACGCCACATGTAATTATATTAAACCACATGTAATATTACAACCAATTTAATTAGATTACACCACGTATAATATTACACCATGTGTAATTAGATTCACCACGTGTAATATTTAATTAATGTTTTAATGGTTTGATGGGATTTCCTCAAGAAAAGGGGAGATTAGTTACAAATCATTACACAAAATGAAATGAGGATTCTTGTCATGTAATTATCACAAGAAGATTTTTAAAAATTCACATCTAGTGTCATGTGAACCTCCACATACTCCTTTCTTTGTTGCAAACACTCCACACACCACTATTTTTCAAACCAATATTTCCCACGGACCTCCGACTTGGACCAAAACTCCCACACTCACCGCATTCTTCCACCTAAGAGCCTCCACACATCTTCTCCATGGACTAATGCTCCTCCACAGAGCTTGTACCTCAGACCAAAACTCCCTTGTGCACCATAATATTTGACCGAATGCCCTCTGAACACCTCCTGGGTATGGGTGTTCATCTCGTTTAGATTTATATCTCTTCTTATCCTCTTCCTGGATAAAATAAAGTTACTTATTCTCAATTGGATCTGGATCTATTTTTTTGAATCTAGATCTTGGATTGTAGGATCTAGATCTAGATTTGTTGAATTTAGATCTAGGATTGTTGTATTTAGATCTATATTTAAGTGATCTTGTTTCATTTAAATGTGGATTTAGGTTTGGGATCTAGAACACATTCATCATCACATTCTCAATTAATCTACTTCAATTTGGGATTATTCATTGGTAAGCGTTTGTCACCGTTCTTGAGGTAGGTGGTCTAAAATTCAAATACCATAGTCTTGATTTTTATTACGTATATACAATTTGTAGAATTTCTATATCTATTTAGTAATTGTATTTATAAATTGAATTAATTAATTTGGTGAATTAATTAATTATAGAATTATGATATTGTAAAATTTAGGGATCGTTGAACATGATAATTAATTGGAGGATTAACTATGAAATTTTAGGATTTTTGAATTGGATAATTAATTGTGGGAATTGATTAAGGATTTTTTTGAGATGGTTAAACCTGAATAATTAATGGTATAATTAATTAATGGGAAATATTTGGGATTATGAAATTGTGATTCTGGATAAATATTTGTTAAATTAATTATGCCAAGATATAGACTATTGAGATTGAATAATTAATTAAATAATTAATTATTTTTGTATTGATGTTGTTGAATGGAGATAATTAATTGTAAAATTAATTATTAGATTTGATATGATTAATAAATTGATTGATGTGGAACAATTAATTGAGGAATTAATTGGGGTGATTGATTTAATATACAGAAAACAATTAGTTGGTGAATTAATTGTGGTTATTGAACTAATTGACATGAAACAATTAATTTTTGAATTAATAGGGGTTATTAGATTATTTAAGTTGGTAGTAATTAATTATTGAACTAATTAATAGGAGTAGTGTTGTTATTTAATTTTTGAATTAAATAAAGGGATTGAGCTTGATTAATTAATTATGGTAATTAATTAATGGAATTTACATGGAAAATTAATTAGGTAATTTATTGAAGGGTTCGAGTTAGATTAATTAATTTTGGAATTAATTAATGTAGATTATTTGGATTAATTAATTGGGGAATTAATTAATGGATGTAATTTTATGATTTTCGAGTTGGATTAATTAATTGGAGAATTAATTAATGGGGATTTTTGTTATGGTGAAATTAAAGAATTAGATTAAATAATTGGTAAATTAGTTAATGTGGATTATAGGGACATTGAATTGATAAGATTTAATAATTAATTATTGAATTAATTACAGGACAATGAGATTTGTAAGTTGGATAATTAATTTTTGAATTAATGATGTGATATTGAAATAGATGATTTGAGATAATTAATTGTAGAATTAATTATGAGTTATTGAGATTGTGAATGGTTAATTAATTATCAAATTAATTAATGGGAATGCATATTTTTAATTAATTGTTGAATTAATTAATGAGATTAGATTAATTAATTAATGATTGATAAATGTGGTGTTAGAAATGACGATCTACTCCCATGATAATGATATAAATGCATGGTTGAACATATTAATTAATTGTGGAATTAATTATGATATATGGATGATAATTTTTGAGATAATTAATTGTGGGGTTAATTATGGGATTTTGTGTTTATGGATATTGATTAATTAATTAATTAATTAATTAATGGGATTGATTTACTTAATTAATTAGGTAATTAATTAAGTGCATTTGTGTGAAAACACTAATTGTTGATTTAGTAATGGAATTCGGTGATAAATAATTGTTGAGTTAATTATCGAATTATTGAATTATAAATTGTGTACAATTAATTGGTGAATTAATTATTGGATTTCAAGTTTTGAAATGATTAATTAATTTTTGAATCAATTAATGGCCCATATATGGTTAATTAATTGTCGAATTAATTAATGGAGTTGTAGTGACCAATTAATTGATGAGTTAATAGAAGGGATTATTATGATCAATTAATTGTAGAAATTAATTAATAAAATTGACATGATTAATTAATAATTGGATTAATTAATCTAAATGGTTTATGGTTAATTAATTTTTGAATTAATTAATGGAATGGATTTAGTTAATTAATTGTTTAATTAATTAACAGAGATGGAATGAGAAATTAATTTTTGAATTAATTAAAGGGTAAAATTTTATTAATTAATTTGTGAATTAATTAATGGAATGTTTGGTGAAATGGGAAATGGTTTTGATTATGTTTTCATGGAGTATAACATAGGATAATTGGGGTGTGGGAATGAGATTAAAGAGAGAAGACCGAGAGAGATTCAAAATTATTTACTTAATGTCCATGTGAGCCTTAATGGAAGAAGACTGTGTGAGATTCTAATTATTTTTTAAAGGACTATGTGAGCCTTTGAGGAGAAAATATCATGAGAGCATTCTCATTTTTACTAGGAAGAATTTATTCTTCTTTTTGTATTACTCACTTTAGACCCTTGAGGTTAGATCCCATAGTGCATGTTACTCATGCTAGACTAATTTACATGTTTTATGTATTTGATAAATTCCATATGAATTATGATAATGAATGGTAACATGGAAATTCAGATTTGTGATATACCATGGGGATATATCAGACTCTAGAATGGGCCGAAGCATGTGTTGTGATTCAGGTGTCCACAAGAACATGCGGAAATATGTAGTTAAATAAAGATAAGCTGAATAAAAGTAAATTGTTTAATTTATTACTTGTATTTTAGTATTTATACAACTTCATACACTGTTATTAACTGGATTTGGTTTAAAAACTATTGGTGGTGGCTTACTGAGTTGTACTCACACCCTACTCAGGATGTCTGATCAGTACCCAAATAGACTTTGTGTTTTCTGGATAGGTTAAGGGAAAAGGCCTTGTGTTAATGGATGAGTTATGGATAGAGCTTGGATGAGGGAAAAAGATGTGGTTTAGGACCCACATGGAGGAGTTTTCAGTGCCTTTATTTACACTCAATTTCATTTTAGAAAATTTGACACTTATGTTGGCATAACATGTTTCTCCTTTTAGTTGAGTACTTTATTTCCTATTTTGGTTGTCTTGTGACATTGGTACTATTTATGATTATATATGATTCCTATATTATTTATCTATTTATACTAGTGTATTACTCTAATAAAAGAGGATATAGTCTCCCCATGATTGATATCAGACCATCTCTACTAGTCGGCAACCTCTAGAATATGGGGAGGCACGCCTAAGGTCATGTGGTCATCCTATTCGGGGCACTGTTCCGTGGCACCTGAGCCGGGACGTTACACTATCCCACTCAATGATTAAATTAGGGCCTCACTCCAATATTAATACAGATTTTACCCTTAACAATGTGCAAAAAGAGATTTAACAGAACTAAAAAAGAACTATTTTACTCAATGATGTTAATAGGGGCCCCTTTTATCAGCACTGATAAGGACCCTTTTATCAATGCTAAAAAATGTGCTCATAAAGGTCAAAAAAAGAAAATTGAAATGATTTTTTTTTTCTAATAATCGGAGGGTGGACCACCCCTTTTTATCAATGCTCGAACCCCTTATAACAGTGCTCGTATTGCCTCCCCTTACCCTTTAAAAACACTAGGAACCTGCTCACCCACCTGTGCACCCCTGCCTTTGCTGGGTTTTGAACCTGAGATCTCCCTCTCATACGCCCGATCCCCTTCCACTCACCTATATTATTTTGTTTTTTATTTTATGATATATTTATATATTTATATATATTTCCTTACATTTTTTATCCATATATGCATATATATATATATATGTGTGTGTGTGTGTGTTTATTTAAATACATATATAAAATAAGTTTTGTGTGTGTGTATGTGTGTATTTATAAATACATATATACATACATACATATATTTATATATATGTGTGCATATATAAATAAAACTATACATATTTATATTTATTTACATATATTATATATTAATATTTATCTACACATATTATAATATATAGATAAATATATATCTATTTTTCAATACACGAACAAATATATTTATATAAATAAAAATTATATATACATTAATTGTATATGTATATAAATATCCATAAATTTTTATTTTAAATAAAATGGATATTATTTTTTATTTATATGAGGTCGATATATTTAGTAATAAACTATACATTTAAATATTTTTACATATATATTTACAAAATTAAAATTTTATGTGTGAATATATACAAACATGTATATATTTTTATATATTTGACTATAAATAAAACTAAATTATGAAAAATGATAAAATTTCAAAACCATAATATCAATATAAATGTAATACTTGGGGAATAAATTCAGTCCCCACTAAAAATAGGCAAATATACCCCCTTAAATGAGGCTGAAAGTCCATCAAATGTAAAAAAATTGGGATACCCCGACTAAAAACCCAGATTTGGAGTTCTTATGGGCCCTTTTAGCCTCGAAAAATGTGATAGGGGGTTTAATTTTTCACTAGTGCATAGAGATCGTCATAGGCTTAGATTTGATATGTGCTATAGCCCAAACGGGCACTCAATTCAAAAGTTATGGCTGGTTGTTGTTCGAGTCACATTTTCAACTTATTTTATATTGTTTATTATTTTTTTGATTTTTTATATCTTAAAATTGTTATTAAATTACTATTAATCAATAATAGTTTGAAAATAATTAATTAATATTATTTTTTTAATTATTTTATAATCCATTTTCACTAAATATCTTATATATTAAGTGTAAATTCATATTTAGCCTTATATATATCATATTTTATAAATATATGTTATATTTATTTAAACATAAATATATTTATATATTAATATATAATTTTTAATGGGAAATATTTTTTATGAAATATACCTTTTATCAGGGATAAAAAAATCACTGATAAAGGGGTATGTTTATCAGCATTTGTTTTTTCATTGTTAGAAGGTGGTGCTATGTAAATCCAATTATGTGGTAGTGCAACTTGTACCCGAAACTAGTGAGGGATTCTTGAGTACCTAGCTATCATGGACACCCAAGAAGGGCGTGATTACAACTCTATAGGGAACCACAAATGCAATCTAGTACCTAACTGGTAAAATACAGTAAACATGCATGCGACAAGCTTAACATAAAGTATATAGGAAATGCATAAACTATGTAAGCATAACAAATAATCACCAATGCACAAGTAAGAAACAATCAACCATATGTCAAGCATTCATGTGCTAAACGGTCATTGGAAAACCCCAACCATACATGCTTCAGATCCATGCTAGAAGAATGATTATACAATAAATCCTTATTATGGGTTGATCAAAAGGCCACATCCTATATCTCTAATCAGCCACAAGGCTAACGAGTCTTACTTCAGACCACAAGGCCTTCAAGACTCATCTGTATCATAGTTCAAGACATAATACCATCATACTCCTGCCTCTATCTTATATTAGGACACATGGTTGTTATAACCTTGCCTCTGTCTCAAGTCTAGCCATAATGTTCTCATACCTTGTGTCTTAGGACCACCTACTCACCTTCTATGGTATGCACACTTGGCATGCACGAAAAATGGAACTTGACACATATGCAAAGATGTTCCCCAGCATTACAACATACCAACCTACAAACCCTCTTCTAAATAGGTTTGGAGTTACCCTCCCATAGGCTAATCAGATGCCATGCTCAGGTTCTAACCACCCTATATAGAGCCACATCCAAAAAGTGATGTCATCCAAACCCCCCCTATAAGGAGTCATCTAAGTCTTTTAGGGCCATCCGTTAACCTAAACACTGAGACAATATTCTAGTAGATATGCACAAATCCATATGTAAATCATGACATAGTAAGGAACAATGTATCAAAATAAATATTCCATAGGCTATGAATAGTACACAAGTAAGTTATAAAAAATATAACATCCTCATTTTTATAAACCCTTTTTGGTTTTAATTCATATGTATTTTTATGTGCAATTTTAAAAATTTCAATTCAATTCATAGCCTTATGTATAATATGAGGCCTATATAAAATTAAAACCCTTCTTCCTATACACATGGTGGTTTTTAGGAGTTGCGTATAGGTACAGAATAGTTTACAATGGGTGTGTAAAGGTTTGAAGAGCTTTTCCTTAGTTTCATAAGTGTATTTTTTAATCCATGCATTGTATAAGGATATTACCAACTTTATATAAGAAAAAATACTTGTTTAAAAAGGTTATTTAAGGGTAAATCCCTCTATATGTAAAGGTAACTGTTGAGTTTCAACGTATGTGTATGGGTCATACAAGGAATTCACTGTGCATGTAAGGGTAGTTCCTTAGCTAAAAAGGGCAACATGTAATTATTAAGGGTTATGTAAGGGTAACCTGATGTTTTTCCTACTCATTTAAGGGTAGTTCCTTTAATTTTTTAGGGTACCATGCAATTTTGAAGGGTTACATAAGGGTAACCAATGGTTTTTCCATCTCGTGTAATGCTAATTTTGAGCTGTGTATGTCATGATCTAACCCATGTTAGTGCTCGAACCATAACTACCCAAATCCCACATCCATATTTCAGGGGATGGAAACAAGAACCAAAGTCATAACTAGCTCGGGGAGGCCTTTTCTTAGGTACCTATACACATTCACATAGTCAACTCAATGCAAAGTGAAGAGGAAAAGAAATAAAAGATACAAAAATGCTATAAATAAACCAAACATGCAAGGAACACTAAATAATACAAAAGTATGGTAGTGCAATATGAAAAGAAAAAAGGAAAAATACACCCAAACCAGAAATGTGTCCCAAACTAAAAAAACTAGAAACGAAAATAGTTGAAAGAAAGACCCACTCATGAATCCCAAGATACAACCACCGTACACAGTCCAAGAACCTAGTATCCCTAATATCCTCTATAGTCACGATCAACATGTCCTTAACCACCATAAGATAAGACATGTGTAGGAAAATCCAATATAGGGGTGATTATATAAATACCAATTAGAATTCTTCGAAAGACGAGAGGACTAGTAAGAGACACAAGAGGAAGAGAAAGATAGTAGATACACAAGGTACAATGAAAGGGTATAGCTCAACCCAAAAAGAGTGAAATTAAACTCGTCCAATCACAAGGGGATAAACATGGTGAGTAGATGAACTACCTATCAATACTTCTCCACCTATAGTAGGATAGTAGACTCATCCAACCATGAGAATCTTGAAATGGAAAGCCCGTGGCATACCGCACATGTCTTCGCCTCTCTTGGAAGGAGAGTGACTAAACCCAAAGAGTGGGTAAAAAAGAAGGATATATATATACTCAGTCAAAGATTCCAAAACAAGGGAGTATGGGGATCTCCATCTCACAGCGCATCCTAAGAACAAGAGTATCCAAAAGTCCCTCTTCCTCATGATTCCAAATCTATGTCAAACCACATCTCACCACTATGTTGTACAGTCAAGGGGACACCGAATCTAGGTAAGGATCCCATGCCCCAGTACAACAGGAGGGTCCTATTCTAATAGTCAATGAGGAACTCCACATCCCAACCTGACTAGAGGGAAATGCTTGGGAATTTCATTAGGGAACTCCACTATGCAGTCCCACTGGAGGGTGATTTCTAGAAATGTCTTCAGGGAACTCCACTACCCAACTTTTTTGGAGCATAATTCCTGGGAGAAGTCATTGGGGAACTCCACTACCTATCCCTACTAGAGATTAATTCCTAGAAATGGTCCTCATGGAACTCTGCTACCCAGCCCTACTAGAGGGTAACACCCGGAAAGGTCATCGGGGGACTTCTTTGTCGAGATCTATTGATCCTACACGATCACTACCATCATTGTGTGTCACCTCATCCATGTTCTATGGCCATAAAATTTCACATATTATTTCAAATCTTCAACTGAGGAAAACACCTCATTCTATGTGAAAAAACACATAGGATAAGCAATTCACAGGTCAACATCTGAGTTCAAATAAAGGAGATAGGATTGTTCAATGTTTTCTAGAAAGAGATCAATGGGTACACATCATGTGAGGAGAACTACACAAAGTATGGACCCACTAAATAACCTATCTGGGCCCCCCAAATAGCACATGGATCCCAACTGTGTATGGGTTCATGCCATTAAGTAGGAATGCACGATGTGTCTGACCTATCTAGGGAATGCGCCTTGTGTTGATGGTCGTGTCTGTGTACTCAGACCCCATGTATGTTTTCTTTAGTACATAGAATTCTCTAGGTCATTTACTTATTCACATCTACCCATCCATGTTCCCCATTACACGAGTTTTCCAACTGGGGAAGGGGTACTCAACGTGTTAGTGTGGACTACACATCGTGTCCCCCTTAAGATTTCCTAAACCCAAGATACCACTGTGGAAGGGGTTACACACCTTGTGTTCATCATTATACATGACATGTAGTCAGAATTTTTATAGAAAAACTAAGATCAAATCCTCAAGAATTAATCTAACCCAACTTGCATAGATATTTCTTTAAATTAGCCCAAGATCTTTGGATATGATCAGATCTCATGCTTTCCAGCCTCCATTCATCAGAAATTGTCTCTGGTGAAGATTCAGTGAACCACCATTCATTCCACACACCAAATCACCTCTGATCCATGATTCCTTGATCTTAAATCACCAAAACATTCATCCTTTCCTCACAATGATCCCAGATCTATGCTCGGTTCATCAAACCACTTTCATTTCATAGACCATGAATCTGGGGGTCCGATCAAGCTTAGTAACTCCCAGAAAAGTTGAGCTGTGAATGCGAGGATCCAAACCAGGAAGAATATGAAGAATCGAGGGATAAAAGAACCATAAAACAAAGTTTAAACTTCATTTTCCAAGTTTTCTTGGCCGATGGACAAGAACATGGATTTTATATTAGAAAACAACTGTAAAAAATTGAGATTTCAGTACTTAGGCGCATGCAGAGGCTGAAACATAGTTGTAAATTGAAGAACAACTAACGATCTACTCAATCATTTAATCAGGGGTGTAAAAAACACCAATTTATGAGTCCTACCTCAGTTTTGAATCGATCACTGGTGAAGAACACATTCACCAACAATTTGAGATAAGCCGCTGTGTTTTCCACATCCTGATTCTATCCGATCTAACATTCCATCATCGTTTTCCAAGGTATTCGTCAATGGAGGAGGTAGGGAGAGCTCGCCATTGATTCTAGGATTTTGAGGCCAAACCTAGCCCAAATTACATAATGATGAACTTATAGATATATTTTTTAGGTTAAATGAATTAAATTAATTAATTAATTAATTAATCCCCTTAAACACACCACCAATGAGCGAGAGGTATGAACATCCCATGATGACTAATTTTATGAAAGACCTAGGGGAAAAACCACATTTCGAGCTCAACCATGGTCTCATATTTCTAACCTAATCAACAATTTAAGAGTTATCCTATTTTCTTTAAGAATATGTGTGAACGCAATAGAAAATATGTTTAATATTATTATAAAATTATTTTTGGGCACACTAGGCCTCATAATCACACGTTGTCTCAAGTCCTATCTCTAAAAATATATATTGAAATATTTCATTATCTTAAAAGGGAAAAAACCATGTATCTACATCATCCTCTCCTTCAATATTTTCATCCCTGAAAGAAAAAATATGAAAAAAACTCAGGAAACCAAGCCCGCACATGGCTCTCCCATTCCCAGGAACTATCTTTCATGTTCTCATGCTTCCAAAACTTGAAAAAAAGGGATAGACTATACAAAAAGGGTATGATCCTATCGATCCTAGATCATCACCAGGTGCTCCGCAAAGGTGGATCCATCCTCGATGTCTACCTTGACCCAGCCGATAACGTGCATAAGTTTATGTACATATCTCCTTAGCTACGACATGTGGAAGACTTTGTGCACCTGATCTAGCTTTGGTGGCAGAGCATGGTGGTAGGAAACCTCTCCAACCATTTTCATGATCTCGAATGATCTAATGAACCTTGGGGATAACTTTCCTCCCTGACCGAAACTCTGCATTCCTTATCATGGGTAGACTCTTCGTAAAACATGATCTCCCTTATCAAACTCCAAGGGCCAACAATGAAGATCTGTGTAAGATTTCTCTTTTCTCTAGGATGTTCTCATCCATTCGCGTATGTTCTCATTTATTCGCGGATGACCTGGACTTTCTCTGTTGTTGCATGAACCATCCATGGGCCCACTAGAGATGTCTCACCAATCTATGTCTAGCATAAGGGTGACCCACGTGGTCTCCCATATAGGTCCTAAAAAGGTGTCATGCCAACTGTATAGTGGTAGATATTATTGTATGTAAACTCTACCAAGGGCAGGTGATCCTCCCATCTCTTGACGATGTCCAACACGCAAGCCCTCAACATAACCACTTGAACCTTGATATGTGCTCAGTATTCCCATCATTATAGGGTTTAAAGGTTTTTCTCACCCATAATTGGTCCATGGATGCCTCCTATAGGCCTGTAAAAAATCATGACGTAAACCATGCTTCACGATTATAGACAATCATCAAGGGAACCCCATGAAGGTGAATGATTTCCCATAAATATAACTACCCCAAACACTCAAACAAAATTTTCTCTCTGATAGTAAAGAAGTGTTCCAACTTTGTGAGTCGATCAACTATCACCTATATGGTAGTGTAGAAATTCACTATGTGTGTAATCCCTATGAAAAATTTCATGGATATGCCATCCCATTTCCACTTTAGGATCTCAAGGGGCTGCAAAAAACCCACCAGAACATGGTGCTTAGATTTTACCTTTTGATAAGTGAGGCACTAAGAGATGAACTCAGATACACTTCATCTCATAAAGGGCCACCAAAACTATCATGGAAGGTCTCTATACATCTTCCCCACACTAGGATGTATAGATAAGGGAGGATTATGGAACTCCCTCATCACCTCCTCCCACAACGTGACTAGAACCACTGTTCGGTCTTGGAATAAGATTACATGATGAACTCCTTCATAATATCCATCCCGTGAGTCACCTATGGATATTTGATCGTGTAATAACTCACAGTTAATGTCTCCTAGATGGGAATCTCTCACACACTCAAGGATCAAAGGAGTCAAAACCATCAAATGAAGAAACTTTGTACCCTCATACTCCACCATGGTCAGCGACATGGAAGCTAACTACTATGAATCTTCTTTCACTAGAAGATCCTGAGACTTACTGATAAGGAAATATGATACAAAAATTCCCTTACTTGGAGTATATACTATCTCTAAGTCATAGTCCAACATGAAATCCAACTAGCATCATTGCCTTAGGTTCAGGTCACTTTGAGTGAAGATGTATCTAAGAATCTGGTGTTCTAATTAAACCATGAAGTGCTCCCCCAGAAGGTAGTGTCTCCACATCCTCCTGGTGAAGACTACCAATGCTAGATCTAGGTCATGGGTTGTTTAGTTCTACTCATGGGGTCTCAATTTCCATGATTCGTATGTGATAACTGTATATCGCTACATCAACATGCAGTTAAGACCAGATCCTAAGGCATCATAATACACAACAAACTCCACATCTTCCTTTGGTAGTATCCACATTGGAAAACTCGTTAGCCTTTTACTCAACTCCTCAAACACCCTCAGAAACTACTCAGACCAGCTAAGAAGCTACCCATTCCGCATCAGGGTAGTCAAAGGGACTGTGATTATAAATAAATATACAAAAAACCTCTTGTAGTGTCTCGCCAAGCCAAGGAAGCTCCAAATATATGACACATTCTTAGGTGGCTCCCAAACAAGTACTACCTTGATATTTTCCATATCCATGGATAAATATTGTTCATAAAGGACATTACCTATAAATTTAACTTTATGTATCTAGAAATATAACTTCAAGAGATTTCCATAAATATGGTGCTCCCAAAGAAAATCAATAACCTTCGTTAAGTGCTCGACATTATCCTACTCTATTGTAGAGTAGATGAGTATGTCATTGATAAAGACAAAAACAAAATAGTCCATGTACGGATGGAATACATGGTTCATAAAATCCGTAAATGTGGTGGGGGTATTTGTCACACCAAAGCGCATCACTAGAAACTCATAGTGTCCGTAGTGACATCAGAATGAAAAATTTGGAATATCATCCTTAAAAACCCTCAACTGGTGATATTCAAACCTAATATCGATCTTAGAGAACTATCTCACTCCTTGAAACTAGTCAAATAGGTCTTCAATCCTTATAAAGGGGTACTTTTTCTTTATCAAGGACTGGTTCAGGAGACGATAATCTATGAAAAACTGTAATCTACCATCTTCCTTTTTCACAAACAACATTGTTACTTCCCAAGGGTACACATAGAGTCTGATGAAAACTTTATCTCAAGGGTCCTTTAACTAAAACCATAGATCCTGGAGCTCAGTAGGTTCAATATAATGTGCCACAGAAGATATCGAGGTTGTCCCTGGATGCAAGTTGCTACAAAACATCATCTCCCACCTCAGAGGTAGTCCTGAAACATCTTGAGGGAATACCTCCATATAATCCTCCACAAATGAAGGAACATAGATGTTAGGGGATCCTGATTCACCAAGGGCTAAAAATTACAACTGATGGGTGATGGTCAACCACCTCCTACTCACCAAGCCTACTTACCCTATAATGAGATCTCTCTTGACAAAAAAGGGTAATCTTGTCCCATTAGTGTGTATGTATCTGAATAGTCTACGGTGATAATCAATCTGGGATCAGACCATAAAAATCCAACACATACCCAAGATTACATCATAGGGTTCCATCATGATGACTATAAGTATCCATTTGAACCTCTATCCACCAAGCGAAAAATTACACTACCGAAAGATGAAAGATACATAAGAAGATTTCCCTTTAGGAACCTCAAGACAAAGATGTTGTGATAACACCTCAACTAGGAGCTCTATCTCTTGTAGTAGGAGTAAATATACGAAGGAATGACTAGAACCTATGTTTAATAATACTGAAGCAAGAGTAGAATATACATAGATCATAACTTTGATTATCTCATATGCTATGGGGTCATTAACATCTAAAGCCTGTAGCTGTCAGTGGCCTAGGCCACCAACTCCCTGAGCCTAACATGGGCTGCCTAGTGGTGGTGGTGAAAGGACCTCATATCATCATCATCTAACTTTAGCTCCCAATTCTCCTATATTAGCTCCAACTCCCTGGAGACCACCCTGTCTACACCTAGGGGATCCCTGATCAGGGTGATGCCTCTATTGTGGAGGTCCATCAGCTATCTTCCAGGGCTATTCTGCACACCTGGTCAGGTAATCTCATGCCATGTGATGTCTCCTAGCACACGTAAAGAAACTGACCTCTTCGGGTTTCCTAACTCTCTGCACTGTCTCATCCCCATGCAACTACGTGCCTGAGTCTATTTGTGGAAGGGTATTCTACTCTGAGATTCTAGTGCCTATCATCTTTTATATACTGAAGATAACTCAGAAATGGGATGCCCACTACCAACTTCAACTACCTGGTGTACCTATGACATAAATATCTCTATCACCAGTGCCTGATCTAACACCCAAGAATAGGTGTGGATGCACAAGGTCACAATGCTTGGTCAAATATCTCGGTGGAGTCCCTACTCAAAATTCCATGCCCGGAAGTAGCCATCATGGATCATGTGAATTTAGTAGCATGTAATGTATGTCAACATATCCATTTAATCACCCACCATCATCCCTCCCTACAGAAGATATAGATGCTCCCAGATCTGAATTGAGCGTAAGCAGGAGGGGTAGTAATCCTCACAAAACAACTACTGGAAGTCATCCCATGAGAGTGTCAACTCATCATGCATATTTTTAACAAGGCTCCACCATCACCCAACTACTCCTTGGAAAAGGTCTTCTACTAGTGACACCATCTATTCCATCAGGGTATGAACATGCATGAAGATACATACTACAAGCTCTAGCCAATCATCTACTACCTAAATATTTGGATTTTTGTGGAACCTCTGCGGTCTCTGATGCTAGAACTCATGGAGTTATCTAAAACTTCACACATCCTAACCCTACTCTTCTAGGATGATCTGTTTCTCAATAGGTGGAGGTGCTGCTACTTGCCCAGCCGAAGGAAGGGGGTCATAGGATGGACCCTAAACTAAGTCCTTGTCACTTACAGGGTCATCATCATGAACCAGAGCTAGTATCCTAGATGACTGTCATCGCGGAGGCATATTTAAAGTTATCAAGGAGTACCATGGCCAGATGATTATATATATATTGATAACATTGGTGAGATGACTCAATAAGGAAAATCAAAGACTCAATCCTATATGATGCATGTACCATTTATCCCCGCAACAAATGTCTCGACATGCCGAGTTGATAAGCGGGTAATCAAGGTCTTGGTGATTGGCTATGTCGACTGCCAAACCATCACTGGATCCCCTATCTTGATATCCACACTCAAGACACTTTGACATTGTTTCCCTAAACCCAAAAAATGTTCTTAAGGGGATATGTCCAAACAACGTCCCAAGGAATGAACTTGATCTTATACCATTCTATCACGACCCAACCCATTCTAGAGCTCAAGCCGCAACTACCCCAATCCCACCACCATAGGCCAGGGGGTGGTGAAAATTTCAAAAGGCATAACTAAATAAGGGATGCCTTTTCCTAAGTACCTATACACATGCACATAGCTAACTCAGTACAAAGTGCATAAGAAAATAAATAAAATATGAAACACTTATATAAATAAACCAAACATGCATGGACCTCTAAACAATACAAAAGATCGGTAGTGTAAAATAAAAATAAAAGGATCAAAATACATGCCCAACCAGAAATGTGTCCCAACCTAAAAAAACAAGAAAATAAAAAAACTAAAAGAGAGACATACTCCTGAATCCCAATCCATGACCACCGTACGTGGTCTGAGAACCCAGTATCCCTAAACTCATCTATAGTAATGATCAAATTTTCCATCGCAAACATAATACATGACACATGCGGGAAAATACCATGCAGTGGTGAGTATATAAATACCTAGTAGAACTCCCCAAAAGTTTGGGGGAGAAGTAATAAGAGATACAATAGGAAGAGAAAGATAGTAGATACACAAGATATAATGAAGGAGTACAAATCAACCCAAAAAGAGTGAAAGTAATCTCATCCAAGCACAAGGGAAAAACACATTGAGTAGATAAACTACCCATCAAGTTTTATCCACCTATATCATGAGATTAGACACATCACACCATGAGAAGCTAGACACAGAAAGAACATGGTATACCCTGCATGTCTCCGCCTCTCCTGAAAGGAGAGTAACTAAACCCAAGGAGTGGGTCCAGAAGAAGGGCACACACACACACACACATGTTTGGTCAGCGAAGCCCGAAAAAGGAATTAAGTGGATCTCCAACTAATAGATAATCCCAATAAGTGTAGCCAAAAATTACAAAATTCCATCAACAATACTCAAAATCCCACCTGTATTCCATAAAAACACAAGTATATGGAACTAAATCACTAAACCATGATATTATCTGATTTGGGTGGAAATGAATCACCTTCATGCTTTTAAGTGACGTTACAAAAACATGTCTTAGTGGGGAATGCATCCCTCTTCCTCATGAGTCCAAAGTTACATAAAACCACATCTCGTCACTATGACGCATAGTCGAGAGGACACCAACTAAAGGTAAGGATATCATTCCCTGGTATGATAGGAGGGTCCTACTTTGATAGTCATCGAGGAACTCCACTACCCAGCCCCACTGGAAGGTAATTCTCTAGAATTTCATAGGGGAACTCTACCACTTAACCCTGCTGGAGGGTAATGACTCGAATGTTTTTTGGGGAACTTCACTACATAGCCCTACTCAAGGATAATTCCTGGGATAAGTCTTTGGGTAAATCCACTACCCATCCCTTCTAGAGGGTAACACTATAAAAGGTTCCTTGGGGAACTCCTCTTCTTAAACTTTCTAGAGGGTAACACCCAAAAAGGTTGTTGGGAAACTCCGGTGCCCAGCCCTAATGGAGGGTAATGCTCAGAAATATCTGCCGATCCAGCACGATCACTACCTCCATCAGGTGTCACCTCATCTAAGTTCCATGCCTAGAAAATTTCAAACAATAGATAAAAATCCACAACTAAGGGAACCATAGTGTTCCAAACAGAAAAAACTAAGGACATGCTATTCACAGGCCAAAATATGAGTTCGAATAAAGGAGATACGATCATTTAAAGTTTACTTGAAAGAGATAAAGAGGTAAAAAACATGTGAGGGGGACCACATGGTGCGTGAGAAGTCTTCATAGCCTATCCATGTCCTTTTCTGGCACATGGCTCCCAACCGTGTAGGGGTACACGTCATGTAGGTGGACTACATGGTGTGTCTAACCTATCTGAGGACTGGGTTGTGTGCTGCTAGCCGTGTCCATGTAATCAGACCCCATTTTTGTGTTTTTAGTACATGAAGTGCTCTAGGACATGTAATTCCACACCAATTCTTATCCGTGTGGCCCATCACATGGGTTGTCCAACCAGGGAAGAGGTACATGGCATGTTAGGGTGGACTATATGCTGTGTCCTCCTCAAGATTTTCAAAACCCTAGCCATCAGTGCGGTAGGGAATACATGCCATGTGTTCTTTATTATACATGGTGTTTAGTTAAGATTATTCCATAAAACTCCAATATGATCCTTTCACATGAACATTCTTTAACTTCCATAGATATTGCCTGGAATCGGCTTGAAATAATTAGATGTTACCAGATCTCACACTTGCCGGCTGTCATTCGCTGGAAATCAACTTTGGTGAAGACTCGGTGAAACAAAATTCATTATTAATGACACAACACCAATAATCAATGATTAAATGATCACAAATCACCGAAATTTTCATCCTTTCCTCACAAGGACCCCAGATTTGTGCTCGGTTCTTCAAACTGTTGTAGTTTCATCAATTCACCACGAATCTGGGGGTCTGATAAAACTTGGTACCTCTCATAAAGGTCGAGTTGGGACCGTGAGGATCCAACCGAAGAATAAAATAAAGAATATAAGGAGAAAATACCCATAAAACAAAATTTAAATGTCATCAACAAAGTGTTCTTGGAAGATGACCAAGAACAAGGATTTTAGATTAGAAAAAATTTGGAAAAAATTGACATTTAGGTACTTAGGTGCACGAAGAGGCCGCAATAGAGGCCTAGTTCATAGAAAATATAATGATATAATCAATAATTTAATAAAAGGAATAAAAACACCAACTTATGAGTCCTACCTCAGTTATGGATCAATCGATGGTGAAGAACATGTTCACCAATGATTTGAGAGAACCTGTTGCATTCACTATGTTATGATTTGATCCGATCTGATGTTCCATAATCGTTCACCAAGGGATTTATCAATGTAGGGAGAGGGAGTGATTTATGGTGATTCCAATATTTTGAGGCAAATCCTAGACACAATTCCATAACAATGAACTTATAGACATTTTTGTTTAGGTTTGATGAATGTAATTAATTAATTAATCCTCTTAAACGCACCACCAATGAGCGAGGGGTCAGGACATCAAATGATAACTCATTTTATGTCTCTCCTAGAGAAAAAAACATATTATGGACTTAACCACAATATCATATTTCTAACCCAAACAACCGTTTAATATTTATCGTATTTTATTTCAGAAGCTGCGCACACACAATATATATAAAATATATTTATAAAATTAATTCTGAGCAGACCGGGCCTCCTAATCGCATGCCTTCACAGCACATAACTCTCTCTCTCTCTATATATATTTATATATATAAATATTTCAAATTATTACAAGAAAAAAAAGTCTCTATAGCATACGGTTCAGCTCACGGTTCATTCTCTTGTATAAGGGTTGTCTCCTCGATGTGTAAATTCAACTCCTAGTTTTCTATGGTTGTGTAAGGGTAACATGCCACCACATAAGGGTATGAATGGTTTCTTAACCCATGTAAGGGTAAAACCATGTTACCCTTACCCAATTCCCGTATTGGTAAAAATGTAATTTTAAACCCTCTTTATCATTCCTCCTATTCCAAAATGAAACTGTAACACATTTTAACAATTTTAAAGGCCAAAATTTGTTGTAATTAATTATTTTGACACATAAAAGCTTGTAACTCATTAATAGTATTTTTTAAATGCTCTGTAATTAATAAATTATTAAAAAACAAATTTAATGGTGTTTTTTAATTTTGGATTTTAATGTTGCAAAAAAAAATGCCTATAGTATTTTTAATAGTACCCAGAGATTTTCTACATAGAAATTTTGATATCCACTTGGGGAGAGTTTTTGGGGTCTAGTTTTAGTAAAATGAAATCTGGTTCCTTTGGATCATTTCTTATTGTTCTATGCTTCAAAACCAATAGAAGGGTGTTGGAGGTTATTTTTCCTTGATCATTTTTCATGGAACATCTCTTTCTACTATAAGTTCCTCTTCCTAATTAGTTGTAGGATTATGAGGTAGGTGTCTCTATCATACCCCTTTAGAATTGAATCTATGATTTCTTATTCTTTAAACTTGATTTTTTATGCCTTAAATTATTTATGTCTATATCTATTATCCATATCAATGTTCTGTGATTTAATGAATCTTTTGATAAAAGTGGGAAAAGGTATTTTGACATGGTTTGATGTGGAAAATATTTTTAAGGGTTGCTCTTTTGTTTTCTGGAAATTGATATGCCCTATTGGACCTTTATAATTTTTCATGAGATGTTTATGATGATTATTTTTTAAAATAAAGAGGAATGTATGGTTTTATGAAGCTTGGGTACCTTGACCATTTTTGGAATGATGATTTGAAAACTAGTATTTATTAAAGTTTTATGATTTATAAATGGTTTTATAATGGGCCTTGAAATTCTTTGAACCTCTATTTGAATGGCATGTGAAAACCTAGGATGCTAGGTGGAAATTCTTGGCACACATCTGTGCTAGTTTAGTATTATGCTCTAACTAATGGCCTCATGTGGGAATTAGGGGAACCTAAGGGATTACCCCTTAGTTAGGCCAAGATATGGTAAGATCGGGCATATGGGTGAGGTAAATTGATTGATTAAATACTTGTGAACATACTTGGCTTCATCAATGACTATATTAAATCTATTCTAGAATTTTTATCTTTATCACCTTTGGTTTCCATGATGATTATTTATGAATATTTTTCAAGGTCTGACTATTTAGAAAATAATGGAATGATATCTTATTTTCTTTATTAAGCCTTTAAAAAATAATTTAAACTTTAATTTATGAACTTTTTGATATAAGGAAAACAATTTCTAGTTTTCTTTGAAAATTTTGGTTTTTGAGAAAATGAGTGTTTTCAAGGAAAATATTGATAATTTTTTTATTGAAAGAATAATAGGAAAAACTATTTTGTATAATTATTTTCAAACCTTCATGACATATATTCTCTTTTAGAGTGTCATGATTTGGTTCTAAAGGTGCCAACCTACTGGGATTTTAACTCATGCCTATATATTACAGGTTTATTAGGTTACTCAACATAGTGGATAATCCAATATCTTTGGATTCGAGCATTGATGGAGGTGCATGTGCTATTTACTCACTTGAATATGGATATCTTGGTGGGTTGGTTTATTTTACCTTATTTTTGATTGTATCAACCATCAAACTTTTTATCCAGTATGTTGTCTCTTATACTTTTGAATATCTTAGTTTGTTTGGATTTTCTTTCCATTATTGAATTTTTTCTGTTTTGGTTGTTGGGAGAAATCATTCCCTTCACTTTCATTCTGATACTCAGGTTCTTGTCTCTACCCCATGGGGACCGAGACTTCCCTTCATGCAGTGGAAGATCTATTTGGGTGTCAGCTAAGATGGTATCCCAGGTCGGTTTGTTACAAATGGTATCAAAGGAGGGGTTTCCTTGTTGTTCCAGGATGTATGGTAGTTTGGATGCATAACTTTTAGAGTTCAAATATTCAGTCATGGGATCATTATTGATCACCACCCATATGAGATGATTCTTAGGTTACCATGGTTGTTCGGTATGAGTATATCACTCATTTGATCCTAGTCTTAAAATGTTTTTAGACCTTTTAGATTTTATTTGAGTGATTCTTTGTGGAATTATGAGTTCATGAATTGTTTTTAGAAGTTTGGGTTTTAGTGGGAATTTAGATGGGTTCATGATACTTCACACAGTTTGGAAAATAGTGCATAGACCATGAAGAAATCTCTGGTTGACTCTCAATGTACTTCTTATGATTGATGTGTGGTCTACCAAACCATGTGACCAATCTATGCATAACTGATATTTCTTTTAATTTAAACGTTTTCTTATTTTGAGTGTTGTGGCTTTTTCCCTTTATTTTATTTTGGTTTATTTTTATTTGGGAAACTATACTTAGATAGTTTTTTTGTTTTTTGGTCCATTTATGTGATATTTTAAAATAAAAACCTTGAGATATTTGGAATATTTTTTTTAATTTATTAGAGTTTTGGATATTTTTTAAATTCAGAATATGTTTTGTCTATGAGTGTTTCTAAAATATTTTAGATTTAAAATGATGAAATATTTCTAGAAAACATGGTTAATTATTTTGTTAAAAGATTAGTGTTTTGTATGTTTCTAACATTTTCATGTTGTGTTAAAAAATATTAATTAAATTATTTTAAATTGTGAGGTGTGAAATGTTTTAATCCCCAATTTTTAAAATGATTCAACGATAAGACTCCTCTTTTCCATTGAAAGTATTCAAAGGTTTGAAAATGTTGGTTTAAAGAATATAGATTTATTTTGAAATGGAATTTGGTAAAACCTTCTTGGGTTAAGGAGGTAAAATTATTTCATAATGAATTTAAGACTTAGGTTTTTTTGTTTGGATTTCATTTTGTTTTGGACTACGATTTGTGCAAAACGGTGTGCAAATACTATTTTCTATTTTTTGTTCTATCTTATTAGACTTGACTTCTGACATTTTTTTGATGGATTTTTTCTTATTTTTTTTAGGCTATGCCCCTATTAAAATTTAATAGAGGCTTTAATTTATTAATATTCTCTTGGAACATTTGTTTCATTGGATCTGGACTCATAGTCTTATGTACTTCCTCTCATACCCCAACATGAGGATTACAACCATGGGTTTCAAAGCTAAAGTACTTCTCACTTATTTGGACAATGAAATTCTTATGATGTAGTCACGTGGATTAAGAGTATTGAGGATATATTCACCCAGATTAAACTTCAAGAATTTATCAAGATTAAGTTTATAAATTTCATGCTCAAGAGTTTGGGTTGGATGTGGTGGAAGTCTGTAACTTAGGATAAGACACAAAACAGATCTTCTTGGGAAGATTTCAAGGCACATTTCATTCAGGATTTATTTATTGAATCAATGAGGGTATTGAAAGATATGTAATTTTATGGTATCTAGTATTGATATAAAATGGTTTTGGAGTATTCTTGTCATTTTATTGAGTTGGTTTCGTATCCTCCTCATTTTCCCACAGATGACACTTTAATAGTGTTTTGTTAGGAAGGAATTCATCCATATATATCGCAAGTTATATTTTCTCTTGGCCTCAAATCCTATGGTAAATTTATGATGCATTATTTCATGGTTATAGTATAGTTGTTTTCAGTAAAAATGAATTGTAGATTTCTCATATTCCTAGGTGTGTTAGAGGAAACTTGAACAAGTGAAAAAGGAAGCGTGCCAAGTCATTCCCCTTAGGTAGTGGCATGAAAATGTTGTTGTATTATTTTCACTAGAATACTTAGAAAAGAATAACTTTATTTACTTCTAGTTTGTAAAGGTGTGTCCAATAAAGAATTATTGTAAGAACCATCCTAAATATTATAATTCATGTGGATATCTTGGTCATTTTTAGAGGTTCAACCAAGGTTTCTATGAATCTCAATGTGGTCGAGAATATTCAACTCCTAAGGGATTTTTGGTGAATCTAGAAGCATCATGATAATGAGGCTCTAACCATAAGCCTCAGAGTGAATCCTTTCTAAAATTGGTTGAGTTATCGATGTGAGTTTTTACTATTTCATATTGTGCTGATTCCAATGTTCGAGTGAAGATCGTTTGAGTTTTCATTAATGTTTTTATTTTCCCCTAATGGAAATTGTGATGTAGAGATTTGTATTTATATTACCTAGTTTCTGGGTGGTGATGTTATGATTTTTCTAGTATATTTTTTGGATTCTATCTTAGTGATGTGATAATCCGATTTTGTGGACATCCTTATTTACTCCCACTTGTTTGAATTTCTTGTTTTGAAGAGTTGGGTTTAGGAGTTTGGATATGATGGAGATTTCATATGGTGGAGGAGATCACCAATATTGAATTTATCATATTGAATATTTGTCCCTTCTATTTTGTGATAATTATTTTCTCATGATCTGTCAAAGAAAATTTTGGGATTTTTGGATATGATTTCACAAGTTATTGTATACGATACAACATAAGGTGAAATAAAAGAAAATATATTGGGTTTTAGTTCAAGTGGGAGATTTTTGGAGATATTCCCTAAATAATTATATCTTATATATATATATTTTATGGATTGCATGAAAATTGTGATTTACATGAAGAAAGGGTAATATTATTTATATTTCCTATGATAATAGTTATTGTTTGGAATGTTTGATCATCCAAATGATTATCATTTAATTAATAATTTCATTTGATGAAATTTATGGGAGTAAATGCAATTTATTCATTCATACCAGCCATGATATTTATTCATGAGTTTTAATGACTGAATAAATAAGACAACCCAAGGTTTTTCCTTCAAGATTATAAATTATACATCCATATGATGGTTTAAGGGTGTGTGACTTCCTCATGCTTGGTCGACACTCCTTGACTTTTTTCTTTATTTCATCTTCATATTTTATATATAGAGGTACTAGCTTACCCTAGAGAAAAGTTAAATCTCATATAATCATCGGATGATTCAGTTTAGCTTGTGAATACACCACAGAGGTGGGTTTATTTTTTCTACTCATTGATATTTATCAAAATCACACAATAGAGTTTGTGGATGATGTAATGGATCTTCGATGTAAGGTACACACATTTACAATATTTTTTCATCTCAATATTTTACATAGTTTTCTATTATATCAAATCAAAGATCCTTATATTTAGTTTCTAATTGCTTACTGTATTCCTAATAGGTCTAATTATATTTATACTAAACCTAACATTTATATCATGCAAAGACCTTGAAGGCTAGTACTAAGACCACCTACCTCATGATGAGTGTGTTTCCATTTTTATTCTACTACTCTGTAGCTCCATATGGGCTCACAAAGAATCACCTCGGCCTATATAAACTCCAAAAACTATTTAACTCTCACCAGAGGACCTATATCAATTTATACAATCCACATTAATTAATTATAACATTTATAATTAATTATTCATCTTAATTATAAAGAGGAATAATCCCCAAAAAAATCAGTGGTGGCCTAATCACACTTGAATATAACCAAATTTATGCCAAAGACCCACGACATTCCCCAAAAATAATTATAGAAAAAATCCCTAACACGTGGCATTGATTACATAATTAATTTAATTAAAATTTGGGAAAAAACCTAAACCAATTCAAGATGGTGACATACCTTCATCAAACTGCTAAGTGACTGCATACAGATAGGGTATTGGGATTCCCTATTCTTTGGAAGAGTGGAACCCCTAAATATCATATGATTAAACCATGATCTAGTAGAATCAACATCAAATACTTAGATGGAGGAAACCAAAATATAATAATAAGGTAAGGAGGAGAAAATTATAACTAACGAAAATAATCACCTAAGATCATTGAAAACCACCATAAAAAACACCCCTAAAAGTAGAAAAATCAAGTAGGGGAAGGGGGAGGGACCCATTGTTCTATGTGAACAAACAAAGAAATGAGGGTATTCCCCTTAAAAAACCTAGGGCGTGGGGTGTGTATAAATTCCACCTTCAAAAAGGCTACTGGATAGACAGTGGTTACTGTGGTTAGATGGCTTGTTGTCTACACCATCCACCTCCCTACTGAACCTCTAAGTCATCTCCAAATCACCATTCCTTGTCCAAACATGTAAAAAAATAGAGAGAGTATGTATAATCTAATAAAAATACTATGTTTAATGAATAAATGAAGAAAAAAAAGACTTGAACAGTCATCCCTAAATATAAGGACACTGATCGCCCATTGGGTGATCAAACATATAATATAGAAAAAGAATAAAAGTGAAAAGAAAATTTACACCCAACTCTAAGTCTCAACTCCTCCCTATCTTTGGACTCATAATAATCTATCCCACTCAATGATCAAATCTGAGCCTCACTCCAACCTATACGTAAAACAAGTGAGGGATTATTGGGTACCTAAGTGTTATATATACCCATGTAGGATGTGAGTAAAACTCAGCAGGGAACCACCAACGCAGTCTAGTTCCTAACCAATAAAACATAGGAAACATGCATGTGTTAAGATACACATAAAGTATATAGGTAATGAATAAACTATGAAATCATAAAAAATAATCACCAGTGTACAAGTAATAAAAAATCTACCATATGTTGAGAATTCATGTGGTAACCAAGATGCCACTAACCGCAACCATACACGATTCAGCTCCATGTCAGAAGAATGGTCAAACATAAATCATGATTATGTGCCGAACACATGGCCACCTCATGTATCTCTGAGCATCTGCAAGGTAAAAAAGTCTTAGGTCAGACCACATGACCATCAAGACTCATATATATCAAGGGTAAAGACACAATATCATCATACCCCTGCCTCTATCATAGGTCAGGCCGTAAGGCATCATAACCATACCGCAGTCTTGGGTTAGGATACAAGGTCATCACACACATACCCTATGTCTCATGACTACCGGATCACCTTCGATGGTATGCATTCTATGAATTATTGAACAAAGGAACTAGATATATACATGAGGATATTCCCTGACATTACAAAAAATTGGCCTACAAAACCTCTTCTAAATGTGTATGGAATTATCCTCCCATGGGCCAATAACATGCCATGCTCAGGTACTAACCACCCTATGCAAAGCCACATCCAAAGAGTCATATCATCCAAACTTCCCACCAAGTATTTGACTAAGTCCATCAGGTCCATCCATTAACATAAACAATGAGACAAGGTTCCATTGTCTATACACAAATCCATATGTAAAGCATGACATAACAAGGAACAACATATCACAATACATATTCCATAGGCTATGAATAGTATATAAGAAGGCATAATATATTAACATGTTAATTTTTATAAACCCTTTTTGGTTTTAATTAATAAGTCTTTTGTGTGAAAATTTAAAATTTTCAATTAAATTCATACCCTTAAATATTGCATAGGGACTATATAAAATTAAAAGACTTATTCCTATACAAATGGTGGTTTTTAGGAGTTTTGTATAGGTTATAGATAGTTTACAAAGGCTACATAAAGGCAAAATGGGTTTTACCTTAGTTGTATAAGGGTAATTTATTTGTTCCATGAACTGCATAAGGGTATTAAGAACTTCACATAAGGGTAAATAATTGTATAAAAAGGTTCTATAAGGGTAACCCCTCTATGCGTAAAGGTAATTATAGATTTTCAAAGGATTTGTAAGGGTAATCGACAGAATTCGTTGTGCGTGTAAGGGTAATTCCTCATCTATGTAAGGGTAGAAAATGATTATTAAGAGTTATTTAAGGGTAAAATGAGGTTTTTAGTAATCACATAAGGGTAGTTACTTGGCTATTTAAGGGTATCACGTGATTTTTATGGGTTACTTAAGGGAAAGACGAGGTTTTTACTACTAAAGTGAAGGTAAGTCTGAGTTGTATAAGGGTTATATCATGGTTCTTTCTATTGTATAATGGAATTATCCTCAATTCATAAAGTTTACTCCTAGTTTTATATGGTTTATAAATGGTAAAATTCCACTATATAAGGGTATGAATGGGTTCCTCACTATTTTAAGGGTAAAACCATGTTACCCTTACACAATTACCTTTATGAAAAATGTAAGTTTAACCCCTATTTTTCATTATTCCATATCCAGAATGAACCTGTAACACATTTTAAAAATTTTAATAACCCAAAATTGTGAGAATTGATTCTTTTGACTCATCAAATATTTTAACTCCTTTATTGGTGTTTCTGAACACCCTACAATTAATAAATGGTTAAAATACAACTTAAATGATGATATTTAATTTTTGATTTTAATTTTAAGAACCAAAATGCCTCATATATTTTTAAAATTAAATGAAGCTGTACTACCTAGAAATTTCAATATCCACTTGAGGATAGGTATGCGTGTCTAGCTATAATAAAAGGAAATCCGGTTCCTTTGGATCGTTTCCTATTATTCCTTACTTAAAAACTAGTGGAAGGGTGTTTGTGGTTGTTTTTAGTTGATCATTGTGTTTAGAACATCTATTGATACTATGGGTTCCTCTTCCTCACTGGTTGGTGGATTATGATATTGGTGTCTAAATAATCTCTATTTAAAATTGAATATATGATTTATTGTTCTTTCACCTTGAGTTTTTGATGAATTTGAATATTTTCGCCTATATCTAGTAGCCATATCAATGTTCTATGATATCATGAAGATTTTTATAAAAGTGTAAAAAGTGATTTTGACATGGTTTGATGTGGAAACTATTTTTACGTATTGATATTTTGTTTTTGGAAATTTATATTTTCTCTTAGGCCTTGATAATTATTCTTTAGAAGTTTATGATGATGATTTTTTAAAATAAAGAGGAAAGTATGATTTTATAAATCTTGGGTTATTTGAAATTTTTTGAAAGGATTCTTTGAAAACTTGTGTTTATTAAAGTGATATGATTTATAAATGGTTTTAAAAGGGCCTTGCTTTGAATGTCTTGGTATTCCGAGTGTAATGTGAAATGGCCCATTCAACACTTTATATGATTTCTTGAAAAATAGAAAATTAATTGGACTTGTCCATTTGTATGTAATACAAACGATGTGTACTTGCATGAATGAATTTAAATTCACATTTTATGGGTAGTTAATTGATTTTAAATTGAATTGAATTGATATTATAGAAAAAGGAAATGTTTTGATGTGGTGTTCAAAGGTGTGAGAATTTTTTTATTATTAATTTTTCAAACATGATGATATTATATGATATATGGTACAATATTATATTTTAAATGCTCACATATTTTTAAATTTAATGGGAAGACCTATTTTTCTAGGTGATAAGTCTAGGTACACATGTATACGAGTTTAATATTATGTTCTGGCTAGTGTCCTTAGGTGGGACTTTTCCGAACCTTAGGTATTACCCTATAGTTTGGTTAGGAAAGGGTAAGATCAAGCATATGGTCAAGGAAAATTAATTGATTTAATACCAATTCATATAATCTGATTCATCGATGACCATGTTAACAATGTTCTATACTTTTTACCTTTAGTACCTTTGGTTTCCATGATGATGATTTATGAATATTTTCCAAGGTATGACTATTTAAAAAATAATTACATTGAAATATTTTTTTCTTTATTATGCCTTTAAAAAATAATTTAAATTAAATTTATGAATGTTTTGATATAAGTAAAATAAATTTTGGTTTTTTTGGAAAATATTGGTTTTTAGAAAATGGGTGTTTTCATGGAAAATGTTGATTCTTTTTTTATTGAAATAAAACTAGGAAAATCTATTTTGTATCCTTATTTTCAAACATTCATGATATATATTCTCTATTAAAGTGATATGCTTTGGGTCAATAGGTGCCGACCTATAGGGATTTTAACTCACACATATATATTGCAGGTTTAATAGGTTACTCAACACAGTGTATATTCCTATATCTATAGATTCAAGCTTTGACGGAGGAGCATGTGATGTTGTATCACTTTCACATAGAGATGAGTGGTTTGATATCTTTTTCTTTAATTTCAGTTGTATCAAACACCGACCTTATTATCCATTAAATTGTATCTTTTACTTTTGGATATCTCAGTTTGTTTGATTTTTCATTCCTATGTTGAATTTTTTTATATTGTGGTTGTTAGGAGAAATCATTCCCATATATTTCCTTCTAAATCTTGGGAACTTGTTTCTATCCCATGGGGATCGGTAATTAACTTAGAACCAATGATAGATCAATTCAGGTGTCAGATTAGATGGTGTCCTGGGTTGGTTTTTTACAAATGGTATAAAATTATATTTTTCCATGTTCTTATGAGATGTATGGTAGTTTGGATGTAGTAATTTTAGAGTTCAAATAGTCGATCACTGGATGAAGCTTGATCACCACCCATTTGAGATGATTCTTGGGTTACCATGGTTGTTTGATATGAATATATCTCTCATTCAAGCCCAGTAATCAGATGTTTCTGAGACCTTTTATATTTTTTGAATTCTTATTTGTGGCGTTCTGATTTTATTACTTTCTTTGAGATGTTTTGGATTTAGAGGGAATCTACATGGGTCCAAGTTACTATACACATTTTAATAAACAATTTCTAGACCACGAATCCATATCTATCTGACTCTTAATGGACTTCATATTATTGTCTCATGGTCTAACAAACCATGTGTCCAATATTTTCATATCTAATATTTATTTTAATTTTAATGTTTTATTATTTCGAGTGTTAGGTTTCTTTTCCATTATTTTTATTTTGGTTTATGCTGATTTTGGGAAATTATTCTAGGATAATTTTTTTTGTGTTTAGACCATTTAGAGGATCTTTTAAATTAAAAACATTGAGATATTTGGAAACAATCTTAGAATTTATTTGAGTTTTGAAAATTTTATAAATTCAAAATGGTGTTTTTCTTTTAGGGTTTCAATTTTTTTTGGATTTAAAATGATGAAACGTTTCTTGAAATATGGTTAATGCTTTTGGGAAATGGTTAAAGTTATATCTATTTCAAAAATTTTCATGTCGTGTTAAAAAAAATTAATTAAAATCTTATAAAGAGTGAGGTGTGAAATATTTAAAATACCAATTTTAAAAATAATTTAATGATAAGACCAATCATTCCTTCAAAAGTTTTAAATGGTGTGAAAATGTAAGTTTAAAGAACACTTATTCTTTTTGAAATGGATTTTGGTAAAACATTATTGGGTCATAGAGGTAAAATTATTTCATAAAGAATTTATGACTTGGGTTTGTTGGTTTGGATTTTTTAGTGTTGGATTATGGTTTGTGATTTTTTTTATAAAGGATTTTTTCTATTTTGTGTTCTATCTTGTGAGACTTGACTTATGAAATTTATTTTGATGGGTTTGTTCTACTTTTTTTTACAGTAAAAAACCCATTCAAATTTAATAGACACTTTGGTTGAAAAATATTATCATAGAATAGTTGATTCATTGGATCCAGACTCAGGGTCCTATATACTTCCTCTCATACCCCAACATGAGGATTACGACCATGGTTTTCGAAGATAGAATCCTCCTCACTGCTTTGAGAAATGAGATTCTTAGGAAGTAGTTATGTGAATGAAGAGTATTGAGGAGATATTCTCCCAACTTGTAATTTTAGAATATATCAAGGTTAAGTGTGATATTTTCATTCTTGAGGGTCTGGGTTGGATGTGGTGAAATTATTTCACTTAGGAAAATAAATAAAATGACTGTTCTTAGGCATCTTTCAAGGCATGTTTCATTCAGTATTTATTTTCTGAATCAGTTAGGATATTGAAGGCTATTGAAATTATGGTCTCCAGAAAGTATATATAATGGTTATTGAGTATGCTTTTCATTTTATCTAGTTGGTTTCTAATCATCATCTTTTGGCCATATATGGCACTATAATAGTGTGGTGTTTCCAAAAAGGCCTCTGTACAGAGCTATCACAAGTTATATTTCTTCTCACCCTCAAATACTATGGTACATTTTTGATGTTTTCTTTTTTAGCTTATAGTATATTTAATAGGACCACAAGATGCATTGAGAATTTATTATATTCCTGGGTGTATTGGTGGAAGCTCCAACAAGGGAAAAAGGAAGCGTGACAAGTCAGACCCCTTGGGCAGTGGCATGAAAAGGTTATTGTGTTACTTACCACAATATTTATTAGGAAATAAGAACTTGGTTGGATTATAGTATGGTAATTAAGGTAATATAATGTTTTATTTTAATAACCCTCCTATATATCATAGTTCTTGTGTCCATTTGGGTAATTTTTATAAGTTCTACCAAGGTTTCTTAATATCTCAACACGGTTTGGAATCATTAGCTCTTAAGGGAATTTTGGTGCATCAAAAAGATTTTGGATAACAGGGATATAACCTTAGGCCTCAAAGTGAATCCTTTCATACATTGGTCAAGATTATGATGGGAGTTGGTACAATTTCAGTTTGTGTTGATTCCAATGTTTGATTGAAGATCATTTGATTTTTCCTTGATGTTTTTCTTTTCCTCTTGTGGAGTTTGTGACATTGGGAGTTTTATTTCTTGTTACGTGGTTTCTCAGTCACAATGTTATGTGTTTTCCAGTGTCATTAATGGATTATATCTTTTTTATGTAAGAATATGGTTTTAAGGACTTCTATGTTTACTGCCACTTTTTTGAATTTCTTATTTTGAAAAGTTGGGTTGAGGTGTTTGGATCTGAGAGAGATTCAATATGGTGGGGAGATCACCAATATTGAATTTATCATAATGAAAGGTTATCCATTATCTTTAGTGATAATTCTTTTTGCATGATCCAATGATCATGAATTTTCAATTTTTGGATTTGAGTTCGCAAGTTATTGTATTCTATACAATATAGGTAAAATATCATAAATTATATTAGGATTTAATTCAAGTGGTGGATTATTGGATATATTCCATAAATACTTATATATATCTTTGATGGATTTCATGAAATTTTTTATTTACATGTATAAATGGGAATATCATTTATAGTGCCTATGATAATAGTTATCATTTGGATAGTTCAATTATCCAAATGAAAGTCATTTAAGGCAATATTTCATTTGATGAAATGTTTGGGAGTAAATGAATATGATGCATTCATATCAGCCATGGTATTTGTTCTTATGTTTTAACACATGAATAAATGATATAGTTCAAGGTTAATCCTTCATGTTTAAAAATTATAAATCCATATTATGCTTGTAGGGTGTGTGACTTCCTCAAGCTTGTTTGATACACCCTGAATCGTTTCTCTCTTTCATCTTCATCCTTTTCATATATATGTACTAGAATACCAGGGAGAAAATTTTAATCTCTTATTAATTTCAAATGATTCATTTTATTTCATGGATACACCATATAGGTGGGATGCTTTTTCCACTCATTGATCTTTATCAAACTCATGTGATGGAGTTTTTTGATGTTGTAGTGGATCTTGGATGTAAGGTACACACATTTACAATATTTCTTCAATTTAGCATTTTATATAGTTTCATATGGAAGATCTATAGATTTGGTTTGTAATTTGTTTCATTGTGCATAATAATCATTATTATATTAGTAAAAAACCTTTCATTTACATCATGAATAAAGATTTTGGGCTAGGACTAGGACCACCTAACACATGATGGGGCTATTTCCATTTTTATTCTACCTCTCCACAGCTCTGTCATGGCTCACCAAGTGTTACCTAATCCCATACATAATCCAACGACATTTAAAATATCACATGAGGCCCTAAATCAAAAGAAAAATCCACATTAATTAATTATAACCTTTATTATAAATTATTCAATTTAATTCTATGTAGGAAAAATCACCAAAAACCTTAGTGGTAGCCTCATCACATCGAAACTAAACCAAACATACACCAATGAACCATGATGTTACTACCAATCTCATTCCAGAAAAATACCTAACAATCCACTTAAATTTCATTATTAATTTAATTGAAATTTGGACAAAAACCTAAAAAAATATATATAAAGACATACCTTCATCAAACTGATGAGTGAGTGCATGAATATGGGGTATGGGGATGCCCTCTTCCAAGGTAGAGTAGAACCCCTATGAGATTGGCTATTTCTACTACTCTCTGTTGGAATCAATATCAAATCCATAGATGGAGAAAACCAAAATCAAAGAAGAAGTGAAGGAGGAGTGGTCATCAATAGAAGAAAATAATCACCTTATATCATTATAAACCACCACAAAAAACCCCCAAAAGGGGAGGAAGCAACGAGGGGAATGGTGAGAGACCCCCTGGTCCATGTGCAAAAACAAATCAAGGAGGGTCCACCCCCTAAATTTTTTTTATGGGGGAGGTAGTTTAAATTAACCCTTTTAAAAAGACACTATATATACAGTGGTGATAGTATTCATATGTATTTCTATCTGCACCATCCACCTCATCCCCTCTCAGGGCCCTCTCGAGCCTCCAAGTCATTATCTGACTACCATTCCTTGTCCAAAAAACCCCTCATGACGTGTTCCAACCTTTATAACTCTATTTTGAATCATAGTTCAAAATATTAACCCTCACCAAACATGAACACTGAAGTTCCCTTTGGAAACTTTCACACCCATATGGACACAAGACTTTAATAAAAATTGTAATTAAAAATTCAAATGAAAAATTCTAGTGAATACTTTCATTGAAAAATTATATTTTCTACTACCAATGGAAAAATCTAGATTAAATTTACACTAAACAATTCCTATTGAAACATTCAATGAAAAACTCAAGTTGAAACCATTATTGGAAAATTCCAGTTGAAACTTATATTGTAAATTTTTAGTGGAAACCACCACAAAAAAATTCCAGTTACAACTTCCAATAGAAAATTATTTTTCAAAATTTCCTTCCACTAGAAAATTATAGTGGAAACATCCAAAAAAATATGTTGGAAACTTACACTAAACAATTTAAGTTACAACTTCAAATTCCACTAGAAAATTCAAGTTGAAACTTCAAATTTGAATTTTAAAAAATTCTAGTGTTAAATTCCATTGGGAAATTCCAGTTAAAACGTACAATAAAAAATTCCAATTGAAACTTTTAGTGGAAACTTATATTGAAAATTTCCATAAAAAAATACCAGTGATAAGTTCTAATGGAAATTCAGGTGAGAAATTCAATTGGAAAATTTTATCAATGACTTCAACTAGAAATTTAAATATTTATGAATTTGTTCAAATTTTTTTTGTTCTTGTTTAAAAAATAAAATTTATTATTTTTTTCAAAGAATTTAAGGAAAAAATATATATTTTAAAAAACATAATTTTTTTATTTTCATTATTAGTAAGAAAACTATTTTCTTTAAGTATAAAAAAAGTGATATTTAATTTTTCTAAAAGATCTAATAATTTAATTTGTTAAAAAAATATATATTTCTTATATATTAAAAAATATTTCATGTATTTAAAAATATTAAATAAGATTTATTAAATTTATTCTAATGATTAAAAAATATATTTTAAAAAGTAAATTATTTTGTTTTTTTAAATATAATAATTTTTTTTTATAAAAATCCATTTCATTTTGAAAAATAATTGTTTTTAAAATATAATAAACTCAATATTTTTCTACACAATATAAAAAACATGCCTGAGAATAAATAAAAGTGTCTGACAGTGAAAACTAACCCATTTCAGAATCTAAAGTCTTTATGATATCTTTCTTACATGAATTTGCGAGGGAAACATTTTGGGTCCACCCTATAGGGCCGTTCTTGTCCTCCGTAAAGATGTGGAAAAAGATTTTGTATGGGGGTTTATTGGAAACCATATTTCTTGTTCACAGGCTTTGTTGTATGTGATAGATGTGGTTATGTGACACATGTTAGACCTTGGTCGTGTGGTTTTAGGATGGGTGGTGTTCTAGACTTAGAAATGGGATAGCTTAGAGTCATTTCCAATGAGTCCTTGAGAGGCCCAAAGTTTTACTACTTGTTTAGGATCACATAGGTCATCCAATGTACCGTGAATAGGTATTAGAAACCTAAAGCCCGTGGTTCAGAGCTCCCCGATGTTGCACATATACTTTGAGATTGGTATGACATGCCATTATTTCTTTCCGATGTGTTGTTTGATTGTGATCACATAGTTATATCTCACTTACCTCAATTATAGTTTGTAGTTGTGTTTTCCATGTCACTCTTCTTCATGACATGTTTTATGAATATCGAAGGATTTATAAAATACTTTTCAAATGGGTTATTTTTAAAACATGTTTTTAAATTAGAATCATTAGTTTTCATTGTGAAATATGATATGTAGGTTCATGGTGGTATCCTACTAGGATTTGTCTCACACCCTACATATGTCATTAGGCTTATAAAAACATGGGTTTTTCTAACATGGTTAAAGGATTTTCTTCTCATAGCAGGGAATATTGATGGTATGTCACATTCTATAGTGTTTGTATGGTGGTGACCAAGGGACACATGGATACAACTTGGCCATGAATTTTTAGGTCCCCTGTATTTTGGAATTTTTTTATATAACAACCGATTTGGGTAAGAATATATTTTGAATCTCATGTTTATTTATGTAAAATTAGGATTTCTTAATTTAGTTAGATTTTGAAAATTTTTATGGTTTATTTTTATATTTATGCTTCTTATACTCTACTTGGTATGATCTATATTATTGTAACTATGTATTTGATGGTGTGGAAATCCGACCTATGGACGGGTCATATTGTATTCATGGTTGTAATCCTTGGCATGTTTTATTTGATTATGAGGGTGAAAGCACTGTTAGGGAGTTATAATTGGTAGACTTTCACTATTTTCCAACATGAGGTGATCAAGAAGGAACCTTAGGCCTTGTGGTGGGTCAACCCAGGTGACATGGAAAGTTGACCTAGGTTGGTTTGTTACAAATCTACTCCAGGAATAGCACTCAAATCTCTCTTTATAGATGGAGAATCGAGGATATCTTAATATTTTGGAATCAAACTCAAAATAAAAGAATACAAACCCCTTGAGAGACAAAAGAGTCATCACATTAAGAGAATTTCTAAAACAACAAGTGGAATCATGGGATGTGCCATAGGTGGATAATTTATAAGAGAGGATTTGTTTGAATGATGAACCATAAAACAAATGGTTTACTATATGACAGCTTGAGATTATCCTCATACCAAATATTTCAATCGATCTTAATATGTGAGATGGAGAAAAAACAAACTAAGAAACACATAAAGAATTGAGGATCACCATCTGATAAAATGTAATCAATGGTCACAAGTGTTCATGAAAAAACATATGGACGTAAAGGTAAATATGTTCAAATTTACATGGAAAATATGTTGGTAAAGTTAAACTAGATTACCTTTCTATAGTCAAATAATATCCATAAATAAACTCATATCCCTCTAACTGTAAGGAATATAAAATATCAAAAATATTACATGGAAATATTAAAGTAGAATATTACATGAAACAGTCACATAAAACCCATAAAACACTTATACATTAATATTAAGTAAATATCCAAAAAAAGTAGATAAATGATTTTATTGCAAAAAAATTCATCTGGTACAATGCACTCTAATTCAAAAATCTCCATCATTGAAATAAAATAGTTTAATTATTTATGTTGTTCTCAAAACCTATTTCAAGGAACCAAGAATATGTTTTTTAAATCTAAACAATATGTGAATTTAAATGACAAAACATACCTAATCAAACTATCAGTTGGGTTATCAGAAGTGTGGATCTTATTGACACACACCATCCCAGCTTCAATGATATCTCTTACAAAATATATCCTAATATTATGTGCTTTGGCCTTCTATAGAAAACATGATTTTTGGATAAATTCAAGGAATATTAAATGTTATAAAATACATCTACACTATTTAAAGATAAAGATAGTTCGTTAATCAATCCATTTAACCAAACTTCCTCTTTTATAGATTTAGTTAATGCTATATACTCTACCTCAGTGGTGGATAAAGTTTTAATAGTTTTTATAATTCATTTCCATGAAACATGGGCATTATAATAATAAAATACATATCCAGGTATAGATTTACATGTATCAATGTTTGAATAATATTTAGAATACATAAAACCAACTATATCATTATCACAACTACTTTTATTTCCATGATAGATACAAATGCTAGAGGATAGAGAATCAAGCTATAGAAACCATTTCAATGCATGCCAATGTGGAATATGGAATTTCTTATAAACATTATCAAATTGAAAAAAGTAATATCTAGTCTATAACATATCATGACATACATAAGGTTACTTACAATGTTTTCATATGGTATTTGATTTATAAAGGCTATATTAGTATCCCTACAATGGGTCAGGGATAAGAAAAAAACATGATGTGTTAACCCAAAGGCACATTCATAGATTTCATGTTCTTAAATAATAACCACTTCATATTTTTCTTAACATAGTAATATTGGTATATATACAACACTTTAGTGTTTCTATTCCTAATAATTTCAAATATTAATATTTTTTTAACATTCCTTAAATATTTTTTTTCAAAAAAAAATTCAATTGGACTTATGAATGATTAATCAAAATTATATTTTTTCTTATGATAAGAATATTATCAAAATATAATATTAAGTAAATAGAATAATTCTTGAAGGATTTAAATTAAACAAAAGAATCATATTTACTTCTATAAAAACAATTTTTAAGTATGAAAGATTCAAACCATTTATACAATTTCCTTAAGGAATTATTAAGTTCATAAAAATATTTTAACAAAAGGAACACTTAGTTTGGTTTAAAATCCTTTAAAAACACTTTAAGAGGTTTCATATAAATAATTTCATCTAATATCCTATGTAAAAAATTAGTTTTTACATATTATTATTCAATACAGAAGTTATTTTTTTCTGTAAAGGCAAGAAGTAATATAATAAATGAATGTTTAACAATATGAGATAAAATTTTACTATATTCAATCCCCTTATTCTGAGGGAACTCTTTGGATATTTTTTTTTCGTTGGATTTAATTTTAATTCCTCCAGTGTTATCTTCCTCATTTTTGAAAATCAATTTAAAACTTATAATTGTTTCCCTTTCAGGTTTATTAACAACTATCCAGGATTTATTTTTAAGAAGGGGATCTATTTCATATTTCATGCCAAATAGTCAATAATTTGATTCATTAGATTTAATGTCTTGTTTAAAATGTTTGTGACTCATCATCATTTACATATAGGGGAACATTGGAGGAAAATGAAACCATATCATTATGAATGATCTATGTAAGAGGTCTAATACTTATCCTAACTCTATCCCACATTAATTGATAGTTCCTTAAACCAACATCTCCATCAACCATAAAATTAGACTTAGAATCTAAAAAAATGTTCATTTTGAATCGGTTAGGGATGAATAGTGGATGTAGTCTTAGCATTAGACTACATTCCAGGTTCTAGAGAAACCCCAATGCCCATAGGTTTAGGTGGACCAAAATTGACAGACTTTAAGGGATTTAGCTTCAGAGAAATAGCCTCATGGAATGCAATGAATCAACTAAGAATATAATTATAAAACCAGGGATTATCATGACTAAGACTATACCCATTAACACCTTTAGTATAACCCACAAAGAAACACTTAACATCTCTGGGTTCAATATTATTGGTCCCACTATGAGCATTAGTAATACAACTGAAAAATCGAATATGTTTTAGACTAGGGAATACCTAGTTCATATCCCATTAAGAGTCTTAAAACTAACTGTAGAATATTTAAATCGATTGATCTGATATATAGTTCTAAAAATAACTTAAAACCTTAATGACATAGGGAGACCAAAGTGTGAGACCATGATTCTCACCCTCTCTAAAATAGTCATATTCATCTTCTCATGTATGCTATTATGAGGTTTCAATAATAGTTCGGTGTATTAAGACACATTAACAATTTTATGAGTCAATTAAGTCATTTGATGAGTATTCAAGCCTGTTTTATATTTTATGGTATTTTAACTTATTCTTTGATTGAATCACAATACCATATTTATAATTTTTAAACATTTAAAATGTCTGACATGTGATTCAGTATGTAAATCCATACTTTCCATGAATATTCATTTATAAAGGTAATGGAATAATTTCCTCCACTATGGAAGACAACCCTAAAAGGTCCCTATAATACCGAATGGACATATTCAAAAGGATCCTTGACTCTATATGATGACCTCTTAAAATGGGCTTATTTTGAATTACCAAAATCACAATCCTCAATGAAAGAAAGAGTGTATGGGGTTATATATTTTAATAACCCTTGATTACTTAGTTCCTTAATCCATTTTACACTCACATGAACAAGTTTTCTATGCTAAAACATAATAATATTAGGCACATGGGTATGGGTGACATTTAACTGCTTAATGTGTGTCCTATCATATAACACATATAGCCTATTCATAAGATTTATTCTCACTATGGTGAGGGATCCTATAATTATCCTAATTCTTCTAGAACCAAACCTAAATGGAAACCCCTTGGGATAAAACAGACCTATGTAAATGATGTATCTCTTTAATGCAGACACCCATCACACCTCATCTAGTTATTTTACCAACCTAATATATAATTATAGAGAAACAGAACCACAACCCATGATATGAAAAATCCTATGATATCCTAGATAAACATGAACACTACCAATATCCCTCAAATCAGTGAAGTATTCTATATTTGGGAAAATGTGGAATGATCATTCATAATATAGGACCCACTCTTCCATTATATAATTTGAACACACATTTTAAAAATTAGTAATATCATAGTATTGTTCAACCATGAATGAATTATCATTTTTTTTCATAGAATTGGTTGTTTGTGGATAATTAATTTTTATATTCCCAAGTTTTTTACAAATAAAACACTTAATCATTCTACCCTTAGACCCTAAAAATATCCAATACTTAATCTTTCCTCTCCTCTTACCTCTCTTCTCAAGTCTACCTGTGACATCAATCCCCTTGGATTCTTGTGTAATAGAACATTTCTTTTGAAGTTCACTAGATAACAAGTAAGAATTGACCTATTATAAAGATAAATAGTATCTACTATACATAATTGAATATTTATCATAATTATAAGAATAATATAATTATATTTACAAGATAATATCCAAATTTTCATCTTCAAGATGAACATCTATATTGGACATTTGCAATACAGTTTTGTAACGGTTTGTGTCCTCATGGTCCATTAATTTCCGGGTTTTGAAGGTTAGAAATGTTCGGAGGAAGTTTAGAGAGGTTTGGGTGCTAAAGGCTGGAAGTGGTAGGATTACACTTTCTGTAATGAGGTTACATAACATGAATCTCAGGTTCACAGCTTGGCTGGAAGGGTTCCTGGAGTGAGGAGGTTCATGGTCTCAAAAATAAAATAATTCAAGAGGCGATGATTTTTTTGGAAGAAGTGGACCTAGAGGGGTTTCATGGAATGAAAGGGGATTAAACATCATGTAATCCCCCAAACCAATTTTTTTTTAAAAGTTTTCATTCAGCTGAACCTTATTTCATTAGGCCATTCTCTCTTTTTCCTCTAATTCTAGATAAACCCTAGGTGCCCCTAGGAGAGATTTAAGCCCCACAACTCCATCCTTGGTCAATTGAATTTAGTGGTTGTTCATGGGAAATGCTTTATCAACCCATGGTAAGTTTTACAATCTTTTTCATCTGTTTTATCTTGTTATTCCCCACCATAATTCACTATTGCAATTTGGGTTGGCTTGGGATGAGAATTTGGTAAGCGTTTTAATGACGTCTAGTATAAAATAGGTTGATCCACATTTATAGTGGTGCAGTTGTCACTTATAGGATTTATTCTTCTCCCTACGGTGCCTGAACTAATTGAAAAACTTATTCGAGGTAGGGTTTCTCCTTCATTTCTCTTTGATTGTGTATCAAGTGGGATGGATATAATTTTTTTTCCTATGGATCATAGTTTTTCCACCATAATTAAAGATAAAGAACTAGATAATTAAATTGAAAAGGGAAGTGGTATGTGTTTGTATGTTTTTTTACATCCTTGATCTTGTTTTTGATGTTGTGGTTGTATAGGATAAATGACCCGCTGAAAATTGTGGCCATTGGCGGTCCTTTCTTGCACACAAAACAAGTTGCATGTTGGGTTGTTCTTGTTAAAATATTGAAAATGGAAAATGGTTAATTATGTATACCTAGTTAAATAAATGGATGCCTCTAAGATCAAACTTTCTCTTTAATAACCCATAAATTATCAAAGTGGTATTAAAGATTGAGGGTTTTCTAAATCTGAATACACCTTTCATTGTTTTGTGTGGTTGTGTGCTATGTGTGGTTATATTCTATCTTGTGCCTTGTGCGGGTTGTGTGGTGCTGCGGTTGGGAGCACTGCTATGTGTATGGGGTGGTTTGGGTGTTGTAATGGGATCTCAGGTTGACATATTGATTTTCTATGGAATGGTTGAGTAGTGTTGTGAAGTGGTACTACATCGGGTTATAGATTATTGTGTTGCTAGGTGTGATGGGGTTATGAAGTGGGGCTACTAGGTTTGGTTGCGATGAGAGGTGTTGATGGTTGTGGGTATGAAATGGTAGTTTTTCTATTTTGGAGGATGGTTTGGGAGGGATTACTTAGAATATTGATGATGGCAGTGGCTGGTATGGGTGTTAAATGGAGAAAAAATATGAAGTGAGTTTCTAAACTATAGTCATTTTTTTCCTCTATGTGGTTTAGGTTGTGTGGTTTGGTGCGTGCTGTGGTTGGTAGCTACCTGGGTAGGGATGGAATGAATATATATTTTTCTTAATAAAGAAATATATTTAGTTAAATGAGTTGGTTGGGATTATGAATTCAATTTTGGCTTATTGTGTAGTTGTACATTTAGATGTAGCATCAAATGGGGTTTTGTGGGCTGGTTGTTTGTTTGAAAAAACCCATAGGCTGGGTTAATTGTTTAGTACCTATATATATTCTTTTACTTCCTTGTGATTTCTAAATTCACTCCACCCTAGTTGAGCACTATGTTCTGAACACCCCCATTGTCATAGTGGAGGTTGTATTTTCATAACATCCTAATGGGAGGATAGATAACATCTTATTATCTCTTCCACACTCCCTCTTCTATGCATTAGTATCCCAAGACTCTTATGGAAGGTTATGGTGCTGGTTTGAGGACCAGGTTTCTATGGAATAGGTGTTCTTTCTGTGGTTTCTACAGGATGAGATGTGGTGTTATTTCGTAGGTGTCTTTAGAATGAGGTATGGTTGTGGCACAGGTGTCTACGGGCGAGATGATCCATGGTTGTGTCCCAAGTGTCTGCGGGCGGGATGTGGTATAGTTGTGGCCCAATTTTCTATGGGTGGGATGTGGTGAGCTTCATTTTACTGGGTTGTGGGACTATCTCTGAGGCTCAGGTGTGTGCGGGTAGGTTGTAACATGGGGATTGTGGAAGAGTGTGGAAGCGCTGAGACAGTTTCCGTTAGGGTATGAGTAGTTAACCAGTGGGAAGTGGTGCGGGGTAACCAAACATTGTTGTTCTTAGTATATTACCTTACTTGACTTGTGTTATTTGGTGATCATTCCTTAGTGAGATTGGGATGGCTAGTATTAATTTTTTGGTGATATTGTTTTTTGCTATTTTCTCACAGGGTCATTAGTATGCTTCTGCCACTTATGCACGAGAGACCTTGGTTTTCCTACTGAGTATACTCATATGATCACCCATTGTATAAAAATATCTTATTAGGTTTCCAAGAGGATTACATGGACTATTTTAGACCTTACTAGCTCTAATGTGAGGGCAGTCTCTATGTCACTGCTTAGATTTGTTCTTTTGGTACATACCTTGGAGTTTTATTATATTTTTAGGAGTTTTATTTTAAATATGCATGTGGGATGGTTTTTTATTCCTTATATATATATATATGTGTGTGTGTGTGTGTGTGTGTTGGAGTTTCTTTGAGGTTGATACATCTTATCTTCTGATCTTGTTTACTATAAAAAGGGTAATTTATTCTATTCTGTGAGATTTTTATACACTTGGAATTGGTCGCCACCCCAGGGCCTACTGGAGGGGGGACTCAGGGGGTCATTATCTCTCTTATTTCATTTCTAGCTGAGGAGGTGAATCTTTGGAGGGAGGGGGTCATAACAAAATGGTATCAGAGGGTTGATGGTTGAGATATAGGATGAGGTTTCGAGTTAGGAACAATGAGGATTTCATAGGTTGGTAGGGAAACAATGTTAGGTGATCTTAGTGCGTGACATTGGCTAGGGAATACCAACTAGGACATAGGATTTTAGGCCCCCCATGATCCGATGCAAGGACTATGAGTTTACTAAATGTCCATGTGTGGCTACAATGTTTATAGGGTAGTGACCCTAGGAAAGGTACATGCATCATAATGACTTGTGTTCTTGTTTTAACATGGTGTTTCAGGGAATTTAAATAAATAATGAGTTAAAATGAATCTTAATTAAAATTCAATACTACATGGGCTTAAGAGTTACTTGTTTACCTTTTTTAGTCATGGAACCTGGTCGTCGTCTATGTGTAGTTTATGTATTCGAGGCTTAGTAGGATGACCCAGTTGATTGACTAAGGGTTTATCAGGTATAAGAGGATGAATAGTGGAAGAAGATGTTACGTTCTCTCTAGAGAAAGACTCTAAGAAAATAAAAGGAAAGTGTTTCAAACATAGAGATAGTGAGTTGGATTGAGGAGCTTGTGATCAGCTTCAGTTTGATCTGGGCTCCAACAGAGTACTGGGTTCCTTTGGCGGTGATCCAAATGTGGGGAGCCACACATTAGTGTTGGACATTGTACCTAGGAGAGATGAAGGAGACTAATGTTCTGTGGGTAAAATTTGAGAAGGAGTTCCGAGCAGAATTCCTCTCTTTAATCATGAAGGCTAAGAAGAGGCAGGAGTTACTATCCCTCTATTAGGGGAGTATGTTGATACTAGATCTAGGGATCAAGTTCAATGATCTTCTTTATTTTTCCATAGATCTCTTTTCAGATGATAAGTCTCATGTGAGATGTCTAGAGGAGACACTTCATCCTTCTCTCCCTTATATGGTTACTCCCTGTACCTTATCGACATACTTGGAATTCCAGAATAAGGCATATGTAGTTGAGTGGATTCACTCATGAGGAGGTCGACCATGAGAGGGGAGAAAACAAGGTTCTTTTAAGGGAATGGATACCGACATAAGGTTTTAGGTTCCATGGCCTTTGAGGTTTTGACAACCAGGGAACTAACCTTAGTAGTTTTTGTTTTGGCCTTCAGGTCCTTGTTCTTTTCCCATGAACTTGGGACCGAGGTGTTTTTCTTGCGGATCCCATGTCCTTATTAAAAGTTAGTGTCCAATGGAAGTTCAATATTAATATGGTGGAGGTGGGAAGGTTTAGTACCCACCTCAACAGTAGTTTCCAGCCAATCTATTTCAATAGCAAGGACAAAAGGATTCTATTCCACTAAGGGGATATGAAGTAGATGGAGGAAAACCTCAGGGTGTTCTTTAGGGACCTCAAACTAGGTGTGGTTGTAGAGGCTGTCATCAGCTGACAGATAGAGGATATGGATGTGTTCTATTGCACGCTGCAGAGGAAGCAGTTCCGGAAGTATTAAAGATCATTCGAGGTGCGATTAGTTTGTTTAGTACTCGTTCTTGTGATTTCTTTAATTTAGTATCTTCACACTCTTTTTTATCACATGCTCAATCCCATTCTCAAGGACTAGATATAGAGAGGCTTCCAGTGCCCTTGGTGTTGAGTACACCATTCGTAGGTTAGACCAGCCTGTTTGATGTATGCTGGGGATGTGGACTGAGGATTGGACCACATCAGTCTTGTGGGGATCTATTCTTTCTACAGATGCAACCATACAATTTTATTCTCGACATCTACTAGTTTTATTCTATGCATGGAGTTATCTAATTCTTCTAGAGGATAGTTTTTTTTTCTAACGTGGACGTCCATCATGTGACATTCATCATTGAGAGGAGATGTCATTTGGGTAGTTGGAATGTGGAGCCTATTTTTTCCTTATTGCATGATCTATAAGTGGAATTGTTTGATACTAATATGGTAGAGGTTCCTAGAGTTGTTATAAGTTCTTGGATATTTTTCCTGAGGAGGTTAGGACTCTACCCCCTCGATGTGACGTTGAGTTTATGATATACTTACATCCTTACGGTTCTTTGATTTCGATGTCTCCTTATCGAATGTAACCTTGTGAGCTATAGGAGTTGATGATCTAGATTGAAGACCTAATGAATACGAGATTTATTTAGCCTAGTGTGTCACCGTGGGGTGATCCAGTGTTGTTTGAAAAAAATTCGGATGGTGGTATCAGGTTGTGCATAGAATACTAGAGGTTGAATTAGGTGATAGTCAAGAACCTTCACCCTATTCCATGGATAAATGTTTTTTAGACCAGATGAGAGGAGAAATCTATTTTTCTAAGATTGATCTATGGTCTGGATATCACCAGTTGAGGGTGAAGGAGGGTGATATCTTGAATACTTCATTCAGTTGTAGGTATGTGAACTTCGAGTTCATGGTCATGCCATTCGGTGTTATGGACACACCATCCATGTTTATGGGGATCATGAAATCTATTTTTTGTGAGTTACTGGACCGGTTTGTCATCATATTCATCGATGAAATCCTGATATAATCAAAGTTAGAGGAGGATCATAACGAACATCTCAGTAATATCTTGGAGGTTTTTCGACACCACCGAATCTATGGGAAGTTATCCAAGTGTAAGTTATAGACATGAGAGGTACACTTCCTTGGAATTTTTTTTCACAGTAGGGTGTAACAGTTGACCCATAGAAAGTAGAGGCAGTTGTTTCTTGGGAAGCACCCAATAATGTTGATGAGATTTAGAGTTTTCTCAGTATCGTGGGATATTACCGAAGAGTTTTACCTAATTTATCTTGAGTTTCATCCCCATTGAAAACTATGACCAGAAAGTTCTATGATTTCATGTGGAGTGACTAGTCTAAGGAAGCATTCAGCTATCTGAAGGGGAAGTTGATCAGTGCTCTGGTTTCTAGAGGAAGGGGTGATGTTCAAAGAATTTTTTGATACTTCCTGTCTAGGATTAGTATGCATGCTGATGAAGCAGCAAGGAGTAATCTTTAATGGGTCTAGGAAGTCATATCCCCATGAACATAATTATTCCACCCACGATATAGATCAATCAACGGTCATGTTTACGCTAAATTTTTGGAAGTATTACCTCATTGGGGATAGATTTGTGATCTTCATAGATCACAAGAGCTTTAGGTATATATTTTTCCAATTAGATCTAAACTTGAGACAGTGGAGGTGGGTGGAGTTTCTCCAGATCTATTATTTAGATATCTCTTATACCTTAAGAAAGGGGAATGTCATGAGTAATGCCTAGAGTAGGAAGTATTAGAAGGAATTAGTTTGAGAATCTATGTATTATTGGAGAGTGATGGAGGAGTTGGAATCCCTACACTAAGGTTTAGGAATGGATGGTGGTAGAGGATGTCTATTTCAGATGATAGTACAAACTTGAATAATGTAGTATGTGGAAGAGACTCAGTGGGGAAACTTAGAGGAAGAGGTGATGCGTGATCACTTTGACCAGGGTGATGCTCTAAAAGGATGGCCGGAGGATGGTCAAAATCATATACTCTTCCATGGGAGGCTTTTTGTTCTAGTGGTGGTGTGTGAGTGAGTCTTCCGTGAGTTTCATAGATCTCCCTTAGCGGTGCACCTAGTAGTTTCCAAGATTTACCATGTCTTGAGGATATAGATTTGGTGGCCCAGTATGAAACTTTTAGTGGTGGAGTTTGTGGAAAAGTTTTTAGTGATCTAGAAGGTTAAGGTTGAGCACCGTGTCCCTGGTGGTTTGTTTCAACCCTTATATGTCCTTGATTGGAAGTGGGATGATATATCGATGTATTTCATCACTGGGTTACCCAAGCCTTAGGGAGGCTGTGATTCGATCTGGGTAGTAGTAAATCAGATGATGAAATTAGCTCACTTCTTAGTGATTAAAGAGCCATGTGTAGTGAATTACGTGGAAAAGAGGTACGTGGATGAGGTGGTGCAGATGAATGGAGTTCTGAGATCCATTTTCTCGGATTAGGATACAAGTTTTACCTTGTGGGTCTGGATGGGATTGTAGCATGCTTTTGTCACATAGTAATGCCTCAACAATTCTTTCCACCCTCAAACAGATAGGAAGACAAAATGAACTAACCATATACTGGAAGATATGTTGTGGGTATACATATTGGACTTTTGTGGATCTTGGGTACAAAACCTACCCTTGGTAGAGTTTTCTTAAAATAATAGTTATCACCCTTCCATTGGCATGTCTTCATTTGAATGCTTGTATGGAAGACCATGTCGTACACCTTTGTTTGGGTCATAGGTTGGGGAGACAACTGTTCTTGGTCCTAAGGTACTATAGAGAATGATAGAGAAGGTTTATCTTGTTTGTGAGAGGATGAAAGTGGTACAGGATCGACAGACGTCTTATGCCAATCACAGGAGGAGGCCCTTGGAGTTCGAGGTTGGGGACCATGTGTTCTTGAAGGTTTACCCTCGGCGTGGGCAGAAAATTCTTGGAAGGTGGAGTAGGATTTCTCCCAGATTCAACGGACCCTTCAAGGTGTTGGGGTGCATTTGTGAGGTGGATTACCAGTTGGCACTATCACCATAGTTGGAGAGGATCCATGAAATCTTCCATGTCTCTCAGCTTTGTCAGTATCTTCATGATGACTCCCAAATCATTGACTGTTGAGAGTTGGATATTGAATATGAAGAAACATTCATGGAGTGGATAGTACAAATCTAGGATAGTTTAGAGAAGGTGATGCATGGATGGACCATCCCTTTTGTTTTCATGTTGTCAAGGCATGGTGGCCTGGAGGAGAGTACTTGGGAGTGAGAAACTCAGATGCATGCCCCATAGCCGAAGTTTTTTTGAGTATTTTCTTGTTCTATTTTTCTTTATATTGTGATGTTTGAAACCTTTTTACTATGAGATGAGTTTTTCCTTGTTCCCTGACGTGTGATGAGGTCCTAACACATGGTAAATGGAAGGTCGGATTCCTAATCTAGATGTATTAATTACGATGCGATTAAACCCTTTGCTGGAGAATCAGTGCCACCTAGAGTGGATAGTATTTTGACATGGAGGATGGAATTCCCTGTTTCACGTGTTTGTACAGTGTGGTTGTTGTGCTTTTGTGGTGTTTTTTCTGGTCAATTGGGTTAGCAGATGTCGAAGCATGTGTTCTTGGATAAGGAGGTTTTCTACTCCAGCTTTCGAGAAACACAAGGTGATTATCATCGAACTTTGATGTGTTTTTTCGGTAGCGGTGTTCCAATAGTGGTAGGATCCTTAAGAGGTATCTCATGGGGTGGTTGTTCATAAACTTCTTTCTTTTAGGCTTGGTTTTGGATTCTAGAGAAATAAAATCATTTGAGTGGTATCTAATGTAATAGTTCGTGTCCTCATGGTCTGTTACTTTGTAGGTTTTGGAGGTTATAAATGTTCAGAGGGAGTTTGGAGAGGTTTGGGTGCTAAATTCTAGAAGTGGGAGGATTATACACCATGCAATGAGGTTACACGACATGAATCTATAGTTTATGGATTTTGTGGAAGGGTTCACAGCACGATGATATTTGTGGTCTGAAAAATAAAATAATTTGAGAGACGATTGGGTTTTTAGAGGAAGTGGACCTTAAAGGGTTTCACGACATGAAAGGGGATTACACATTGTGTAATCCCCCAACCAAGTTTTTTTTAAAATTTTCATTCGAATTAATCTTATTTCATTCAGACATTCTATATTTTTCCTCTCATTCTAGAAGAACCCTAGACACCCCGAGGAGACCTTCGAGCCCCACTCCTCCCTCCATAGTCCATTGAATTTGGTGGTTGTTCATGGGAAATCCTTTATCAAACCATGGTATGTTTTCCCATCATTTCATCCATTTTATCTTGTTATTTCCCCCTTGGAATTCACTGCTGCAATTCAGGTTGTCTTGGGATGATCTTTTTGGAAGTGTTTTAATGAAACTTCGGTACATAATAGGCTGATTCACATTTTTAGTGGTCGGGTTGTCACTTATGGGATTTCTACTTCACCCTGTGGTGACCAGATGGATCTTAAATCTTGTTCAAAGTAGGGTTTATCCCTCATTTCTCTTTTATTGTGTATCAAGTGGGAGAAGTCTACTTTTTTTTCCTACAGATCATAGTTGTGCCACCCTAATTAAAGATAAATAACTGAATAATTGAATTGAAAAGAAATGTGGGGTGTGTTCACATGTTTTTTTACATCCTTGATCTTGTTTGTTATGTTTTTATTGTATGGGATAAATGCCCCACTGAAAATCATGGCTATTGGTGGTCCTTACTTGAGCAATAAAAAAGTTGAATGTTAGTTAGTTCTTGTGAAACAATTGAAAATGAAAATTAGTTAATTACATATACCTATTTAAATAAATGGATGCCTCTAGGATCAAACTTGCTCTGTGATAAGCCATGAATTTTCATAGTGGAATTAAAGAATGATTTCTTTCTAAATCTTAATACACCTTGCTTTGTTTAGTGTTTATGTGTGTCATGTGTGGTTTAATTTTGTCTTGTTCCTTGTGCGGGTTGTGTGGTGATATGGTTGGGAGTGCAGTTGTGTGTGTGGGGTGGTTTGGGTGGTGTAATAAGATCTCAGTTTTAGATATTGATTGATTATGGAATGGTTGAGACGTGTTGTGTAGTGGGACTACATAGGGTTATGGATTGTTGTGTTTCTTGGTGTGATGGGGTTATGTAGCGGGGCTACGAGGTTTGGTTGTGATGAGAGTTAATGATGGATGTAGGTATGAAATGGTGGTTTTTATATTTTGGAGGATGGTTTGGGAGTGATTACGTAGAAGATTGATGATGGAATTGGTTGGTATGGGTGTTAAACGGAGTGGAAATATGATGTTAGTTGCTTTACTGTGGTCCTTTTCACTCTACGTGGTTTATGATGTGTGGATTTTTTCATGCTGTGGTTGGTAGATACCTGGGTAGGGATAAAATTAAAATATGGTTTTCTTAATAAAGAAATATATTTGGTTAAATAAGTTGGCTGGGGTTATGGATTGAATTGTGGCTGGTTGTGTAGTTATGCATTTAGAGGTAGTAGAGAAGGAATTTTTGTGGGATGGTTGTTTGTTTGAAAAAACCCATAGGATGGGATGAGTTTTTGATACCTATATATATACTTGTACTTCCTTGTGATTTCTATATGCACCCCACCCTAGTTGAGATCTATGTTCCAAACACCCCCATTATCATTGGGGGGGGTGTCTTTTCCCAACATCTAGGTGGGCGGATATACGATTGGTTATGGGATCTTCCATACTCCCTCTTATATGGAATTGGTAGTGCAAGACTCTTCGGGTAGATTGTGGTGTGGTTGTGAGGATTGGGTTTCAGGTGGGTGTACTTTCCCAGGTGTCTTTTATATGAGGTATGGTTGTAGCCTAGGTGTTTGTGGGTGAGATGAGAAATGGTTGTGTCCGAAGTGTATGTAGGTGGGATGTGGTATAGTTGTCACCCAGGTGTCTATAGGTTGGATGGGGTGATCTTCATTTTCCTAGTTTATGGGACTAGCTCTAAGTCCCATGTGTGTGCGGGTGGGTTATGACATGGGTCTTGTGGAAGAGTGTGGAAGCGCCAGATTGTTTTCAATTTGGGTATGAACTGTTAACTAGTGGTAAATGGTTTGGGGTACCCAAATATCAATGTGATTATTATATTACCTTACTTGAATTGTGTTGTTTGGTGAGCATTACATGGTGAGGTTGGGATGCCAAGTATTCCTTGTTATGTGCTTTTGGTTTCTACTATTTTCTCATAGGGGAATTAGTATGTTTCTACCACTTATGCATGAGAGACCTTGGTTTTTCCTAATAAGTATACTCTTATACCCACCCTACATATATAAAATTGTTTTCAGGTTTCCAGGAGGATCAAGTGGATCATACTAGACCTTACTAGCTCAAATGTGGTGGCAGTTTCCTTGTCACTACTTAGCTTTGTTCTTTTGGCACTTACCTTGGAGTTTTATTGTATTTGTAGCAGTTTTGTTTTAAACATGCATGTGGGATGGTTTTCGATTCCTTATATATATATATATATATATATATCTGTGTGTGTGTGTGTCTTGGAGTTTCTTTGAGGTTGATACATCTCATCTCCTAATCTTATTTACTATAAAAGGGTAATGCATCCCATTTTGTGAGATTTGTATAACCTTGGTGTTGGTCTCCACCCTGGTGCCTACTGGATGTGGGACTCAGGGGTCATTATGTGTCTTCCTTCATTTCCAACTCAGGAGGAGTATCTTTAGAGGGAGGGTGTCATGACATGTTTTATTAAAAAATCAATATTTTTCTTGACTATAGTTGTAGGGTACATGAAAAATTTATACAATATCGTTTTCTTATGTTTTCAACCAAATAATGATTTCACCATATAAAAAGATTCAATATTAGAACATATTTGGGTGGCAGTGGAATAATAAGAAACTTAATGAATCAATTTATCACCCATAAGGACAAAATAGAAAATATTGAGGTTGAATCCATGTTGTTTTGGAACCTCAATGTCACTAGCACTAGTGACTAACTACTAACAACTCTACTCCTCGAGAAACCATACTGGACCCCTCTCATGATAACCCTCCTCATGAGTGTATATTCTCAATCACCTTTAGCATATTCCATACCTCCAAATACATAATAAATGTAAATAATGTAATTGTATACTGGATAGAAGGGTACAATTACCCCCCAAGACACCATGCATGGGACTCATTATCTAGAAAAAGATCGAGGTCGGAACACAAAATTTCCTTGAACATGATTCCAAGCTCCCACATAGACATACTCCCTTACTGAAGAGAATTTAGTTCCTACCTATTTATTTCCTTTACTTTCAATGACATGAACTATGATCAGAAATAATTTTAGAAGTCTTCCCAAGAAACATATACCTCCTTTGGGCCCCCCAAGATACAATGTCAACCACTGACATGCTACACCAATCATCTACCTCTTTGTTAATGGAAACTAGTTCTCAAATTAGGCCTGAATCATATTGAAGGTGGTCTTGAAAGCCTCCAACCAATTATCTATCTCTAGATAAAATATTTTTCCCTCATACTTCTCTAGAGTTTTCCATTGAAATGAATGCAATGTCCTCTACCACTGATCATCATCCTCATCCGGATCCACCCTCCAACAATCAGCTGGGTTAGCCTACTAAACCTCACCAGCGTAAACCACATGAGAATGACATGCATGAGCTATAAATGAGGTAAATAAAAATATTCCCTAAGACCAGTAGTATGTTATTTTATTAAGTTTTATTAACTTAATTCATCTTTAATTATCAATACTACCCAATTCGGATAAGAAAACAAACAATCATAATTAATTTAATTCTAATAGGACTCTACCCTACAAGTGGAACCGCTTCAACTTGTCATTTTTTGGACTCATAGTCCTTCCATTAGATCACTAGGGACCCTAAAATCACAATTCCTGGTTAGTATTCCCTATCATATCTCATGCACCAAGATCAACTTACACAATTAGACTACCAACCCTTGCAATCCTCACAATGCCTAGCTCCAAACTCCATCCTATCTCTCAACCTAACCCTGCTCTAATAACACTTTGTTATAGCCCCTCCATACAAAGGTACCCCTACTAGGAGAAAAATTAAGGAAGGGATATAATGACCCCTGATTTCCACCTTCAGTAGTCCTTGGGTTGTCTACTAGCACTGAGAGTGTAAAAATATCACATATGGAAGGAATTACCCTCTAAAAATAAAGTAGGATCGGGAGATAGGATATAAACCAACAAGAAACACCATAAAATGTATAAAAATGGAAAACCAAAACTATACCACATTTTATGTATAAAGTAAATAAATACAAAGTGTCTCCAAAATAAATACCCAAAAGAAATCATATGGAAGTGACTCAATAATAACTCCAGTGTTTGGGCTAGTAATGTCTAGCTCAGTCCACAAGGTCCTCTTGGAAACTTTAAAAGTAGTTTGTATATATGTAGGGTAATAATAACACGTATACCCAGTTAGATCATACCTAGGTTATCTTATGCACATGGTAAAAGATAATACTAATAAACTAGTGAAAAAACAACAAAAACAACATGCACATAGGGAGGTCAACTAACTAATCCCATCCTCACTATGGAATTCTCACTATATAATTTATCCAAGTGTAATAATATAATAAGAAACATATTAGTAAAGGTTACCCCACTCCAATTTTTCCATGATATTATACTCTCATTCCCCAACATCTTATGTATAGGTACTCTCATACCTTATGTATAATCCCACCCTAATACACCTTGGTAACTACTTCATACTAAGCATCCTGTAAGAAAATTTTTATCACATATCACACGAAGATACTTGGGAAACAACCTCCACCCATAACCACATCCATAATCAGGTTAATAGGGTATATTTAACATCAAGGACATCAACCTTGTTCCCTCCTCCTGCAATGCATGACCCCCACCATGAACCACCTCATCGGTCTCACCAATCATCACCTCTGGTGCACTATAACAATAATACATCAAAGTTAATGCATAAGAGACTTGCCTAGAAGTGAGATTAGGGGATAAAGGGTAGAAAATAATAGATCCTCACTATCTTGGATGTTTGAAAAACACCCCCTAAATCATTTGGGTGTCGAAACATGGTGCTTGATGTGGGTGGATTTCATATAGAAATCATAATGAAAATACAATATAAAATATTCTCACAGACAAGAAAAACCCATGTTTTTATAATAAGATAAATTTAATAACTCAAAAAATCACCACACAACATCTCAACCTTCACCACTTTCACTACCACCTCCAAATCAATCACACACACAAGAAATCCATAAACCATAAACCATATTCCACCTTTCTTTTTTGAAATAATAAATTTATTAATTTTCCAATTACCAACCATATTACTTTGTGAAGACCATTAATTTCATGTTTAACAGTACCATTATTAACCATACTTCCCATTTTAGTTCAATAGTTTTTTTTCCATTACAATCCATTCCATTTCAGTTTCATCATAACATTTCTTTCCATCACTATTAGAAAACTAGCACAAGACAATAAAAACACAAACAATCCATCTTACTTATATCATTAAGTTACATATCACAAGCACTACACATCTCAACCACCACATGTCACAACCACCACACATCAAAAACACCACACTTCACATTTCATTTTTACTAAAGGTATTTCATCATATTTACTTCAATATTTCCAAGGGTATTCACACAAAAATTAAAAATTCCATTAGAAACCAATTTATTATCTAGATACATGTTCTGATCCATTTTATGTGTGGTGAATCAATCAATAAGCACAACAAAATTAACCAATTAAATATAAAAAAAAACATAAAAATCTGAATATAAGTCAAAGTCATGGAGAATAGTAAACATTCTCAACCATAAACAAAAACATTAGAACAAGTAAAACTAAAGATATTTCTTCCCTCAATATAAATTTTAATTAAACAAATTATTTTTCTTTATAATGATAATGTATACTATCCACACAAAGGGAAAAAAGGTATGTTATCCCCAAATGTAGATAAAATGGAGAGAAGAGGAATCCCCTATCTTTATTAAAGCTTTAAAAAAGAAACACTACTTAAAAAGGAAGAAACAAGAGATCAATACTAAAAAATCTCAAAGGTAAAACCATTGAATTAATATTCACACCAATCCACCATAAAAAATCACCCCAAAATAGGGATGATCTTCCACAATAGTGAACTATCAGAAGAAGAGAAAGAGAGGAAAGGGAGAATATAGAAAAGTGGGGTACCTTGGTCTAAAGGGCCCCAATCCAAACAATATAAGACGAACCAAGGGGTTAAAAACACTAAGAGGGGTGACCCCATCCAAAAAATTTAAGATGAACCAAGGGGTTCAAAACACTAAGAGGGGTTACTATAGAAGATGAAGAAGAACATAGAATAATCAAGAGTCAAAGGAAGGTATGAAATCTAAAACAATGGGGAAGACATCCTCCTATTTATAAGAAAATCCCACTGGACTCTACCCTGACATAGTTCACAACCAAAAAACCTGTGGTGGGTCCATAAAATGTGTGATCCAAAACCCCTATGTGAGATCCACATTTTTACCCCATTTTAAAAATGATATTTGACCACCACCATGGCCAGACTATAGTGCTACCAATTCCATTTTGATTCTTCCATATTATTCAATGGCTAGATGAAATACCCTAGTGCCCATCACCTACCGATTTTATCCTAAACATGCATAATGATATGGGGTGGAGATATTAGGTTTCCAATTGCATATATGAGCTCCATAATAGCACCATGCCTAGATCGATGCCCGCACTAGGCATTGAGGAGAAACCCATAGCGCACACACATACCTATAGAAAACATTCCCAACACCATGTCTTCCCCAGGGTGTGGTCACAAAACCTATTTTATACATGAGAACACCCAATCCAAGACACCGTCTAAAATATATTTCCAAGTCATTTGAAAAGTCATGGCATTCCTAAAAATTTCAAAACACTACTTCCAACTCCCAGATCACCAAAAAATCTCCTATAAAACAAAGAATCCTTAGGAAAAATGAATAGGGAAGGTAAGGAAGGTCAAATCCCGTACATAGGAAAACACTATAAATGTTTTTACTAGCACTTAAAATAACTAATTCTAGGTAATTTTACCTATACAAGGATCTACACATCAGACTGATCCTTAAAGATCTTTTCACATCATAGAGGCACACAAATACAACCAACATCATCCTCTGATGATCTGTATCCCATGAAACACTATCATAGGGTTTGGTTAAATAGAATGACATTCCATGAAATATGAGAAAATTTCATATAGGTTGTTACTGATACTTTAAGTAAAAAACTTGAATACTAGTGACCCAAAAAAGGTTATCACATGGGAATCCAATTACCACATCGACCTACTAGGGTCACATCACCTTTTTGTACATGGAACTACATCGTTATTCACATTATTGACTGTCTCATCTCAGACCCACATGAACTTCTATTAAATGAAAATACATATACATGTTAGTCTAGATATGTATAATTACACCAAGTAATGATACTATAAAATGTAATATGAGAAGTTATTGACACTTTAAATAGATTAACCTCTCATAAGTGACATACATAACACTATAAACCCTCTATAATTCATGTGAATACCTACGTGTTGAGTCATGATACATGTAGATGCCTCTTTCCACCACTGGATAATAGTAAAATCTTGGAATGATATCTTTCCAATGGGCTAAGATCCAAAAATCGATAACAAATCAAAAAACCAAACATAATTTTCATTACACAAAGTGAAAGAAATCAGTCGTAACATTACAAATACAGAACATAAATCTCATCCATAGTAACTTAGTTTTCCTACTAGTAAAGGTGTTCATGACACTTTTACTTAGTTTCTATCATTTGTTATAACACATTTCGGCATATTTAAGCTACCATATCTCAAATAATAATTCAAAATAAAAGTCCATTTAATACCACTTTGTAATTCCCATCCTCGAATCACTATGATCCATAACATTATTAGAATACCACATGAACTCAAGAACAAATCTTCAAATGACAGATTTTTTAGATTAGAAACAAAGCTCTAAGGAGGTACTGTATGGAGGTTATACCCTCCTATATCAAAGTTATCAATAAACATATAATCAGAATGTTCAATAGACAAGAAATCCCACTCCTAAAAAAATTGTTATAAAAATAAATTTTGATGAAGATACATTACAAAGGGTCTTTACAAATTCTGGTGTGATAATCACCACGTGCATCCGCTGCAGCCAAGGATGAACCAAAAATTGGTTCCACAAATGACCATCTAGACCTAGCCTAAATAACTTCCCACTTGGAGAGAGCATCATCAACCTGGTTAGATTCTTTGTAGACATGTGTGACATCAAGGTAAATACACTTCACAAGTCGAATTATAGTTGAGCTAATCCAGTTCAAACTTGTAAACACACAAATTTTACCAACCCCTACCTACAACCAAGTGAGACCTTTATCATATACCCGAATTTAATAGAGGCCCATGTAGGATGTGAGTACATAAATCAATAGGGAACCACCATTGTGTTCTTGTACTATACTAACAATGCAACACTCATAATAAATAAATAAACCGACAAAAAAATAAATATAACCAACCAAAATACTTACTTCATATCGATTCTAGAATATCTCTGATTATATCATAGGGACTATGAAAACCACCAAACCACAACCTTCCCTTGGGAATAACCATATAACTTAGGATAAAACCAATAACCCTCATTGATCCTTAGGTCTCAGATCCTAATCAACCATACCTGCTATAGCCAGTGTCAGAGTGTCTCTGAACATGGGAATCACATCAAGGGAACCTCTATCCATACGCTTTGGATCCCATGATCACTCTTCCACAATTATGAGTAGCATACCCTAGGGAATCACCAAGAATCACTCATTCTGAATACCTCATGTTGAACCCCAAGGTAATACCTATGTTTTCACACTATTAGGACGATGTCTAATTCCTATGGGGAAGGACCTAGGAAATACTATACACGTAGGCATGGATAATTATTTTCAAATCCAAATAATAAAATCGAATACACTCCCAAGATCTCAAAATCAATTTATTGGGAATACAATATCTCATGACTCCTCAAATGATCCATCCATGGTGTACCCACCATGTCCTAGGGGGGAATCCCAGAAATTGGTCGAGGGGATAAAAAAGCCAACCTAAAGATGTCCATTATTAATGATCGAGGATGTGTGACCACCCTACACCTCGTACTTACATTAAAATACTTGGTATCATGAGCATTTATAATGTCTATCGGTATCTCCATTGAAATCCTGGAACTATGGAATTCACAATGGTATCGCTATATCAAAGGAATACCAGAAATCATGAGTATTCTTACATTTGAGTTATCATATCCTTTAATGTTGGATCCTAGGAACCACCTCAAGGAATCCACTCATGAATTATCCAAGTTAGTGGAAACTAGAAGAGATTGGCATCCACCCCCAATATACCATGATACCAATCCCAAACATATCAGGCATCACCAGGTCTCATCCATGTCAATTGGTTATTCCCAGGAATCCTAGGTAATCACAATAGTGGTAGGTCCAACAGTCAATTCTCAGGCATCCTAGGAAATCAAATACCATAATCACATAATAAAATAAAATATATCAAGGGATGTCTGAAATATCACACTCATCACACAATCCACAACCTATTATTCTCACACATCTAGTATGAGTTCTATGTGACACCTACTACCATCTCTACCCATAGCCACATAAACTCTCTCAGGGTCATCACTCAAAGGGTCACCTATATAGGATCCCTAGGTAATTTCTATAGTGGAGCCATCCCACTAAGGATCTATAGGAAAAATTGGTCTCTCAGGCTAACTCTCATTTCTTAAAGGACATTCGGTCCCTCAGCATCGACAAAGTCATCCCGCAGACTCACATGCCTTAGGGGTACTCCACACTGGTAACAGTCTTGAGAAATAGATCAAGGACCATCTCTATTTACTAGGTCACCCCAAACTAGAAAAATTACCCAAACCATTTAAATTTTTCCTACAGTCGATCCACATAGTCTAAACACATCTTAAGGGTCCTCATGGGCCTACTATGTTGGTCCATCTCAAGTCACGGCAGACCCTCTCTTGGAGGTTCCCAAGTACCCAATTATCCTCTTTATCCACGACTTATCCATTGGTAGCTGGGGCATCATTCTAGTTCACATGATCCAAAGGGGATCATGCAAATTGTCTCTTTATGCTCTGGTTCCTATACATGTTTAACAATTGAATTTAATTTAAACTATTTTAATTAAATTAAACAATTCATCAATAATTGGTCCACCACCTTAGGGGAATATCCACACACACACATGCATATATACATTGTTAATAAATCCTTAGGGTCATTACTTGTTCCACCTACCGCATGAAGAGGCTATTTCCTTTTTTATCCCATTTCTCTACAGCCCTTCCTGGGCTTGCCAAGCATTATGAAAGCCCGTGCATGCTCCACCGAGCATCGCCAACTCACCCAAGACCCTAATTCAAGAAAAAAATCCACAGTAATTATTCAGAACATTTATAATTAATTAATTTATTTATTTCTAGAGAGGAATAATTTCTAAAAAAATCTTCGATACTTCGTCACATCTAAACCGCAACCAAATGTACGCCAATGAACCGCGACTTTAACCCAACATCATTTTAGGAAAAATACCTAACACATGACATTGATTACATAATTAATTAAATTAATATTTATACAAAAACATAATAAAATTACACACGATGATATTCCTTCATCAAACAACTATGAGATTTCATTCAGATGGTGTATCGGGACACCCTCTTTCTTGGAAGAGTGGAACCCCCTTCAGGATCGGCTGAATCCACCATGATCTGATGGAATCAAAATCAAATCACTAGCTAAAGAAAACAAAAATCAAATAATAAGGAAGTTATAGAATATATGAGGCAAACAGAAGACAAGAATCACTTTCTATCAACAAAAACTTCCACAAAAAACACCCTAAAAATAAGAGGAAGCAAGGAGGGCAAGGGGGAGAGACCCCCTGGTCTGTGCTGCCAAACAAAGGACGATGGAAGGGCCCCCCTTTAAAAAGATGATGGGGGTGTAAATTCCAGAATTTTAAAAATCCACCATCTAGATGGTGGTGAAAACAACTAGATAGATTGATGTCTCTATCCACTAGCTACCCGGTGTATTGTTGTAACCAAGGCTACACCAGCCACCTTGACCCCTTATTGGGGCCCTCCTGACCTACAAGGTTATCTCTCAACAATAATTCCTCATAAAAAACTAATATTTTCATGTCAAAACCATTGGAACTCCATTTCGAATCACAATTAAAAGTTTTTCCCCCTCACAAAACATGAAAACTAAAGTTCCCTTTGGAAATTTTTATTCTCATACGGACACAATAATTTATTGAAAATTCCAGTTGAAACTTCAAATGAAAAATTCATGCAAATACTTCAACTTGAAAAATTATAATGTCTACTTCCATAAAAAAATTATAGTTGAAACATATAATGAAAATTTTTATTATAAATATCTGCTAAACATTTCAAATGAAAACTTCCACTAGAAAATTTCATTTCAAAACTTTCTTCCACTAGAAAATTATAGCGAAACCATCCATTAAAACATTTCAGTGGAAACATTCATGGAATTTTTTTTAACTTCAAATTCCCTCAAAATATTACAATTGAAAATTATAATTGAATTTTAAAAAATTAGAGTGTTAATTCCATTTGAAAATTTGAGTTAAAACATCCACTATAAAATTCCATTTGAAACTCCTAGTTGAAAATTCTAGTGAAAATTTCCAATGTAAAATATCAATGAAAAGTTTCAAGCAAAATTCCATTGGAAACTTCTATCAGAAACTTTCAATGGTGACTTCAACTTCCACATGAAATATTACAATTTAAATTTTCCAATTGGATTTTCAAATATAATTTTTATCTCTTAAAAAATAAATTATCATTTTTCAAAAAATGCAACAATACCAGATTATTAAATAGTGAAACATTTTTTATGCTTAAAAAAATTCATGATGTCATTTAATTTTTTTTTCTTGTTTAAAAAATAATTTTTTTTATATCTTTTGAAGCATTAATTTTTTTCTTTGAAATATGCATTTTTTATTTTCCTTAGCTATAAAAAAATTAATTTATTTAAATATAAAAAATGAGATATGTAATTTTATTCAAAATATTAATAATTTAGTTTATTATAAAAAAAATAATTATTATACATTTAATAATATTGAATTTTCTTAAAAATATTAAAGACAATTTATTAACTTTATTCAAATAATTAAATTTTTTTTTCTTAAATAAATTTTTTGGTGTTTTTTAAATGGAATAAATTTTTTTTTACATAAAAATATCATTTCATTTAGAAAAATAATTGTTTTTACAATATAATAAAATAAATATTATTTTATTCATCTAAAAAAACTTGCATGACTTTAAAAATATCAAGGAAAACTTATTAGTTTATTCATATAAATGAATAAAAAATCTATTTTTATAATAAAATTATTTTTTAATTATTTTTAAGACACAATTTTTTTTAAAGAAAAATAATATTTCTCCATTCATAAAAGAAATTGTTTTTAAAATATAATATTCAATATTATTTTATATATTTTAAAAAATTATATGTATTTAAAAATATTAAATAAAATTCATTAATTTTATTCAAATAATTTAAAAAATTAAAACATATATCATTTGGTCATTTTTTTAAAGGAATAAGAATTTATTTTATATAATATAAATATAATTTCATTAAAAATAACAGATATTAAAATATAATATTGGTTTTCATGTTTAATAGATAATAGAATATTAGTGTTAATCATGAAAAAATATGACACAATAGCCGAATTTTTTTAGATGCTTGGAATTTCTTTTTTTGGAATAAAATAATATTTACCCCACCCCATAATAGCATGTAAGGTTATTACCTAATAGTCCCATATTTTAGGGAAGTATACATAAAAATAAAGATAGATATATCCCTCCCCCACCATTGATTCAATGATTTTCATTGTTTACCTAAGCATAAAAAGATAGGTATCACCTCATGTGGATTGGCATCTAGAACCCATTGATTATTTAAATGGGTTTTAATGCTCAAAAAATTCCAAGAACTACCCAATTAATTGTGAAAGTTTACAGGTCCTTTTCATGTATGTAATAGACACAGCTTCCAGCACTATAGAGTGGGATATGGGAGAGCTTCTATGAAACCCATCCATATTGGGAAATGAGAAGAAATATGGGTGTTGAGTATCCAAAGAAAATCAATTTTAGAATCTTCTTTTCTTACATGCATGTTTCGGGTCCACCACATGAGGCCATTCTAGGTACCCTATAATGATAGGGTTCATTCCATATTTTTGTTTTTCAAAGAAGAGATAACACCATATAAAGGATTTTGAATATTTCCCTCTTGAATCACATGGAGGGGGACATATTTATTTATATCACAAATATATATTTAAGATATTATCTTTATATATATTTTTAATATATGAAATTATGATGCACACATGAATTTTAGGGTTTCCTTTTCTTATAAAAAGGGAGAAATAGGGGTAATGCACTAGGAGAGAAAATTAGGCATGACCCAAAGCAGATATGTCAGAAATGGTTTTTTGGACATGAGAAGTAGTGAGAAATGGGAAACTGGGTTGTTTAACAAGGTGCTGAAATGACACAACATGTTTAGTTTTTTCCTTCAAAGGGTGACGTATTATCACAAGATGATTATCAGAGAGGAGATGAAGGCTTATCAGGGTGTGGATTCTCACACAAGTTTTCTATAATATATTTGCAATTAAAGTTTTAGGTTTTACTTGAATTTTATAGACTCTTTTATTGTAGTGGAATTATTCCGAGTTTCCCTATGGTTTTTTAATCCTTCACATTGGATTTGTTTTAAATGTTTAAATATGAATCTCAATTTATTTTCTACTATTTACTTTTGAGCTTATTTTTTCATTGGAGATTACCACAATATGTTTTCTAAAAATGAGTTATTATCCTGGGACCAATCTGTTTCCTCCAAAAAAACTGGAATCAAAGTGATTTATCCGTGTTTCCTGGTGATTGGATATGGGTGATTCATAATATTGAATTTATAGCCACATTAAAATTTTTAATTGAAAAAATGATTCTAATCTATGGAAGTGATGAGTAAATAATATTTTGGTCCATGAGAAGACAATGAAGGTGATGAAGAAAAAAAATCTAAGAATCGAAAGACTATGATTGTTGGTTATCACCATGATATGTGTGAGTTAGAAACTAGAGCAACCTTGATTTATTTGGACGATAATATACTGTGGGAGGTGATGAATCTGATAGATCCATAAGAGATCTTGGATATTCTTGAAAGAAGGAATGAATTGAAATCTTTCACAAATAATTTATATCTGAAAGATGATTATATCATTTTTGAATTCTAGAGAATGGATATTTTGGTAACCATCTTGATGAGTTCACCAACATTATGATGGAGTTGTATTTTTTGGTATTCAAGATCAATGATAAAGGTAATGTGGTACCTATTAAAATAGAAGAAGAAGGAAAATATTTGTTTCTTATGGGTTCCTTACCAGATTCATATGATATTCTCATCACCACATTACTGTTCAGGAAAGACAATCTAATGTTGGATGATGTGATTTTATTATTTTTGATCAATGATACTTGAAAAAAGAACAATGATGGTGATTATTTAGGTAATATTGGTATTCTGGCTTTGAAATATAGATGTGGTAATCGACGAGGTCATTTTAAGATAAGAAGAAAAGTTAAGTGCTTCTTTTTTGATTAGGAGGGTCATGTGTAGAGAAACTACTACACTTTGAAAAATATTAAGGAAGAAAAGGAGATGCATGGAATAAATTTTTAGGATACTATTTTAAGTCCTATATATGGTGAGAGTTATTTACATTCATTCAGTGTTGATTGTCATAAGTCATATTTTTACACCAAATGGGTGGTTGTCTTAGCAACATTGTACCATATTACAGAAAAATTGGAGTTATTTTCTTCATGCGAAGACGGTGACTTTGGTATATTGATGATGGGAAATGAAAATTCTTTTGATGTTATTGGTGTTGGTGATATTAGTATCAATATTAATGCAGTTTTTACACCGATGTTGAGGGATGCGTGACATATGTTGGGTATACACTATAATTTTTTATCTTCACATTCTCTTGTTAATGATGGGTTTATAAGTTCATTTGGAAATAGAAAATAGACATTTTTTAAAGTATATATGGTATATGAATGATGTATAATGGTTGAAATTATTTATAGGATGCATGTAAAGGCATGCAGTGAAGTGAAAAATGATGGTTTAAAGTATAATTCATCATATTTATGGACCAAGATACCATTGTGTATGAGTCTAAGACCATCAACTGGGATGAAGAAGGTTTAGAATCTGAATTAGGTCAGTTATGGTGTTTCATGTCTTATAACTAATTCCTTTTCTTTATATAGTTACACTAGTGAAGAAGTAAATTAAATCAAAGATTAAGGTGATGTGCTGAGAGTTACAGATTTCTATATGGATGTTGAACAGATAGATCAAATAGTTTCTTCAGGTACTCAAAATTATATATAAATCACTATTATGGGGGGACTGGGTGTTGTTGGTTCTATTCTTTTTCAATAAGGTAGTTTATACATAGGTAAGAAGAATAATTTAACATTTGGATTTCTTTTATAGGGGGATAAATTAGGTTTATTTGAGAGTTGCAAAAGGGTTTCATTATATTTTACAAAAAATTTGATGTTTTGGCGATACCGATTGGTTTCCATTCCAACTAATTTTGTTGGAATTAATCTCTTTTATTGTCGAGATGGAGGGGTAGATTAATAGGGTTTAAACAACATTTTTTTTTCTCAAAGAAGAGATAAAATCTGAAAAAGGAGTTTGAATATTTACCTCTAGCATCACGTGGAGGGGGATATATTTATTAATCCCATAGATATATTTTGAATACATTATCATTATATATATTTTGAATATTTGAATGGATGATCCACACATGGTTTTTGGGGATTATTTTTATTATAAAAAGGGATAATTAGGTGTAATGTCTCAGATTTTATGGGTATTATTTTTGGATATTATATAGAGTATTTTTGAGACCAGGAGCTAACAAAGTGTGAGATTTCGAGGCTCTGTGTGACCGGAATAAATGTTTGAAAGATATTAAATATATTAAATAGCACAAATGCGCACAAACACACACACAATTTTCATGAAGAAGTAGAATAACATCCAAAAGGGTTCCCAAATTATAAATATGAGTGCACCATTGTGTTTAGAACATGAGTTTTACCTTAGGTGTGGCTTAACATTAGTCGACGTGGGTTGTTTGTGGGAAATTCATCACAGGAAAAAAAATAAATAAAATAATTAGAATAAATTATTTTGTTTCAAATTTTGGATGTAGTGACTGCTTATCCTTTAAAAAAGGTTATTATTTCATAAATACACGGTTAGTATCATAACCCTAAAACCCCTAGAGAGTCATTGGAGAGACTTGGATAATCCTCTTAGGTGAATGAAGATGTATCATGGATCGACGATCAACACATCTCAGATTTGAAAGATCTTGCCAATTATGATGAAGAAACATATTTCTTCATCAGTTATCAAACCAAATCAAGGTAGGACATATATTTAATTTGATTTAATTCCCTATTCTTGAATTACATGACAAACACAAATGAATCAAGGAATAAATTGATCTGCGATTCGATCTTCTTGTGGGATGGGATTATTTTGTGAGGTTTTGATGGGAGTTTTATTATGATTCTTGATTTCTTAATTTTTTGTTTTAATAGTGACAAATTGATATTGACACAAACATAGATTGAGGTTCATTCCTCTCTTTTGGTTTGTGATTTTCTCCCCTAATTCATTATTCTTCGCAGGCATTCTTCATTTGGCCCGTGAATCGAAAAATCCCAATCAATTGATCAGTTCACACCTGATTCTTTGCACAATGATCTGGAATCGTAGATCTAATATCAGCACGACACGAAAGATGTGTAATGATAGAGGCATAGTGATTTAGATGATGGTGGATTCCAAAATTCTCTTTCTATAGAGCATAGTGAAGAACAATGATTTCATCCTTTTTTGGAAAATATATGGTGACAGAACACAATATTCAACGATGATAAGGCTTGGATGAGATTAGATCATCCATTACATGGAGAAACGAACACTAGATCAATGTCCAGAGGCACTAGATCATATGCAGAGTAGATATGAGATTATGGAAAATCTTGATACACCTAGCGTGTAATCTAGGATTACACAGTGTGTGGGGCCCCATGAGTGGAATCTAGTGTTTCCAGAGGGAGTTAAACATCACATGACGGGTGCCCAAGCCCAGACGGCATGTGGTCGCTCCCCGAATACTTATCATGTACTTAATTGAGAATATATACATGGGGTGGACTGCACAGCCAACCTACACTGTGTGTACTTCCCCACATGATAAATCTTGTATTATGTACATGGGCTACCCCATGTACTGGTACACGGGCACAAGTACATGGTATGGCGTCTTGTACTAGCACATGGATGGAGTAAAAGGACATGACCCAATGTATAAGGACCCGATGAGTACCCCCTCCACAAGCCATGTACTCCTCTATACTACACGTATAGGATTTGAATGACACATCCCGCTTATACGAGCATAACCCAGGGTCAAGGAACATGGCATGTAACCCTTATACATGACATGTACTCTTTTATTCATGGAGTATAAACCTTTTCCTCAGTGAATTGAATAGGTTTCATTAGGGTTCATTCCCATTATCCTTTCCCTAAAGTTTGTTATAGTATCATCTCCTATTCCAAGGACAATGATCCCTTCAGCAGGACTTTTTGGATAGAGTCGTTAGAATCCATTTAAGAGGCCTGGAGTGAGATTCTCTATTCATCTTCATGCCCTATGTGGAGTTCTTGGTATTGATGTGACCAACACTACACGAGTGCTAACACTATACTTAGTGGGTTAATCTAGATTGAGTTTATTGGTATCACCCCATGGACTTAGTAGTGATCCTCATCTATGTATCGTATCTCTTCGGACTATTTGTGTGTTATATCTCACAAAGAGACCTGATAAGAATCAACTCTTGGACAGACATCATTAGTGCAATCACACTAAGGAGTGTGTTATCTCAGATGAGTTCTTCGTGGATACTTTGAGATAGAATCCTAAGGCTGGTATACTATGGTTGTGACTTACCTCTAGACTATGTGTCTTGTGGAGTATATTTAGATATTCTTATTATATGTGATTTAGAAATATAAATGTGTAGAGTTTACTGTATTTCATTTGTTGTATGCTTTTTGGTTTCAAGGTGTCCTACTGAGTATTTTTATACTCACTTCTGTAATGGATTTTCCCGCACGTGTCTTGTATTATGAAGGCAATCAACCTTTTGAAAAAGTCCTAGGTTGACCATGACCGTACAGTGCTTAGTGAGTCTGTACAGATCAAGGCGTGTTTCTATATCTTTTAGAAATTAGTCCTAGTATCTTTACTTTCAGGTTGAAATTGTGTTATAGAATCTTTGTGGTGTTATTTTATTTGTCCTTGTTTACATTCTTTACTTCCTATTATACTCTAGTTGTGGAATATTAATGTATGCAGGGATTGGTTTTTCAATTGTTTTTACATTTCATCATTTTTTGGTCTTGTATATGTGTGTGTGTGTACAGGTAGTTTGGAAATGCCTCCCATGTTAGTGACATGCCTACATGGTTCTAGTCACCAACCCCTATCCTATTGAATGTGGGCTTGGGGAGTCATGGAATGGGCCCCATTGGGATGGGTAGTGATAGAGTGGTACTAGAGAGTTCAGTTCTACTTTAAGACCAATAGTCTTTTATATTAGTTTTGGGAAATATTGTTAAGTGTTTTGATTTGGGATTTTAGGATAGGAACTCTAGTGCTGGTGTGGTGGTCGATATATCCATACACCAGGAATCTGATCACCTACTTTTAGACTTTTTATATGAGAACATTGGTTTTGGGGAAAACAATTGTATATGAATTATATTTGAATAGGATATTGTTCCATGTCCTTCTTGAGTCTGATATCTAGATATACACAGTAACTTTCGTACATATTGTTTGTTTTAAGATTCCTCTGTGATGTGTACCAGCTTAGATTTTGCATGATAATCATGAGGATGATCCCCTCGGTGATGAGGCATAGATATCAGGACTAGTTAATAATATGTTACCTCCAGGTGGTGGACCGACGATATCACCACCTGTAGAGTGGAACATGGTTCTCATAGTTCCAGTGGATGAGGTGCGTAGGCTGAGCATGATTTATGAGTTTCAGTGGTAGAGACCCCTTAGGTTTTGAGGTGAGCCTAACCCATAAGTTTCTAAGGACTTTTTTGGTGTGGTGACCCAATTTTTCTATCTAGTTAGGACACCAATAGTTTAGATGGTGGTATTGGTAGTGGTCATTCTTCATGGATCAGTAGAGAGATATGGGGGTTACATAAACTTACGATGAGGTTACTCTTTCATGGACAGAGTTTTGGCACATTTTTAGAGAATATTTCTCACCAGCTATGCTGAGGGATGTACATATCCATAAGATTTTCATCTCCAATAGAACAACATTATAGTAGTTGAGTATTCATCTATGTTTACCATCCTATCAAGGTACTCGATAGATATGGTTCGAGATATGTTCTTTAGATATTGGACTTTCAAATGGGGTTTTCATATAGACATATGATCCAACATTATCCTTATATTATTTCCTACCTGTGCTAGGGTGATAGAACGAGATTCAGTGGTAGAGAGTTTCTTGGATGAATAGATATAACCGGTGGTTATTATCACTAGGAAATCAAGAGAAGAGACATCAGTAGAAGGGAGTTGATTTCAGTCTCAGGGACCTGGATGTGAGTGACATTTCAGGAGAAGGTCCCAAAATAGAGGATATGTAGATCAGGGCTCGCAGGATGGGCCCCATCAGCCCCAAGAAAGTCAATTCCAATCATGTGATTGTAGAGGATGTCTTACCCAAGATAGTCCAACCCACCGTATAGCTAAAAGATAAAGAATAGACAGGCTGCTGAGGAAGTGGAAGTGGTAGGAGCATGTAGGTCTGTATGAAGGTGTACGTGATAGAGGATCTAGGAGAGTAGAAGGAGGTGGTTTATGTTTTGACTTGTTACCACCACAACCTTTAGTTATTCCACACCAGGTTTAGGGAGTTAGAGGATAGGGTTGAGGATAGCTGTGGGAAATAGAATCTTATGACCCAGAGGTTTCGAGAATGATTTTTGGAACGATCTATATATTTTATACTTTAGTTATAGTGTTGATAGAAACAAATTCTATTCATTAATTTATTACACATATCTTGTTTGAGTCTTTTAGATTTTTTTTAAACCATTGGCTCGACCATTACACTTGGAGACTCCTACTAGAGAAGACTTAATGATCACACACTTGTAACAATAGTGTGACCTGAATCTTGGAGGAGAGAGTTTCTATTGATATCTCTTGGTATCAATGTTGAGGACTTAAGACTTAATTCTTGGTATAGATTGGTTATCTAAATTTCATACCTAGATTGACTATTTTAGGTGAAGGGTGTGGTGTGCCCACCATGATGGAACTTAGTTTTCTTTTTTGGGTGAAAAGTAAACCTAGGCAGTGTAGGATGGGCTTGTGCATATTAGGGTGAAACCGATTACTCATTAGTTGGCTAGTATGACCCTTGGTGCAGTGGATGTTATGAGTTTCCAGTTTTCTGTAGTGGTGGAAGATTATGAGGATGTCTTCCTCAAAGATATTCCAGGTTTACCTCCATACCGAGAGGTATATTTTTGAATTTATCTACACTCTGAGATGATACTGATATCTACACCAGCATATTGGTTGACCCCCATATAGCTTCATGATATGAGGGTGTAGTTAGAGAAATTTAATAGGAAGGGATTTTTTAGACCCAATTTTTAACCCTAGGTAGCCCCGATGTTGTTTTCCAAAAAAGTCAGACCAGAGCTTGAGGTTGTGTGTGGAATACAAGCACTTGAACCATCTGATCATGAAGAAAATATATCCACTACTAATGATCAATGACATCTTTGATTAGTTTATAGGGGAAAATGTTTCTCTAAGGAATACCTCAGGTCAGGCTATCACCAGTTGAGAGTAAGGGATGAGAATATACCTAATACAATAGTTAGATATCGATATAGTAACTATGAGTACTTAGTGATGACCTTTGGTGTGATGAACGCCCCATCAGTGTTCATGGGACCCATGCAACAGATCTTCTAGCCTTTCTTTAACCGATTTTTGGTAGTCTTCATGGACGATATCCTTTTTTACTAGTAATCCAAGGAAGATCATGTGAGACACATGATGATGATTCTAGACATACTCTGAGAGCACCATATTTATAGAAATATCTCTAAGTGTTAGTTATAGGTACATATGGTCCACTTTTTGGGACATTTTATCTTAGCAGATGGAGTGTAAGTGGACTCATCCAAGGTCAAAATAGAATTATCTTGGGATCCACCTAAGAGCGTGATGAAGGTGTGGAGATTCCTTGGGTTGGTAGGCTATTATCAGAGCTTCATACTTGATTTCTCCAAAGTATCATCACCCATGGTAGCATTGAATCGAAAGGGGAAGACTTTTGTGTGGATAGAAACGTTCCAGTAGTCTTTTCAATATTTTAGACAAAGTTTGAAGAGAGATCCCATCTTGATATTTCTAGAGAAGGATTTCTAGTACGTAGTGTTCTACGATGCATCAGGAACCAGGCTTGGTTTTTTTCTAATGTAGAGGAAAGCAGTGATTGCCTATGGTTCACTCTAGTTGAGACCACATGAGCAGAACTATTGAATGCATGATATTGAGTTAGTATTAGTAGTATTTTTTTCAAATATGTGGTGACAAAACCTGGTGGGTGAGCATTTTATCATCTACTCTGATCACAATAGTCTCAAGTATATATTCTCTTAGAAGGATCTCAACTTGAGACCTAGGTGTTGGCTAGAGTTCCTCCAGGATAATGACTTCAAAATTTTATATGATCATGGGAAGGGTAATTTGGTAGAATATACCTGTAACATGAGATCTTGTTTGAAGTTACTGAACAAGGGGTTGGAGAAGTTGGGCTCATTAAAGTTATCCTTTAAGGATGGAGATGTAGAAACTTATCTTCAGCCGATTTTTGTCACCCTCCACTCTTATAGCGAGTTAGGTAAGCACACCATTGGGATACTGAATGTGAGACCCTACATTCTCAGATATCCATAGGGATTGATCCTAATGTATTTTAAAAAGGCGGGGAGAAAGTTGTTATTTTCAAAGGACGCATGATGGTACCAATGACATTGCATGAAGCAGTTATGAGATATTTTTACACATCTCTTTTGGCAGTACATCTAGGTGTGTAATAGAAGTATCAGGACCTCCAAAGGCAGTTTTGGTGGCTAGGGATGAAGAAGGGAATTGTAGAATTAATCACTTGGTACCTTAATTTTTAGAAGGTGAAGGGTGACCACCAATTTCTAGCGGGTTTAGCTCGATCCATTGATTTTCTATAATGGAAGTGGGATGGGATATACATGGAATTAGTGATGGAATTTCCACATATGTCTAGGGGACTTGATTCCATTTTTTGATCATAGACCTACTCAAAAAGTCAACCCACTTCCTAGCTGTACGAGAGAAGAGTTCAGTAGAAATCTTGGGATGCCTATACACTCAGGAGATAGTTTGTCTCCATGGATTTACATAAATTATTGTTTCTGATCATGATGATCTCTTTAAATACTAATCATGTAAGGGATTACATGAGTAATTTGGGACTCAATTATGCTTGAACACAACATTTTACCCCCAAAATGATGGAAAGACAAAGCAATCTATTCATGTTCTGGAGGACATGTTACAAGCTTGCATGTTGAACTTTGGCCATAGTTGGGAGGATCACCTACAACTAATGGAGTTTGAGTATAAAAAAGCTACAATTACACTATATGTATGTCACCATTCGAGGCAATGTACGAGTGACCCTATAAGTCACCAATTTGTTTGATTGACCTAGGAGAGTCAGCATTCATAGGCCCAGATTTGGTGCAAGCTACAAAAGAGGAAGTGCATATCATTAAGGAGTGGATGTAGACTCCACAAAGATTTCAAAAGTCTTATACTGATATATTATGAAGGCCTTTAGAGTTTGAAAAAGGATACCATGTGTTTCTATGGGTCTCACATCAAATCGAATTACAGAGATTTGGCCAGGATAAAAAGCTATATCCAAGGTTCATCATCCCTTTCTAGATACTGTGTAGAGTTCGAGATGTGGAATACCAATTAGCTCAACCTCCATAGTTAGATCGAGTTCATGACATCTTCCACGTGTTAAAGCTTAGGAGGTATGTTCATGAACCATCACATGTTATCGACTAAGGTGAGATGGAATTCAAGGATAGAGCAACCTTTGATGAGTATCCAATGGAGATTGAAGATCAGAAAGACATGATCCTTCATGGGAAATTGATTCCTTTGGTGCGTGTCTGGTGGAGGAATGAGAATCTCCAGGAGATCACATGGGAGCGGTAGGCTCATATTCGTGCTCAGTTCCCACATATTTTTGAGTGGCCTTTATTTTGGATTTTTGTGAAGTAAATCCCAAAGGTGGGGAGAATTTACTCGAATAGCCCAAAGAACTTTTATTTTTATTAATTTTTTATAATCCCCCGCTTTAAGGGTTAAGGGGAACCCTTACATGGACTGAATTCTTTGTGACATTACATGACTCGTAGATCTTAGAGAAATTCATCCAGACTATAACTACTTGGAACTGCTCATCCCCAATGTCTACATCATGATGTTAGCTCTACACCTTCTCATGACTATTCAACTTGGATTCCCTTACATGCACATGCAGGTAATGATGTAAATTTCCATAACCTCTCATTATTCTATATCTGATTACTCTTTTGGTGAATGCGCTTACTCTGAATCTTTATCTAGAGCCTACTACTTGTAGAATCTTTCTGGTCTATTTAAGCACAATTTCAAGTGTCCTGAAGGACTTAAGGTGGCCTGAAGGCCTTGAGGTGGCCTGAAAGACTTACTAGCCTGATGGACTTAGGTTTCTCAAAGGCCTTGAAGGAGTCGAGGACCAAACCGGTGGACTGAAATCCCAAATTGATGAATATTTCAAACTGATACAGTATCGAATATTCCTACTATAGTACTACAATATCTGCTACAGTACCTAATACAGTACTCGGAAATATGTCTCCACATGGATTTGATCTCAGGTCTCTTGGATACATTTATTGAGTCCTCACCAATTGGGTTAAGTATCTTGTGCTGGGGAAAATGTATTGTCTTGTATTTTTCATGTATTTTTTTGGATGTTATATGGTTGATTTTTGATACTAGTCACTAAGACGGAATGCGATTTTGATATCCGGTGTGCCTGGAATAAATGTTTGAAATATATTAAATAGAACACACATGGAGTTTTCCTAAAAAAGTGGAATAACTTCTAAATGCATTCCTGGATAAAAATTATGAGGGAATTTTTTATTTAATAATGAAAGGTTTACCCTTGGTGTGAATTAACAATAGTCGGTGTGGGTTGTTTGTGGAAAAGTCATCACTAGAAAATGAATAGAATATTTTGAATAAATTATTTTATTTCAAATTTTTGATGCAATGATTGTTAGACTTTAAAAAGGATAATATGTAATAATTATATTGTTAGTTGTAGAACCTTGGAACCTCTGGAGAGTTGTTGGGGAGAGCCTTGGAGAATCCCCTCAGGTGAACAATGAAAGATCATGGTTAGATGATCAATGCATCTCAGATTCGATAGATCTTTACAATGATGATAACGACGAATCATTCTTCATCAGTGATCAAACTGAATCATGGTAGGGAATATTTCTTATTTTATTTTCTTCCCCATTCATGAATTCTATGATGAATGTGAATCAATCGACGAACAAATTGATATGTGGTTTGATCATATTACGGGATGTGATTATTTTGTAGGTTTTTTATGGGAGTTTTATTATTATTCTTGATTTATTAGTTTTTCATTATAAAGAAGATGAATTAGGACCAACATGAACATTGATTGAGGTTAGTTACTCTCTTACGTTTTGTGTTTTTCTCCCCCAATTCATCATTCTTTGTGGGTGTTCTTTGTTTGGCCCATGAGTCGAAAAATCCTGATCAATCGATCGTTGCGCACCATATTCTTGGGATAATGATCCAAAATCATAGATCTAGGATTATCATGACACAAAGGAGGTGTGATTATAAAGAAATAGTTATTTAGATGATGGTGGATTCCTAAATTCATGTTCTTCATCATTCTTCATCACATAGTGAAGAATGACAATTTGATCCATTTTTTGAGAAGATATGGTGACAGAACACATTGTTAGACAATGTAAAGGCTTGGATGAGATTGGATCTTTGATTACATGGTTAAATATACACAGGAACAAAGGATTGAGGCATCAGATAATACATAGAGAAAATCTAGGATTTTGGAAAATTCTATTCCACATGGCATGTAATCCAGGATTACAAGGTTTGTGGAGTCCCATGTGTGGTAGATAGGGTTTCTAGATGGATTTAAACATCACACAACATGTGGCCTATCCCAAAAAACATGTGGTCTATCCTTGAATACTCAACATGTACTTAGGATATTACACATACATGGGGTAGAATCATGGCTAGCTTACACAGTGATTACACTCCCACATGAAAAATCCTAGATCATGTTCACGAGATACCACATGCACTGGTACACGAGAACCGGTACATGGTCTAACGTCATGTAATGGAACAGAGATAGAGTAGGCAGACATGACCTAGTGCAGAGTGACATGACATGTAATCCCTATGCACGCCATTTACTCCTCTATACTATAGAGATAGCATTTGAATGACATGGTCCATTTACACAAGCATGACATGAGGTCAAGGGACACAACGTGTAACCCTTCTAGACACCATGTAATCTTTTATAAATGGATTAGATACCTTTTACTCAGTGACTTGGACAAGTTTACTTAGGGTTTTTCCCCTTATCCATTACCTGAAGGTTGGTATAGTATCATGTACTACTCCTAGAACAACAATCCCTTCTATAGGGATTCCTAGATATATTCATTGGAATTCCTCTAAGAGGCCTAGAGTGAGATCCTCTATTCATAATTATTCCCTAAGTGTAGTTATTGGTATCTACATGACCAATAGTACACCAGCCTCAATCCTCAACTTAGAGAGTTAATCTAGATTGAGTTTGTTAGTATCACCCCATGTACTTGGTAGTGATCCTCCTCTGTGTATCATATCTATTTGGACTATCTCTGTGTTCTTTCTCATGATGATACCCAATGAGAAACACCTCTCTGGTAGACATTATCAGTGCTATCAGACCCAAGAGTGTGTTCTCCTAGATGATTGCTTCATGGATCCTTTGAGATGGAATCAAAAGGCTGGTATACTAGGGTTGTAACTTACCTCTAGACGTTGTGTCTTGTTTAGTATATCCATATTTTTTTATTATATGTGTTATAGATATATACCTATGTAGAGTTGACTATTTTTTATTTTTTTATGTTTTGTGGTTTTGGAGTGTCCTATTGAGTATTTTTATACTCACCCCTATACAGGATTTTCCCGCATGTGTCATGTATTTTGAAAAATATCAACCTTTTGACAGAGTCCTAGGTGGAATAGGAACAGACGGTGGTTAGTGAGGCCGAATAGTCTAAGGTGTGTTCCTAAAGCTTTCAGACAGTGGTCCCAGTACCTTTAACTTTATGTTGGACCTGTGTTACAGAATCTTTGTGGTGGGATTGTATTTGGACCTTTTTACTTTATTTCCATCCCATCATACTGTGGTTGTGGGATATAGATGTATTCATGCATTTTTTTTTCTGTTGTTTTTATATTTCATCATTTTGTGGTTCTGAATATATGTGTTTGTGTGTACAGATACTTAGGCAAGGCCTCCCATGTTAGTGATATTCCTACTCGATACTAGTCACCATCCCCAAGCCTATTGGAGGTGGGCATGGGGAGTCGAAGAACATTCCCCACAAGGATGGGTTGTGATAGTAGGGGTGCTTCATAGGGAGATAAAATCATGTGTGGGAAAAATGAGATACATGGGTGATGGTTTTTTGGATGTGGTTAATAGAAAAGAGGGAAAAATTAGGTTGTTCAATGAGGTGTTTCAATGACACTTCATTTTTACTTTTTACCTCTAAAGGGTGATGTATTTCCAAGAGATGATTATCAGAGAGAAAATAGAGGTGTATCAGTGTGTATATTTTCACATAGTTTTTCTATACTGTATTTACAATTCATGTTTTGGGATTAACTTAATTTTTTTAGACTCTTTAATTATAAGGGAATTATTCATAGTTTCTTCATGGTTCTTTAATCCTTTATATTTTATGGGTTTTCAATGTTAAAGTCTACAACTCATTTAATTTCCTGTAATTTAGTTTTTTTTATTTTATTTTCATTAGAGATTCTGACAATATCTATGCCAAAACTGAGTTACTATCATGGGCCCGATCCATTTCCACCCCAGAAACTGGTATCCAAGGGTTTTATACACATCTCTTGTGGATTGAATATAGTTGATTCATTCCATAGGATTTCTACCCACATCAAACTGTTTAATGGGAAAAATGATTTTAGTATATAGAAGTAATGAGTAAAAAATATTTTTGTCCATGAGAAGATAATGAAGGTATTGAAGAAAAAAATTAGAGAACTCGACGACTAGAGTGGTGGTGATTGGAAAGATATGATAGAGTTAGCAATAAACACAATCCAGACGTATTTTTCTAATGATACACTACAGCAGGTGATGAATCTAATAGATCTGAAGGATATCTAGGTAAATCATGAAAGAAGGTATAAATCCAAATCCATCACAAATAATTTATATTTGAAAAAATGATTGTATCATTTTTAAATTCCTAGGAATTAAGATTTAGGTAGCTTTATGGATGAGTTCACCAAACATTTGATGTATTTTTCTTTGGCGGTGATCAAGATCAATGATAACGGAAATGTGATACCTATGGAAATGGAATAAGTAGACAAATATTTTCTAATATAGGGGGTTTTACATGATTAATTTGATAATATCTTCACTACATTTTCATTTAGGAAAGATACTATGAAGTTGGATGTTGTGATTTCATCATTGTTGATGAACGAGACTTAGAAAAATACTAATTATGGTGATTATTAATGTAATACTGGTATTCTAGCTATGAAATATGGATGTGGTAATCCAAGAGGTTGGTTGAAGATAATAATAAAGGAAAAGTGATTATTTTGAGACAAGGAGGGTTATATGTAGAGAAACTATTATTATTTAAAATAGCTTAAGGAAGAAAAAATGATTCTTGACTCTGATTTTTGATAAACCATCATATGTCTTATATAGGTAGAGGGTAATTTACATTCAGTCGACATTGACTGTCTTAGGTTAGATCTCTAAATTTAATGGGTTTTTAATTCTGAAGCATCATACCATATTACATTGAACAGGGAATTATTTTCTTCATATAAAGAAGGTGAATTTGGTACATTGAAGTTGGTAAATAGAGGATCTTTTGATGTCCTTGGTGTTAGTGATTTTTGTATCACTAAAAATGAAGGTTGCACACTGATGTTGATGGATGTACTACATATGGCAGGTATACACCATAATTTGTTTCCTTTTAATACTCTTGATAATGATGGGTTTAGGAGTTTATTTTGAAATGGAATATGGGAAATGTCTCTAGGATAAATGGTATATTCATAAGTAATAATGGTTGAAACACTTTATAGGATGGATGTAAAGTAATTCAGTGAAGTGATTAATGCAGTTAAAAAGAGGAATTTGTTAGATTTGTGGCATAAGAGATCATCATTACAAAGTTGGAGACCATTGAATAGGAAAAAGAAGGTTTGGAAGATGAAGACGGGCATGTCATGTGTTTTAGGTCTTACACCTAATTCATTTTCTTCCTAGTGTTCCACTAGTGAATAAAGAAATGAAATAAAAGTTTGAGGTGATGCGAGAGTTACAAGTTTCTTAGAGGATGTTGAGAAAATAGAGAAATTAGTTTCTAAAGGTACTCCTGATTACGAGTAGATCACTATTATGGTGGAACCAGATGTTTTTCATTCTAGTATTTTTTTTTGTAGGGAATTTTTTACAAAAGTATAATGAAGAATTTAATATTTAAATTTTTTTCATAGCGGGAGATTTCAGTATTTTATCAAAGTTTCAAAAGGGTGTCATAATATTTTCTATAGAGGTTGACAGTTGGTGCGATACCAACTGATTTTTATTCCAAAAATGTTTTTTGAAATTAATATCCTTTATTATCAGACTGAAGGGGGAGATTAATATGGTTCCACCCATATTTTTTTCAAATAAGTGATAAAATTAGATAAAAAAGTTTTAATATTTCCCACAGACATCATGTGTTGAAGGAGATATTTATTTATTTCAATGATTTATTTTTTTAGATGTTATCATTATATATATATATATATATATTTAATATTATAAAGGATACTGAACACATGTATTTTACAGCTTCCTTTTCCTATAAAAAGTGAGCAGTCATGGTTTTTCATTGGGAGAGAAAACTAGGTGTGATCAAAATCAGTTACTTGGGAAATTATGTTTAGGACCTGGGAAGCAGAAAGCATAAAAAAATTGAGTTGTAAAATGAAGTGCTTCAATGATTCCATGTGTTTGGTTTTGTCCTCTAAAGGGTGATGTATTTTCATTAGATTATTATCAGAGATTCTATAGAGGCATAACAGGGTGTGTATTTTCACATGGGTTTTCTATGTTGTATTTATAATTCAAGTGTCAATATTGAGTTTAATTTTTTAGACTCTTTGATTATAGTTTAATTATTCATAGTTTTCTTGTGGTTTTTTAATCCTTCATAGTGGATGGTTTTTTCACATTAAAATATACATATCAATTTATTTCTTACTATTTACTTATTTGTTTGTATTTTCATTGGTGATTATCACAATATTTGTACCAAAAATGTGTTATTATATTGGGAAAAATCCATTTCCTCCCCAAAAATTGGTATCAAAGATATTTATCTTTGTTTCTTGCTAATTTGATATGGGTGATTCATGCCATGGGATTTCTACCCACATTAAAATATTTAATGGGAAACATGGTTTTACTCTATGGTAGCAATAGGTAAAGAATATTTTGTTATGTGATAAGATTGTGAAGGTGATGACGAAAAAATCATAGAATCTAGATACCATGAACATCTATGATTGGTAGGATATGAGAGAGTCAGTTACAAGAACAATCCATATATATTTTGTTGATAATACACTATGGGAGGTGATGAATTTGATAGATATGAAGGAGATCTAGGAAAATCATGAAATCAATTATAAATTGAAATCCATCAAAAATCATTTATATTTGAAAAAATAATTGTATCATTTTGAATGCTATAGAATGGAGGTTTGGTTAACCATCTCAATGATTTCACTAAAATTATGATGAATCTGTCTTTAACAGTGTTCAAGATCAATGATAAAGGTAACAAAATACCTATTTAAATGTAAGAAGAAAACAATGGTTTGCATCTATTGGGTTCATGATCAGATTCATATAATAATCCCATAAACACATTGCTATTCAGGAAAGAATCTTTGATGTTGGATGATGATATTTCAACATTGTTGATGAATAAGACTCGAGAAAAAAATAAATTATGGTATTTGTTTATCTAATAGTGGTATTTTGGTTTTGATAAATAGTTGTGGTAATTAGAGAGGTTGGTCAAGGAAAATAATAAAGGTTAAATGCTTATTTTGGGATAAGGACAGTCATGTGTAGAGAAACTACTACACTTTGAAAAAAAATAATAGAAGAATACACTTGACACCAATTATGAGGATATTGGTATAATTCGAATATAGGGTGAGGGTGATTTACATTCATTCAATGTTGATTATCACTAGTAAAATCTATACACTGAATTGGTGGTAAATTCAATAGCGTCGTACCATATTACACTAAAGAGGGAATTTAATTCTTCATATGAAGAAGGTAAATTTGGTATATTAATGATGGGAAATAGATATTCTAATGATGTCATTGGTGTTTGTGATATTTGTATCACTATGAATGTAGGTTGTATGCAGATTTTGATGGATGTGAAACATATGCCGAGTATATTCCATAACTTGTTATATCCTTGAACTCTTGATAATGATGGGTTCATAGGTATATTTGAAAATGGAAGATGGACATTTTCTCAAGGATCAATGGTATATGTGTGAGGCAGAATGTTTTAAATGCTTTACAGAATAGAAGTAAAGGCATGTGTTGAATTGAAAAATGATGTTGCGAAGGGGACTTCATTAGAGTTGTGGAATAAGAGATCATCACGCATGATTCAAAGATCATTGACTACAATGAAGAAGTTTTGGAAGCCAAAGTAGTCCATGTTAATTTTTTCAGGTCTTATACCCAATACTTTTTCTTCATAGAGTGTCACTATTGAAGAAGGAATTGAAATCAATGATCAAGGTGATGCACTGAGAGTTACAGACTGCTCAGAGTATGTAGAGAATATAGAGAAATTAGTTTCTATAGGTACTCTAGATTATATGGAGATCACTATTGTGGGGGAACCAAGTGTTTTTGGTTACATTATTGTTCAACAGGGTAGTTTAAAAAGAGGTATGATGAAGAATTTGACATTTATATTTAATTTATAGTGGGAACTTTTAGGTTTCTATCTAAGTTTCAAAATGGTGTCATCATATTTTCTATAGAGGCTGATCGTTGGTGTGATACCAATGGATTTTCATTCCAACGGAGTTTGTTGGAATTCATCTCTTTCATTGGCATACTAAAGGGGGAGATTGAAATTGTTAATCCCACATTTTTGTTTTTCATAGAAGAGATAATATCAGATAAATGAGTTTGAATATTTCCATTTAGAATCAAATGGTGGGAGGATATATTTATTTATCCAGTTTATATATATATATAAGATATTATAATTATATTTATTTTAAATATTTCAAAGGATTTTGTATGATTTATGGTTTCCTTTTCTTATAAAAGGGGAGTATAAATGGCGTTTCACAGGGAGAGAAAATTAGGCATGGATAAAAGATGATAAGTGGGTGATTGTTTATAGGGTATAGGAAGCAGTGGGAAGTGGAAAATTGGGTTGGGAAATGTGGTGTTTTAATGATTCCATGTATTTGTATTTTATGTCAAAAGGGTCAAATATTGTCACAATATGATTATCATATAGGTGATAGAGGCGTATTAGGGTGTTGATTTTCACATAGGTTTTGTATACTGTATTTTCAATTCAATTTTTGGTATTTACTTGAATTTTTTAGACTCTCTAGTTATAGTGGAATTATTTGGAGTTTTTCCATGGTTTTTTAATCCATAACATTATAGGGTTTTTCTATGTTAAATATGTGTCACAATATGTTTCTTGCAATTTACTTTTTCACTTCTGTTTTCATTGGTGAATCTCACAATATTTGTGCCACAACTGAGTTATTATCCAAGGATCAATCTATTTCCTCCCCAAAACGTAAATCCATATAAGTCATACATATAAATGGATATATAATTAAAAATTATTATCAAGTGATATTGAATGTACGGGATATTGGAAACAATGTTACATGTTCATGGTCTATTTTTACATGATGTTTAATACACTAGTTTCAAGAAAACCCTCTCTTCTAAATGATGTTTCAAATATATTTTGAGGATATATTTTATTGGAAACTATATTACATTTTCATGTTATTTTTTTATGTGTTGGGTGTGGTTATGGGTGCACATTAGAGACCTAGGGTATGTGGATTTGGGATCAATTCTACCCTAGACTTAGGCATGTACTGAATTGGAGTCATTTCTGATAAGTCCTTGAGAGGCCCCAAGTCACACTGCTTGTTTAGGATCACATAGGTGACCGATATCCCATGAGAAAGTCCTAGACACCTAGATAATTTAGGTCATATCTCCCCTATGTTTCACATATACTATGATCTTATTATGAAATGCATTTATTTCTTGTCCATGTGTTGTTTGTTTGTGATTACATGGGTATCTCTTTCCACCCTCAATTATACTTTGTGATTGTGTTTTCTATGTCCCTATTCTTCATGGATTGTTTTATAAATGGAAAATGATTTATAAAATAGTTCTAAAATAATTTATTTTCAAAAAATATTTTCAAAATACTTTTATTGGTTTTCACTGTGAAAGGTGATATTTAGATTCATTGGGGTATCCTACCCAGATCTTCCTCACATCCTGCATATGTCATTAGGAATATGCAAACTTGGTTTTGTCTAACATTTGTAAAGGTAAAGGATCATCTTTTCATAGTAGACCATATTGATGGTATACCACCTTATATGGTGTAAGTTCGGTGGTGGAAAAGGGTCACATAGAGATATATTGACCATGAATTTTGGGGTTCGGTGTATTTTGGTATTTTCATTATGCAACAACCAATTAAACTTATAATATATTTTTTTTACTCTCATGTTTATTTATCTAAAATTGGAATTTCTCAATTTATTTATATTTTTTCAACTATTTTTATTTTATTATAATGATGTTGTTTCTTATACTCTGCTTCATTCAATTTTTATTTTTATGACTTTCTAATAGATGGAGTGGACATTCGACCTATAGAAAAATCATGTTGTATTACTAGTTGGAATTGTTGGCATGTTTTTTTTGATCGTGAGGGTGAAATCATTCTATTGCATTTATAAATGGTACCCTAGAACTAGTTTCTAGTTTAGGAAAATCATGAAGGAACCTTATTCCTTGTGGTGGGTAGACCAAGGTGACATGGCAAGTTGACCCGAGTTAGTTTGTAAAAAATCTCCTCCTAGAAAAACTCTCAAATCTATCTTGATAGATGAAGAACATGGGATATCTAACTATTTAGGAATCAAATGAAAACTCAAAGAAAATCAGACCCTTGATAAAACTAAGGGTCATCACAGTAGGGGAATTTATGGTGCAGGAAGTGGAGGCATAGGATGTGCCACAGTTGGATGATATAGAAGAGAGGCTTCATTTAAATAATGAACCATTAAGAAAAAGGTACTCCATGTGAAATCTTGCGATATGCCTCATATCAAAGATTCCAATCAGTCTCTATAAGTGATATGGAGAAACCAGAAACTAATAAAAATAGATATACATGAGGGTCACTATTATATCAAAGGTAATCCATGGTCCTGAGTGATCCAAGAAAAAAACAGACATAAAGGAAAACGAGTTCAAATTTATGCAAAAAATATCTATGTAAAGGTAAAATAGATTAACATTCCATAGTTATAGCATACCCATACATAATATGATATCCCTATAATATAAAGGAAAACCAAATGCCACAAATATTACATGAAAAAATTATAGTAGGATATTACATGAACCAGACATGTAAAAGTTATTCAACACTTATACATGAATATTAAGTAAATATCCAAAAAAAGTATATAAAAAATTTGATTTAAAACAAAAATGAATCTTGTATAGCACAAAAATATAAAAAATATCCACTTGTTAAATAAAATAGGTTAATTATTTATGGTTATCTCAAACCTATGACAAAGAATTGAGATTATGTTCATTAACTCTAAATTGTGCTTGAACTTCAAAAAATGACCAACCTTAATCAAAATTTTAGTTGGGTTATCGAAATAGTGTATCTAATTAACACAAACCATATCTATTTCAATGATATATCTAAAAAACATATCCTATATATATGATTTTTGACTATCTATAGAAATCATGATTTTTGGATAAACGTAAGGAGGAGTAGCTATCATAAAATACATCTACACCACCGGAGGATAAATAGAGTCCATTAATAAATCCTTTTAGGAAAACCAATTTTTTAATATATTCATTTAATGTTATATACTCTACCTTAATGGTGGATATAGGTAAAAAAGGGTTCATATTGAATTTCTGTGAAACAATTCCACCATAAGAAACAAATATATAACCAGTTATAGGTTTTTTTATATCAATGTTTGAAGCATAGTTAGAATCCAAAAAACTATAAATATCATTATCACAGCTATTGTCACTTCGAAGAGATATAAAATGGTTATATGACATAGAATAATTTTGTATAAACCACTTCAATTATTTCTAATTGAAAATTCTTGGATTTCCCATAAACCTACTCAAAGTGAAAAAAATTAAAGTAATGTCTTTTATATAACATATCATGAAATACATAAGGATACCAAAAATGTTTTCATATGGTATTTGATTCATAAATGCTACAATATAATCACTACTAGGGTACCTGGACATGGAATACATGATGCATTGACTCAAATGCACATTCATAGGTTTTAAGTGATAAAAATAGATGCTTTATATTGTTCTTATCATAGGAAATTGGTATATATAAAACAATTTAGTGTTTATATTCCTAATAATTTCAAATCTTAATATTTTTTTAGAATTCCTTAAATATTTATTAAAAGAAATTAAAATTCAATTAGACTTCTACATGATTAATAAAACTCACATCTTTTCTTATGATAATAATATCATCATTATATAATAGTAAGTAAATATAATCATGCTTAAAAGATATAATGTAAACAGAAGAATCATATTTACTTCTATCAAAATAATTTTTAAGTTTGAAAGGGTAAAAATATTTAGACAATTTCCTTGAGAACTATTTAAGTCTCTCAATGGATTTTCACAAAAGGAATACTTGGTTTAGTTTAAAATCCTTAAAAAATACTTTAATATGTTTCATGTTAATCAGTTAATCCAATATCCCAAGTAAAAAATCAATTTTTACATCTAATAATTCAGTATGGAAGTCATTTCTAGCTATAATGGAAAGTTGTATTATAATTAATTAATGTTTAAAAACATGAGGCAAAATTTCACTATACTCAATCACCTCATTCTAAAAGAACCCTTTGGATAATACCTTTATTTGGATTGAATTTTTATTTATCTAGTTTTATCTTACTTGTTTTTAAAATTAATTTAAAACCTATAATTCCATCCATAGGGTTTATTAATAACTGTACAATATTTAGTTTTATGAAGGGAATCCATTTCATCTTTCATTCCAGCTAGTCACTGCTTTGATTCATTAGATTTCGTGGATTTTTTAATGGTTTGAGACTCATCATCGTTTACATCAAGATAGACATTTAAGGAAAAGAAAACAATACAAATATGGATAAATTAGGCAATATGCCTAATAGATATCCTAACTCTATCCCACATTAATTATTTGTCTCTCAAACCCCCTCCCCATAAACTTCAATCTTAGACTCATAATCCAAAAAAAGGTTCATTGTGAACCGGTTGGTGAGGAATAGTGTAGGTATTCTTGGGATTATATTACATTATAGGTTATATATAAACCTTAATTCCCATAGGTTTAGGTGGAACAACATCAATAGACTCTAGGGGATTCAGCTTCGGTGAACTGACCTCATGAAAAACAATGAATCATCTAAGGATACACTTATAAAACTAGGGACTATAAATCCAAAGATTGTACCCCATAAACCCTTGAATATAACCAACAAAGACACACTTAAATTCTCTATGTTCAATTTTATTAGTCCTTTTATGAGAATAATAAACGCAACTAAAAACACTAATATGTCTTAGAATAGGGAGAAAAAGCAGTTCATATTTCCTCAAAAGTTTTAAAACTAAAAGTAGTACATAGTAATTGATTGATATGATAAAAAGTTTTATCAATAGTTTCAACCCAAAAGTGCTCATTGAGACCAAAGTGTGAGACCATTCTTCTCACCCTATTTAAAAATGTCTTATTCATCCTATAAGGCTGGCCATTGCAGTGTTTTAACAACATTTCAGTGTCTTAGGACACATTTATAATTATTAGAGTCAATGAAATAATTATATAAGTATTCAAGACCATTTTGTATTTCATGTTGTTTTAAATTATTCTTGTACTGACTCTCAATACTAGATTTAAAATTATAAAACATTTAAAACAAATGACTTGTGATTCAGTATCTATGTAATGACTCTTATTTTCCTTGTGTTATTTTCAAATATTATATGGATTAATTTTGAGACCAGACACTGAGACGACATGCGATTCTAATGCTCGTTCTTTCTGGAATAAATGTTTGAAATATATTAAAATATTAAATAGATCCCACAAATATTTTTCCTATAAAAGTGGAATACCATTTAAATGGGTTCTGAGATTAGAAATCCAAGGGCATTGTTGAGTTCAGAATGGCGGTTTTACCCTAGGAAGGACCTAACATTGGATGGAACATGTCGTTTGTGGAAAAGTCATCGTGAGCACATAGATGAATAAAATTATTTGAATAAAATTATTTTATTTTATTTATCGACGGAAAATATATTTAATCTTTAAATAGACTATTATTTCATAATTCTAGAGTTATCCGCATAACCCTGGAATCCTCTAGAGAGTCATTCGAGAGAGATATAGAGAATCCTTCCCGCAAAATGATGACAGAATCAGAGATCAAAGATAGGTGTACACTGATTTTAAAGGATCTTTCCAACGACAACGACTCAACGATTATTCTTCATCAACAGCCAAATGAAATTGGCATATGGGGTGTTATCTTGATTTTATTTTCACCATTCTTGATTTATATGATGAAAATAGACCAATCAACGAATATATTGGCCCAAAGATCTATCATTATATGGGATGGTTTATTTTTTAGGGTTTATCAGGAGTTTGATATTTAATTCATTGGATTTGTTTATCGTTCTAATGGTGAAGAACCAATATTTCCACAAACATTGATTGAGGTTCATCCCTCTTGATTTGGTTGTACTTTTCTCCCCTGATTCATCGTTATTCATGGTATTTATCATTCTTCCCCATGTTTTGACTTTTATTGAACGATCGGTAGTTGAGCATTTGATTCTTGGTGCAATGATCCCAAATCGTATATCCGACATTAGTAAGAATCTAAAAATATAAAATGGTGGAAGAGGCAGTTAATAAAATTATGGTTGGTTACAATTTTTTGTTCTTAGGCATGTAATAAAGAACAACGACGATCTCATTTTCTGAGATGATTGAAGGTCAAAATCTTACTAATTCACTGATGGAATGACTGAACGACCTCAGATATAGAGTTTCATAAAAAAACAACCACTAGAATAGAATTTGAAAGATCGACATGCATGAGTGGGAGGAAGAAGAAGGGTTTGTGAAAAGCCTAATACACATGGCGTGTAGTCCTTGACTACATGATGTGTAGCCCCCTTAAACAACTTGGTATGTACTTCAAGCATTACATGGACACGAGGTGGAGTACACGAGTTTCTTACACAGTGTGTAATCACCCACAAGGTATGGCCAAGACCATGTACATGGGCTACCTCATGTATAGGTACACAGTCACAGATACACAGGATGACACCATGTACTGGAACACGGCTGGAGTACATATGCGAGACCCAGATACAGGGACATGGTGCATAGTACCCTATACATGCTTTGTACTCCTCTTTTAGAAGACACAAGATGAATGACACATGATTTTCTACATGGGGAGAACCTAAGGTCAAGGGACATGATGTGTTCCCTTACTAAACACCATTTACCCCTTTCTAAATGGCTTGGATATCTTTTCCTCTACATCTTGGATGAGTTTTGTTAGGGTTTGTTACCTTTATCATTTCCCTAAAGGTTGGTGTGAATCATTTACTACTCATAGGACTATGTTACCTTTAGAAATAATTCATATATAGAGTGGTTGGAATCCCACCAAGAGACCTAGAGTGGGATCCTTTATTCATATTTGTTCCCTAGGTGGAGTTCTTGGTATCGACGTTACCAATACTATGCGGGAGCCGATCCTCTACTTAGCGAGTTAATCCAGATTATGTTATTGTTATCACCCCATAGCCTAGACTGTGATCCTCATCTGTGTATCATATTATCTTTGAACTATTATCATATCTCTCTCATGATAGTACCCGATGAACAGTACCTATCTAACGTACATCATCAGTGTTATCGGACTCAAGAGTGTGTTCTCCCGAATTAATGATTTATGAAATCTTCGAGCTCTAATCCTAGGACTGGTAGATTACAATTGTCACTTAATTGTAGACTATGTATCTTGGATTGGGTATATCTGGATATTCTTTTTATATGTGTTGTAGAAATATACCTATGTATAGTTGACTGTGCTTTCCTTTGTTACATTTCTTTGTGGTTTTGGGGTCTCCTAATGAGTATTTTTATATTCACTCCTACATGATATTTTCACATATGTGTCATGTATTGTAAAGATGATAAAAATTTTGATAGAGTCCTAGGAGAACAAAAACCAAAATTTTCTTTGTGGGATCAGAGAGACCGAGGTGTGTCCCTGAAGCTTCAGACAGTTGTCCTAGTACCTTTACTATCAGGATGGACTTGTGTTATAGACTCTGTGGTGGGTTGTGTTTGTTCCTGTTTACTTTACTTTAATTCATGTCATAATATAGTTGTGGGATATAGATATATGAATGCATTGGTTTCTTAGTGGTTTTTCTTTACATTTCATCATTTTGTGGGGTTGGATATGTTCGCACATGTACAGATATATAGGAAATGCCTCCCATGTTAGTGATATGAATACTCAGTGCTAGTCACCTGCCCATGGCCTATTGGAGTTGGGCTTAGGGAGTTGTGGAATAGGACCCACTAGGACAGATCATGACTGAGTGGTATTAGAGTAGTAGGTTCTACTTTAGGACTGGGGGTATTTGATATTGGTTTGGATAAATAGTGTTAAGTGTTTCGAGTTTGACTTTTAGGCTAGGGACTCTGGTGTTTGTATAATGGCCGACGTATCCATATATCAGGACTATGATCACCTTCTTTTCAACTTGGTACATGAGAACATTGGTTTTAGGGAAAACAATGGTACATGCATCATATAGGAATGGGTTGTGGTTTCCATATCCTTCTCGATTCATCTTTCCAAATATAATCATTGACCATGGTACATATTGTTTACTTTTTGGATGCCTCTGCGATGTATGATAGCTTGGATTTAGCATCTTGATCATGAGGATGACCCGCTCAGTGATGAGACTTCAATACAGGGACCAGTTCCCGAGATGTTACCTCTAGGTGGTATACCAGCCAGAACACCACCTATAGTGAAGCATAGGTACCCGCAGTACCAATGGATGAGGTACGCAGGATGAGTGCACTTCACAAGTTTCAACGGTAGAGACCCTCCAAGTTTTGAGGTAATCCCAACCCATATGTGGATGAGGACTGTCTTGGGGTAGTGAACTAAGTTTTCCATCTATTCAAGACACCAATAGATTAGATGTTGGTCCTAGCGGTGATCATTCTTTACGACTTAGTCACATGATGGTGGAGTCTGGTTACCCAGATTTATGATGAGGAGACTCTTTCATGGATAGAGTTTGAGTTCCTCTTTAGAGAGGAGTTCTCACTAGATATATGAGAGATGTGTTTATCCAAGAGCTTCTTCAGCTCTAGTAGGGAAAAATGTTAGTATCTGATTATTCATTGAGGCTCACCAACCTTTCTAGGTACTATATGAATATGGTTTGAGATTAGTACTTCTACGTTTGGACCTTCAACCAAGGTCTATATAGATACATCTGAGAAAAAAATTTTCCTCTATGAATTCCTACTTATGTTGGGGTTCTTGAGTGGTATTTGTAGGTTGAAATATTTTTTGCTTAGTATATACAACCGATGATTATTAGTTGTGGGGAAGATGGAGGATAGACCTCAGTAGCAGGGAGCCAACATTAGTCTCAGGGACCTGGATGTGTGACACATTTCAGGGGGAGTTCCCAAGATAGGGGGTATGTTGTTCAGTGCTCAGAGGATGGATCAAGTAATTCTAGAGAGAGGTGTTGCTACTCATGTGACGGTAGGGAACATCTCAATCTAGATTGTTCGATCCACCGTACATTTGAAAGGGATATTGTGGATGGGCCACTAAGGTAGATACAATATAAGGAGTAGGTAGATCCACAGGGTAGAAGATGTAAAAGAGGATCTGGTAGAGCAGTAGGGGGTGGTTTATGTTCCAACTTGTTAACACCACCACCCCCAGGTGGTCTATGCCAGGATCTGGGAGTTAGAGGATATGGGAGGGGACAACTGCAGGTGGTCGAGGCTTATGACCCAGGGGATCTAGGAATTATTTGGGGTATGATTTTTGTATTTTATAATTTAGATGCAGTACTCATAGACATAGGTGTTACCCATTCCTTTCTTGACACATACCTTATAAAAGACTTAGTGAATCCAGTTGAACCATTGACTCGACCATTATACTTGGAGACTCCTACTAAAGAAGGCTCATAGATCACAAACTTATGTCGATAGTGTGACCTGACTCTTAGAGGTGAGATTTTTTATTGGAATATCTTGGTATAAGCATCGAGGCCATAAAACATCATTCTTGGAATGGATTGGTTATCTACAGTTCATGACTATATTGACTATTTTAGGAGAAGGATGTGGTGCGTCCATAGTGATGGAACAAGGTTTTACTTTGTTAGTTAAAAGGAAAACCAGTCAACATAGGATGGACTAATGTGTCGGAGGGTGCAACAAATTAATTATCAGTTGTCTAGCCTAACCCTTGGTGCGATGAATTTTGTGAGTTCCTAGTTTCCTATAGTGGTGGTGGAGTACATGGATGTCTTTCCCAAAGATGTTCCAAGTTTACCTCCCCATCGAGAGATAGACTTCTGTATTGATCAACACCATGGGAAGACACCAATATCTATGCCATAATATTGGATGGATCCTATTGAGTTTCGCAAGCTGAGGGTGCATTTGGAGGACTTTTAGAGGAAGAGCATTGTGAGACCCAGTGTTTCACCTTATGCATCCATAGTTTTTCTTGCCAAGGAAGATAGGAGGTTGAGGTTTTGTGCAGACTACCATTTCCTAGACTAGGTGAACATGAAGAAAAATTATTCACTACCGAGGATCTATAACCATTTTTATTAATTGATAGGGTCATGATGGTTCTCGAAGGTTGAACTCAGATTAGGTTATCACCAGTTGTGAGTATGAGGCAAGGATATAATGAAGATGGAATTATGATGTCACTACGGTCACTATGAGTACTCAGGGATTCTCTTTGGCATGAAAAAATATCTATTAGTCTTTATGATACTCATGAACCAGATCTTTTAGTCTTACTTAGACCGGTTTGTGGTAGTCTTCATTGAAGATATCCTTGTATACTCAACATATGAGGTTGATCACATGAGATACTTAAGGATAGTTTTGGATGCACTATGAGAGAAAAGTATTTACATAAATATCTCTACGTGCTAGTTATGGATTTAGGTGGTCCACTTTATGAGACACGTTATCTCAACAGATGGAGTGGCGGTGGACCCAGCCAAGGTGGGGCAGTGTTAGCATGGGAGCCACCTAAGAGTGTGACATAGGTGAAAATATTCCTTGGGTTTTCAAGATATTAAATAATATTTATACTTAATTTCCCTTGGATATTAGCACCCATAACATCTTTTAATTAAAAGGGAAAGCCTTTCATGTGGATGGAAAGCGCTGACAGGCTTTTCAGCAGTTGAGGAAGAGTTTTAAGAGTACTCCCATCTTGAGATTTCTAGAGGAAGGTGTCAAGTACGCAGTGTTCTATAATGCATCAGGAACTGGGCTTGGTTGTATTCTGATGTAGAGGTGAGTGATGATTTCCTATTGTTCATATCAATTTAGAGCACATGAGAAAAACTAAACAACCCATGATCTTGAGTTAGAAACTATATTATTTGCTTTAAAGATGTGGTGACACTACCTGATGGGAGAGAGGTTTATCATATACTCTGATCACAAGAGTCTCAAGTATATATTCTCTTAGAAGGATCATAACTTAAGATAGTGGAAATGTCTAGAGTTCCTCTAGGACTAGGAATTCTAAATTTTCTATACTTCTGGGAAGGGTAATGTGGGGGTAGATGCTCTTAGTAGGAGATCTAGTTCTCAATTGTTGAATGAGGCATTAGAGAAGTCAACCTCATTGCGGTTCTCATTTATGGATGGAGATGGAACAACTACCTCCAGTCGATGGTTGTCACCCCTCCAATATTACAATGAGTCGGGGAGGCCTAGTTTGGGGATACCAATTGTGAGACCCTTCATGCTCAGATATATATGGGTATTCTCCCGATGGATTTTCTAAATTTGGGGAGCACATCGTTATTTCCAAGGGAAGTATAATGGTACCAGTGACATTGTGGGAGGTGGTTTAGAGGGAGTTTCATATGTCCCCGTCTGTGGTATAGCCGGGTGTGGAAAAGATGCACAAGGACCTCCAACATTATTTTTGATGGCCATGGATAAAGAAAGGAGTTTGAGATTTTGTCTCTTGATACCTTACTTATCAGCAAGTGAAGGCTCAGTACCATGTTCTAGAGGGTTTATCTCAACACCTTGAGGTGCCATAATTGAAGTGGGATGGTATATATATGAACTTTTTAATGTTATTAACATGTAAATATAGGGGAAATAATTCCATCTAGGAGATCATTGACCGACTCACCATGTCGACCCACTTCATAACTATCTGAGAGAAGAGTTATGTAGAGATCTTGGGATGCCTCTACTTGAAACAGATAGTTTGACTCCATGGAGTTCCATCAATGATTATTTCTGATCATGATGCTCACTCTACATCCTAGTCATGGAAGGGATTATGAGAGGTGTTTGAGACCTAGTTACGCTTGAGAATAGCATTTCAACCGCAACATTATGGCCAAACTGAGAAGAGAATTCATGACCTAGAGGAAATATTGTGACCTTTCATGTTAGACTTTGGCCATAGTTGGTAGGACCACCTACCACTGGTGGATTTTTTATACAAAAAAATCTATAATTCCACCACAGGTATGGAGACATTCAAACTTCGTACATGTGACCCTACAGGCCACCACTTTGCTGGACTGACCTAGGATAGTATGTACTCATGGGCCTAGAGTTTGTGCAAGTGACTAAAGAGAAGGTACATATAATATAGGAGTGGATGAAGACTACACAGATCTATAATAAGTCTTATGATAACAAGTGAAAAAGAAATTTGGATTTTGAGGAAGGAGACCATGTTTTCCTACAAGTTTTACCTTGATGTGGATTACAATGATTTGGCTGGGGCAATAAGTTATCTCCATGGTTCCTCAGCCCATTCCAAATATAGTGTAGATTTGGTGAGGTGGCATACATATTAGTTATACATTTATAGTTATACCGTGTACATGACATCTTCTAAGTATTGTAGCCGAGGGGGTACATGTATGACCCACCACACGTTATTGACTGGGGTGAACTGGATATCGAGGATGGAGTGACTTTTGATGAGTACCTAGTGGAGATAGAGGATCAGAAGGGGAGGATCCTTTATGGGTGACCAATTTATTTGGTGCATGTTTGGTGTCAGAACGAGAATCTTCAAGAGAGTACTTAAGAGTGGGAGTCTCATATTCATGCCCAGTGATTTATTTCTTTGGATCATTTTTGGTGGAAGCACGAGAATCTTCGAGAGAGTACTTGGGAGTGGGAGGCTCAGATTCATTCCTAGTACCCTAATATTTTTGAGTATGCCTTGTTTTTATTTTTTGAGTATGTAAATCCCCAAGGTGGGGAGAATGTAATGACTCATATTTTACATGTTTTATTTTTAAATATTATATGGATTAATTTCAAGACCAAACACTAAGACGACATGAGATTCAACGGCCTAGTGTTCCCAGAATAAATGTTTGAAATATATTAAAATATTAAATAGCACATGTACATGATTTTCATGAAAGAGTACAGAAAATTATAAATGGGTACCTAGATCAGAAATAAAAGGGAACCATTGAGTTTAGAATGGTGGTTTTACCAAAGGCTTGACATAACATTGGTCTGCATAGACCACTTTGGGAAAAGTCACCATGTGCATAGAAATGAATAAAATTATTTTATTTTTTTAATCGATGAAATGACTATTTAGTCTTTAAATAGACTATTATTTCATAATTATAGGTTTAGCTTCATCACCCTAGAATCCTATGGAGATTTTTTGGAGAGATATCTGGATAAACCTTCCTGACGAACGATGATAGATTGACAGATCGACGATTGGCGCACAACTATTTTGAAGGATCATTCCAATGATGAGGATGAAACAATCATTCTTCCTTAGAAATAAATCCAAATTGAGGAAAGGCATGTTATTTTGATTTCATTTTCCTGTTATTTATTTCTATGATGAACACAGACCAATAAATGAACAGATTGGCCTGCAGATCTGTCATTATGTAGGATGGGTTATTTATTACGGTTTATCAGGAGTTTGATAATGAAATTCATTGGATTAGTTTATATTTCTATTGGTGATGAACCAGAATCGACATGAACATCAATTGAGGTTTTTCCCTCTTGATTTGGTTGTTTTTTTCTTACCCAATTCATCATTATTTGTGGTATTTATCATTCTTCCCTATGGTTTGAATTTTCTTGAACGAACGATAGTTGCGCATTTGATTCTTGGAGAAACAATCCGAAATGGTATATTAAAAATTGCTAGGACTCAATGGAGGTGAGACGATGGTCTTGATAGTAGTTAAAATGATAGTTGGTTCTGATTTCTTATTCTTTAGAGTATAATGAAGTATGAATAGGATCTCATTTTTTTGATCTGATTGAAGGCTCTAATCTTATAGATTAGTTGATAGCATGTCTGAACAACATTGGATCTGCAGTTTCATGGAAAACTAACCACCAGAACTGAAGATGAAAGGTCGAACAGTGTGAGCGGGAGGATGAAGAAGGGTTCTAGAAAAAACCAATACCCACAGAATGTAGTCCTTGACTACATGGTGTGTAGCCCCCTTGAACAACCTGGTGTGTACTTAGGGTAGTACACTAACACAAGGTGGAGTACACGGGTTTCCAACACGGTATGTCATCCCCCACATGACATACAGTATACCATGTACACAGGCTACCCAGTGTATTGGTACACACACAAGGATACATGGGATGATGCCATGTACTAGCACACGGTTGGATTACATGGTTGGGAACCTGGATACAGGGACACAATGTGTAGTCCCCTTTAAACACCATGTACTCATATTTTACATGAAACGAGTTGAATGACATGGTCCATTCTACATGAGAAGTACCTAAGGTCAATGTATATGGTGTTTTCCCTTACTATATGTTATATACCCATTTTTACATGGCTTGGATCTCTTGTCCTCTACATCTTATACAAGTTTCATTAGGGTTAGTTCCATTAATCATTTCCATGAAGGTTGGTGTGAATTGTTTCCTAATCCTAAGACTATGATCCCTTCAGCAGGAATTCATAGATAGAGTTGTTTTAATCCCCCTGAGAGTCCTAGAGTGGGAACCTATATTCATCTTCATGCCGTAGGTGTAGTTATTAGTATCGACGTGACCCACACTACATGAGTGTCTATCCTCTACTTACTAGGTTAATCCCGATTGAGTTGTTGGTATCACCCCATGGAACTGGATGTGATCCTCATCTGTGTATCATATTATCTTTAGACTATCAGTGTATCTATCTCATGAAAGTACCTGATGAGAAGCACCTCTTAGATGGACGTCATCAATGCTATTATAATCTGGAGAGTGTTCTCCCTAATGAGTGATTTGTGGAATCTTTGAGCTGGAATTCTAGGGCTAGTAGATCATGGTTGTGGATTACTTCTAGACTATGTGTCTTGGATTGGGTATATCTGGATATTATTTTTTTATGTGCTATAGACATATACCTCTGTAGAGATAACTTTACTTTCCTTTGTTACATTTCTTTATAGTTTCGAGGTGTCCTACTAAATATTATTATACTCACCCCTGCATCGGATTTACCTACATGTGGCATGTCTTGTGCATACAATCAACCTATTGATGGATTCCAAGGAAGACCAGGACCAAATGGTTCTTTATAAGATGGGGCATACTGAGCTGTGTCCCTGCGACTTCAAACAATTGTCCCAGTGCCTATACATTCATGTTGTACTTGTGTTATAGACTCTATGTGGTGGGATTGTGTCTAGCCTTGTTTACTTTACTTTACTTCTTATCATACTCTTGTTTTGGGATATAGATGTATGTTTTCATTTGTTTCATAGTGTTTTTTACATTTTAGAATTTTTTTTGGGATTGGGGATTTATAAATGTGTATAAGTATGTAGGAAATGTCTCCCATGTTTGTGATATGCCTACACAGTACTAGTAACCATCCCCTGGCCTATTAGAGGTTGGATTGTGGAGTTGTAACATGGGCCCCACTGGTATGTGTCGTGACAATGTAAATCCATACATTCCATGAATAATCATCTATAAAGTTAATGTAATAATTTTCTTTACAATAGGAGACAACCCTATAAGGCCCTCATAAGACTGAATAGATATATTAAAGAGGAGAATCAAATTGATATGGAGACCTTTCAAAATTGAATTATTTTGACTTACCAAAAAAACAATAATCCAAGAAGAAATTATTTTCTTGGGTTATATACTTTAATAACCCTTGATTACATAGTTCATTCGCCCCTTTTACACTTATGTTTTCGAGTCATCAATGTCAATACATAGTAATTTCACGCATTGGGGTATGGGTGACATTTAACTACTTCATGTGGGTCTTACCATATAACACATATATCATGTTCATAATAGTTCCTCTTGTTATGGTGAGGGATCCCATAGTTATCCAAATGTTTCTAGATTAAAAGCTAAAGGGACACCCCGTTTGATCTAACACACCTATGGAAATGAGGTTTCCCTTTAACGCAGACACCTATATCACTCTATCTAGATCTTTTATTGACCCAAGATACAATTATAGGTAAACAAAATATCTACCCATGATATTAAAATAAGTGTTCTTTCATAGGAAAACCTCACAACTTTAAATATCACTCAAATCAGTAAATTATTCTGTATTTGGGAACATGTGGAATGGGAATACATAATCTAGGACCCACTATACACTCATATAATTTGAACAAATATTTTAAAAAATCAATAATATCAATGTATTTATCAAACAACAATGAATTATCAATTTTTTAGTTGAATTGGTCTTCTATGGAAAAATATTTTTGATATTCTCTATCTATTTACAAAGAAAACACTTAATCGTCCTACCCTTAGACCCCCACCGAATCCTATAATTTCTCATTCCTCTACCATTACCTCTCTACTCAAGTCTACACCTCACATTAATCCCCTATAATTCTTATTTAATAAAACCTTTATTTTTAATTTATTTAGATAACAACTAGGTATTAACCTCTTTTAAAGCTAAAGAGTATCTACCGTACATAATTGAATCTTTAACGTGATTATAAGAGTTGTATAATTATGTTAACAATATAATAGCCAAATATTTATCCTTAACCTTAATATATATATATTATATATGTCCAATATGAATTTTTTGAAATAATGAATATGTGACTTTACTGCAGTTCCAGGGTGCATGCCAAAATTATAAAATCTCATTTTCTTATGTAGTTTCTCTACTAAAATTTTCACCATATAGAATGATTCAATATTAGAATAGATCTAGGTGGTGATGGACTCAAAATAAAATTCATGAATAAATTTATCGCCCAAATATATGGGCATGAGACCATGGGATTTATTTATGATATCAACATAAATGAATACCTTAGTGGTAGCAGATTTTATATCCACAGACATGATAACCAATTTCTTCTTTAGACCGAAAAGGGAATCAAGAAGTTAATTATAATCTAATAATGATATCATTTTTATATTCCATAAATTGAAATCTTTATCCTAATCAAACATATCATTTTCAAATTTCATAGATCCCATTTTTCTAGTTAGATAAACCTGATACCAATTGTTAGGGATTGAATTGCCATGGAAATCCCTATTAAATAACAAAGATCCACTAAACTAGTCATATAGATTATGAAACAAACCAAGAAAAATTTCTTATTAAAAACTAGAATCAAAATAGATGAGGTAGATTCAAGATGAGCATATTGAAAGTTAAAAAACTGGAAAGTAAATGAACATAAAGATATAATGTGTTTTGGTCCACTATGAACCTACATACATAGTGATAACACCAACCCTAAAGATATTTATTATGAAAAGAAAAAACATCAATATAAAAGACCCAAAATTAATAAAAGGACTGGAGAAACTCTTCAAGGGATAATATTTGTTATACCAGGAAGTGGTGAAAAAACCTTCATGAGGAGTTAGCCTCCCAAATTCTTAGACATACACACACTATGAAAATCTATGATGTTTGATTGGTGTAGTCTGATCCCTGGATATAGTTTGGAAAATTTATGGTGGCCCATACTATACACCAGGACACAAATTTCAAAGTTTATCCTTTGGGTTGAGGTTATTTTGGGTTTTAGGGTGAATCATTCCCCTACTTAGGGGGTCTTGGGACAAAGGCTCCATGACACAATTTTATGGCACTGTAGAAACTCTGATCGAATATAAAAATGGTGACCAAAGACACCAATAGGGAACCTTAGTAGTGCATAATTACTATAGAATCATGTTAAAATAGTTCTATAGCTCCATGGACTTCGTGAAACCAACATTGTAGTATCTTGGACTTGAGTGGCTACAAAACTATAGCACAATGGACTTACTATGTGATTTCTAGAACAATTTCTTTATCTTATTTTTAAGATTATTTGATCTAGGATTTTCATTAGTGTGATACTCTACAAATCACCTTGTAATTAATATCTTAATTTTATTGAAGTGATTCTTACTCTCTATGGATATAGGTAAAATTAAAAAACCACATAAATTATTGTGTTCATATTCTTCTTGTTCTTCAATTATTTTTTCCCCTTTACTCTATTTCATCAAATCATTTTTCATTTATTTCTTTGAAAATTTTCACAACACATGGAATGATAAATTAGAATTATAAAAAAAAAACTAAAGAACTGGACAAATCACCTTAAGTTATATATCTACATGCTGATATTTGAATGGAAGATAGAATGGTGTCGTGTGACCTTTGATCCCTTCATGTATAGCCATACCTCTAAAAATATTAGGTGATCTCTACTAGTCTCAACTGATGATCTATACTAATAATGATGATAGAAAAAATAACTCTTAGGGATTGTATTTTTATTTGAGTCCCTATAAAATAGTCAAGATCCACTCAAATAGTTTTATGGAATAAAAAATGAACCATAAAAATGGTTTTATTAAAAATCATAACCAAAATCGATGAAGTAGATTCAAATTAAAAATATTAAAATAAATAAATAGTAAAGTAAATAAACATAGATATATAAATTACTTCATTCCACTATAGGCCTATGTGCATGGTTAGTTCCCCACCCATTATACTTTTTATTATGAAAGGAAAACAATAGTCACATTCTAGACTCAAAATCAATAAAAAACCTAGATAAACTATCTAAGGAAAAATTCTAGTTAGAATAGGTGGTGATGATGAAACCCATAAAAGGAGTTAACTTATAATATTTTTGGACATAAACATGATACACACATGCATGAAAGGAAATATCATATTTTATGGTAGAAGATACTAATGAAATAGAAAATAAACCCCTTATTATGATAGATATCCACACCTAGATGTAGATGGTTGATAGAATTGTTCTATATGAAAAATAATCCCTTAAAAAATGACCATACTACTATAAATATCAATAAATATCCACCATTATCCCCTAATTGTTGAAATTGATAATAATGAAAATGTAGTTTTCTCTTCATTCAGTGAAATATAAGAAACAATAAAACATAAATATCATCCAAAAACAACAATCAAATCTCTCTTGATAGATGAAGGACTATTTATCTATTTCTATTTTGGAACCAAAATCAAACATAAATAATTCTAGACCCCTGAGAGACCAAAGTTTAGTGCCCTGTGTTTATGCAGGCATGAAAATTCCAGAAGGGAATTTGAGTTTTTCATTTTGGTGGATTTTTTTTAAATAACCAAGACTCAGAATGTGGTTTTGATAATTTAAACATATTTAAATGATGTTTTTTATGGGGTTCAAGTCTTAGGATATGACCTTGGGTATGGGAGGATGCTGGAGGGGTGGCCAAGATCTTAGGATACTAAAAATTATTGTTGTATCATTTTCACATTATGAAAGGGGTATTCATGATGTAAAATGGTTTTGTGGGGTGTTTAAAGCAATGAATAAGGTAAAAGAAATGAATCTAAGGTGAGACCTAAAATTTCCTAGTGGGACCTAATTTCAAGGTGTGACATCATGGTTCATTCTATGAAACTGGTTGGGCTAGTTCTTTTAATAAAACAAGGGGTTTCAAAAATATAAACTCATTGGGGCTTCTTCCTTTAGAGGCTAGTCATGAAAAGGGAGGAAAAAACTCCCCCTTTCCCTCCTTCACCTTAAATTTGGTTTGATTCTTGATGGTTATTCATTTTAAATCCATGTAGGGACCCATACTATCATCTTATTGTTCTTTATAATGATCTATTATTGATTTTGGTTCATATGTGTAGGGTTTCAGATAAACAATTTCACTAGATCAGGGAAAAATTATTTCCCCATAAATGGTATCCAAGGAGGCCATAAATAAGTTATTTCATAGTTTGAATCAAGGTATGTTTCCTTGTATATTTATTTATTAATTTGGAAATTTTTATTGTCCATAAATTCAGTTTTATGATTTTCGGATTTTTTTGTTTCCTAGAACTGGGGGTGCGTCAAGAGTATAACACACATAGTTTCCCGGGAATCAGATTCCATTGATCTTCCCTCTGAGTTTGGAACCAATTATTCCCTATTGGGAAGTTATTTTAAATAAAAAAATTAATTAATTTAATGATTTTTATGGTTGAAATGGGGGTTCATAGAATCTTGGATGGTGGAACGTGATCAAATGATTCTTGGATAGGCGTTTTGGGTCTTAGAAAAGATATTGTCCATTGAGTTAAATTGGAAGGCATTATAGAGGAGGTAGGTTGTCATGAACCAACCAACTGAGGCTCTCCTAGATGGCAGAAGGCTGAGCTTCAACTACCCCAAGCCTGCCTCCATAGGTCAAGGGATGGTGACAGGTGCTGAAAGGTATTACTAAAAGGGGATGCCTTTTTTTAATGTACATATATGCACACGCTCAACCATATTTATATAAAAGTGTATAAGAATAAAAATAAAATACATTAACATCTATATTAAACACTATACATATAATAACCTACAGGGAATACAATAGATTGAAATAGTGTTGTCCTAAATGAAAAGGAAACAATACATGCCCAACCAGAAAAGTTGACTGAAATTATCAATAATTAGAAAATAAATACTAAGAGAACCTAACTCTTGATCTCTAAGATTGAACATTGTACACAGTATATGCACTTGAGTATCACTAAGATCCTTTTAGATCATCATCGATCTATTTTTAATCTCCATAAGAAATAACATATTCTGGGAAGGTCCATACATGTTTGAGTATATACATAACTAGTAGGCTGCCCCAGAAACTAAAGTGGGAGTAATATGAGACACGATAGAAGTATTCAGATCAACCCAAAGAAAAAGTTAAACAAAACCTAAAAATAAATAAATAAATAAATAAATAAATATATATATATATATGATCATATAAGAAACCTAGATGAGAAAGGGGATCTACATATCCCATCCCAACCCATGATGATAAGTCTACCTTAGTTCCAAAGGACCATCATCAGTGCCCAACATCTTGCGTGTATATAGAAGTAACCATGTGGAGGACCCATACCTCACCATTGTGTCTCATAATTAGGGGGTATCTCCAAGTGGAGGACCCACACCTCATTATGATAAGGGGTTTCCACCCAATAAATAGATAAAATACCCATACCCAAGATCATCAGGGGGTTCCACTCAATAGGTAGAGGACCCGCACCCTAGTCTGTCAGGGGGCACCACTCATTATGTAGAGGTCCCACACCCAAGTACATCAGGGGGTACCACCTAGTAGAAATATTACCGATGCCCTAATCCATCGGGTGGTAACAATTAGTAGGTATATTACCCATTACCTAATCAGCTATGGGGTACCACTTAGTAGGTAGAGAACCCACACCCTAGTTCATCAGGGGGTACCACTCAGTAGGTAGAGGACCCCCAGCCTAGTCCGTCTGAGGGTACCACTAATTAGGTAGATGAGGATGGGGGATTTCCTATAATAGCCTATCTCTTATGATCCTTCTCGATCACTACCATCATCAAGAATTTACTAAATAAGTGTTGTGCTTAGAAAATCTTACATTATATCTCAAAAGACACTATGAAGTCATTCATTGTTCTATACGTGAAAAAGATTCTTGATATTGGAATCTTGCAATCCAAAATCAGAGTCAAAATGAAATAGATATGATAGGAAGAATTTTCATAAAGAATTACATGGAATGTAAAGGGGACATATGGCATGTGACCTCACCTAACCTATTGGACATGTCCTTTCTATCACATGGATTACTAGACTTGTAGTACTACATGGAATGTAAGGGTACTATATGGCCTGTCATGGCCTCCTGGGGTCAATCCGTGTGCTTTTGGATGTTCCCATATCCATTAAACCATTCCTATTTACTTGGTCATATACCTATCCTTGCCCAAGTACTATCCCATTCCAGTGTACTCTAAGAGTATAAAATATGTCCTCCCACATAGGGTCCTATGAGTGTGTATTTATCACATGACTTGGATTCCTAGGGAGGGAAACATGGAATGTGTCCAATACACAAAGTGCGTGATCCTTATTTTTACCCCAAAACTCTATCCAGTGAAGCTGGGTGACTACATGGTGTGTGTTTATCCCAGTACAAGTAGGGTAGTTAATATTTTCATAGTACTCTAGATTTATAATACGGCTTCTAGATATGTAACTCCCATGACTAAATCTTTCATTTGACCTCATGAAATCTGTGGAAGTCACTTATATCCATCAATTTTGTCTCTTTAGTGGCCAAAATTCAGATTCTATTGATCCACACAAGCACGAATGCTTCCTGACACACCGCCCATCATTACTACTCGATCCTAGATCCCTGATCTAGGGGAGTCATCACACCCATCCCATAATATATCTTAATCCATCATCAAATTTACAATCCATTCATCACACAAAAATCTTCCACAAATATGGTGGTTCTACTATGATCGAACCCACTTGGAAAAGTCGAACCATGACCCCATAAGACAATGATGAAGAATGATGGGGGAAAGCACCATAACAAGGGTGATAAAAATTGTTGTCCAAGAATTCTCGGAAAGATATTTTAAAATGGGGAAATCCAGGGTGTGATCATGGAATAAGAAAAGAAACTAAATTGAATATCAATTTAATTTGACAAAGGGGCTTATGTGAAGGGTGTTAAATCACCAAAAAAGATTAGAAGATAAAATACATAATTTAAATTTTTTTTCAAGATGGAAGAAACCATAATTGATGATTCCTAACTCGATTGTGGACTAGTTATTAGTGAAGAATGCATTATCCAGTAATGGGAAAGATCTCATGTTTTCATTATTTGACTATTCATCTTGATCCAATCACCAACCATCATCTGATCTTGATTCACTATTTAAAGTCAGTAGAGCTCCTCTAAAAATATTCCTAGGGTTATGTGACTAAACCTTGATAAATTTCATAATGAAATATTTATATAGGATTTGATTTAAGTAATTTAAATTATAATAAAAAAACTAAAAATTTATTTTAATTTAAACACACCCACCAACAACTTCCTAATCTAAGCATCCAGTGTTGACCAACATCAGGTTTCACTTAGGGAAAAATATGCACCCCAGATTCAACTGTGGTCTCAAATTTAAAATCTAAGACTCTGTTTAGGGGATATTAAATTTTATTTGAAAAATACTATACATGTGTGATAAAAAATATATTTAATATTTTTATAAAATTAATTATAGGATCACCAAGCTTTAGAATCATGTGCCATCTCAGCACATGATTTCAAAAATATTTCCTTATATATTTCAATGTATTACAAGGAAAAAATAGAGTCTCTACATTATTCACTCCTTCAAAAATTTTCATCCCCCAAAAGAACATACTAAGAAAAAAGGTGGGGATATTGAGCTCATATCTGGCTCTACCTCTCCCAGGATCTCTCTTTCATGCTCCCATGATACCAAAACACATGAATCAAGGGAATGATCCATCTACACAGGATCCTCTCTTGTTGATATTCGATCTCCATTGGGTAATCCATGAATGTGCATCCATCCCCGATGTCTAGATCTCCCTAGTCAATAATGTGTGTAGAAACATGCATGTATCTCCTCAATTGAGACACATGGAAGATGTCATGAAACCAATCCTACTTTGAGGGTAAGTATGGGTGGTAATAAACCTTTAAAACCCTCTAAAGGATCTCAAATGGCCGGATAAACCTTAGGGATAAATTTTCTCCCCAGATGAATCTCCGCAATCCTTGTTCATAGGGAGACTCTCAGAAAAACATGGTCTCCCTTCTCGAGCTCCAAGGGCCTAATACTTCAATATTCATAAGATTTTTTACTAATCTAGTCTTTCCTTATCCACTAATGGATCACATAGACCTTATCTATCATAAAATACACTATCTTGGTCACAAAAATTGATGCCTCACTAATCTCAGTCTAGCATAAGGGTGACCTGTAGGTTCTCCCATACAAGGCCTTGAAAGGTGTAATGCCAATAGTATAGTGATAGATATTATTATAAGAAAAATCTAGCAAAGTTAAGTGATCCTCCTAGATCTATCTAAATTCAAACACGCAAGCCCTTAGAATATCCTCCAAAACTTCGATAGTGCACTTGGTTTTCCGATCCATCATAGGGTGAAAAGATATAATCATCCTCAAATAGATCCTGAATTCATCCTATAGACCTCTCCACAATAGTGATGTAAACCATGCATCACAGTTGAAGATAATCATTTATTTCTCCCCATGGATGCATACAATCTAAAACACATACAACTGACATAAACTCTCCACCAAACCCTACTCCTTGATATCCAGGAAGTGTACTGACTTGGTAAGTTGATCAACTATAAATCTGAGGAAATCATGGCCTCTTTCTATATTTATAAGACCCATCACAAAGACTATGGATATTCCATCTAATTTATACTTAGGGATCTCAATATTTTAAAACAAACCAACTTGATCCTAGAGCTTTACCTTCACTTATAGACATGTGAGACACTGAGAGATAAACTCGTCCACCCTTTACCTCATTTAATCCCACCAATACTACTATGGAAGGTCCCTATAAACCTTTCCTACACTGGGATATAAGACCGAAGGAGAAGTGTGAAAATCCCACATCCCCTCTAACATCATGGATCAAGCCACCGACCATCCCTAGAAAAGGATGATGTAATTCCCTTCTTCAGAGAATCCATCAAGTGAATCTATTGAGGATATATGGTCACATAGTACATCAAAGTTGATGTCTCCCAATTGATTCTCCATAACACACCAGAGAAGTGTATGAGTTAACACTATTAACTAAAGATAATATACACCCCTCTCCTCCACCAGGGTTAGCTACAAGGAATCCAACTACTTAGGATCCTCCTCCACCAAATGAGAATGAGATTTCCTACTAAGGGAATATTCCACTACGTTGCTCTACCCGGGAGTATAAACTGTCTCAAAGTCATAGTCCTACATGAAATCCAACTAGAACAGCTATAAAAGGTTAATATATATCTATATGAATACTTAACTAAGACTCTAATTGTTTTTGTAAACAAAAATTTTGTCTTCCATAAGATAGTGCCTATACATCCTTATAGTGAATGATACTGATGGAAACTCCAATTTGTGATTTGTATAGTTATGATCATGGGTTCTCAATTTCCCCAAACCATATATGATCATTTCCTACCTATGAATAAATATATAATTGATCCCATCCATGGAGGTATCAAAATCTACTACATACTATATTCCCTCCTCTGGTAGTCTCAAAATTGGAGCACTAGTTATCCCCATCCTCAACTCCTCAAAATATATCTAACACTGTTCAGTCTATGTAAAAAAATTCCATTTCTATGTTAGGGAGGTCAAAGGGGATACAATCTTATAGTAATATTCCACTAACCTCTTATTGTACCCAACTATTCTAAGAAAACTACCCACCTCTAACAAACCCATTGGTTTCTCCTAAGAAACAACAATATTAATGTTCTCTCCGTCCACCTCTAATTCATGATCTGAAATGACATTCCCTAGAAATTGAACAACATGGATCCAAAAATTGAATTTTGAGATGTAACCATAAATTTTGTGCTCCTAAGGAAAGTCTAGGACCATATTCAAGTTCTCTGTACACTCCTCTTCTGATATAGTGTAGATGATTATGGTAATAATGAAGAAAAAAAAATTCGATACATGTATGTTTAAAAGATCTAGTTTATCTGATCTATAAACATAGAAAGGAAATTAATAAAATCAAAAGGCATCAACATCAACTTATAGTAACCATATAAACATAAAAATTCTAGATTTGGAATATTAACAACATGAACCCTCAACTAGTTGTATCCACACCTGAGATCGATCTTCGTGAACTATCTCATACTTCACAACTGATCAAAGAGGCCATAAATAATTGGAAATAGGAACTTATTCTTTATTATGGCTTGGTTTAGGTGATGATAATAAACAAAAATCTATATTCTCCCATTCACCTTCTTCATGAACAAAACTGAGGCTGCCTAGGGGAACACACTGGTTCTAATAAAACTCTTCTCTCAATAGTCCTCCAACTGCACCCTTATCTCTCGTAGATCAGTAAGGTCCATTTAATATACCACATAAGATATATGAGTGGTATCAGGGTGAATGTCAATGAAAAACTCCATAACCCTCCTTGGAGGTCATCTCTAAAAGTTCTTGTGGGAAGATGTTCATATAATCCTCCATGAATACGGAACCTATATTCCTAAAGTGCCTACTACGAAAAGGACTAAACTCACCAACTAATGGGTGATGGTTTGATTTTTTTTTCTCACAAGACCCACTCGTTCTTCCATGAGATCTCTCTCATCCCCAAAGAAGAATATCATCACATCTATACAAAGGTATCTAACTCATTTTTGGTGATAGTCGATCTAGGATCATACTGTTGACAACTAGTCTATACCTAAGAGGCCATCACATGGTTTCATTGTGATGACTAATAAGTCCCATGAAAAACTCTCTCTACCAGGTCATATCTTTCACTATAGGAAAAATAAACAATATCAAAGAAGCATTCCCTATAGGAACCTCAAGCCAAAGTTGCTGGGCTAAATTCTCAACTGGGAGTTCTAGATATCACACCTTGAGTGAGGAGATGAAGGATTAAATCTCATCCATATATAATAGTACTGAATAAATATTGGAATCAACATATATTTTACATATAATCATCTCATGTGCTACTAGTTCATAAGCCCCCATAGACTGTAGATTCTCATGACCCCAACTTTCATCTCCCTATGCCTAGAATGGGCCTCCTAGTGGTGGTGGTGGAAGGAGATAATAATTTCATTAACCACCAGAAAATCCTCCTATAGAATCCTCACCTACTCCACCATCATTTCCTCTATGGGGGACACCCTAGTTATGTCTGGGAGAACTATGATCATGGCATTGTATCTGTTGGGGATGTCCATCCACTATCTATATGCCCTCTTCAACAATTCAGGATGGGAAATCACACAAAATGTGACCTCTACCATCACATACATAATATCACACCTCTTTGGGATACTCAGTTCCTCTTCATGGTCTATGAGCTTCATGACCATGTGTCTGAGTACAAGAATGGGGAAATCTGCTATACTAAGACCCTGCATACTAGATCCCACTAGATGCTACATATGACTCAACCCCATGAAATTATTGGCTAGATCCATCTTCATATCATCCCTCATATAGGAATTTATTAGTAATTAGTGCCCAGTCTAGTACTCCAACATATTTGGGAATACATAGGGGTACCAAAATGACAAAAATGTATCTATAGAGATCATTCTTGAACTTCTGTTCTCAGAAGTAACCATCACGAATCATGTCAAGGGAGTACTGCATAAGGTGAGTAAACCTCATGCTTTACTCAAAAACTGTCAACCCTACCCACTTCATCTCTAAAATAACATGAATCTAAAATGAGCATAAGAATGAGGGGTATTACATCCCATTAAACACCTTATGGAATTAATACTCTGAGAGGGATGACTCTTCATGCGCCCATGTGAATAGAATCCACTAGCTTCTACCTACTCCATGAAAAAACTAGTTTCTAGTATGACCATATGATGAGTTAGGTTCTGCAAAAGTTTGAAAAATTAGATCATTAAATCAAGCCAGTCCTCTACTTCTGGGGTATCTATATTACCACAGAAACATTATGGTCTCTAGAATTGGAACTCACCGAGTGTTCTAAGCCTACAAACATCCTTAACCTACTATACTGGTATAATCTACTGCTTGACAAGTAGGGGTGCTACTACCTACCCACCTGGAAGAAAGATCTAGCGAGATAGACCCTAAACTAAGGCCTCATCACAGATCAGATCTTCATCATGATCTTTAATCGACAACTTAGCTATCTATCTTCACAGAGGCATCCTAAAAATTAATCAATATGCACTGTATTCAAATGAGCTTATATATATATGATGAGTTGACTCATGAAGTAAAGTAAAAGGACTCAACCCTATATGATGCATGTACAAATGTTCCCTGTAACCGATGACTCGGTATTCCATGTCAACAAGAAGGTATTTAGAGTCCTAGTTAATGGATACATTGAGCGCCACACCAGAACTAGTTTCCTTTTCAGGAAAACAATTCTCTAGGAACTTTGATACCATTTTCCTTAGTTCCTAACCAAACCTAAAAAGGATAAAAAACTCCAAGCACCGTTGTAATGCCTCGAACCCAGTTACCCAAAGTCGGTGCATTATTTTAATAAATTAGCATGATTATAAGGAACAAAGTTTCAAAGGACCGAACATTTTAGCATTAATGGAAAATATATTACATACATAAACTTCACATTACAATTACAATCATAAAATACAACTTAGATAGTTCTTTGAGGACTCCATTAGCCCCTTAGCTTAACAATTCTTGTGATCCTGGGAAAATACAACATAAGAAAGGGGTGAGCTCAGATGATCAGTAAGGGTAAATAATTTAGCGGAAGCTATAAACTTTTAAGGCAAGATGTGTAAAAAACCACAACCTTTTTAAACAAGAACTTGAACATAATATGGAAAAAATTAATCAAACATTACCATATAAACATGCACATGGATATTATAACAGTCGAATATTCACATGTAATAACTAATTTCATAATGAGAGAATATATAGTACCAGAGTTTAATTTTTGTTTCAAGGCCTCATTCTAGGACCTAGGGGATAACTGTAACTGGACTCCATCTTGGAGAGCCTCTATAACCGGGCTCCAACCCGGAGAGCCTCTATTACCGGACTCCATCCCAGAGAGCCTCTGTAACCGGAATCCTTCCCGGAGGGCCTCTGTAACTGGACTCTATCCCGGAGGGTCTACTATAACCAGACCCCAACCTAGAGGGCTTACTTTTACTTGTCCCCAACCCAGAACATACTAGTCCAATACATTCTTCTTAAGAAAATGTTGAAATATAACATAAACATTCATATTAAAACTATCAAACGAAATGTAAATACTTTAACCATAAACCATGAATGGAATAAAAATAACTCATCCACAGTCAAACATATCACAAAACCTTAAATATAATATGGAATATTTGTATCATAATTAATCAACTTCAAACAAGTGTAAAATTTATCAAAGGATGTTGATATAGATGAAATCAAAAATATTTGAGAGAAATATCTCTTTCTATTTTAAAATCATTTAAGAGCCACATAATTATAAAAAAACATTTATTTTTAATATATTCTTATAATATTGTAAGGGAATCTTCGATGATGTTATAACGGGATAAAATAGCCACATCTGCCGTATAAGTTAAAAAAACATTCTTAACTTAATTTTGTTGAAAAGGTCATAAAGTACCTTGTTTAGAAAACAACGGAAACATTACTTTCAAAACATATAAGGAAAAATAAGGGTATAAATTAATTTAACCCATTGTCTAGTAAATAGTAAAAAAAAATTGAAATTCATTTTTAAGAAAACACATATGTGGATGATAAAGAGGTCCCAGTGGATACTTACGTAAAAACAACCACGGATAATAAAGAGATTGTGAGATTAACCCTTAACAATTTGGTAACTTACGAAAAATACACCCCATGAAAGAATAATAATACAATTGATATGTAAATACACATAAATTAAATTTCATTACAAAAATAATTCAATTATGGTCAGTACATACACCACACAAAAGGAAATAGTGGCAATATAGCATGAAACTCACGGGAATAAGAAGTGAGATGAAAACCCCTTACGTTGTACTTTTCCTTGGTTGAGGGTATGTTAACCTACTGTATAATAGTTAAATTATTGTTATTAAATTTAAAAATAATCATATACATAATTATGATATCATATATTATTTTCTAATAATGCTTTGTTAATAATATTTTAGTATTATCATCGTTTCAGGTGTTAACTGATTCATTTTCCATTATATTATTTGTTAAGTAAGTCATGTTTGTTATGGATAGGATGTATTTTATTCATATAAAAAATGATATTAAGTCTTTAAACATTATTTTTAATCATCAAATGAAAATTATTCTTGAATGGTTATGATGGGGAATGAATCTCATCGTGTTCGTGGAGACGGTAATCCGTACGTACGCACGAGCGACAATATGATTCTTTTGATATTAAAATAGTATATAATTGGATAGTATATAATATATACAGAACCATTATCATGTTATATTTATTATTTACATCAATTATACTCATTATTATACCCATGCAAATGATGAAGTGTTTGAATAACAAACTACACCACGACGTGGAGAAGGTAAGCCGTACATACGCACATATGGTGACTTGTCATTCATAAGATGGATAGAATAATGAATATAGTTGTGAAATATTTATAAAAACATAATAGTATATAGAATATACTGTTTTTATTATTTTATAATGGTGAAAACAAATAAAGAGGAAGTTGAAGAAGAAAAGAACTTGAAAGAGGTGATAAAATATTCACCTCTTCTTCGGGTGCTTCCTTTTGATTTGATCAAAAGGGATAATTAGGTTGGATTTATGAATAAAGGAAGGCCTCTAGGATTAAGGGAGAACAGTTGGTAGGATATTTGGGCAGGGGTTTTCTGAGAAAAATGGCTTTGAAGGTGTGAATTTGAGAGAAGGGGGAGTGCCCTTTTATAAGAGGGGTGAGGGGCACCTTTGAAAAAACTTAAAATTTTATTTTATAATAAAATCATTTTCGGTTTATAATGGCTCAAAAATGATTTATTTCGAGGATAATGTGGGGATGGGTCAAAATCCACTCAACCAACTGGTTTTAGATATGTTTGTGTCACTATATTAACCTTATCATTTAGATTTAACTCTTAGTTAAATAGTTTGATATTTACCATGTCTCGTTGTATTTTTATATTATATGGTTAATAAACAGACTATAAACTTCCAAGAGAACCCCAAGTGGTTAATTAACGATACACCTATAATTATATAAGTATTTTGGACGATCCTTATATTTTTAGTAATATAATATCAATTAATAATATAATATGTTTTCTAAAAACACTTTTATGTCAATTTTGACACTATTTGGTATTTTGTTTTTATTAAAGTCATAATAGCATGATTAATTTGAAATAAATTCATTTAATCAATAATAACATGTCATATTAACCTATAAAATTCGTGGATGACATCAAACTTTCATATTATATTTATTTTAACATTTATAATATCATTTTTTGATTCTTTCATTAATAAGGAAAATACTACATCATTATTGTGTCATATATAAATTTATTTATTTTATTTCTCAAAATTATAAATAAAATATCATGATGTAGGATATAATATTATAATTATAATTAATATTTATAGTCAAATAGATCAATTATATAACCTCATATATAAATTTATTTACTAAACAATATTTGCTTTTTGTTATTTTTTTCTTTACTTTAGATTATTTAAAATAAATGTCATTATCACTCCCATGTGGCTCCATGGGGTCTCAAAATAGACCCAAGGAAGGAAGTGGTCATAAATTTATCAAAAAAAAGGAATAGGACACATGTTAGGGTAATTTAGTATTATTATAATATTATTTTCTACCCTTATTTACTGGATTTACCCTTTAACCATGGTAAATAAAATATTTAACGAAGTAATTATTCATAATGTATAAAAATAAAAGATACATATTTACAAAATTTGGAAATTCTGATTCCAAATATGGAATCCATTTTTCCAAATTCAAAACACATAAGTGGAAGAAATTAATTTAAACTTAATTCCCGCTATCAAAACAAAAAGCGTGTTTTTAAGAAATAATAACTATCAAATGATTGATACTTGTTTATGTCAAATTTCAAAGTGAAATTACTTACAATGACCATAATTTGATTAAATGGTAAAAATATAATCTAATTATACTTCTGAACAATTAAATTTTATAATTAAATAGTATAAATTATTTTGATTAATAAAGTTGTTTTCAGTTAAAATATAGTATTTTCCACTATTTACCCAAATATGAAAGTTATCAGAAAAACACCAAAAATTTATTGAAACTAAATTTTTATGTCCCGATTCTAAAGAAGAAGATTATTTTTTCAAATTGAATATATACAAGTTTCAAATATTTAATTTAAAAATGGTTCTCCATTAAAAGGCGGTAAAATTTCATTTTTTGAATAATACTTCTTTTTCTGAAAAAATGAATTTGTTCTTACATTATGTATGAGAAACTCATAATATGGATTCTAAAATTATAAGGATTATATAAAGTTAAAAATTTAGTTAATACTATTCATAAACTCTTTTGAACGGCTTGTTTGGTAAGTCGTGGTGCGCTTGAACTAGATGTTGTGTGTAGTCCAAGTTATTGAATTACATTGAATAAATAACGTACTATGAGATCTTGGGGCATTACATTCTTCCCTACTTCAGTAAATTGTATCCTCTCAATTTGAAATTGTTCTTTAAAAATAAAAGTTTAAAAATAGAAAGAACTTTTGTGGAAATCCCACATCAGAATTTGGGTTAATAAAATTTAGTCTTAATAAGAAGGAAAGGGGGATGAAAAAGTCACCAAAAAATTATGATCTAGATTAGGAGAACATTGGTTGAAATTAGAGACACATAATTGGAGGAAAAATTTAAATATTTATAGAGAGTGATTGAGGTCATCAATAAAAAAGAAGTGTAAAATTGAGGGCCTCAAATCCATCAATCTATGATGATTTAAAACATCATTGGTTCAAAAAAACCTAAGGTATTAGGATAACACTTTTTTTTTTAATATTCCTTACCTAAAGTTTAAGAATTAATTTATTCATATAATAAGAGAAGAAAAAAATATACTTAACAAGTAGAGTTCCATCCTTTAACTAATTTCTTCCACAAGCTCATCTTTTACTCCAAAAGATTATAGAATTAAAAAATATTCTATTTTTCCTAATCATATAGGGTTTAAAAAATAATTAACATATAATTAATTTTTCAGACTATTTAAAAAAAACTAAAATATACAAACCAGGACATCATGTAGGCCAGTGGTAGGTGATTCACCCTTTCCGCCTTTCGGTTGTGGGTTCAAGTCTTACGGCCTTGCTGGTCATGACGAGTTGTCACCTGACCTCTGTGTTGTCCTTTTTATAATAATCCAAAAATAATATTACAAAACGTTTTAACCTTAACAATAGTATCCAATTTCAAACTTAATCTATTCCAACCTTTATAATTATCCAAATTAAATCTGTCCAATCTCGCAGTTCAAAATTTATAAGGAAGGTAAACACAGTGAAGATCTTTTCTTCCATGTAATAACACGTGAATACCTTCATCTTGTATTATTTTAAAATACGGTAACTCCCTGAATTACCATAAAACCTTATTGATTACATTCATGCTCCCTTATTCTTTATAGAATACTGGATATATTCCTTATATCCAAATTTTTTGAATATTCCAACAATGATTAAATAAACAAACCATTAATCAGTTCCAAGGAAGTCAAGAATATCCAATATAATTTATCCAAATCAACCATCTCTTATTCCAAAATCACTACCTTAGTATCAAGACCATATTAAGGATTACCTTTCCTTCAACCATGTATTTTAAAAAAAGTTTAAATTTCTATTGAGTCACTTTTCATAGTACCATATAATCTCAAATCCTCAATGAAATAGTACTGCGGTACAATCCTTATTTATTTCCATAATTTATATAACCAGTAAATCATTGATACAACACTAAAATGAAATAATTATTTAATAACAACATAAGAACACTAGTCATTCATCTTCATCTTTGGTAGTATCATAACTTGATTATTATCCAACAACATCATTTGGGGCATCCTCTGATGATTCAGACATTGATTCGCATAGTGTCCCAACTCTTTGGAGATAAATCATTACACAATTGAAACCTTTTTATTACCCTTTCAATCATGTACTTGGTGTCCTTTTTCTAAACACTTATAACAAACTCTCATTCCCTTCAAGAATTTACTAAGGTGATTATTTCCACAGTTATCACATGTTGGAAAATCCTTCTTTCCCCTCTTCACTTTATCCATATTTCTCTCTACCATCCTTCTCTTCTCTTACTTCCCTTCAATGTCATAGGACTTAGAGAATTATTTACTTATGTTATTAACACATGATACTATTTATTCAAATGTTTAGAATACATGGGAGACTATTTCCCTTCTAAATTTTGTCTTAATACCATGAAATATATTATCCGTATTACTCTTTGGATCATACGTATTGCTGGAGTTCTCATTCATTCTATTGGGTTCCATTTCTAAAAAATAACACACACTAGATTAGTTTATGAATCGCAATGAATAATTCCAAACTTGTAAAAAACTTAACATAAATTGAACAATTTATGGATATAGTCCATAATCATAAAAATGTTTTCATTGAGGAATTATATACTCATCAACCCTTCATAATGGTTTTTAAAGAAATTGAGAATTATCCTAAGCATATCCCCCAGGAGTGTCCTAACCAAGAGTGCCGCAAGGCCCGTTGTCATGCACCAGTTCCCATTCGAGTCTAGCTGAAAGTTGTGTTTTCAGGTTTTACCCCTAGGTACCTCTATACCAGAGCCGCCTCTACCTGCTCGTATCTAGATAGGGATGTATTTCTTGGAAAACACACAAAATTTCTACATTACCAAAATTCTAGGAAGTTCTTCTACACTAATCCTTAGAGTCTATATTAGGGTAATGTTCTCTAATCAGAGTTTTTATAAATCTAGTTTCCAAGGTTTGTACTAAACTTCCTACAATACCAACTGTAACGATCTGACCCTAGTTACCCAGAGTCGGTGCATTCTTTTAATACATTGGCATGATTAAAGGAATCAAGTCTTAAAGGATTGATCATTTTATCATTCTTGGAAAATGGATTACATACATGAACTTCCCATTATAATTACAAACATAAAATACAGCTTAGATAGTTCTTTTAATACTCCATTAGTCCCTTAGCTTAACACTTCTTGGGATCCGGGGAAAATAAAACATAAGAAAGGGGTGAGCTCAGATGCTCAGTAAGGGAAAATAATTTAGCGGAAGTAATAAACTTTTAAGGCAACATGTGTAATAAAAACCACAACATTTTTAAACATAAACATGAACATAATATGGAAAAAATAAATCAAACATTACCATATAAACATGCACATGGATATTCTACTAGTTGAATATTCACATGTAATAACTAATTTCATAATGATGGAATATATAGTACCAGAATTTAATTTCTATGTCAAGGCCTTGTGCCAGGACCTAGTCCATCCCGAAGAGCCTCTGTAACCGGACTCTAAACCGAAGAGCATCTATAACCGGACTCCATCCCAGAGAGTCTCTGTAACCAGACTCCATCCTGGAGAGCCTCTCTAACCCGACTCTATCTCAGAGAGCCTCTGTAACCAGAATCCATCCCGGAGGGTCTTCTGTAACTTGACCCCAACCCGAAGGGCTTACTTTTACCGGTCCCCAACCCGAAACATACTAGTTCAATACATTCATCTTAAGAAAATCTTTAAATATAACATAAACATTCGTATTAAAACTAGGATACGAAACGTCAATACTTTAACCGTAAACCATGAATGGCATACAAATAACTCATCCAAAATCAAACATATCACAAAACCTTAAATATAATATGGAATATTTGTATCATAATTAATTAACTTCAAACAAGTGTAAAATTTATCAAAGGATGTTGACATAGATGAAATCAAAACTATTTGAGAGAAATATCTCTTTCTATTTTGAAATCATTTAAGAGTCACATAATTATAAATAAAAAATTTATTTTGAATATATTCTTATAATCTTGTAAGGGAATATTCGACGATGTTATAACGGCAGAAAATAGTCACATCCACCGTATAAGTTAAAAAAAATATTCTCACATTAATTTTGTCGAAAAGGTCATAAAGTACCTTATTTGGAAAACGAAAGAAAGATTACTTTTGAAATACATAAGGTCAAATAAGGGTATAAATTAATTTAACTCATTTCCTTGAAAATAGTAAAAAATGTTTTGAAATGCATTTTTAATAAAACACGGATGTGGATGATAAAGGGGTCCCAGTAGATACTTATGTAAAACCAACGTCGGATAATAAAGAGACTATGAAATTAACCCTTAACAATTTGGTAATTTATGAAACATACACCCCATGAAATAAGTATCATACAATGAAGATGTAAATACACATAAATTAGAGTTAATTACACAAAGAATTCAATTATGTTTAGTACATACACCACACAAAAGGAAATAGTGGCAATATAACATGTATCTCACGAGAATAAGAAGTGAGATGAAAATCCATTACCTTGTACTTTTCCCTTGTCAAGGGTATGTTAAAATCCTGTATAATAGTTAAATAATTGTTATTAAATTATACAAGAACCATATACATAATTATGATATCATATATGATTTTCTAATAATGCTTTATTAATAATATTTTAGTATTATCATCGTTTTGGGTGTTAACTGATTTGTTTTCCTTTATATGATTTATTATGTAAGTCATGTTTGTTATGGATAGGATGTATTTGATTTATATCCGGAATTATATTAAGTCTTTAAACATTATTTTTAATCATCAAATGAAAATTATTCTTGAATGGTTATGATGGGGAATGAATCTCATCGCATTCGTGGAGATGGTAATCCGTACGCACGCACGAGCGACAGTATCATTATTTTTATATTAAAATAGTATATAATTTGATGTTATATCATATATAAAGAATTATTATCATGTTATATTTATTATTTACATCAATTATACTTATTATTATACCCATCCAAATGATGAAGTGTTTGAATAACAAACTACACCACGACGTGGAGACGGTAATCCGTACGTACACACGTATGGTGACTTGTCATTCATAAGATGGATAGAATAATTAATATGCCTGTCTCATATTTATAATAACATCATATTATATATAAGATACTATAATTATTATTTTATAATGAAAACAACCAATAAAGAGGAAGTGGAAGAAGAAAAGAACTTGAAAGAGGTGATGAAATATTTACCTCTTCTTCAGGTTCTTCCTTTTGATTTGATCAAAATAGCTCCTTAGGTTGGATTTATGACTAAATTAAGGCCTATAGGATGAAGGTAGGATAGTTGGAAGGATATTTGGGTAGGGTTTGGCTGAGACAAATGACTTTTAAGGTGTAAATTTGAGAGAAGGGGGGAGTACCCATTTATAAGAGGGGTGAGGGGAACCTTAGGAAAAACTTAAAATATTATTTTATAATAAAATAATTTTAGGTTTATAATGGCTAACAAATAAATTATTTCGAGTATAAGGTGATTATAGGTCTAAATACACTCAACCAATAGGTTTTAGATATATTTGGGTCACTATATTGACCTTATCTTTTAGATTTAACTGTTAGTTAAATAGTTTGACATTTACCACGTCTCTTTGTATTTTTATATTATATGGTTAATAAACTTACTATAAATTTCCAAGAGAACCCAAGTGGTTTATTAATTATACACATATCATTATATAAGTCTTTTTTTCTAACCTTATATTTTTAATAATATAATATCAATTAATAATAAAATATGTTTTTTAAAAACTCTTTTATGTCAATTTTGAGACTATTTGGTATTTTGTTTTTATTAATGTCATAACAGCCTGATTACTTATAAATAAATTCATTGAATCAATAATAACATGTCATATGATCCTATAAAATTCGTGGATGACATCAAAACTTTCAAATTATATTTATTTTAACATTTATAATATAATTTATCTGATTCTTTCATTAATAAGGGAAATACTGCATCATAATTGTATCATATATAAATATATTTATTTAATGTCTAAAAATTATAAATAAAATATCATGATGTAGTAAATATTATTATATTTATAATTAGTATTTATAGTCTAATAAATCAATTAAATAACCTCATATGTAAATTGTTTTACTAAAAGGTATTTGCTTTTTGTTATTTTTGTCTTTACTTTAGATTATTTAAAATAAATGTCATTATCACTCCCATGTGGCTCCATAGAGTCCCAAAATCTAACCAAGGATGCCCATGGTTGGAAATTTATCAACCAGTAGGAATAGGACACATGTTAGGGTAATTTAGTGTTATTATAATTTGATTTTTTTAACTTTATTTACCGGATTTATCCTTTAACCATGGTAAATAAAATATTTACTGAAGTAATTATTCACAATTTCTAAAAATAAAAGTTACATATTTACTCAATTTGGAACTCCTTATTCCAAATATGGAATCTATTTTTCCAAATTCAAAACACATGAGTGGCATAAATTAATTTAAAATTAATTCTCATTGTCAAAACAAAAAGAGTGTTTTTAAGAAATATTAACTATCAAAAGATTGGCACTTATTTATGTCCAATTTCAAAGTAGAATTACTTAAAATGACCATATTTGGATTAAATGGTAAAAATATAATCTATTTATAATTACAAACAATTAAAATTTATAATTGAGTAGTATAAATTATTTTGATTAAAAAAGCTGTTTTCAGTTAAAATATAGTATTTTATACTATTCACCTAAATATGAAAGTTATCAAAAAACACCAAAAATTTATTGAAACTAAATTTTATGTCCTGATTCTAAATAGTAATTTTATTTTTTCAAATTTAATATATAAAAGTTTCAAATATTGAATTTAAAAAGGGTTCGCTATTAAAAGGTGGTAAAATTACATTTTTTTGAATAATACTTCTTTTATCTGAAAAAATGAATTTGTTCTTACATTATGTATATGAAACTCATAATATGGATTATAAAATTATAATTATTATATAAAGTTCAAAATTCAGTTAATACTATTCATAACCACTTTTAAACGACTAGTTTGGAAAGTTGTGGTGCGCTTGAACTTGATGTTGCGTGTAGCGCAAGTTGTTGAATTACATTGAAGAAATAACATACTAAGAAATCTTGGGGCGTTACAACCATCCAATGGTAAATAAACCTTTTATAATAATCTATCATTACCTAAACAACTAAGGTTTACTTGCCTGACAGAAGTATGAGCCACAACTATCTCAAGCCTACCTCTATAGGCGAGGGGCTGGCAACAAGAGTCGAAAGGAGTAACTAAAATGGGTGGAATTTTCCTAAATTACCTATACACACACAATCATCCATCCCCATATAAAAGTACTGAGGAATAAACATAAAAGAAATTAACATCTAGAGTAAAAAACTATGCATGTAATAACATATAGGGAATATAAAATAGTGTGATAGTAAAATCTGAAATGAAATGGAAAAAATAATCACCCAACCAGAAAATATGTCCCAACCTAAAAATAACTATAAAAGAAATGTTGAGTGAGAATGAATGTAGATCTCCAATCCTAACCCTCATACACATTCTATACACCCAAGTATCCTTAAGCTCCCTTGAAATCATTACCGATTTTTCTTTCATCTGCATAAGACAAAACTTGTGAAAGTAAATCCCATGTAGGGGTGAATATATACATACCCACTAGGATTCCTAAAAAATTGAACAGGGAGAAATATAATATATGATATAAGTATTCATATCATTTCAAGTCAAACGGGAAATGAAACCAAAAAAAAAATAACATTCTTGTATAAGAAATCCATACAAGAAAGAAAGGGTATATCCATCTCACAACTTAGACCAGGATGATAAGTTTTAATGCAGTTCCAAAGGTCTATCATCGATGGCCAAAATCTTGTATGTCTGAAGAAGTAACCATGTGGAGGTCCCACACCTCACCACTATACTACATAGTCAAGGGGAAACGATCTCTAAGAAGAGGACCCACACATCAGTATGATAAAAGGGTTCCAATCCATCGATAGATAGTGTAACCATGACCTACACCACTGAGGGGACCACTCATAAAGTATAAGAACCATTCCCTAGTCCATCATGGGTTACCACTCTGTAGGAATATACCCCACTCTCTAGTGCATCATTGGGTTACCATTCAATAATTAGAGGATCCAAACCCTAATCCTTCATAGGGTATCACTCAGTAAGTAGAGGACCCATGCCCTAATCCACCAGGTGGGTACCAATCAGTAGGAAGAAGACCCAAACCTTAGTATATTAGGGGGGTTAAAGTCAATAGGATGATTCCATCACGGGGTACCAATCAATAGGTAAAGGATTATGAGAGATTTCCACCCAAGTCCTGTCTCTAATGATCATTCCTGGTCACTACCATCATCAAACATTTCATAAATAAGAATCATGCTCATAACATCAAGAATAATATAAAAAAATAAACTATGAAGTACACTATTGCTTAATACATGGAAAAAAACATAGGATAGGATTCTCGCAATCCAAAATCTGACACAAAAAGATGGAGATATAAGAGTTAGAAGATTCATAAATAATTACACGATGTGTAGGGGGGGGGGTCACACAACATGTGATCTCACCTAGAATCCTATCCATGTCCTCTATAGCACATGAATTACTAGCCATGCAGAACTAAAAAAGTGTTTAAGGGTATAACACAAATATTCTAGGCCTCTTGAGGCTGAGTTGTATTCTCTTGGATGTGCTTGTTTCCGTCGAGGCATGCCTGTGTACTTGGATGTGTGCCTGACCATGTTTGGGTACTGGCCCATGCCTTTGTACTCCTAGAGTACTTGGAATTTCCTCCCACATAGTGTTCTGTGAATGTGTAGCTATCCCATGGACTGGATTCCCAGGTAGGGTCACAAAACATTTGATCCATATCCTTTTCTTGAAACCCTAACTATCATTGTTGGGTGACTACATGGCATGTGTTCATCCCAGTACATGTCGGGTAGCCATAATTTTAGAAAAAATCTAAATCCATCATCATAATTATATATCAGCCTTTCCCATAGTTTAATCTTCTTTTTGACCACTAGATATTGGTGGTAGTCACCATTTTCCATTGATTACAACCTTTGGATGGCTAGAAATCAGATTCCCTTGATCTACAAGAAGCTCGTACACCTCCCGACGCATATCCCATCCTTACTGGTTGGTCCTGGATCTTAGATCCATTCGATTCGTAACCTTTATCTTGAAATATACCCTAATATATATTTAAATCACTTATACATTCATCACATATGAATCTTCCATGAAAATGGGGGTTTGATCATGCTCGAACCTGCCCAAAAATGTAGAACTACAACCCTATAGGGAAACTATTGAGAAAACAAAGAATGAAGGGGGAAAATCAAAAAAAAAGTTTGATAAACATCATTTTACCAGAATTCTAAACCAATGATTACAAATAGGGGAAATCAAGGGTGATATCATGGCATAAGAAAAGATAATAATTTCAATATCACTTTAAGTAAAAAATGGGGATCATACGAAGGGCCTGCAATCACTAAAAAAATATAAGTATATCAAATTAATTATTTAAAAATTAAATCATGATGGATGAAAAAAATAATTGGATAGTCCTACCTTGATTATTGTTTTATCATTGGGGAGGAATTTATTCTATGGTGATGGGAAATATCCACTACTTTCACTATCTGTCGATTCACCTTAATCCAATCACCGAGCGTCGTCCGATCTCGATTTGCTAATGAAGATCGTTAGAGATCCTACCAAAAAATTACCAGGTTTATGTGACTGACCTTGGGAAAAATTTAATAATGATATATTTATAGATGATTATATTTAGATCATTTAAATTTAAATAAATAAATAAATCTTTTATTTTAATTTAAACGCGCCCGCCCATGACCGCCTCATCTGAATGTTTGGGGTCAACCAACTTTAGGTTTCACCTATGGTAAACCCTACAATCCATATTCAAATATAGTATCATATTTATAATATGAGACTCTATTTAGGATATATTTTATTTTCATTGAAAAAAATTAATGCACGTGATATAAAATATATAAAATATTTTTATAAAACTAATTTCGGGCTCATCGGTTCTCAAAATCACACACCTTCTCAGCACCTGACTCAAAAAATATTTATTAATGTATTTTAAAGTCTTATAAGGGAAAATGTATCTACATAGTTTGTCTTTAAAAATATAATCCATTATCTTTTCGTTTTTTAAGTGTATGCATTAATCTATCAAGTTTTCCATGTCGTTCCTTGACCCTAGGATAAATAAATGTTTTAGTTTGAGTTCATATTAGTTAATTTCCTTCGTTAATTTGATTTGAACAATTTAATATGTTAGTTACATGTGATTTAACTCTATTGGTAATTTTTATAGGAATGATATTGGAGTGATAAATGGTTTCTTGGGTCTAAGGGTTAAATGAGAAGCTATAATAGGAATCGATGGCTGTGAAATGGAATTTCATAGCCATAAATATTTTGAGAATGGGTTGGACCTTGGAATTGGAACTTTTGGGTTATTAGTGTTGAAGTTTAAAATGGATTTGACCTTTAAGATTATTATAATGTAATAAAAAGTGTTTATTGTGAAATGTGGAATTATTCTTAAAATGGATTTTTATTAAAAGTATACTAGTTTGTGGAATAACCCTAATTAGAATGAAATGGTGAACAAAAAATATGAATTGGTAAGGATTCTTTAATATTATAATTTTTATAATGGGAATTTTATTGATATGTTAAACAATGGTGTTGGTTAAATAGAGAGATAGTAAGCAACACAAAATGTGTTTTCCCTTATATATTGTGAATAATACCCTATTTTATAAATCCCTTGAAAAATGATAAGGCTATTGTGAGATGGATTAATTACATGGTCTCTTTAAATGATGTGACATGATAGGAAATTTATGTTTGGTGAATGGTTTTTTTGGTAAATATTTTTCATCTATGGAATTCCTTGGGTTTCACCCCTAGGATCTATTTGTAGACATCAAATGGGTGGAATTCCTTGAGTAAGAATGGATTCATTTTGGAGACTTGGTTAAATTCAATGGTATGATTCCTTTCTTGATTAAAGTATATCCCAATATAAGGAATTCTATAAAATAATTTGGATTAATCTCTGATTCATCACTATAAATTCTTTAGGGATACTTACCCATGGATTCAGGTAATGTATTATGTATTGAATAGAATAGATTCATGTCATGGATTCCCTGTTGGTACAGTTGTTAATGTCATGTGATGAGATTGATAAATTCATATGTATTATATGATATGGGATTCCATGAGTATAGACTTGGATTCCAGTCAATATTGATACTTGGAATTCCTTGGATTGGGAGTTCCTTGGATTCAATTTAGAGAATACTGAAGTTGGATTCCTAGGATTATTCTTTATGGAATTGAGATGATCTCCATGGCTGAAATCCTCAAACTCAGGATTGAATTGTTAAGAAACTAATGCTTAGTAAATCCCCCATAGATTCAGTCATGTTTTCATCATTTTAGTTTCCTTGGTTATGATTTTCATCACCCTGAACATAAATACAATGGTACTTGCCGAAGCAGTTAGGTATGACCTCGGGCGTCACCTCAAAGCTCATGATTGGAGGTGGGTATTTTTAATTATTTGGTCATGTGGTGAGATTTTAATAGTAAAATTTCTTTATAAACTTGTTGTATGAACTAGATATCTTAGGTATGACCTTGGTGGTGGCTTTTTGAGATGTACTCACACCTAACTAAGGTTTCCATGAAAAATGGATACCCAAGAAGAAGATTTTTTTTTCAGGATACATTTTGAGGGAAAGGTCTCATTACATGATATTTTACTTAACATGTTATGATTGGAGTACGGATGATGGGGTTGGGAAAGACTTGGGACCATAATAGGTTGAGTTGTTAGTTTATATTTACTTTTATATATTTCTTTTTTTGTTCTGATTTTCCAAGTTGGGTCTTGGTTTTATACAAAATACACATTTTCTTACATGTGGTCTTGTAATTATTTTTTGGAAGTTTCCATGTATTATATACAAAGTTTATTTAGCCTGAATTATATATTTATTATTATTTCTACTACTTCAGTTACTCTGACTAGTGGTTATAGTCTCCCCATGATATCCTTATAGACACTCATTACTAGTCAGTAGCTTTTGAAATATAGGGAGTTGCACTTTAGGCCATGTAGTGCACTGGACCGGAGCACCAGTAAAGTGGATCATTGGTTGAGTTGTTTAAAAAAGACAACAAATCATTTTTTATTTTTTATTACTATTTGCGATGGTAGAAAAGAGATTAATAACTTGTCCTAACTGGTAATGAGATCATGCCTATGAGTTATCAACCCACACATGGTGAATATCCTAGTTTCTAGTGATGAGGCTTATTGTTTTTTGAATTTTTTGTTACAGTCGTACGTGATTTCAACCTTTTTGGAGACTCTTGATTTGTGATGTTATGATTTATAGGATTTTTCTCTTTCTCAGGTATGGTAGGAGAGGGAATGTGTGTTCATACATCATGTGAGGCACCTAATATTTGTATATCATTGATATGTTTTCTATTATTGATATTTCTATTGGTTGGGATTTATTTTATCCTATGTTTTTTATATATTACCATGTTTTATGAATATTTTCTGATAAAAGGGGTTGGTTATTTAAAGTTTAAGTAGTATCATATATAGTGTTTTCCTAATAAGGATATAGTGGTATTTACTTGACCATTTTATAGTATGATTATTGATATATATGCTGATATAAATGGAATGATGATGGTCTTGATTTAAATAAGGTTCTATAAAGAAACCTGTAAGGAATTTTCCTTTATAACTTCTGAATGACACCCTATTTAATCAATCCTTGAGAATTGATGAAATATTTTGATGATTACTGGAACATATGAGTGTAAATATTTGTTTTATAAGAATTTTATTTTTTGGAAATGTGAATTTTCTATGGTAAGTGATGGTTAAGTTATATAAAATTCTAACAGGTAACCTATAAAGTATATTACTCTATAGCTTGTGATTGAAATTCTATTTGATCAAACATGGTATGTAAAGATTTTAAAATGATACAAGATTAGTAATGTAAGTTTTAAATCATTGATCCTTAAATGAATAAGGTGAAATAGAGTCTTGGTATCTTTGGATTGACCTGGTGAATGGGTAGTTGGGGGAATTGAGAGCACCTGAGTTATGAGGCTTTAGTACTATGTGTTGAGATAGACACCTTGGGGGTTGTGGAAATTGAGCTGGATTTTGGAATGTTAGATATTGGGTGACCCTAAAATGATAACAATGGAGTGTTTTCCATGGGACAAAAAAATATATGAGTTTTGGCCCTTGTGTTAGGTGGGTGGGCCTAGTAACCCTGGAGGGTGACTTAGGTTTAGTGAGATGATGACTTGTGAACTTTTAGGGTAACATGTGAAAGGGGTTGACCTGCTCTTATGGGATTCATTCATGGAGTTAGATCTTAGATAGATACTTAAGAATGTGTTATTGGTTCATGTTTGATATTTCCAAGTGATGAGGTAGTTGTGGTTGATAATATATGGTGATATTTCCTTGTGTCTCGTCTGGTTTCGAAGGGTTGGATCATTTGGATGCCTGGCCCTGATAGTTGTGGATGTATTTTGGTTACATGGTTACTACATAGGTAAGGAGTTTGGGTTTTGAAAATGACTCTTAGGTTTAAAGGTGGTCATGAACATAGCCTTAATGCATACAGGGGTTAGGAATGCTGTAAGATATTATTTGGGAAGTATCCTGTTAGTAAAATGAACATGCCAAGAGTCTGTTTTTTTTGCTTGCTTAGGCCCAAGATTCTAGGATCGATGATACTTCACTCACTCATTGATGATTTGGTTATGTATTTTGGTCATAATCGAGGTGTGAAATTCTAATTTTGATGAGATCATATAATTCAATAGAGAGACCCCATTGTATATATGAAATAAAAGTGATTCTTAGGGCATAGAGTAGTGAACATGAGGTCTGATCGGGTATGCGATATCAATTATCTGATTCCTTAAATGGTTTCAAATGTGAAATAACCTAAGATGCTAGTACTCACTATCAAGTTGGGGGTATGGGATAGGTTTATTCATGTGTCTGGTCTTGTAGAGTTTGGGGTACACTTATAACTATTTGGTGAGAGAAGGTATGGACACTTTCTATCATGAAATGAAACCAACTTGTGGATGAATGTGTGTTGGAACATGAAACAAGTAAAGTTACTAACCTTAAAAATGAGTACTGAGGGTACTCCTGATTAAATAGGGGTGACTTATGTGTGATCATGTTCAGTGTTTTTTGTATACAATCCTAGTTTGGATGTGAAAAAATTCATGGGAGCATGAGTCGGGCTATATGGTTGGTTATTATGGGAGTGTACACCCATTTTTATTTGGGGGATTAAGGAAATGCATACTGGTAAGCATGATGGATACCAATTTTTGGGTCAGAGAGTGATCATATATGAGTCAGGGTATTGCAACATGCTCAATCGATGAGATAAATTCTGGTCATATTTTGAAAGGTTGGTTGGCATGGATCAGGAAGAGAAGCATGTGTGTTCTAGTGATACGACCCATTGTGTACGATGATAATGGAGTGGTATGGGGAATTATATATGATTAGGATCCCACTAAAAGCCATGGGAGCATGTGACCCTCTATTTAAATGTTTTCGGATGAATACCTAAGATGTTTCTCCATGAGTCGGGAATTGGAAATATTTGACATTTGATGTGGTGCCTGGGTATGATCAAGTTTCCCATGTCCCACTATTATGTTCATTGATAGGAGGGGAATGAGCCATATATGATGGGTGTTTAGGTTATGGGGGTGATGGTAATGATAGTAATATGGTGGAGATAATCATATTAGTCATGGGAAAGAAATTTCATGTTAAAAAGTTTGGTATATATTGAGACTGGTCATTAGATGGTTGAGGTGACACCGGGGCACTAGTGTGTGATAATATTTGATGTGATCTATTTCTTTGATGAATATTAAATATAAGGCAAGGATAGGGTGTTGGTTGTGTTGATATATTGGAATCAAGATCGGAGTGATCTCAGTGTAACCTAAGGATGATTTATGGGGTGATCCATGGATCATAAAATTGTTCAAGGGGTGAAACCTAGTCTCATTTAATTGTTCAGGGGGTGAATCACATGATTAAAAGTGATGAAGGACCCATTTTGGGTGACATTTCATAGAAATAAAGCAGAGTCAGTGTCATTGATCAAGGTATGAGAAGGAACCCCAATGTAAGGGTCAGGTATGGAAACATCATGTTGGAGGCAAGTATTCCTTTTGAAGATGTTTCAGTGGGTGCAACCAAGCAGTTTTGGAGGAAGTTGGCTAGAGAAGGTCTAAATAGAATTATGCTTGAGGTTATGCATGGTGAGAAGGAAACTTTGTTAGGAGAATCAGGTGGGACATGGTTGGTGGGTTAGTAGAGCTTTCAAAGATGTGTTTTAGTTAGAGAATCCAATGGTGGGAAGCACCATAGATCAAAATAAAACTTTATGAGCTAAGTCCTATGGGGGGGGATCACTATCGACCAGACGACGAATTCAATGATGAGACTATGGTTTATCAGGATAGATAGTCATAGTGAAGTTCCATATAGAGGTTTTCAGTGGTGGATAGAAGAGGTGGATCTATTTTTAATAAAATATGTGCCTTGTGTTTAGAGTTGTGAAATGGAAGACCATTAAGAATTCTATAGTAGAACATGGTAAATTGAGCATGGATTGGTGACTCAGGTTGGTCATATTGTTGTTTTTTTTGTTAATTGAACTTCTTAGGGATGAGGAGTGTTATGGTGGGGAGTTTTTAATGCCTCGTGTTCATGCAATCATGAAAATTAGAGATGGTATTTTTTTTTGTTTTGGTGGATTGTTTGTTTGAAGAACTGAGACTTGGAATAAGGTTTTGAGATTTTTAATATCCTAAAATAATTTTTATGATCGGGTTCAAGTATCTAGTGATGAAACATGGGTTCTAGAGGTCATTAGAGAGGTTTTTAGGAGCTCTAAATACTAAAAATTGATTTTGGATTCCATTCATATCATGAAATGGGTATTCACAATGTGAAATGGGTTCAAGGGGTGTTAGAAGCCATGAAATGGAGAAAAAAGACTGAATGAGAGGGGAGGCCCAAAATTTCATAGCCTGACCTCATGGTTCACACCGTGAAACTGGATGTGCAATGTTTTATGAAATTATGTTTTTTAAAAAATATAAATCCCTTATATTTTCTTCATTCGTAGGCCATGAATTAAAATAGCAGCCAAACCTCCCCCTTCACTTACTTATCCTTCAATTTAGGTCAATTCTTTGTGGGTTTTCATGATTAATCATGATATTGAATCCTCCTCTCTTACATTTGTTCTTACTCATTCATTATTATTGATTACATTTTATCTGTTTAGAGTTTCATATAACCGATTTCACTAGACCATAGAAAAATCATTATACCTAAAGATGATTTCATATCTGGATGATAGAGGAAGTCGCATGAGGCCGTATACAAGTCTTCGTTCATCGTTTTATGTAAGTTATGTTTCCTAGTAAATATTTTTAGTTTTTTGATTCTTTTGGGTAAAATATTCCATAGATTCAGGTTTATAATTTTGGAATTTTTTGTTTCTTAGGATTAGGGGGAGTATCATAAAGATTAGAACACACCTCGTTGATCAATAATCGAACACCATTGGGCTACCCAATGAGTTTAGCACTAGTTACTATATTTTGGGAAACTTTTTTAAATTTTTTAATTAATTAATTAAATGAGGTGTATAGTTAAGATAGGGACTCATAGGAAATTGGCCAGGAACACAGACTCAGGTGAGGCTTGGACTGGCTTGGCTGGTCTTGGAAGAACTTTTGGCATTCAATTAAAAATGAAAAGCTTTATAAATGAGGTAGTTGGTCCTTAAAACTTAACGCATAGTATTTCAATTTTCTACGTGAATTCATGATGTAGTCAATCATTCCATGTCATTTCTTCATCTAGGGTAAAATATGGGTTAGTTTTGAGTTTGGTTTTGTTATTTTTCCTCGTTAATATGCATCGAACCATAAAAAATGTTAGTTTTATGCGGGTAGAACCTAGTTGGGATTTGTCCATGAATAATCTTGGGGTGAGAAATGGTTTCCTAGATCTAAGGGTTAAATGAGAAAATATAATTGGAATAAATGGTTGTGAAAAGTAATTTTGTAACCATAAATATTCTGACAATGAGTGACAACTAGAAAATGACCCTATGACCATGGTTCAATAGCTATGATTTTGAAAACCATGGTCAAATATATCCTATAGCTGTAGTTTCTATAAACTTTGGCTATAGGACCACATAAAACCCTGGTTATTTGAAACTGTGGTAGTAGGTGGATATAGGAACCACTAAAATTATAATGGAACCAAAAAAGAATCTGGGAAATTGGAAGGAAATGCCTATTTCTATGGTTTTAGAAATTTTTCACAATAACCCTTATAAAAACTCACATATTTCCATGGATTTATAAAACCTTTAAAATAACCACAAAAAATTCACCAATTTCCATAGTTTTTGAAAACCATGGATATAGTCCTCTATAAATTCACCTATTGACATGGTTTTTTAAAACTGTGGAAATAGCCCCCTCAAAATTGACTTATTGCCACATTTTTTTAAACCTTGGCAATAAGCTTCTTGAATATTACCTATTACGATAGTTTTTGGAAACTATGGTAATAGATCTATAGAAAATGAACTACTACCTCAAATTTTTAAAAACCATGGAAACCATCCTATAAAAAACAAATATTTCCATGGTTCTAGACAACTGTGACAATATGATTCCATTTAAATATACATTTTTATTTTATAACAGATTAATAATTTTAATTATATATAATTATACATAGAGTTATATGTGTATGTATATATATATATATACAAATATTAGAGTTAAAAATAGTGTTAAAGTGTTGGAAGGATCGTCGAAGAGGTCATAATATAAAACCTTGGAATCTTCATTTATTTTTTGAAATGCTATGACCAAGTTTAGTAAACCATGGAACTATGTATATAGTATGTAATATATATCCATGGTTTATGTGGACTATGGATATAGAACACCTATGTCTATGATTTACTAAATTGTGGTAATAGGTTTCATTACTGTATTCTATAGACATGGTCCACATAGACCATGTCCATAGACACCTATGGTCATAGTTTAAAATTGTGGCTATTTGATGGACCCTATTCTGATGAAAAAAAGGTCAATATTTTGAGTAAATTGTGGGATTAGGCTATGAACATGATTTTTTATCCTATTTCCATTGTTTAAAACCATGGAAATAAGATGATTTTTTAGTTGTGGGTTAGAACTTTGAATTGTACCTTTTGGGTTGTGAGTGTTGAAGTGTAAAATGGATTTAAACCTTGATACGAGTCTAAAAAAACGAAAGGCGTTGTTTATGAAAGGGATTAATTATGTTTGAAATGGATTTTTTGAAAGTTATTAATATTTTATGGAATGAAACTAATTATAGTGAAATGGTTAATCATAACTACAAATTGAGTGGTGATGTTTTGAGGTGAGAATTATTAACATGTGAATTGTATTGATATGTTAAAAAATGGTGTTAGATAAATACAGAGCTAGTAATCAACCTAAAACAGTTTTCCGTTTAATTTTGTGAATGGTTACCAATTCAATAAGGACCTTAGAAAATAATAAGGCTCTCATAAGATAGATTAATGGCATGTGATCTTAGAATGATGTGTCTTGAGAAGAAATGTATATTTGGTAAATGGGTTGTTCTTGTGTAAATATTTTTTATTGGTGGAATGCCTTGGATTTCATCCCATGTTTTCAGTTTTGGAAATTAAATAGGTGGAATTCCTTAAGGGAACATGTATTCTATTAGGTTACTATCTTGAATTCTATAGGAGGATCCCCCATTAGATTTAAGGACGTACATGCTAAGGAATTCTAAGATCTACCTTAGATTCCTCACTGAATTGTCTTTGTGAATGCCTCAGGAAAACTACCCCTAGACCTCGATGATGTATTATGTATTGAATTCCCATGTGGGTATATCTATGTTTAGGAATCACCTTGGAGCCTTGGATTAGAGTATGTGTTTTTTTATTTATTTATTTGGTTATGCAGTTATCTATTATCGTTATCATTTTTTCAATAAATTTTTATATGGGATGTATTTTTTAGGAACATCATTGATCATGGCCTACTGAGATATACTCACACCCTGCCCAGGACACTAAAACAATTGTGTAACTAAGTATAATACTATCTATTTTCTGGTTACAAGTTGAGGGAAAGGAACCTTTACTTGATGTTTTTTTGGTATGGTAGGAGTGGAGTATAGATGATATGACCTGGAAGGACTTGGGAATAGTATAGGATGAGTTATTAGTTTCTTTTTTACTTCTGGGTAAGTTTTTTCTATATATTATTATCCACAAGGGATCTCAATTTTTTATGGAATACCCATTTTTTATAGCATGTGGTGTTGTACTTATTTATTATCACTTTCCCTGTCTTATCTATAATGTTTATTTTTACTGGATTATATGTTTATTATTATTTTTACTCTTTAGCTACTATAAAAAGAGGTTATAGTTTCCCCATGATATCCTTATAAACCCTTGATTATAGTTAGTATACTTAAATTTATGGGTAGGATCCCTTGAGGTCATGTGGTGCACTAACCCAGAGCACTAATTCATCAGCTCCTGGGGTGGGACATTAAATGAAGTGTAATCAAAACAGGTGAATTGGTAGTGTAGTAGGTAGAGGAATGAGATGTTACACATATGGATGACGCATATGAGTTGATATGTTTGAATGATGAACCTGTTGAGTAACAAGTTAGACTTTAGGCTTTATACTTTACTTATTTTTGTAAAAAACTAATGCCTTCTTATGACACTATTTTACAAACTTTTTATATCCCAAGTAATTAATATTTTTTTGTATATAACATTATTTTATACCAATAATATAAATTTTTCTAATATAAAATTAATATAAACTTATATTATTCAATCTGATCCATCAAGCTGAATGTGGGTTCGATACACCAGACCAACTACTATTCTGACTAGTGGTTAGACTTATGTCCTATCTGTATGATAGAAAAAATTCATGACCATCAAACTGAAAATAGTACCAATACATCAAGATGACATTTTTTTCTCAGTTAATCAGAAAGAAAATCAACAGAATAGTTTCTTGAACTATAAAAAGTTTTTAATCGTAGTACATAATTTTTTTATCAGATTAAATCCTATATAGCATTGTAATGGTGCTAAAATAAATGACCTTAGATAATGAAATGCTTAGTTTTCAAGAACATGATCCAGATCATTATGAGCTTTCCAAGTGAAAATTATTAGAGGGCATTGCAACCAACTTAAAATATAACCCTTTGAGGATTTCTTATAAAAAGAAGGCCATTTGAAGAGATAATAGTTGATGCATTCACAACTCGAGTCATCTAATGACAAATTTTAATGAATATATCATTCCAAATATTTGTAATATTTTCGATATTTGACATTCTAAGGAATAATTGTTAGGGTTGTAAATTCTTTAGAAAAATTTTCTTTTATATTCACAAATTCCAATTGTGGTTTGATCGAGGGATTCCAGGGATAGGAAAGCGGTTGAATCCGATCCATCAGATTGAGGGACTCTGGGGCTAGGAAGAAATACATAGATAATCCTATCGAGGGATTCTAGGGATATGAAAACAGATCCATACCGATCATCATATCATGGGATCTCTTGGTAAATAAATAAAAACCTTTATAATAAGAACTAAATATGTGGATATCTTAAGTCAATATTTCAAACTTCTTTTACTCTTAAGGTTAAAGATTAAATTATTTTACTATGATTTTAAGTCATTTTTACTATTACAAGAATTTTTTTTTACCTTTTTTACAATTTATATTTTATTCTGTGCATACAATTTTATAATTAATTTTATAATAATACTTTTAATAGACTGTCTATGAGACCGATAAAGTACTCTGATATATCAAATTATTATAGGTTTTGATTTTAACAATATAGTCATTAGAAAATCTGTGAGTCCAATATTTTTGACTTAAGATGAATTTTTTTTATCTTCATTTAATTTTCTAAATTACAATTCACCCCCATCTTATAACTATCATAAACTATTACAATCCAATAAATGGTTTTAAAGGATGTTCTACCGATTAATTGTTATTTTTTTAACTTTGATATAAAATGAATTTTTTATAAACATCTTGTGTATAAATTATCATTACAATAACTTTTATTTATAGAAAGGAGTTTCATTTCTTGTCAATATGGAATGATTAAATGTTACAACCATTAAAAATATGAATCCGAACAGATCACCTATCTTTGACAGCGTTGATTACGAATACTAGGGAGATCGAATAAATAATTTTATTATTATTACTGGTGTAGATAATTTTTTGATGCTTACTGATAATTAAATTATTCATGATAAGGATGTTACTGCCTTTACAAATTATGAAAATTAGTAATATAAACTAAATTTTAGAGTAACGAACACTCTTTTATGTTTTATGAATACAAACATATATAGTCATATTTCTTTGTGTGAAGTAAATAATAGTTTTCAGAATAATTTAGAAATAAAACATTTTGGAACTTCTAAATTTATAAAAACAAGAAGATCTATGATTCGTATTGATTATAAACCCTTTGATTTTTTACCTGGAGATTCGGTTTCTAAAATGATATAAAGGTTTATGGATATTATAAATAGTTTACAGTCTCTTGGAGAGAAGGATATTTATGATAATATTTTATTTGATAAGACCATAGAAATCATTCAAAATGAGTGGGAATCCAAAAGGATAGATTTGGATGATACCAGAAGGATTATGAATCTTACCCTTGATGATATCATTAGTACTCTAATGTAATATAAAGGATGATTGAAAATAGATACTAAAAAAATAAAAATGGACAATTCACCTTTTCAAACTACATTTTATGTCCCCGTTAAAGAAAAATCAACTAAGAAAGTAGTTAAAAATTCTAGAAAGAAGAATGTTTTTCTTTAGTCTGACAGTATTTCTTCATAATAGACTAAAAATGAATTTGATAATATTGAAAGGGGGTGAATAAAATAGTGGGAAACAAATAATTTTAATATAGATATAATAAAAGTCATACGGATAATAATGATAAGAAATATTATATTAAAGTGATTTTTATGAATGTAAGAAGGCATGACACAACAGAAATGATTTTCCATAGGTTAAAATAAACTATAATAAAGATATTAATTTTGAAAGAAATTCTAATAAGTACTATAATAAGAATAACAAGAAAATTTTGAAAGATTATGACATTTAGAATGCTAGTGGTGGAGAAATCTCTTCAGATAATTCTTCAAATAATGAATGTTTTGGAAAAAAAATATTGGAATATTTATAGAAATTACAAAGGTGAATAAAAATATGATGGCTAAGGTACATACTATTGAGTCTCTTACCAAACATACTTTAAATGAAAATAACCCAGATAGTAATAATGAGATAAATTATACCTCTTATGATGAAGAATATTACTCATTTGAAGAGTATAATACTCTACCTATTTATGAATATGTATCTTGGGTTTCTAAATTTCAAGAAAATGAAAATCACAAATTTTCTAAAAAAATGACAATTTCCAAGAAAAACTTATGAAGGAAAATCCAAGAATAACTACTCGTACTATTGAGATATTAGATATTTTTAAAGATCTTGATAATTTTAATTTTGAAAAATAAAATCATTCTTAAGATCTTGAAAAATGTATTTCGGATAAAAATATTTTATAAAATGATTTTGTGAAACTTAGTTAAAAAGGTCTATTACAGAGGATAAAAACATACTTGTTAATCTAAAATAAGAAATATCCATTTTTAATAAACTTTTATCTAACATTACTTATAGTAAGGAAAAAATTGATAATATATAAACATATTAGACCTCATACTTATATTTTTATAATGGGTTTTACTAAACAAAAAACAATTTTTAATAATAACTATTTTGTTCCAAAGAGTGCACTATTTTTTACAAAATTTCAAAGTGGTGTGAATTGGAAAAACAAATTTTCTTTAAATATATTTTAGTATTTATATTTTTGATAAAGCTTATTTTTCATAAGAAATGACATTTTCTCAATTTAATAAAGTTAGACAGATTTGGTTACATAATATTTTATTTTTTGATAATACAGGACATAAGAAGGTTTGGGTTCCAAAAAACTAATATTTTTGTTTTTATGAAATTAAAAGAAGTACTAAAAAAATATGATAGGAAAAAAATATTTTGGAAATTATGAAAGGAAAAAAAATATTTATGAAAAAAGTATTTATTTATGATGATCTTAATTATGAATGGTCGAAATTTATTTTGGATGTATGCTCTTTATTTTACATCTTGGATAGTTAGTTAATTCACATACAATTGTTTCATGTGTTATTATTTCCAAACATTTCATGTGATTATATAATTTCCCTCTTCTTTTTTAAAATTACAAAGGGGGAGAAGTTTTGTAGAGATATGTTTAAGGGGAAGAGTTCTTCTAAGAGGTAAATACAAAGTATTAATACTCTCCATCAGATTATGAATCCATAAAATTAGGGGGAGTTAATATATGAAGTATATATTTGGATATCTTAAAATAAAAAGGGTTGTAAATATTTCAAAGTTATTAATTTACATTTTAAGTGTTATGGTTTTTTCTTTCCAAAATGGGGGATATTGTTGAGTCAAAAGGTAGACTTTATACGTTAGTTTTGTAAATGAAAAATACCTTCTTAAAACATTGTTTTACTCAAATTTTAAATCCTATGTTTTTAGTATGTTTTTCTTGAAAACATTATTTTATACCGAACATAGAAATAGTTTTAATATAAAATGAATGTAGAATTATATTATTCAATCTGATCCATCAGACTAAAGGTGTGTCTGATACATCAGACTAACTACTATTCTGACCACTGGTTAGACTTATGTTCTTTATATAAGACTGAAAAAATTCATCACCATCACACCAACATTTGTACGTATACATCATAATAACCTTTGTTCAGTTTCTTATATCTATAGTCAATAGTATAGTTTATCATCCCATAAAAAGTTTATGATCAGAGTATACAGATTTTTTTATCATACTGAATCCAATATAGTGTTGTAATGGTGCTAAAATAAAAGACTTCAGAAAGATAAATTCTTAGCTATTAAGATCAAGATCCAGATCATTATTAGATGTCAAAGTGAAATATATCTAAGGAAATTTCACCCAACTCATAAATATAATCATTGGAGTATTTTCGATAAATAGGAGGTCATTTGAAGAGCTGAGATTAGATGAAATCACAACTCAATTCATCTAAATATCACTTTTCATGAAAATCTTCTTCAAAAGTTTTATAATAATTTAAAGAGATGAATTTCTATGGAATCCTTGTGGAGGTTGTAAATTCCTTAGAATAATTCACTTTTTTATTCACTGATTCTGATCATGGTTAGATTGAGGGATTCTCAGGATAAGACAATGGTTGAATATAATCCATAAGATCATGGGATTTTAGGTATATGAAGACAGAAACTGAGTATCAAGGGATTATAGGGATAGTAAGATAGAGCCATATCGATCATCATATCTGGGGATTTACTAGTAATAAAATACAAACCTTTATAATAGGTACTACAACTATGGATATCTAAAGTCATATTTTTAACTTTCTTAACTATTAAGGTTAAAGTATAAATTATTTTACTAAGATTGTAAGTCATTATTACTATTATAATCTTATCGTTTTACTTGTTTTCACAAATTATATTTTCCATTGTGTATATACTTTAGAGAGTATTTTTATACTTATCCTTCTAATAATACTTTTATCAGACTATCTATGAGACCAACAAAGTACTCTAAAATATCATATGATTACTATTTCAAATTATAATGCTCGATCATCAGACGATATGTGAGTTCAATATTTTTGACTTAAGAGTAATTTTTTTTGTCTTAGTTTAACTTTTAAACAAAAATTCAACCCCCTATTGTATCCATTGTATAATCTAATGATCGAACAGAACCATGTAAAACTTTTAATCTATGAGACGTGTAGAGACATTCCACATAACATGATGCGGATTGAGATGCATACATGATATAGAGAAAGAAAAAATTGTGAAACACATATAAACACATGAGACACCATTGAACTGAAGGTAATGGAAGGTCCTGAGTTCTCTATGAAAAAAATGGTATAAAGGTAAATAGGTTCACCATTACATGACATAGCTCCATGTAATTGTAAAATTGATTAACATTCTATATTGAAAGTATAGCCAAACACAAAACAAGATCTCACTAATAATAATAATAATAAAACACCAGAAATAATATAAGTAAAAATTAAATAAGAATATTTCACAAACTAGGCATGTAAAACTAATGAAATACTAATACATGGATATTAATAAAATATCCAAAAAATAAAACAAATAGTTTTATTTAAAATAATAACACAGTAGGTACAACACATAAAAATTCATAGTTCACCCCCTATGTGACATTCCAATGTTCATCTAATTTCCCTTCATTATTATATAGTAAATGTTTGAGTTTATGATTTATGAATTTTTGAAACTGAATAATATTTCATTTATTCTGTTTTAATATAATTTTTTTTAGAAATTATAAATTTATAAATTATGGTTTTTGTTAGAATAATTAATTATTCATTTTTTCCTATGGGGTGGCCTAGTGGTTAGGGTCATACATTAGTAGATTTGGTGTCTGAGGTTCTATTTCCACTAGATGTGATTACTATCACAACTGCAAAACCATATGATTTAGTAACTTCTATAGTATAGAGAAACACAATAAGGTGTTGATTTTCCCTGTTTAACTATACGATAAAGGAAGATACCTGAGGATCCTTGTCTATCTATCTTAGTGTGGGATACACTAGAATGTTTAATATGTGTATGGGGGGGGGGGTTCAGGTTTTTGTAAAAAAATCATGATTTTTTGGGATTTTAAAGTTAAAATTAAAACTATTATTTATGAATTTTATATTTTTTTGAATTTAATAAATTGAGATTTAAGATTTTTTAAAGTATAATTAAATTTTCTTTTTTACGGTTTGGGTTTTCCAATTTAACATATTTTTTTATTTGATTTTGTATGGTATGAAATATTTTATCACTTGTATTTTACAAAAAAAAACAATACTTCTAAACTCTATTAATGTAGTATTAGCTTACAGCTTAGAGTAGATCTATTTGACGTAATTTGGTAAGAATAAAAATTTCAAGTTATTTTTTAATAGGATTGGGAGGGGGTTTCGTTATATAAGATGTATTTTTAAGAAATAACATTAATGATAAACTAGTTATGAATCACATTTTTAAACAATTGTAATCATTAAATCTCAAGAATAATCTTCAAATGAACTTAACATTACTTGTTTCATGTTAGGGAATAGTTTTTCAGTATCCTATAATCTAAGAATTGATAAATTTTTACTTATTTATAACACAAATAATTTAAGAACATATAATCCAAGAGACACTTATTTTACATAATTCTTAATAATTCAAGTAAATTAGACAAATAGAACTAAATATTGAGTATTAATTTAATGTGGTCCAAGCATAAATTAATATGTATTAAATATTGGATTACTTATCCAACATATTTTCCATATGTAAATTAACATAAAAAGTAATAATCTATTTTTATTAAATTTTAATTCAATTAATGATTAAAAAATCCATATTTAATTCAATCTAATTATATGGACAATAAAGATAGATAGGTATATTGGGATTTAATCCAATTAAGGAAAGTATGTGATTTTATGTGTATAAACCATTATTATTTCCTCTTCTTATAATTTGTAAGACTAGAAATAATTATTGTTAAACAAAATATTAGTTTTTAAAAAGTGTGCTTCCTAAATCATGAAAATCACTCCATTTTATAGACACCTACATTTAGAAAGAAAATAAACTCTTAGGTAAACCCAATGGGTTGGCTATAAATTTATAATACCAACCACATGCACTCAATAATTAATCTTACATGGTTGATTTAGGTATTATTTTGATTTTTTTCTTGATTAATTATTATTTTAACATGAACTATTCGATCTACATTGATTATTCTCATTGATAAATTATCATGATCAAATAATTGGAATCATAGTATTTCATGTTTAATAATTGAAAATTAGTGTCTTATTTTCATTTTTTTGATACTATTATGTGGTTATTGAATTTAATAAATCTAAGTCTAATGGTATTTGATTTGAGAAAATTATAGGGTTTATATGGCAGGTATTCTTCATAATTAAGGAAATATTTGTTTAAGTTAATTTAAACCTAATGATCAATGAAAGATGAATATTCAGAACGATTTTTGTTCTAACCATTTTTCATTTCAAAAATTTTCATCCACTATAGGAAATTATTATTATTATTTATTATTATTACTAATATTTATATACAATAATAGAGATATTTGGATTATATTATTTTATATTTTTTATTGTGGTGATTTTGGTTCTATATTGCTGGAAAACATATTAATCAAATATTATATTAATGATATAATATTTGAAATTGATTAATTGAAACAAGATGAATCCAAAGTAACCTCTATTGTAAAAATTATTCAGTTTTTTTGAAGTATTAAAATGTTTTGTTTACATGATTAAAGTGGGTATTTGATCGGTCTAAAGGATGGTAATTACTTCACTTGGTTACACATACACTTTTAGTGATAAATATGTGATAATTTTTTAGTTTACATGTGAATAATTAATCATCTAAATGGAAATTTTATTATTTGAAATTTTATTTTATTGTCAATATTTGATCCCTACACAAAACATATCACTTATAAGTTTTTATTTCTATCCAAATACTAAATATTAATATTGTGTAAGGTATCTTGAGATGAGGGTTTTTTTATTTTATATTTTCCAAAAGGTTTATACTCTGGTATTTATGTGAGTTTATTTTACTTTATTTGATATTTTTTATAAGGTTTCTTCTGGATCTAATCATGAAGTGTTGTCGATAGTAGATCAAAGATTACTGAGGTAAGGATGATATACATTGTATGGTGAGATGTGGTGCGTAATGATATGGTTTTAGATGGCACTTATAGGGGAGGATGCAATGCCGAGATGTTGGATATCAGTGAAGAGATCCCATGGAAGTGTCCGTTAGGATATTGGAGTCGGTGATGTGTCATAGAAAGTTTCTAGAAGTGTGGGAGGATTAATGTCCTCTCAAATTGGGGGGGGGGGTGTAACCATCTTTTCTTATTCTAAATTTGTATGTATTTACTATATATATATATTTATATTAAATTAAAATATATTTTATATGATATTTATTATGTATAATATTTATTATATGGTATTTATTCATAATATAAATATACATAATAATATAAATATATCAATTTAAATTATAATGTGTATTATAGAATCTAATATATTGAGATTATTATATTTTTTATTATCACACACAAAAAACTATACACACACATTTATTATATATTTTTATATAATTTATTTATTTATATGTATAGTTATATGTATATATATATACTTATAGTTTTATATTTTCATGTATGTATATATAAACACAGACACACACTCAATTAATGAAACTTTTTAATGAAATTTTGTAGTGACTAATTCTAATTATCAATAGAGATTTCAATATGAAAATCAAATTTTAATGATAATTTCTACAATTTCAATTTACATTTTCAATAAAAAATCCACACTGAAATTTTTTATTTTTCTGTAAAAATATGAACATGAAATTTTATATCTAATAAAAAAAATCCAAATCACAAATTAAAATTTCCAACTAAAATTCACACTAAAAATTTTCAATTACTAGTGGGAATAAGTACATTCAAAAAAAGTGTATAAAATAACCTCAAAAAATTATATTGTAAATTTTCAATGAAAATTAACACCAATATAAATTGCTACATATAAATTTCTAGTGAACGTTTTCCTTAAAAATTTACACTAAATATTTTTAATGACAAAATATTATACTTACATACTTAAAAAAAATTAGTGCATACATAGATACATCAATATAACGTTTCATTTAGATTTTCATTAAAAAATCACATTGAATATTTCTATTGGAAAATCATATTATTTGTAGTGAAAATTTTCAAGAAAAATTGTAACCATGTCTTTTTTAAATGATCATTAAACCCTTTTTGGTTTATAATTTATTTTCATTTTTATGTGGAAATGTTTTTTAGATAAAGAACAACATTACTCTTGGTTTTAAGATGTTGGGTAAAGGTAAAAGGAAGTTTAAAAGTGTTACATAAGTTTAAATCCTATTTTTTGGGTTACGTAAGGGTAAAATGGGTTTTCAATAGGTTTTTTAAGGGTAAGGCATGGCCAGTATAAAGGTATACACTTGGTTCATGAATTGTGTAAGGGTACTCAAGGAACTATGTAAGGGTATGGTATAACTTGTGTAAGGTTATAAAGATAATCCCAAGAGCTATGTAAAGTTATGAAGAGTTTTCTATGGGTTGTGTAAGGATAATACATTGAGTTTAATCATTACATAAGGGTATATAGTGCTTCATAAAGGTACTTTTAAAGTTGTATAAGGGTAACCTAGAGATTTCTCATCTCACATAAGGTTAATCCATATTAATTTAAGGGTAAGTTAGAGAGGGAATAAGGGTATACGGAAAATATATAAGCATAACCTAATATTTTTTATGCCCAATTAAGGGTAAACATGGATTCACCTGAGTGTCCGTTGTGCCTTACCTCTACAATGTAAAGGTAGATAGAGTTTCAAATGGGCCACATAAGGGTAAATGGACCTATGTAAGGGTAATACTCTTTACCCTTATATGAAAGCCATGAGTTCCGTAAGGTTATTCCATGTTACACTCACGCAATTCCTATTATGGGAAAAATTCTTTTAAAAACATCCTTTTATGTTTCTTGTTTCTCATAATGATTCAATAACACATTTTTGATTATTTTATAAGCCAAGAATCATGTAATTAATTCATTGTACTCATTTAAAGGTTTTAACTCTTTTAGGGAAGGTTTTAATTACTCCATATTCATTATTTGTTTTTTTTGAATTAAGATATTTTATTTGTGATTTTTAATATTGTGAGCCTGCATACTATTGTTTTTTATAAAATAGTTGAACCCCTTATGCCTTTTTTTGATATCCTCTTAACTCTGGGAAGCCTATAAGTTTTGCATCCAGGGTATGAGGAGTCTTATTTGAAGGAATTGGGTTCTTATGTTGGTTTCCAGGCATGAAAAACACCTTATATCCTCTATTCTAGGTGTGTTTTTTTGAGGGGATCATTTCTAGGTATTCTTTTCCCTCATTCAATTTGAAAATAAGCTTCCCTAACATTTAAAAAATAATTTCACAAAGTTAATTAAATGGTAATAATATAGAAATTACAAATTAATGATGAAGAATAATCATTTAAAATAATAATAAAATATATTCTCATATTTCTCGATTATTCTAGAGATAGAGAGAAAATTATTATCATGTGTGGGATAATAATTATTCTCTAAACAATATAAAATTATTAAGAAGGATAATATGTAATTATTATATTTATTTTAGGTTATCTAGGAGAGAGAATTTATTATCGCATGTGATATTTTATTTCCTTTTGAAATGAAATAGTTAGATAATTTTTAGGAATACTTGGAAAGAATTTTGAGTTAATGAACGTGTGGACATAATTTCAGGGATGTTTCTTAATGAACCTTGGAGATCTTCATTGAAAACCTTGAGGTAGAAATTCCTTGACTTTTTTTTATGCTCTATATGAGATATTTGCATGATTTTTGGCATTCATGTGTATCCCTGCAAGAAATATATGTTTGTAGATTGATCACAGGATGTGTTTGTGTGTATCCTTGACCCATGCGTGTCTTTCTTTTGTATGGATTTTTATGATTATAATACTTGATAATTTGATGTAGTGATTGAACTATCAAATTTTTTCTATATAGTATGTACTATATTTGTCTTAATTAGTAGATTGTGTAGGTTGGGACTATTTTGGATTATCCTCAAAGAGGGACATTCTAGACTTTGGTTGGAATGCTCTTGGGCTATCCATTTGGAGGGATGTGTCAATTGCTTAGAGATATCCACATAATATAGATGTTCGAGGATTTGGTTTTCATGTACTTTGGATATCCTTATGGGTGGGATGTGTCACATTCTTGGGGTTATCAATTCGATATGAATCTTCCAGAGTTGGGTTGACACGTACTTGGGATATCCCTACTAGCGAGATGTGTCACATGCTTGGGTTTATCCCATCAAGAGCGATGTTTCAGCAAGACGATCGATGTTTCTTCCGACATGTTTCTTAATTAGGTAGGGATATTCCCTGAGGACCCAACATATGTTTTTAATTTATGTGTTATATTGTTTTTTTATAATTGTAAATTGTTTATAATTGTGATGACCCATGTCGTCAAGGGTTGAGATAAATAGGGAAAATTTTAATTTTTTCCATAAAAGTGTATCAATGTAAAAATGGTAATTTATCCTTTTAGATGATATCATATATTTTTTTCTGAACACTTTTTTGGTCCCAATATAGGTGTTTTACCCTAGTAAATAAGTTTGGTAGAAAATTGAACACTTCGTATTTTCATGGAATATTTAAGATTTAAGATTTAAGATTTAATTAATTACATATTAATTTTTTCATGCATGTTCATTCGGTGATATATTTAAATGGATAATTGGATAATGATTATATAATTTTGGTAGAGTTTGGAATGAGGTATTTTTCATATAAAATGAATAAATCCGTCATGGGGGGCAGGTCCTGGCCTAGACCCCATTTATTTTATTTTATTTCTTCATTTTTCATTTTTAATTTTTTATCTTATCCCTTTTGGTTTCTAGCGTATGCCCCTTAGGCTATTGTGTCATGTGGAGAAGATAGGGATGAAGGACCCCAGAACACCATGAGAGGGGAGGGGTTAATCGGTGTGTCAAATTTTTCTTTTTAAACTGATGGATCTTGTTCCCACATTGGTAGGAACCTATTAATCCTGTCAGATACATTTGTACAAAGAGATGACACATCAATTTTACTTAGTTCCCCACAAAGGGATACGTCCAAGAAGCATATGATGATAGTGTTTTGGTCATACCAAAGTCCACTAATATTTATTATATGTAGAATATAAAGGTTTGATAACAGTCACTTTGTTCTAGGCCCACTACCTTTATAATAGTTTAGGGATAGATTACTGCGTCCCTTAGATCACTTCCATCGAATCCCCCTAGATCACTACTTTTATAGAAGTATAACTCAGTTTATCGACATCGAGGTCACTTCAATAGATTTACATTAAAGTTTTTGTCTCTATTCAGCATTATACACTTCTTGCATCAATGACTTGAGTAGATGCACACTGGAAGCCCTGTCCACTTAACCCGAATATCCAATATTGTCCATTGAAAACCCCTTTCGTGAATGTCAACTCGTCACAGAGCACAACACATTGAAGAGAACACACCTTCACAAAGCACACTGCTTCACAGAGCTCACTAATTCGAAGATCTCTGGCCATCACAGAGGAAACACCTTCACAATGCACAATTGCCTTTGCAAAACCTACTATCCTCGCGAAGAACACTACCTTGGTGGAACCACATCCTTCGCAAAGCTCACCGAGCCAATGTGGAACGTCCTATATTTTCAAAGCACTAAAAACATAGAAACATTTACTTCATTCAAGACTAAAGTAATTTTTTTTTCAAAGCACATGCTTTCATAGACAACTGGCTTCATGGAGCACCCCTTGCTTCACAAAATCAAAGCGATTGTAGATTTTCTCTCTAAAGTTAGTGTGAAATGAAGAGGGGTCGCCTCTTATTTATAGTTGTGGTCAAACACAGAGGTCTAATTTATAGGAAATATTTTTGGATTAGTCAAAAATGTCTTCACGATGAATCTACCTTTACAAATCTCCATGAATATTCCACATTCTCAATGCGTGTTGCAACCATAGAGAACTCTGTCAAATCTCTTCATGCTGCCACAATGCTCCGATCACAATGCCTTCCATCAAAGCTTCTCGCTATCACAAAGCTCAAATTATTATTATCACAGAGCACACATCATTGTATTCATGTCTTTGTGAAACACACTTCCTAAATCCCATCATTTCAGAACTCATACCCTTTCCATATTTTCATGAGATCTTCAAGAAAAACCACTTTGCTCAATGCTTTCTATTCTCCAAATTTTGGACCCCAAAATTTTTTCATACACTGGGGAACAACTTCACCTTCAATACTGCTTAAGGATTGAAATGTACGATCCCTTTCCTTGCAATATCCCTGATCATCCATTATAGTATTACCAACAAACACAAACCATAATCCATTTCCAGCAATAAACATCCTTTGTTCTAACAAGTGAGAGGGATAAAATAGGGATATAGAGGAGGATGAACTACCTAGGGAGCTTGTCAGGAGGTTGATCTGTCATTGGAGAGTACAAGGCATGGATCCAGTGTGAAGCTATTACATTTTATTTCTAGATATGGTGATGTTCTTTTTGTTTTTTCCATTAATCCCTATAGATTAAGTGTTTTTCAGTTTTAAATCCTTTTATGTGTTGTTCAGGGTTCCTTCAAAGCCTCTATGGATCTTTTTTGGAAAAAATGTGGTTTTGGAAGGTTCTTAGGGATTTCCAAATTGGAAATCCTGATCACATGGTGTGTGATTTCAAGAAATCACATCATGTGTTCTTCTTATTTAGGGAATATAGTGTTTTTGAATGTAAAATGCATGTAAATTGAGTACCTGTTGCATTTTATTACTTATCTATATAGCTGAGTACTTAAGAATATAGAGTGTTTGAGTGTGTACTCAGAGTACATGTCATGTAGTAGTATATTATCATGTAATTGGGTACATGGGAAGAAACCCCATGTTAGGGAAAATTTTGATTAAGCGGTGCATGGATAGACCCCATGTATGCCCTAAACATGTACATGTACATGGCCAGAAACTGGGTGTGACATGGCTGTGTAAAAGTACATGTCTAGGTGCACATTTGAGTGTACACATCATATACTCATAAGTGCACATCATTCAATTTTTCCTTTAAGGGGGTTTGTGGTGTTTTTTTCATAGAGTTAAAAATGGAAATTATAGGTATCCATTCAGATCATTTTTTCAGGTATATGGTGAATTCCTTTTGGTGTTTTGAGTCTATATGGATAGTGTTTTGGAATGAGATTGTTTAATGGGGGTATTTTATTAGGGTTTATATTCCGAATCCTCCAACGGTTTGGGTTTTTTTCATAGTTCATTTAGGTAGATCTTAGAAGGTGATAATGAATATATATTGGAGTGTCCTTGGATATTGGGACTGGTTTCTCATGTTTATAATGGTTGAGGTTTAGATACTCTATTTTAGGATTAAACATGTTGGAGCCTTAAGGATAGGTTAACGCTGTGGGATGGCGGTTACAGCCATGTACCATTGTGATGTTGATATTGGTCTGAGGGACCCATTTATATTCCTTTATAGGTAAGTTAGTACCCAATAATGAGTTGGTTATAGGATAGGAAGAATAAGGTTTTCTTATAGTGGTATTTTCCTTGAGGTTTCACTTGTTTTGAGGATCCCTAATAGGGATTCCTTCTCTTGAGGGGGTTGTGAGGGTCATTGGGAATTCCCTTGTAGAACTGTTCATGCTTTTGTATTTCCTTTTGGGAATATTTTTTATCAAGGATTATTTAGGGTCCTTTGAGTTCCACTAGAGGATGTTCCTCATTCCAAGCTTGGCCTGAGTTTTTGGTTGAGATAGTGGAACCCTTTTTAGGGTTTCCTACTCTTCCTATGGCCTTTTGGTCATTTGAGGATAGTTTTATGGGTGTTCCCTAGGATCTTCGGTGTAGATGATGATTCCTTATTAGGAAGTCACTTTATACTGTGACCTTGGGTACCATGGGAACCCTGAGTTTTTTGAGACAATAGTTGATCCAACCTACTAGTTTAGGCTTTTTGGATGTTGGGTTCAAGATTTAGATCAACCCACATTCCATTTAATTTTAGTTGAGAGTTAATCATCATTTATAGTTTAGCCTTTTATGATGATGTTTTTGAGAGATGGATCGATGCATGTTCTGGTGGCCTTTGATCGAGATGTTTGAGGTAGTTTATGCTCAGGATTTGGTTTATGGAGGAGATATTTGGGATATTTCAGACTGGATATTGGGTCAAAATTTTGACCAGGTTCTCCCCTCCATTGGACGGTGGTATTTAGATGGGATTAGAGAGGTAGTGGGAAATCTGTATGAGTACACCCATCTAGTTGAGAGTTATAAACTAGCTAGAGGTTACCTATCAAGGATGATGAGAATTCTTGACTACTTTGATGTGACCCTTGGGGAAATGTATCTTTTGCACCAATAGGTGGATGGGACCCCTATGATTGTGATTTTTTCAGACTTGTGGATGGAGGTCCCCCTAAGAAAGTGTGTATTTCATACCCTCATATGGGGCTCAGTTTGTAATCTATGAATTTTGGGATATGGAAGGTTCTCCAGGGTCCAATGTAGAGATTTTTTTCCAATTGAAATCATGTAATTGGTTTCCTAGATCATCATGGTTGTGTTATTCTATATGGATTCCTATGGTTCTACCCAGGGGTTCGATATTCATGCCTTTTCATTGATACATCTTGGAAATCCAATGTAGATATGGATGAAATTCCTGATGTCATGTGGTGGGGTGAGCCTTGTTCTATAAGTCCCATAACATGGGCCAGAGCGAGGGTATATTTTCATCAGGTGTCTAGATAGAACCTATGGTTGGATAATTTCTTTTTTTTTTATTGTCCCCCTTTGTTTTTATATAGATATATATTTTATGCTAGTTGTTATTAGTTTTTAACTAGAATGGGCATATGATGTTTTCATGAACTTTTTAAGATAACATATTATAGGTTCACCGTTGGGTGTGGCCTATTAAGATTTATTTCTCACCACTTTTATGTGAACCAAAGTCTTCTTGTATACCTTATATCTTCTTTCATATGAAAAACAAGTTGAATAGAGGATTTAGAGGAGGGATATTGTTGCTTGATTAGGTTGATCCACTCACGCAGAGTCTCAGGACCGGGCTAGTGTAGATCAAGGGTTATGTAGTCTAGGTATGTGGTTCAACTTAAAGTTAGCAGTAGTGATTGATGTATTTATTTTTAGTTTTTTTATTTTTTTATATTTGGTTGGCCCAGTGGGTAAACTAAAATTTTTTATGCATGATTTGAGTATGTATAACTCTATCCAACATTTCATTTATTATCGAATGATGTTGTTTCAGTTTATTTTTAATACATACTCTAATGTTTATATTTTTGGACATTTTGGTAATTTCATATTTTGTTTTACTATTACCATAGGGTATAATATCTTTGTTTTATCTATTGGACCCTCACAACAATTTTATAACCTCTGGAAAACCGTAAGGCGCACTTGAGTCCATGTGTCTGGTCGGATAGGGTGACCTGTTAGGTCAACCAATGTTGTTTTTCTACAAAAGTGGCATCATAGCTATTTGGTTTTTTGATTTGGCGAGATAGTATAATAGTATTCTAGGAATTTTTTAGAACATGTTATGGATATCAAACTAGTGTGTCTCTAATACCTTTTCCAATATGAATTCCAAGTTTCTAGGGAATAGAATTTCTATTTTTGGTTTCTGTTTTTTACAGTTGTGTGCTTTCACCTAGTGTGATGCACTTGGGATTTTGGATTTATGGTTTATTTTAATTCATAGATCTTGGACCATGGGAAGGATACCAATGTTCATGTATCATTATAGAATTTTTATATTCAAATGACATATGTTAATCTATGTATGATTTTACTAACAATGGAGGTTCAGTTATTTAAAGTGTCTGTAGGAGGCTATATAGTGTGTCACATATATCTCCATGGTGACATTTTATTCAACCTAACAACATGTATATATTTTCTTATGATTCATGGTCATGTGAATCTTAGGGATATATTTTTTCCAATAATGGAGATATAGTTCCATTATCAAGGGATACATGGAGACTCTTGTGAGTCAATGTAGGATCTAAAGTGCCATGTTGGTGGGTCGATGAAGGAATTTTTACATAAGATATGTTTGGATCAAGATTGAGTTTCCCTGATGTGGTGGTTACTCTAAAGTAATAGGTTTGAGTTTATTGGGAGTGATGTTGGGACCAAGTTGGATGGATAAGGAAGTAAGAAAAGTTTGATGTTATAGAGTGTTGTATTTTGTTGTCAAGAAGCTAAATCAATTTACATTGTAAAGGAATTGTAAAATATGAAGATGCTTTTCTGATTTGTATTTCAAAAATATCATAAGTTCGGAGAAGTTGTGATGCAATCCTTATGAAGAGTAGAGAGAGTAAATAAGTGATTTTGGAAAAGGGAAGAAAGTGGCGCGCAAGTATTGGCGTGCAAGTATTGGTGTGAAAGTATTGGTGTACAAGTTTATGTGGCACACAATTCATATTTCAACATCATCATATCAAAATGACAAAGGAAATAAAGTGTCGCGCAAGTTCTGGAGTGGCATGCAAGTGATAGAGAGGCGCACAAGTTCTGGAGTGGCGTGCAAGTGTATGTGGCGTGAAAGTCATCAAAATGCCTATAAATAGATGACTAGTCTCCTCATTTTTTATATGCTCAACACTTAAGAGAAAAATAGAGCTCTAATTGCGCAAGTAGTGGAGGGTGATCTGATCACGCAAGTAGCAGAGGGTGGCGCACAAGCTGAAGTGGCGCGCAAGTTGAGGGTTATTTATAAGGTGCGTAAGTAGGGTGTCGCACAAGTTTTTCCACGCAAGTTTTGTCGCACAAGTTTCCAGAGGCACGCAAGAAGGGAGGTGCTTTCAAGAAGTGGGATGTGTATAATCCAAATTTGGCGTGCAAGTTGTGAGATGTGCTCAATGGTGGAGCACAAGTAGTGAGTAGGCGCGCAAGTAGGTGGAACACAAGCAGGGAGGTGTGCAAGCAGGGAGTGGCGTGCAAGTTGTCTCAACCAGGAGGTTCTTACCAGCTTATGGGTGGGAAGGTGAAGAATTTTTTTGAAGGATTTTATTTTTGAAAGCTCATTAAGAAGAACAGAATAATTACATTACCATATTTTTTCTAAGAGGGAGCACACACTCTATTGGATTGATTTCAATGTGATACACGAGTGTAAGAGTATATCCTACTTGTTGTATTCCATATCAAAGGATTGTTTTCTAGTGGATTGTGTGGTACTGTATTGTTTCCATACTATACCAAGGAAGTAGCTACTCTTGTTGAGTAATTAACCTTGTAAATCTTGTGTTCCTATGGTTGTGTGTGTTCAGCAGGGAAGAAACTCTTTAACGGGAGGCGAAGGTTGTTTAAAAAAAAGGAAACCTAAGAAGAAAAAGATATCACTAATTCACCCCTCCCCCTCTTAGTGATATTTGGATCCTGACTGGGAACTTCAATTGGTATCATAGGGATAGTTTCCCTTCGTTTATTCTTTGCTGAAGTGGTTGAAGAGAAGTTGTGATGGAGAATCTAAATTGCGTGAATAGTAAGGGGATTCTGATTTTTGATGGAAAGAACTATCACATCTAGAAGGGAAGAATGATTCCTTATCTTATGTCTCTTGGATATGATGTTCTTGAAACTACAATATATGGATTTCCTTCTATTGATGACAAGGTTCTTCTTACTCTTGTCGATAAGAAAAAATATTAAAAATGATGGAAGAGCTAAAAATGCATTACTCTCATCTCTTTATGAGAGTGAATTTTTAAGAGTGAAAGGTGTTTCTACAGCCAAAGAAATCTGGGACAAACTGAAGAACATATATGATGGAAATACAAAATTTAAGAAAGCTACACTACAAATCTGGAGACTGAAGTATGAAGACTTAAAAATGGGAGAATCTGAATCTGTTGAGGATTTCTTCACTAGGATAAATGATATTGTCAGTACAATCAGATGTCTTGGTGAAATGTTGGAGGATTATACAGTTGTCAAAAATGTCTTAATAATTCTACCTGACAAGTTTGATGCTAAAGTGTCTTCTTTAGAAGATAGAGACCTTGAAACATTATATTTGGATAATTTGCATAGAAAACTCATTAATTATGATATGAGAAGGTAGAATACTTTGAAGGGAAAAACAAAAGATGATAGAGAAATGTCCTTCAAGGCTACAAAGAGAGAAAAGTCAAGGAAGACTCTTATTGAAGATAATTTTGTTGAATCTGATTCTGAAGATGAGGTATATACAAATTGTGATGAAATTTTATCCTTGTTTTCTAAGAATGTAAAAAGAGGAACATGGAAATACATGGGTAAACTTCCCTTGAAATGTTTTGAGTGTGGAGCCGTTGGTCAATTTGAGGCTAACTGTCCTCAAAATAATAAAGAAGAAGACAATGAGGATGATAACCGAAGGCTAAGAAGGTTGTTGAAGAAACAAGCTGACAAAGATAAATATTTTTCAAAGGTGAAGGATAAAAAGTTCTTCAAATAAAAAAGAAGAAGATTTTTATCTAAAGATGAAGATGAAGAAGACAGTGAAGATGAATCTGAGAAATTATTTGCTGAAAAATCTAGAGAGAATACCTTTATTGCTATAGTGAATAATGAAGAGTACAAGAGAAATAGTTCAGAAGAAGAAGAAACTCAACTAGAATATCATCTGAAAGAAGAGTTTAAAGAATTCCTGAGGAATATTAGAAGACTTGAGAAGGAAAAAAAGTTGATAAATGAAAATTCCACATTAAACAATCAAGAAGGTTTTTCTGATGAGAAAATAAATATGGAAAAGAAGATTGATGATCTGAAAAATTCTCTTGAGAATACAAAGAATCGTAATGATCATATTGAAGTAAAGCTAAAGGAAAAAGAAGAAGAGTTTGAACTTGTCCAACAAAAACTTTATAAAGCTAAATAAATGAATATCATTTTCAAAAATTCTACCTCAGAAGTTTGCGAATGTTCCAATAAGAATGAACCAAACAAGGATCCAAAAAAGTTACCTTCAAGGGTCGAAATGAAAGACAGAACTGGTTCTGATAAGAATAAGGCAGGAAAGACCATGTATGTTTTCAAAGTCATTAATGATGAAAAATCAGAAGTGCATAAAAATCATGAGTCAAGAAATACATCTAATACTTCTGGTGCTATTAAATCTGAAATGAGAGAGGGAGTTCCAAATGAAAACATGAAGGTTGATGGTTATCTTAGTTCTATTAATAAGGTTGTTGAGAATCATGTTCAAAAATCTGGTCAGTATAGAAGTTTCAGAGGAAAATATTATTTCTATGGTTGTTGTTGGTATTGTGGTGGATTCAGACACAAGGCAAATATGTGTTGGTTCAACCAACAACATTACAACTATTCCACAAGTTTTGAAAGACAATGATTGAGGGGGAGTCAATCCTTTCAAAATAGAAATTCTCCAAATAAATTTTAGAAGATATCTGAGAAGACTGGTGTGAAAGTTGAGAATAGGTTCCAACCATTGTAAACTATTTCTGAAAGATGTGATCGACCTGGATATCTTGCCAAGTGATTCCTTAGTGTGTTACCAGAGCAATAAAATATTATTAATAATTCTCAAAAGATAGAGTTTTTAGAAGCTAAAAGGGACATTTCTGATAAGTTTGAAAAGAAATAGTGCATGGTTGTTTTTATAGAACACATTAACTTTGCTAGGAAATTGGAGGAACCACAACTTGAAGTGAAGAAAAAGGAAGAACAAAAAGCTCTTGTTGTTGAAATTGCTTTGAAGGCTACAAAGGAGAACGTCCATGGATTCTTGATAGTGGATGTTCCTCTCATATGATAGGAGACATAAAGCTGCTGAAGAATGTGATAGACTTCAAAGAAGGAACAATGACATTTGGAAATGATGAATCTCTAAGGATCAAAGGTATTGGATCAGCCATCATTGGAAAAGAAAAAAAATGAAATCTAGGAAAACACTATATCTTGATGGGATGAAACCTAACCTACTTAGTGTGTCACAAATATATGATGAGGGTAACAAATTTATCTTCAAAAAATATGGATTTTTTGTTAAAAGTGAAAATGATGTAAATATAGTTACAAGGGGCCAACATACAAGAGGGAATTTGTTCCAAGTTGGTGAAGTGAAAAACTCTTATTACATGGGTGTAGTGGATGGAAATCAGTTATGGAATAAAAGGATGGGACATATGTGTCAGAGAAATATGTGCAAGTTATCAATGTGAGATAGTGTCCGAGATATGCCTGATTTATCAAGAAGAATAGATTGGTGCTGCACTATTTGTGAAAAAGGGAAGATTACAAACTCTTTTCATAAGAGGGTTGAAATTCATTCAAAAAAACCCTTGGAACTTATACATTCTGATATATGCGGACCAATGAGAAAGTAATCAATAAATGGAGATAAGTACTTCATTACTTTCATTGATGACTTTACTCGCATTACTTGTTTATGTACAAGAGACATAAGTCAGATGATCTGAAAATGTTTAAGAGTTTTATGAGGAAAGAAGAAAAGGAATGTGAGTATTTAGTGAAGAAGTTGATAACTAATAATGGTGGTGAGTATAATAATGAAGAGTTTGAATGTTATCATGAGAAGCATTGAATTCGGCAGGAGTTCAGTTCACCATACACACCTCAACAAAATAGGGTTGCTGAAAGAAAGAATCGAAGTTTGGTGGAAATGGGGAGAACTATGTTGCTTTAGCATAGTCTTTCTCATTATTATTGGAGGAAATCCATGAGCACTACTATGTATATTTAGAACCGATGTCTCTTTAGAACAAACTCAGATATGACTCCTTATGAAATGTTCTATGGAAAAACTCCAAGTTTGAAACACTTAAGAGTTTTTGGGAGTATATGCCTTATAAAGAAGAAAGGTGGAAACCTTGGAAAGTTTGAGCAAAGAGGAGATGATGGAATTTTTCTTGGATATGCTCCAGAAGGAAGAGGATATAGATGTATCAACAAATAAATATGGAGAATTGTTGATTGTTCAGATGTAAAAGTTTTTCAAAATGTTGAGAAAGAAAAGCAATCATATGTGGATGTGGAAGTTGAGCAGGATAGAGAAGATTTTGCTAACAATTCTGATAATACTATAGACTATGTTAATCCTACTAAAGAAGACAAATCCGACTCAGAAATCTCAAGTGATGAATATGGAGTTCAGACAACTTATCCTAGGTTGAGGAAGCAAGTGGAGTCTCAGAACATTATTGAAGATAAAAATCAGAGGGTTCAAACAAGAAAGAAAACAAATGCTATATCACATACATATCTTTATTCGAAAGTTGAACCTAATAATGTAAATGAAGCATTTGAGCATCCATAATGGGTTCATGCAATGAATGAAGAGCTTGATTAGATAGAGAAGAATGATACTTGGGAACTTGTACCCAATCCGGACAACAAGAACATCATTGGTAAAAAGTGGTTTTTCCGAAACAAGCTGAATGAAGAAGGTAAAGTAATAAGAAACAAAGAAAGATTGGTTTGTAAAGGGTATTCAAAAATTGAAGGCATTGATTATGAGGAAACCTTTGATCTAATGGAAATATTAGAAACAACCAGAATCTTTCTTGATATTGATGTACAACGAGGTTACAAAATCTTTCAAATGAATGTAAAATCTACATTTTTGAATGGTGACCTTGACGAGGAATTTTACATTGATCAAACTTGTGGATTTGTTATTAGAAAGGATGAAATTTATGCATTAAGGTTGAAAAAGGATTTGTGTGGGCAATAACAGGCTCCGAGAGCAAGGTATTCTAAATTAGATACTTTCTTAAAGAAGATAAACTTTAAGAAAGGGAGAGTTGACATCAATATCTACATAAAGGAATGTTAGGAGTTTTCACTGATTGTTATTGTTTATGTTGATGATATTATATTTTCTGGAAATGATGAAAGATCATGTGAAAAAATTTATGAGGAGATGAAGAAGTTATTTGAGATGTCCATGCTGGGAGAAATGTCTTACTTTCTTGGGCTATAAATTTCACAGAAGAAGAATCACGTTTTTCTGTCTCAAGAAAAGTATGCTAAGGAACATCTGAATAAGTTTGGCATGGAAAATTTGAAACCAGTTTCTCTACCAATTTTAGTGGGAACCAAGTTGTCTAAAGATAGAGAAGGAAAGGAAGTTGATTAGAAAGAGTTTCAATAGTTGATTGGAAGTCTGTTTTATCTGACTGCCTCAAGACCTGATATTTTCTATGCTATCAATTTATGTGAAAGATTTCAAAGTGATTCTAAAGAATCACATCTGATTACTGGAAAAATAATTCTCAGATATATCAAAGGCACAATAGATTTTGGAATCAGGTATGATGGATCACGAAATATTGATCTATTTGGGTATTCTAATGCTGATTGGGTAAGAAATGTTGATGATCGAAGATCCAAATCTGGTGGAGTTTTCTTTCTGGGTAAAAGTTGTGTTAGTTGCCATACCAAGAAACATAATTCAGTAACTCTTAGAACAACTAAAACTGAGTATGTTGCTATTACTCAAGCTAAAACTCAACTAATTTGTATAAAGAATCAGCTGGAAGATCTACTTGTTGAAGTGAATCTACCATTGCTCTTTGGTTGTGATAATTAGAGTGAAATCAATCTTACAAGAAATCCAGTACAACATTCTCATTCAAAACACATTGATATAAAGTACCAGTTCACCGAAGAGCAGTTTGAGAAGAATGAATTGAGGCTAGAGTATGTTCCTACATCTGAAAAAGATGCTGATATATTCACAAAACTGTTACCGAAGGAACCATATGCAAAATTAAGGTTGAACTTGGGTGTCCAACCTCCTTCTCATCAAGGTTAAGGTACATGTTTCTGTCCCCACTCTCATCTTGCCTTTGGATAGTGTTTTCAAGGGGGATAATTGTTTCATAAATCTATCCTTATAGATGCATCGATAAAGGGGGAGTTGTGGGTAAGCTGCGAATCCATCATATATGTGTGTGAACTATTCTAACTGTTTGTTGGAGTGGTTGTAGGAAACAATTTTGTTTTCCAAGAAAGTTGAAGAAGTGATGAATGCTGAAGTAAAATATTTAAAGATGTTCTGAAGAAGGCTGAGGAGATACGATCATTTGATTTCATAGTCACTGCTTTTGGAAAGCATGATTTTGGCTATTAATAATTCTTGTTTCCAACAATGAGTTAGCTCACGTAGGCTTAGAACTATCGATAAGTAATCCATTTCATAAGGTTACAAAGTTCATGGATTTATAAATCTTGGTTGACAAAAAAATCCAAAGGGAGAGATTGTTGGGACCAAGTTGTATGGATAAGGAAGTTCAAAAAGTTTGTTGTTACAAAGTGTTGTCTTTTTTTGTCAAAGAAGCTAAATCAATTCACTTTGTAAAGGACTTATAAACTATGAAGATGATTTTTTGATTTTTATTTCACAAATATCATTAGTTTTGAGAACTTGTGATGCAAGCCTTATGAAGAGTAGAGAGAGTAAAGAAGTGATTTTAGAAAAGGGAAGAAAGTGGCATGCAAGTATTGGCGCACAAGTATTGGCGCATAAGTATTGGTGCACAAGTTTAAGTGGCGCTCAAGTCATATTTCAACATCATCATATCAAATATGAAAAAATAAAGAAAGTTTCGTGTAAGTGTTGGAGCAACGCGCAAGTGATAGAGAGGCTGTTGACGCTCCTTTTCATCACATTGTCTAATGGAATGGAAAGGGAAATGACATAGCACAAATTGATTCATCCTTTGAAGAAAACATCAAAAATCGACAAAGGAATGAAAAAGGAGTCAAATGCCTTTGGGTCACGCAAGTTCCCTCACTGTCACGCAAGTACACTTGCGCGCCGCCTAATGGTTGTGCAAGTGACTTGCACGCCCTCTTTGAAAACTGTCCAGGGTCTTCTCCAGCCTATAAATACCCCCGGTGGGCCCCCCATTTCAGGGAGTATTTTTTCCAGAATTCATATACAGAGCTATGAATGCCCAAGTCTCTTATTCAAGTCTTCCGAACACTTATAAGGTAATTCTTTACCTAGAATGGAATGTCTAAACAAGAGGAATAAGTTGTAAGTGTTAAAATTCAATAACACTTGTGTGCCTAAGTGTTTTACCCTTAAGGGAAATGGACACACTTGCATGCCTACTTACCTACTCCTGAAACTTGTGCACCACTCTTCTGGAAGTACCTTGGTATAATTCTAAATGCTTTGGTGAAGGATCTCCCAAGTCTTTCCCTACTGGTTAATCTTCGCCCATGTATATAGGTGTCGCGCAAGTATACTTGCGCGACCAAGACTTTCTCGCCCATGCAGTACTTGCACGACCCCGCAGGACATGCACGCCCCTCTATTTTTGGGTGCCCTTCCTGCCCATTTCACCTCTCTTATGCCATTCCACCTCTCCTATTCAAGATTCAGTCTTCAAGACACTCTTCAAATCCATTTATGGTATGTTTTCTTGATTGACTTCCTTATCTGAAAGGAATTCTGTGGAACATCTCTCAAAACCTAGTGATTTATACATATTTATGTCACTAAAGTTATATATTTCATTCATTCAACCTCATCCTTTAAGATGAGAGAACCCTATTCATGGGCCTCCTTTTCCGGAGTAAGCCCCAGTCATAATTTCCCTTAACTTGGGCTTCCTTTTCAGGAGTAATCCCCACTCCATGTTTTCTTAATTGGGAATCCTCTTCATGAGTAAGCCCCAAGTCCCATAATTTGGGCATCCTCCTCAGGAGTAAGCCCCAACCATAATTCCTTTAACCTGGGCCTCCTTTTCCGGAGTATGCCCCAGTCCAAGTTATCTTAATTGGGCATCCTCTTCAGGGGTAAGCCCCAAGTCCCCTAATTTGGGCATCCTCCTCAGGAGTAAGCCCCAACCATAATTCCTTTAACCGGGGCTTCCTTTTCAGGAATAAACCCCTGTATCAAATCTAAAAATGTGGGAATCCTCATTAGGAGTAAGCCCCAAATCCCTTAATTTTAAAATTCTCTTAACCTGGGCCTCCACTTTAAGAGTAATCCCCAGTTTTCAAATCCCTTTAACCTGGGCCTCCTCCTTAAGAGTAAGCCCTAGTCTTAAATTTCTCTTAACCAGTCTTTATTTACTTTTGATTTGGACTTCCTTCTCAGGAGTAAAACCCAATCATAAGTCCCCTCCTAACTTGGGAATCTTCCTTAGGAGTAATCCCCAAGATTATAGTATTCAAATCTCCATAAAGTACATATACATTTATGGACCCTGTTCCTGGATTTCTTCCCTGAAGTAAATCTTAATCTTCATCTGTTTGGGCAGTCATACATACATAATCCCCACATCATTTCTTATGATTGCATCTTTCATGGAACAATTGTCTAGTTTTACCAATACCTCTTGTTTCTCACATCGAGAATGACCCACATGAGCTTAGAGTGTAAAAGTGATTAGGACATCTTTCTTTGAGCCATCGATCATAAACATCATACTCCCTTACTCGAACTACATGGGTTCTGATTCCTTTTCTAAACAAAGAATACGTAGGTAGCCTATCTGTGGGTATGATACCAACTCTAAAACAATCCATGTCCTTCTGAATGACAGTAAACTTCATGTTCCCCACTGAGTGGCTTTAAAAAAAGTATGGTCATCATAATGACCAAGAGAATTTTATGTATTGAAGGATACCATTGACTAAGAATCTCTGACAAATACAGAGGATTCTCTATCAATGAAGAACCTCGAATACATATAAAAGATTCTATAAATTTCCTATATATCAATAATTGATTGCCAGATCTAAAGGAAAGCTCATTTTATACTTGGTAATTTAATAAAGGATTCACGAACATAACTTAAATATATAAAGAGAGTCCTGGAGTAGACAATAATTCCCCTCAAAAAGGTGTGATGAGTCCGACCTCCCATCCTCTCGACCAATGAAAATTCATAAGCCTCATCGGTCCACAACTAATGAGCACCTACCTTTGGAAAGTAGGTCCAAATGGATATGGAATCATTCGATGTTTTCGATTCTTCAAACAAACCAGTTAGAAACTGCTTGGAATTTTTGAATCTTAAATCAATGAGATCATCCCCAATTCCAGAGGAAACAAAAAATGGTGAACCTGACATGAATCCTTAACCAAGTTAAAATGATGTTTTTCTTATTTGTTTGGCCCCTATTTAAACTCAATGAGAGGGCCAACAAAGCAATCAATAACATATTTTCTCATCCAAAAGATGTAGTGACCAAACTTATCTTGATTATGTCTATTATATCAAACATGCACTCTTTTCCAAGATCTTCTGCATTTCCAATATGACTTCTCTTAAGTTCACACCCATGAATACGTCTGCTGTGAAAAATTCTGCTACAAATGCCACTGCTACTACTCCTGCCGGATCGTCATCCACTCTGAGGATGACATCACTTACTCAGCATCTTCAACGCTGGGTATCAAATGCGCTGGTTAAGGAGTACCGTCAATATGGTACCATTCCAACTTTGGAGGCTGCTCGAAAATCCCTCCAAGTGAACAACTCACCCTGGTCATCCGGACAGCGACGACCAGTGATCAAGAAGCAGGTGGTGCTAACCACCATCTCCAACCGTTTTGGGTCGTTATCCCCGGAACACAATCACCATTCACTCCCATATTCTGAGGAGGTGAATGAGCAGGCCCCTCAGGGACTTAACTCAAGGAGATAGGAGTCCATACCGAGGGCTCCCATCAACAATCACTACCAGACTCGTGCGACAGTGTGCCCTCAACCTGATGAGGGTGTCGTCTCCAGGCATTCGGCTCAGGTTCCTTGAACCCGAGAAAGAAAGGAGAACTACCAGAGGTGACAACTAGTTAACAGTAAGTAGGTTCTTATCTCTGCCGATTCCAGAGAAGTCCACCAACCTAACTTGGTGGAAAGCAATGAGCAGGAACATACACCCATCCATTTTAATTCCACTGTCCAGTAGACTCGTCTGGCAGCAACGCGCCAATCCCACCAGGTAATTCCGGCAGAGTATTATAGACAGGAACATACACCTATTTATAAATCATCAGCTAGTTAGCAGGATCGTCTGACTACAAACGATGGATCCCGCCAACCCAATGTGTTGACCACTGGTAAACATGCACATACACCTGCTTACTCTCATCAATCCTGCCAGCAGCCTCGTCTGTCAGTGTTGAAGGATGTTCGTCAACCACGTTTGGCGGAGTTCAATCAGTAGGCACATACACCTGCTAGTATTGATCAAGCCTACCAACAGTCTCGTTTGGTAGCACCAGGAGAGGTTAGTCGGAAAACTCTGGCGACAAATAGGAGGCAGACTCAATTCTCGTCCCCCACAATTGAGTACTGTCAGGATTCACTGATAGGAAAAGGAGGACAAGAGCAGTAACACACACCTACTCCAGGCACGGAATGGACGTATATCCCCGTTCCGGCAGCTGAAGTCACCAAACACATTCTGTCAATAGTGAAAGAGAAGAAGCAAATCCCTACTCATATTCTTGATTCCTACCAGGATATTATAACAGCTTCAACAGCATCACAGGGAATGAAATGAAAATATATCCCTACCAGTGGAGTGACTCATCAATAGATCACTCCAGAGAATATACACACCTCTATTTCAGTCCAAGAGGGTTGTGGGGTGTACTCCCCCTTATCATACCGACAACCAAGTCAGGCACATACACCTGGTTTGAGTGGAGATAATCAGCCTAACCTGATCATTTCTCCTGATCATGCACACACAACTACAAAATTGAGTAATAAGGCATCTAAAAAGAAGACCCGCCCAACACAGTCAAGAAATCAAGGTCCAATCTATAACAAGGCCTTACTCGATGATGGAGTTCTTTATGCACTTATACAACCATCTATTTCAACTCAAGATTCTACTCTCTCAGTTCCCAATAGTGGGAACATTAATTCTGAAAGTCTGTACCAGGCACTTCCTCATGAAGGCTTGCTTCGTGACAATTCGGTCGATCTCAAAGTTTCATCTTCAGATGAGAGACACAAGAACCCTCTGTGTGGTCAGAAGATCAAGGAGAAAAATGTTTCATATTTTGCTGTAACCCACCATGGTGGTGCTCCCCATGATGATGAACTTCGTTGTGAAAGTCCTCTCCACAGAAGTGATTCACATTGCTTGGAAAATTCTCCAACAGAAAATGTAGTGATGAGAAATCCCTCTTATCTTGAGGCACTTGAAAATGTGAATCCAGTCATGTATGATGCTTTACCATTAGCAGGTGAGATACTTTCTCAATCGAAATATAGCCCAGGGTGTAGGCCATTCTCTGAACCACCCCTAAGTCATACATCTTCTAGTTTAATTAGTGATTTCTCTACCAATCTTGTTGAATTTGATGAAGCAATAAGGAAGCACAATCTCTGGTCAAATCGGGTAGAAGAATCTTCATTGAATGATAAAGAGGAAGTGCTGAATATGAGAAAACAACTGGTAAAAGGTGAAGTTCCAGTCATGTTTTGGCCTTTGGCTGACTCTCAGTATGACATTCCAGAGATGTTGATGGAAGATGGGATTGATGAAATTCGTCTCAACATATGTAAAACTCTTTTTCAGTTGAAAAATAAAGTATTATCTTATGATGAATATTAAAATCATGTTAAGATAATATAAGGGTTACAACACCAAATTGACTTGGCATCTCTATCAGTCTCTCAATATTCGAAGGCTGAAAAGCAGCAGAGAGCCCTTCATCGTTCATGCCTTGGCGCACTAAGAAGATTGTGCCAGTTAATTGACCATTCCCCATATGGTATTCATATCAAGGGATGGCGTATTCATGGAGAACTACATTTCACTATAATCTCCAGTCGACAAAGCCCGCTGAAAATGGTCTCATGCAATGTTATTGCCTGTGGCCGGCCATAGTCAATGGGTTTTGTTTGTAATCAAAAGCTTGACCAAGAACATGCCTTAACTAGTTCTTATCAAAATCAAGAATACAGAGAACAAGTTGTTGAATTACTCCTGCATCAAGAAAACCAGAATATTGAACAGACCTCTCGTTTGGAGCAAGCACATCACCAAGTGACAGAAGTGTCAGAAATCATCCAATAGTCTTTTGATCCGGGTGATAAAAGTGGATGCAGGTTGATGCATCCACGTAATTTCCGGACTAAGGTCCGCAAGATCATGAGAGCTTTAAAAAAATTCTCAGATATAGCATGTTAAGAACCTCCTCAGCTTTCCAGACTGGGGACTCTTTTAACCCAACCCTCAGAATCAACAAATAGGATTTGAGGAGTTGATCAAAGACAGAAGGAACAGTCCCAGTCCACCAGTCTGGGGACTTTTTCAAATCCTCAATACCTCCCTCAGAGAAAGTTAGTCTTCTCTCGATTGGGGAAGAAGCCTCAAGAGGAAAAAAGAGCCAAATTATCAGGATATTCCCTCCAAATTACGGTTCACGAAGAAGTTCATGAGGGATCAAATCAACAAAAGGCAATGTCTCGTCAGGGGCATGACAGAAGAAAATATCACAGAAATGCTGATAGAAGGGATGCGATTCGTTATGCATCAATTAATGCCATTAATGCCATTGTTGTTGATCCTCCAAAACATGAGGCTCACTCAGGGGACTCAGATGAAGAGGTTCTTTCTCAAGAATTTGTACGCACAGACACAAATGAAGAAGATGTGCGTACACGAAATCAATGGATTACTCAGAACCTAGGTAATCCTTCAAGTAACCCACTTCCCCCTCTCTGAAAGGTGTCCAATAAGGGGAAAGGAAAGAACCAGGTTACATAACCTTCCTCTGGAGAAGGCAAATAGCTCTCACTAGAGCAAAGATTTGCACAACAAGAAGAAGAAATGAAGGAATTGAGGAGGTTGAACGCAGAACTACTTCAGGGTAGTCTTCCTCCTAAGCGTTCTGGAGTCAGTCAGCCAAGGGAATTTTTTGCAGCTACTGAGATGGATCAATAATATCCTCCTTTATCAGTACAACCTTACAGGTCTAATCCTATGGGTCAAGTCCAATAACAATCGGCAGTGTTTCCATTGGTTGCAGTACCAGCATCCACATCTGTACTAGCTCCAGTCATTGCACCTGTTCGGGTCCAAGTTCAACCGGATGTTTCTAAAAAATTAATAACTACCATTGAGTCATTAACAGCTCGGTTAGAGACTATGGAAGGGAATCATGCTCAGGTTCAACTAGAAAAGAGAGCTTACCCTGAATGGGTAGATTCAATCCCTCCCCCATCATGTTTTGGGAACCCTGTATTTCCTATTTTCAATGGATCAGGCGATCCTGAACAACATTTGACGCATTACGTGTCTTGTTACGATCCTATGATGGGAACTCCAGAATAGAAAGAAGCAGTGAAACTCAGATGATTCGTGCGAACCTTTCAAAGACCATATTTTGTTTGGTATACAAGCTTTCAATCCTAGTCAATTACCGGGTGGGAGGATCTTCACCAAATTTTACTTGTTCAGTTAAGCTCAAAGTTCCCAAAGACAACAGTTTTTGATCTTACAAACTGTAAGAAAAGGGAGAATGAAAGGGTTTCGGATTTCATTACTCGTTGGAATGGATTAACATATTCCCTAAGCTTAGCACTCCCTCAAGAAGAACATTGGAAATTTGTGTGGCGAATTTACGTGATGAGTTGCGCACACCGCTGATCCCTGTGAAATATATAGGAGGGTTTCGAGACCTTACATAAATCTCTCAACAGATCGAAGATTATATTATAAAGACTAAGGATAAAGCTCGTGTAATTCCATCAGCTCCAAGAAGGAGAATGGGTAAATCAGATACTGCTACAATTATGCTTAAACAAGCACCTGTACCTGCTTCTACTTCAAGGCCTTCATTTTCTCAAAGGGCTCCACCTCCTGAGCGTCAGAAACAGAGGTCGTTTCATCCAGATGATCAAAGATATCAAAGATGAAAACAATTTGAGGATTTGAAAATAAAAACATACTCTTTCTGAAATGAACAATTTCCTGGTTACTTCATTTCGGCTCTGGAAAATAATTTGGTTCAATTTCCAAGGCCCAAGAGGCCGAATAAGGAAGGAGATGAAGACCGTACCAATTATTTACTATTCCATCAGATGTTGGGGCATCCCATTTAGGTGTGTTTTTTTCAAGGACCTCCTACAAAAAATGGTCGACTTGGGACAAGTCAAACTGAATGGTTCTTCAGCTCAGGTAGCATGTGTTACTACTACAGATACAGAGGAGGAGGGTGAGTGGCAAGAAGTTAAGAAAAAAATGCGCAAAAATATGATGATTGGATGGTCAGAAAAATGATCAGCCGAACTTATGACATTTTGCGAACACAATTGAAGAAACCAATTGTGCCTTCTAACATGAATTCCGCAACGAATCCCTCTTCATCAGAGGGAAAATCCTTAAATAAAAGGCATAATTACAAGAAATAGGAACAAACAGAAGAATATGAGTATGTGTCAAAGCCTAATTTGTCTTTGAATTTGGAATATTTTATGCCATCTACTTCAAAGCAATGGGCACCGCCCCATAAAACGGCATGGCCTGAACAGGCTAATCAGACAGAGTCTTCATCAGATGAAGAGTTAATCTTTGGGTCTGTTAATATGATTCACTTAACAGATCATTATGCCAATCAACGATTCGAATTCAATGAGCCTAAATTCCCTGTATCAAACAGAAGAATCAGAGTAATTTCTAGAGGCTTAGGATACAGAGGAAGATGTGGATCTTTCAGAGGCCACTATTCCAATTCTACCCCTGCTAGAATTGTGTATGCGGAAAAAACATGTGGTAGATCCCTTAAACGAGCTCAGCAAGAACAAGAAAGTTCTTCCACACAAGGTAGACTCATCCCTAGCACAATTATTCTGGAATATCAGTTGGAGGTTCCATCTTCTTCCTCTCCGCAAGTAAATAGACCTAATCGGTCTAATATTTCCAAGAAATGAGTGTTGCCAACTTTTATCCGGGTACAAGAAGCATCAAATTCCAAGGCACCTGATAAACCACATGTTCCTTCTAGGAAACACAGACCTTTGGATCAAAAATATGATGTATTGAAACACCTGGCCCAAGTACCAGCCAAGTTATCAATTCTGGATGCCTTGAATTTATCTAAGGATCTTTCGGATGCACTCATCGAGGCTTTGTCAAGTCCTCAAGAGTTTGAAACTGAAATTGCTGCAGTTGAAGTCTACAATGTAGAGAATAATCCTACAGAATACCATGAAGTGATATCTTTCACAAATGAAGATGAAGATGATTTCTTGCATGGACATATCAGACCTTTATACTTATCTGGAAAGTTCAATGGTGTTGACGTCCAAAGAGTCTTCATTGGTAATGGTTCAGGAGTCAACCTCATCCCCATTCGTACACTTCATTGATTGGGCCTCACGAAATATGATTTATCTCCTTCTACTTTGATGTTACAAGGATATGATAAAAATGAACAAGAACCATTGGGAGAGATTACACTCAGAACTCAGTTTGGAGATCTTGTATCCAATTCAGATTTCATGGTTGTTGATCAGGATTCAACCTTCAACATCTTGCTTGGTAGACCTGGCTACATCGGCATGCAATTATCCATTCTTCATACCATCAATGTCTCAAATATTGTTTCGATGGTCAAATTGGAACATTGTATGGTGATAAATCCCCATTCAAGACATGTGAATATAAATACATTGAGGCGGAATTCTATCACATAAAGGGAAAAGAGGAATCTACAACAAGGGAGATTACCAAAGTTAATTCTCCAAATGGTTTGGAAAAGATTCCAGTAATCCCAGTAGCACATGTGAGTACAGATTATGTGTTGCCTATCAGTCAAATTGACAGGATAAAACCAAATCCAAATACTCTTATGGAAACCTCCATAATTTCAATCACAGAAATCAATCCAGACAACATGGGAGAAAGTGGTGATCTACCAGGCAATAATGAAAGCTCAAATGGAGATGTCTTCATTTCATCTTCTAAAATCCAGAAAGTCTATACTTCTCCAACCAGTCCAGAAGAAGTTGTAGAAATGTTAGAGTTGAAATATGATGTCGATTCTCAATCCATCATCTTCTCTTTATTACCCAAGGAAGACCCTTCATCATCATTCGGGTCGGAAATGGAAGCTTCTTCTTCAAGATGTTCTAATTTTAACATCTCTTCTGATCATGAAAATTCTGCTTCATCATCTACTATGCAAGTAGAAACAGAGGAAATAAAGCATGTTGAAGAAGAAGAGGAAGATCCCAAGGATGCTCTTCCATTATTTGAAGAGGGTATCTCTATTAACGTGGATGTACTCAGAGAAATAAATCTGGGTACAAAAGAAGATCCAAGACCCACTTTAATTAGTGCTGCTATGACTCTTGAAGAGAAAGAGATGTATATTTCCTTTCAAAAGAAAAATCAAGATATATTTTCTTGGAACTATACCGATATGACAGGTCTTGATCCTGATTTTGCCACTCATTGTTTGGGTTTTCCATAAGAACATCGAGGATTCAAACAAGCTGCTAGAAGAACACACCCAACCTATGCTTCCAAAATTGAGGATGAAGTGGATAAGCTTATCAAAGCTAACTTCGCTAGAGAAGTTCAATATCCCAAGTGGTTGGATAATATTGTCCTAGTGAAAAATAAGAATGGGCAAATTAGAGTTTGCATTGATTTCAGAGATCTTAATCGGCATTGTCCTAAGGATGATTTTCCAGTTCCGATTACAGAACTTTTAATTGATGAAACAGCTAGATATGAAGCACTCTCCTTTATGGATGGATATTCCGGATATAATAAAATCCAAATGGATCTAGAAGATGAAGAATCTACAGCCTTCAGAGCCCCTCAGGGTGTGTTTTTCTATCAGGTAATGCCCTTTGGCCTAAAGAATTCATGCACAACATATCAGCATGCCATGCATCGTATCTTCAAACCCTTTTTAGGGAAGCTCGTCGAATGTTATGTGGACAATTTTGTGTTCAAATACAGGAAACTTCCTAATTACTTTTCTGATTTGGAAGTCATATTTCTCAAACTTTGGCAAAATAATTTGAAGATGAACCCCTTAAAATGTTCTTTTGGGGTAACCTCAGGAAAATTTATCGGGTTTTTTGTACGCCATCGTGGTATCTAAGTTGATCCTGAGAAGACAAAGTCCATCTTTGGTATGTCACCTCCTCGAAATTTGAAATAATTGAGAGGAATTCAAGTACACTTAGCCTATTTTCGGCATTTCATCGCCAATTTGGCAGGCAAAAGCTTACCCTTCACCAAATTGATGAAGAAGGGAGTCACTTACCAGATGACTGAAGAATGCCAAGAAGCATTCGATATTATCAAGAAGTATCTCTTGAGTCCATCGGTGTTAATGCCAGATGTTGAAGGAAGACCACTTATCCTCTATGTAACAGCTCTAGAGCGATCATTGGGTGCTTTTCTTGCTCATGAGAATGATGCTGGGAATGAAAATAGCCTCTACTATCTCAGTCGGACTATGATTGAAGCAGAAAACCGATATTCAAATATTGAGAATTGCTACCTAGCATTGATATTTGCAATTCAGAAGTTGAGACACTACCTGCAACATCACGAGGTCAAATTGGTATCTCGCAATAACCCGCTCAAACTCATCCTTAGTCATCCAATGCTTACAGAACGTCTGGCAAGGTGGGAAGTTATCTTGCAGCAATTTGACATTCAGTATGTGTCTCAGAAGGCAATAAAGGGCCAAGCTCTGGCTGATTTCCTTGCTGAACACCCTTCAGTGGAAGACACATCTTCTGATATTGAACTCCCTGATGAGGAAGTCTTCTCTATTCAAGAAAGTCTTCAAACATGGGAAATGTACTTTGATGGTGCTTCCAGAAGTCCAATAGGAAAGAAAAATGGAAAATCCTAAATTCAACAAAGTTGGCTTGGGAATTGTGCTCATTTCTCCAGAAAAGGCAGTGTTACCCTATTCCTTCTCATTTTTGGGAGGTGGTACAAATAATGAAGCGGAATACCAAGCTCTCATCACAGGCTTAGAGTTGGCGCTTCAAGAAAAAGTGAATCACTTAAAGGTGAAAGGTGATTCAGACCTAGTAATCAAACAATTAAATGGGGATTATGAAATCAGAAAAGAAGAACTAATCCCTTTGTATGATTATATCAGAGAGTTAATGGAGGAATTCCCTTCAGAACCAACATTTTCTTATGTCCCAAGATCACAAAATTCCCAAGCTTATGCACTGGCTAATATAGACACAGCTCTGGCGGATCCAAATCAGGGTGAGACAAGCATCTGTATTTCCCACCGTCGTACAATTTCACCTTATGTTCAAATCAGAAAAGTGGAAATCAATGAAATTAGTCCCATTCCTGAACCATATGTTCACACTACGGGATGGATGACACCTATTAGGGAATACCTTCAAAATGGAACACTTCCACCTGATAGAGCTAGGAAAGAACAAATCAGGTGACGTGTGGTCAATTTTACTCTTTATGATATCCCAGATCACGTAGAGTAAATTCTCTACAAGCATGGTTTTGATGGAGTTATATTTAGATGAATTGATGGTGAAGAGACAATGGCTTTCATGGAAGAAGTGCATGCAGGAGTCTATGGTGCCCACCAGTCTGGACATAGACTTTTTGATCAGATTCTAAGGCTAGAATACTTTTGGCCTTCAATGAGACAAGATTGTGTTGATTTCACAAAGAAGTGTCATTCATGCCAAGTACATGCCAACTTCATTCATCAACCCCCAGAGTTGATTCATACAGCTAAATACTCATGGCCATTTTCCACAAGGGGAATGGATGTTGTGGGACCTTACCTTTCAGCTATGACCAAACAGTTTAAGTATATTATTACTGCTACTGACTTCTTTTCCAAATGGTCAGAGGCAATACCTCTCAAAGAAGTTAGTTCTAAATGCATTTTTAGCTTCATCAAGTCTAACATTATTACCAGATTCAGTGTCCCTCATACCATATTGATGGAAAATGGCACCAACTTCTGTTCATCTGAGGTGAAGAAGTTGTATCAAGAATACAACATCAAATCCAACCATTCATCTCGGTATCATGAAGCGACCAATGGCCAGATAGAAGCCTTCAACAAGAATCTTTCAAATATACAGCAAAAGATGGTGGATAAAGATATTTAGTCATGGCCTGATAAAATTTTTCATGCTTTATGGGCTTATCGGACCACCACCCGCACTGCAACGCGGTTAACTCCATATTCACTGGTATATGGAACGGAAGCAGTCTTGACTATTGAAGTTCAACTACCCTCGCTCAGAGTATCCATTTGTGATTATTCATCTACATATGATCAATCCAAAAAGCGATTGAATGAATTATAATGGTTAGATGAGAAAATATTGTGCACTTTTCACCACTTGGAAGTCTATCAGAATCGAATAGCACGAGTTTTGAACAAAAAAGTTTGTCTTCATTCATTCGTTCAGGGAGAACTGGTATTGGTTCTCAGAACTCCAATGATACCAGGAAAGAAACCTCCCAAGATTGAACTAGAATGGGAAGGACCTTATTCAATACATAAGGTCTACTCTAATGGAGCATATTCATTAATCTCAATGGATGGAGAACTCATCACTACTCCAACCAATGCCATATTTCTAAAGAAGTATTTTGTATAAACACAAAATACATTACAAGAGTCCATGCATATGACTTTAAACTATTTGCATTTCTTTCATCCAACATGATGTTAAACTATGTCCCCTTCATCGTCCTATACGACGTTAAACTATATAGCAAGAGTCCATGCATAAGACTTTAAACTATTTTCATTTCTTTCGTCCAACATGACGTTAAACTGTAACGTCCTAGCTATATGACGCTAAACTGCATAGATGTTCCTTACGTCCAGCAAGACGTTAAACTGCATAACCAATGGTCCATGCATATGACCTTAAACTATTGGCACTTACATCTAACATGGCACTAAATTGTATCGTCACTTTTTTCGTCCAACATGACGTTAAACTGTGAGAAAGTCCCTAATATGTCCCACATGATGTTAAACGGTGTACTCTTTTGTCCTTACTGCATGACATTAAAGTGCACAATCCCCCTTTTTCCAACATTACGTTAAACTATATTGTACCCATCGTCCTAGCTACATGATGCTAAACTGTACAAAAGTCCTTTAATACGTCCTACAAGACATTAAACTGTACTTTATCCCTACTACATGAGATTAAACTATGCAACACCAATAGTCCTAACTGCAAGACTTTAAACTGCATAGTCCCTTCATATGTCCTACATGACATTAAACTGTGCATCGTTAGGGTTGTTGCTACCTCTTCTTTCACACACCAAGTATGACTCACTTGAGCTTAGAGAAAACTTCAACCATAACACTCTCTCTGGGCTACTAACCATGTGTAAGTTCCAACACTATTTTTTAGGTCATTATCCCCAAGAAAAACTTGATCACTAATTCATTCTTTAATTGAACTACACGGACTTTGATCCTTTCCTTCTAGGTTGGGTACGTAGGCAACCTTATGAGGTTCAAGCCCAAAACCAATCTCTTCACATCGGTTCACTTCCATCTCGTACGATGTTGATTCGTGAAACCGCCCCCAGAATCAATTTCTTCACATTGGTTCACCTTCATCCTTGCTACATGACGTTAAACTGTAAAACACTTTTGTTCTGTATGACAATAATCTACAATATTATTTGATACCCTCACCTAAGAGGGAATCATTATTTACATTGATTTTAAATCATGTTTCATTCCAAAGACTACATGCATACATGGAATTGCCCGAACCTTTTATCTTGGGTTAAACCATCATTGCACTAAAGTCCCCTTTCACCCTTCACATGTACGAACCAAATTTGTACAGAGGGTATTTCTAGAACTACGTGGGCTTGATTCCCATCCTTATGGGATACGTAGAAATGTTCGAGTGTCCCTTGAATCCAGCCCCAAGTCTTTTGGGACTAACCCCAAATTCCACTTTCAGTCCCATGGCTAAAAATTCCCCCTGAAAACACACACTGTGTATTTCTTATAATGGTCCGATCTCTATGACCCTAAACTAAGATCTCTCATACTTTCGTCCCACATGACGTTAAAATGTATTTCAATAACTACGTATGGATTGATTCCCATTATTATGGGATACGTATTGAAGTCCATTATTTTAATTCAGGACCCAGCCCCAACATAATTATGGTTAGAATTGATCTGTGCATCCCTGTACACATTGGAAAACACCCATATTTGTGTGTCATAATCCGTACCTTAAATATTTTCATATCCTTATCACCCTTTTCGTGAATTCTAGTCACAAAAATGTCAAATTTATGAGAGTTCTTTTGCCTGACTATGCAGCACGTGCCCTTAGGCGGTCTTACATAAACAATCTCCATAACAAAATTTTCAGCCAAAAGATACTATTATTTGACTATGCAGCCAATGCCCTTAGGTGGCCCTGTATAATTCAACACCCTAATGGGTTTTTCAGATACTGGTAACTTCATTCTTGGGAAGAAAGCCTCTTTTGTCCTTATTGGTCTTATCAAAAATATGTAAGGATCTGTAAAAAAATAGCCATCCTTAACATATTTATTTCATATTATTTTTCATGATCTGAAAGTATTCATGTCTATGGTTTATATTTCTCTTACCTACGTTTGGGTCAGACCTTTATAGGAGTGATATTCATCTAGTTCTTGGATAATCTTGTTTGGAAATATCTTCTCCATATTCAAGTACCTATCTCCATACAGAAAACTCTATGATTTGGAAAATTTGAATCCTCATAAAGTTTCACTGGATTTTTAGCAGTAGAAAAGTAAATTTCTGAGAGTTCTTCTGCCTGACTATGTAGCACGTGCCCTTAGGTGGCCTTGCATAAGTAGTCTATATAACGGACCTATCAGCCAAAAGATACTATTATTTGACTATGCTGCCAATGTCCTTAGGTCACCCTACATAATTCAACCCCCTAACGGGTTTGTTAAATAATGGTAACTTCATTCTTGGGAACTACTTATTCTAATGCATTTTAGCACGTTTTCATATCATTCCTCATATTCAAATTTTATTAAGTCGTAGTTTACATATTTTCCCTCGTACTTGAGTTTGGTAATACATTTTCAGATAAATTGTCAAGGAATTGAGTCAATTTTAATCCATTTCGGTGAAAGATATTTCAACCTTAAATATTATCCTCTTTATGTCCGATGTGTATGACTTTAAACTACTCATAAAAGGCAAGGGAACTCTAAATAAAAGTCAAGTTCCATCTCACTAAACATAAATTTTGTATGATTTAGGTAATATTGAGGAATTAAAAGATTCAAAGTTTGTAGGGTTATTTATAATAATCCTAGTAAAAACCAAACTATGCTTAATAGGCCCATTGGCTTAGGTAAAAATCTAAAGCAGGTAGCAAAGGAAATGTGTTCATAAATGATTGAAGATGAAAATATTTTTCATTGATGCAGAAGAGATTAGAAGGACGTCCATAGATTGGAGTCTCTTCTCTTTTCTAGGAAATTATAAGAGGCTGTCAACATAAGTCTTCACTTGATGAAAAACACCCCGAGCTTCATCAGCAGCTACTTGAAGCTCATGAACTCGACCAACTTCACTCTTTTTAGCCTGATGGAGTGATTTATTGGCATTTGTAATGGCCATCATACCATTTTTTTGAGCTCCCTCCAGTGAATTATTGAGTTGGTCAAGTTCCCCAGTAACAGTATCTAACTGTTGCTGGAGGTGCATCTGCTGGATGACTTTATCTTTGATCTTATGCATCAGCTCTTTCATTTTGGCAGCATAGTCAGCCTCAGCTCAGGATACCGTAGCCTCAAATTCACTAATGTTGGCTAACTGTTTCACCCTAGTCAGATCTTTGTGACACTTTTGCTCCTACTCCCTCCTGGAAATGACCTGTTTCACCACGACATGGATCTTTTCATATCCAAAACCGCCAAGTCCCAATATGAAAAATAGGGATGACATCCGGGGAATCTTCAATGGAAGCTCCTCTAGAGGCACTTCAGATATGATTTTCCATATGTTCGTCCATGCCTTGCGTCGTGAAAATTGGAATGCCTTTTGAACTTTCGGGTCCGACTTAGCGTCACTGTCACAGGGGGGAGTATAATCTTGGATTAATGCACTTAGGGAAGTTCCCTGTTATGATCCTTCCCCTCTGACCTGATCTTATTCACTTTCAATTCCCGTTGGGGAGGAGGCTGAGGCCTCACCTCTAGAACTATCCACTGCAATTGATGGCCCTCTATAATTAATTAGAAGCTTTGGTTAGTTTCAAAGGATAACAAAAGAATCAGTTGTCTTGAAAATTAAGTACAATCACAAATATTGTTATTCCTTACCCAACGGTAGATCAGAAACCTAAGAAGGATCCTCCTCATCTTTCCTAGCTTCGACAATATTTTTAGGATTAGTTTGAGGAAGCTATACTGGGTTCAGCTCCACTTGTGCTAATGTCTCTACAATGGTAGGGTTTTCTGTACCCCCTTCAGGCATGGGTAGTTCAGTAGCTTTCTCAGAAAAAACTGCACATTTGAACCAATCATGATTAGACATGTAATAAGAAGTTATTCTTAATAGGATGAAGGATAACACTCACATCCATAATCTTCTAAATTACATGGTAATTTAACATGATTTATAAAATATTCAAAAGATGTGTGAAGTTCCATCATTTCATCTAATGTCATCTCAGAATCCTAGTCAGTCTCACCAGTGGGAGAATTTGACGTGTCTTCTTGGTGACCTTCATCCTGTGGTCCCTGACCCTGGACAGTATCTTCGAATAAAATCACGTCATCAGCTACAATAGCCGCCAAAAGCTCTAACGCAGGGGTTGAACCTGAAGTATCATAGAATGGAAGTCAGTAGATGCTTCATTCAACATTTTATGAAGCATTTTTAACTTACCAGAAGTAGGTTCTTCTCTTATTGGAACAACAGTAGGAGGGATGCTGGGAACAGATGCTGGCTCTTTTCCAGGAGCATCCAAGTCAGCCTGAATTTGCGATTATTCCACAGCACCCTCCTTGGTCCTCAGAGGAGGATCAATCCTCTCCCTCAGAGGGGAAATTGAAGAAGCTCCTGCAATCCCAAGGAAAATGAGAAATCTTTTTCATTATTTAAAATTCATGATTATCCGAAGGACTTACCACTACTGATGAAGAATTTAGTTGTGGACTTCTTCCTCCGATGCATTTTCTTCTTTGGATTTTTGGCAGTGTCGACAGTCTCCATTATAGGTACCTGAATGGGAGAATGGAAAGCCATGTCTAACTCCTCATCCATGTCCTTCTGACCTAGAGATATCTCGCCTGACTCGCGAGGAGATTCAGCAGCAGCCTCGATGGAAGTACCGCCAGGGCTATACTGTGGCAAAGGATCCTCATTAGTTCCTTTCTTTTCAAGCTGCAAGATGAAGAAAATAACTTCCTTGAGTAACAAACATTCGACTGAAATCAAGTTGAAAAGCAAATAAGAAAAGAAAAATTACATCTTCTGCGGGCACATAATCGTGCCACTCCTCATCAGTCCCCTCAGCGGCGCCACGATCTATCATTTCCTTCACCCACTTGGTGATAGGAATGGAATCATCGGTGGCATATATGATCATTTCTATATCTCTAATATAATTTCACACTTCATCGGGTCTATCTTAGAAATTAATATCGGTAGAAGCGAGAAGAGTCCCTATTCTAGGGAGATGCAGCCCCTCGCATAAATCCAGACAGGCAGTTGCAATACCACAGTATAAACTCTGCCATGTCTGGATAGCCTCTGGTCATAGATATTCAGTGCGTCTTCCAGAAGGCTGTGAGAAAGGTCCAACAATATTCGACTTCAATTTCTTCCCAACTCCTGCAACTACAGATAGAGAATAATAAAATAAGACTTATTGCTTTATAAAGTAGTAATGATTAAAGTACCCCAATGAAGTAACTCACCAGAAGTTGATGGAGTGGGTCTTTTGATTCTGACTGGAGGATTATATCAGGCATGAGGCCACTTTGCCACTTTTTTTGCCTCATCGTCCCCATCTTGGGAATCCGGTGAGCCAGTCATTGATGATGAATCTGGAAAATCAGCTTCAGGTGGGGAAGCATCACCTTCATGAGGAGGGGTTTCTTTCTCTATAGTCCTATTCCTTTTCCCCACCTGATAAACTGGGTGATTCAGCACCCCTTTAGGGTATGATGCTATCCAGTGCTCGGCATACCATTTAGTCAAGTTATGTGCCGCTCTTTCAACTGGTAGATCAAACACCGCCCCAGTCTTATCCCTAGACGTCGGCAACCACAGTTGCCGAGCAACCATCAGATGTTTCTCTAAGATGACATATACAGGGGGAGATACAACAATCTATTGTAAACACTTGAATTGGAATGCAAATATATATGGATCATAGGCGTCACATATAATCTCTTCGTTAATCTTGGCGACCAGCACACCATCTCTGCAGGCCAGCATGTATGCCCTCAAATCCAAGTGGGCTGTTCTATCATCAACAAACCGCCCGGTTGGAGGATTTACATAGGGAAAGAAGTTTAATTCCTTAAACATGATCAGCCTCACTTTCATGTCACATGCATTAAGATCTAATGGAGAAATTCTAGAGAATTCTTCCACTGATGTCCTGAAAGAACTTCTAGGAATTTGTACTCCATTCTGTACATTATAAGTTCTGAAGTGAGTGGCGATCAATCCCCATAAAACTTGGAATGGTCCCACTATTCTCAAAAGATATTTACCCATGAAGACATGAAGTAAACTTCGGTGAATCTTTGCTAAAATGGGGGTATCCAACCCAACCATTTTTTCCTCAGCCATCTTTGCCGCAAAAACGAAGGTCCCTGGCCTCACGCCTCCCTTCGAGTCCCTGACTGGCAAGAGATAAATGCTGAGCCACAAAGCCAAGAAGCCCGCCAGATGAGTCTTCTTTGGGATCCTTTTATTCACCTCATATCCCCATTTCTCAAACTCTCCTGCTTCTAGATTTGGCCAGAATGTGCCAGGAGCACCCATCTTCTCAGTTTTTGGGCAGGTGGTAGGACGGGTGGGCCTCTTATCATTGGATTTATTTTTCTTGGATCCTTTATACTTCAGCTCCTTCTCCTTTGGCTCCTTCTCTTTCTTCTAAATAAGAAGTATATTCATCCACTCCTCCAGATGAATATCCTTTCTAGAATGAGTTAAGGAGGTCTCTGAACTCTTGAGCCTGTGGAAGATTTTAAATAATTCACGAGCCAATGTAAGAGTTTTATCTAAATCATTCCAAGTCACCTTGGGAGGAATGAATTCATCATATATGTCGCCCAAAATTGGATCCCCTGAGATCCTGTGGACATCCCAAAGACTGATGCCTACTTCTCCATGAGTCATATGGAATGAATTGGTTTCTGGGCTCCAGTGGCTGAGTATCTCTAGCACGAAGTTATCATTTTTTGTAAACATATGTCTGCCCAACCTAGACATCTTCGTATATCACCACTCCTTTCAAATCCTCGACAAACTTTGCACAGGTTTGTCACACCCAGTATGCCCACATCCAAGTTGGCTTCACACCTCCCCCAGGACGGAAGTCCCAAATTTTCTTCCAGCCTTTGGATTGATCCATCTGAGCATTTCAGAAGATTGAAGGATGAAAATGTGGTTGCAGCTCAGGCTTATGAGGTTTCATATCTAGTGTACAAGGGCTATGATATATCATGTGGGCCTTATCCACTGTTACAACATTTATAAATCCTCCTACACATGAGATATTTTCTGAAGCAAAGTTGGTGTAATTCTGAAACCACGAAAATGGGAGATAGTTCTTTGCTTCTAGAATAGTGACTTCTCACAGATGACCATAACCGTAAAAAGGCAGGTAAGTGCTTTGTGGGAAATCAAAGTGATATTTCTTCAGATACTTTTCCAAATCCAGAAGATTTCTATCATAGACGGTATAATAATCGTGGCCAATGATGTTCATCATATCATCAAGATGTTTTCTTGCCAGTTCATCATCTGTTCCGATTATTTTGGGAGCCATTTGAATCTGCACAAAAGTTGAATAATTAAACCTTAAGTAAGTTGATTTTTCATAAAATTTGTGAAATAATTCAAAAAAATGGTGATGGAATTAAGGCGCGCAAGTCTGATCTTGGCGCAAAATTCTGTTCTTGGCACGCAAGTGTGGATGTGTCGTGCAAGTATAATGTTCCGCACAAGTATTTAGCACACAAGTATCACCGCACAAATCCAGGTACCTTGAAAGCAACACAACAGTAAAGGAAAAGAAGAAAAGAGATCAACTTGTGCGATGAAGGTTAACTGGGCGGCGAGAGCTTGAAAATCCAAAATTTGATGCTATGCGCGACAAATGAGTGCATATATATAGGCCAAGCTAAACACCTGCGCGCCTATAGCCAGAACGCTCCAGCCCTGCGCGACCCGCAACTGCGTGATGACAGTCGCGCACTGAACACCTGCACGCCTCTTTCCCTTTGGTTTTCTTCTTTTCCTCAGAGTCACATACTTATTCTTTCAGATCCAACTCTGAGGGGGTAATTTGTTGATGCTCCTTTCCGTCACATTGTCTAAAGGAATTGAAAGGGAAATGACTTAGCACAATTTGATTCATCCTTTTAAGAAAACATCAAAAATCGACAAAGGAATGACAATGGAGTCAAATTTCTTTAGGTGGCGCAAGTTCCCTCACTGTCGTGCAAGTACACTTTCACGCCGCCTAATGGTCGCGCAAGTGACTTGCACACCCTCATTGAAAACTACCCAGGGTCTTCTCCAGCCTATAAATACCCCCGGTGGGCCCCCCATTTTGGGGAGGATTATTTCCAGAATTCAGATACAGAGCTCTGAATGCCCAAGTCTCTTATTCAAGTCTTCCGAACACTTTTAAGGTAATTCTTTACCTACAATGGAAGGTCTAAACAAGAGGAATAAGGTATAAGTGTTAAAATTCACTAACACTTGCACGCCTAAGTGTTTTACCCTTAAGAGAAATGGACACACTTGCGCGCCTACTTACCTACTCATTGAAACTTGCGCGCCACTCTTCTGGAAGTACCTCTAGATAATTCTAAAGGCTTTGGTGAAGGATCACCCAATTATTAACCTACTGGTTAATCGTCGCCCAAGTATATAGGTGTCGTGCAAGTATACTTGCACGACCAAGACTTGCGCACCCATGAAGTAATTGCACGACCCCCCAGGACTTGCACGCCCCTCTATTTTTGGGTGCCCTTCCTACCCATTTCACCTCTCTTATGACATTCCACCTCTCCTATTCAAGATTCAGTCTTCAAGACGCTCTTCAAAGCCATTTATGGCATGTTTTCTTAATTTAATTCCTTATCTGAAAGAAATTCCATGGAACATCTCTCAAAACCTAGTGATTTACACATCTTTATGTCACTAAAGTTAGAGATTTCATTCATTCAACCTCATCCTTTAAGATGAGAGAACCCTATTCATGGGCCTCCTTTTTAGGAGTAATACCCAGTCATAATTTCCCTTAACCTGGGATTCCTTTTCAAGAGTAATCCCCAGTCCATGTTTTCTTAATTGGGCATCCTATTCCGGAGTAATCCCCATGTCCCCTAATTTGGGCATCCTCCTCAGAAGTAAGCCCCAACCATAATTCCTTTAACCTGGGCCTCCTTGTCAGGAGTAAGCCCCATTCCAAGTTCTCTTAATTGGGAATCCTGTTCAGGAGTAATCCCCAAGTCCCCTAATTTGGGCATCCTCCTCAGGAGTAAGACCCAACCATAATTCCTTTAAACCGGGATTCCTTTTCAGGAATAAACCCTAGTTTCAAATGTACAAATGTGGGCATCCTCGTTAGGAGTAAGCCACAAATCCCTTAATTTTAAAATTCTCTTAACCTGGGCCTCCTCTTCAGGAGTAAGCCCCAGTTTTCAAATCCCTTTAACCTGGGCCTCCTCCTTCGGAGTAAGCCCCAGTCTTAAATTTCTCTTAACAAGTCTTAATTTACTTTTGATTTGGACTTCCTTCTCAGGATTAAAAACCAACCATAAGTCCCCTCCTAACCTGGGCATCTTCCTTAGGAGTAAGCCCCAAGATTAGAGTATTCAAATCTCTATAAAGTACATATACCTTTATGGACCCTGTTCCTGGATTTCTTCCCTGAAGTAAATCTTAATCTTCATCTATTTGGGCAGTCAAACATACATAAGCCCCACATCATTTCTTATGATTGCATATTTTATGGCACAATTGTCTGGTTTTACCAATACCTCTTGTTTCTCACACCAAGAATGACCCACGTGATCTTAGAGTGTAAAAGTAATTATGACATCTTTCATTGAGCCATCAATCATAAACATAATACTCCCTTACTCAAACTACGTGGGTTTTTATTCCTTTTCTAAAAAAAGGATACATAGGTAGCCCATCTGTGGGTACGATCCCAACTCTGAAATAATCCACGTCCTTCTGAATGACAATAAACTTCAAGTGCCCCCCTGAGTGGCATTAACAACAGTATGGTTATCATAATGACCAAGATCCTTTTATGTATTGAATGATACCATTGAATAAGAATCTCTAACAAATATAGATGATTCTCTATCGATGAAGAACCTCAAATATATATAAAATATTCTCTAAATTTTCTACATATCAATCATTAATTGTCAGATCTAAAGGAAAGCTCATTTTATACTTGGTAATTTAATAAAGGATTCACGAACATAACTTAAATCTATAAAGAGAGTCCCGGAGTAGACAATAATTCCTCTAAAAAAGGTGTGATGAGTCCGACCTCCCATCCTCTCGACCAATGCAAATTCCTAAGCCTCATCGGTCCACAACTAATTAGAACCTAACTTTGGGAATTAGGCCCAAATGGATATGGAATCATTGGATGTTTCCGGTTCTACGAACAAACCCATTAGAAACCTCTTGGAATGTTTGAATCTTAAATCATGATTCCAAAGGAAACAGAGACGCGTAAGTGCTGGAGTGGCATGCAAGTGTATGTGGCACACAAGTCACCAAAATGCCTATAAATAGATGACTAGCCTCCTCATTTTTTCTATGCTCAACACTTAAGAGAAAATTAGATCTCTGATCGTGTAAGTATTAGAGGGTGCTCTGATCGCGCAAGTAGCAGAGGGTGGCGCGTAAGCTGAAGTGGTGCGCAAGCTGAGTGTTATTTATAAGGCACGCAAGTAGGGTGTCGTGCAAGTTTTTATGCCCATGTTTTGTAACACAAGTTGCCAAAGGTGCGCAACCAGGGCAGTTATTTCAAGAAATGGGATGTGTATAAGCCAAAGGTGGCACGCAAGTTGTGATCTATGCTCAATGGTGGCACACAAGTAGTGAGTAGGTGCGAAAGTAGGTGGCAAGCAAGCAGGGAGGCGCACAGGAAGAGAGTGGCGTGCAAGCTATCTGTACCAGGCGGTTCTTACCAGATTCTGGGTAGAAAAGTGAATAATTGTTTCAAAAGGTTTGATTTGTGAAAGTTCATTAAGAAGCAAAAAATCATTACATTACCCTATTTGTGCTAAGAGGGAGCACACAAACTATTGGATTGTTTTCAAAGTGCTACACGAGTGTAAGGTTATATCGTACTCATTGTATTCCACATCAATGGATTGTTTTCTAGTGGATTGTTTGGTACTGGATTGTTTCCATACCATACTAAGGACGTAGCTACTCTTGTTGAGTAGTGAAACTTGTAAATCTTGTGTTCCTATGGTTGTGTGTGTTTAGTAGGGAAGAAACTCTTAAACAGGAGGAAAAGGTTGTTTAAAAAACAAGAAACATAAAAAGAAAAAGATATCACTGATTCACCCCCTCCCCCTCTCAGTGATACTTGGATCTTGACTGGGAACTTCAAGTGACTTATTCTTTCCATGTGTTGTCTGATGAGTCTTATGGGGGGGAATGTTCCTCCTATTATCATTGGCTTGGGTGGGAATGGTTGTTCTAATTTTTTTGGGGGGGGGGGGGGGTTGAGTTATGTTATCACTAGTGTGTTGTTAGTCATGAGGATTCCTTGTATTTGGGAAGTGGAGCACTGGGAGTGATCATAGTCTCATGGTTGTCTTGAGAGGGAAGCATTAGTTGGTTTCTTATCACATTTCATTTTTATTTCACTTTAGGGTAGTGTATTGAGAGTGTGGTTGATTTCTTGTGGATTTGGATCAATTCATGACTGAATTGTGGTCATTTTGTTGATATTAGAATGATTTAAATGCCTCTATTTTGAAGAGGACAATCAAGGGTGTTTTTTTATTAGAACTGACCTGTGTGAGGAGCATGGTAAGTGGTTTTAGGAATGTTAGCCAATCTTTGTTAGGACTTGGCCTGTGTGATCATGAGTCTTGTTGGGCATACAAGAGAAGCTTAAGGAAATACTTATGGATGGGAGTACACTATAATCCATTGGTGGTTGTGAACCTCATTTTAAGTAGTTTTTTAAGAGCGAAGGTTGTTGTTATAGGTTAGTTGAGAATGAGATTTGGTTGTTAAGGTTTTCATGTTTTCACCCATGTGTGAGTGTTTTTCCCATATATATCCATTAAATTTGGATATATACACAATATAGGTCATTTAATTTTTAATTTGGGTAGTTGTGTGATGATAAGGATACTCTTGTGGAGGGGAGCATCATATCGATCATGGAGTAATGTCTCTCATGTTGAGCGAGTTGTGGACACTATAATACCAGTCATTGGATAGTTAAGATAGTTTCAGTTATGAAATTTCATGGAGTGAGAGCTTGGATTCTATCTTACTAACAATTTTTATTGGGGGTGAGAATCATTTATGGTGGGGAGTCTATGATGAACCGTGTCGTCACAAGTTGAGAAAATTCAGAGAAATTTAATTTTTTATTCCCAGAAGAATCTCATGAAAGAATGATAATTTATCCTAGGATATGATCTTAAATATTTTTTTTGACAACTATGTTGGTCCCATAATAGGGTCTTTACCCTAGGATATGAGTTTTTTGGAAATACGAGTCAATCAAATTTCCACAAAATATTTAATATTTACTATTTAATAAATAAAAATATAAATTTAATAATTATTGTTCATTCAATTATATCTTTTAAACTGATGATAATATTGAGTTTTTGTCTCTAGAACTGAGTTTATAAAGATGGGTTTTTAATTTTTTTGAGGCATAAACTTATAGAAGGTTCTAGGGTTAGTCCCAGACCCCTTTTCTTCTCCTTTTTATTTTCTTCCTTTTTCTTTTTTTATTTTTTTATATTTTATTATCCAAATTAGATTCTTGTATACACCCCTTGGGATAATATTTCATTAGCTAAGATAGGGAGATGGAGGTAATGGGGAGAGGGAGGAGGATGCACCTACCAGGGAGCTCGTCCGAAGGTAGATTGGGGGTTAGTGGGTTTGTGGTACAGATTCAGTGCAAAAATACAACATTTTACACTCTATGGCAATCTATTTTTTTTTCTCAAAATACACATAGAGTAGTAATATTTAAGTTTCAATTACATTAATGTGTTGATTGAGTTTCAATGAGATCCCCCATAAAGTGTTTTTGGAAAATTTATATTTTTTTGAGGTTCAAAAGGGTTTCTGAATAAAAAATTCTGATCACACGACATGTGGTTTCAAGAACACACTCCGTGTGTTATTCAGGTTTGGGGAATATTGTGTTTCTGAAAGTAAACTCCATTTAATTTGATTATACATCATATAGTACTAATATGATATAAATTTTTATACTTGGGAATATGGAGTGTTAGGGACTATATGCTATGAATTCAAAGTAAACGTTATGTAATTGTGCATGGCCATATGATCAGTTACTTTTCTAGACACCCCATGTAGGGGGGGAGGGAAATGTTTTTGTAGTCTTACATGACCATACCCCATGTATTCCTTGGTCGTGTACTAGTACATGGACATACCCTCAGTTTCCTTGGCCGTGTTGAAGTACATGGCTAGGTGCACATTTTAGGGTACACATTGTATACTCAGAAGTTCACATTATGTACCTTTTCCTTCAAAGGGATTTTGGTGTTTTTCCATTGAGTCTAAATTATACATAATAAGAGTAAATTATAATAAAATATCCATATAGATCACGATGGTTAAATCCACACAGTATTTAGAGTCAATCCAGATAGTGTTTTGGACTGATAGATGGGAGGATTTATTTGAGGGTTTGATTCAGAATCCTCTAGAGAGTTGAATTTTATTCGAGTTTCTTTTTAATGGATCCTAGAATATGGGATCAATTAGTATATATGAGTAGATTCTATATTTTCCATGGATATTAGGACCAATTTATTGAGGTTATATAAAATGAGGTTTAGATCTTGTGTTTGAGGATTATTGTTTTTAGATCCTTTAGGCTAGGTTGACACCATGGCATGGAGGTTACGATCAAGTGACATTGTGATGTTGATATAGGTATGAGGGACCTGTTTGGATGACCTTATGGGTGAGGTGGTACCCAAAGAAGGGTTGGTTTCTAGGGAGTCCAGCTGGGGTTTTATTGCAATGAGATTTTCCTTATAGTTTAACTTGTGTTAAGGATCTCTAGTTGGGATTATTTCTCTTAAGGTGGTCATGAGGAACATTGAGAATGACTATATTGGTATTTTCATGATTTTGGATGACCTTGTGGGAATGTTGATGATTTAGTATTAGTTAGAGGTTATTGAGGGCCTCTTGAGGATGTTTCTCGCGCTGGGTTTGGGTCAAGTTTTTGGAAGAGATAGTGGAACCCCTCATAGGGTATATTTATCTTAATATTGACTTTTAACCCATTGTGGATATATTTATAGGAATAGACTAATGGATTGGGTACATTAGGGGAGTCCCTAGTAGGAAGTTGCCTTATGTTGTGACCCTGGAGATCATGGGAGACATGAGTTTTGTGAGCCATGATTTGATCGACATAGCAAGTTCATCATTTTTGGGTTTTGGGTTTACTAGTTAGATCAAACCACATTCCATAGAACTTTAACTGAGAGTTGATCAATGATATCAGTTCATCCGTTTTAGAAGATGGGTTTAAGAGTTGGATATACCCACATTCAGGTGGCCTTTGGACAAGATGTTTGAGGTAGTTTCTTCTCATGAATTGGTATGAGGAGGAGACCCTTGGGATATTTTGGATTGGGTGTCGACCTTATGTTTTGATATGATTATATCCTCTATTGGATAGTTGTGTATAGATGGGATTAATGATATAATGGGTGATATGGATGAGTAAACCGCTCTAGGTGAGAGTTACACACTAGTTATAGGTTATCAATCATAAGTGATGAGAACTACTAACTACTTTTATGGGAACCATAGGAAAGTGTATCTAGAAGTCCCATGGGAATATTAGACCCCTGGGATAGTACATTTGTTGGGACCATGTATGGAGTGACCCCTTGGATAGTTTATCTTTCAATCCATCATTTGGAGTCTGATTTGTTCAACATGAATTTTGTGACATGACATGTTCTACAAGGTCAGATGTGGAGTTATGTCACCAGTTACTAATGTGTTATTGGAGTCCATGAGCTTAGTAATTTCGTGTTTTAATGTGGATACATTTTATTACATCGTGGAGTTTGTAATTCATTCATTTTCATTTAGGATTCTTGGAGCTCCTATATCGATCTGTTGGATGCACCTAATGTCATGTGTTAGGGTGGACCACATGTTATAAATCCTTTGGCATGTTCCATAAAATGGGTATATTTACCTAAGGTCTCGGGATAAAACCCACAGTGGTATATTTTCTTAATTTTTTAGCCTCAATTATTTTTATTCATTTTTTTATTTTGTGCTAGTTGATATTAATCTTCGACCGGGTTAGGAATATCATGTGTGCATGATGTTTTTATGATAGAAAACTATAAGTTTACCATTAGGGGTGCATTGCTAAGATTTATTTCTAACCCCTATATGTGAACCTCAGTGTGCATGCATAACTTTTGTATACTTTTAGATGGAGAAAAAATTAAATACTAGATATAAGAGAGGTTCAAAGTTGCTTGGTCAAGTAGAGTCGCTCATGTGGAGTATAAGGATTGGGCTGGTGATGCACATGGGTTGTGGAGACCGAGTATGTAGTTCGGCTCAGAGTTGGTCATATATCCTGATCTATTTATTTTTAGTTTGTTAATTTTTTTATATTTGGTCATTCTAGTGGGAGACCAACAATTGTTTTTTATGAATGCTTTGAGTCTATATAACCATATTCCACATTTCTTTGATTATAACATTATTTTGTTTTAGTTTATTTTTCATGTGTAATATTATGTTTATCCTTGTGGATGTTTTTTTATTTTTTTTTAAATTTTACTATGACTAGAGGGTATAGTCTCCCTAATATATCTGTTTGACCCTTACCACTATTCAGCAGCCTTTGGCCTATGGGGAGATGCGCTTAAGGCCTTGTGGTGGGTTAGATTGGGTGGAATTTTAGGTTTAACTGGGCTATTTTTTTTGACAAATATTGTGTATTTAACTTGTATAATTCATGAAATTATGTTAAGGGAATTTTTTGGTGTCATACTGAGTCATTCACTCACACCCTTATCGGAAATTTTGGTTCTCTTATTGATTTCATGACTAGGGATCTCGTGAAGGAAATGGGCCCTATGGTGGGTGATTAAGCATGTGGAGTATGAGGATGGGATGGTTTCTATATGGATTTAGAGTGGGATGTATATTGGTTCCACTATTTACTAGAATTAACTATACCTTGGGTCCTTGTCGAGTTTCATTTATTTTATCATGTATTCAATCTTTAATTTTCCATATATACTCTGATTATTTTTTATATTTATTATCATTATTTGAGTTATAATATGATACCAAGGATATAGTCACCCCATTGATGGATATAGACCCTCACTTCTAGTCGGCAACCTCTTGTGTATGAGGAGGTGCACATGAGGTCATATAGAACCCATGATTCAACCTGGTGGTTCAGGTTTGGATGTTACAAAATTCACGATGAAAATTTCTTTTCATTGTTAAAAATTGATACTCAATGTTAGATTTTCTATGGAAACTCCCACAGTTCCAATATAAATTTATAATGGATGTTTTCAATGGAAATTCCAAGTAAAAATGTAATGATATTAATGGAAAATTATGCTCAAACATAATATAAGTATATACATATATATTAATATAAGGATATAAATATATACAAACATAAATTCTTAATTTTCATTGGAATACAATAATTTTTAATGGAAATTTATAAAAAATATTTTCAGTGAAAATTTACACTAAAAATATGCAGTTTAAATTTGATTAAAAAAATTCTATAATAAATACATGTTTAAAATTTCAGGAAAAAAATATTAACACATAATTATTTAATGTAATTATTCTATGAAAATTTGTAATGAAATTTTACACTATAAATATCCATTGAATATTTTAATGAGAATTTTATCTTCAAATTTTCACTAAAATTTTTAATAAAAATATAATAATAAATAAATAAAATTTTCAATTTTTACCAAAATTTTTCATTGAAAATATTTGATATAAACCTTTAGTGAAAGTCACCACTGTAAAATTTTAGTTCTAATTTCCACTTAAATTTACATTTTAAATTCACACTAAATTTTTATTATAATTATACTAAAAATTTTATTTCCAAAATTATAAAATAAATTCATGTTTAAACTTTAAAATAAAATATATTAACACATGAATAAAAAATGTAAATTTTCAATGAAAATTTGAATTGAAATTTTTAAAGGGAAATTTTCAAGATAAATTTCCAATAAAAATTCCCAAAAGAAATTTGTAGTAAAAATTTCAATAGAAAATTTAAATTTGATGTTTTTAGTTAAAATTACACTAAAAATATATTAACACGTAAATAAAAAAATTAATTTTTACTAAAAATTTCTATAGATTATTTTTCAAAGAGCTTTTAATGGAAATTTTCAGTGAAAAATTTTAGTGAAAATTTCAACTTAAATTTCCTGTGAAAATTTTCATTGTATATTTTTGATGAACTGTATTTTTGTGTGAGTCTATATATATGTGTGTATATATCCTAATATAAATAATTTTTTTTATTAAATTTTAAAGTAAAGTTTTTTAGTATATTCAAACATGAATATATACATACATACAAACACACACACACACACACAGATATATATATATATATATATATATATGTGTGTGTGTGTGTGTGTATTGAAAAATATATATAACAATTTCCAGTGTATAATTTACATTGAAAATATTTTTGTGTATATATACCTGATTGCGAGAATACCTATATTGTTTTTTATTTTTATTTAAATTTATTACTTAGGTTTCTTATTTTTTAAAATAAGTTATATTAAAATATATATTTTAAAAGAAAATAATTTAAATTAAAATTTCATTAAAAATTATAAATATATATGAATAAACACAATTATTATAGTAATAATTATTTTATAGTGTTTTAAAAAATACACATTATAACTTTTTAGTGCAAATAAATAATATGGGTGTGTATATAAATATGTATTTATTATTAAAATCTTTCACAAAATTTATGATAATATATATTATCTAAAGGTCTTGAACTTTTTGTTCCATTCCTAGCATGATTTGGGTATTAGATGCTTCAATAAGAGTTTGAGAGAGAGAGATAGGTTTTGTTAGTGTTGAAATTTCAGTTGGGAGAATAGGGTTATGGAATTGTTGATTGAGTATGGCATAAAGGGAAGACAACATTGGTTGTGTGTATCCAAATTTCATGGTCACAACATTATAAGGTGTGTTAGGACATGTGGACTTTAAGGGAATTTTTGGAAAATGGAGGGACTATTTCATTACTGGGATGACTCTTACAAGGTTCCCATGACTCTTATAAAGTTTCCCTTATTGAGTTTTTGGTTGTGGAATTAATTATTTATTTTTGTTGTGACATGTCTTGGTTGTGGTGATATTTTTCCATGAAACGCCTTCACAACATTGGCTTTCATATCATGACACAGATCCTAGAGGAAAAGATTTGGTGGTTCTTCTATGAGTAGCATCGCGACATGGTGATGGGGGTCACGACCTGACCCTTATTTGATCATATCAGATTTAAAATTTTGATCGAGAATTTAATGAGTTAGATATGGGGAGATTTTTGGATTTTTTTAAATCAGTTCAATTTTACGTAGTTTTAGTGTGACCAAGATATAACAGGCCTCGAACTTATGTTTTTTATCTAGATATTTGTTATCCCAACCAGGTTAAATACCTCGAGAGGTGGGGTGAATTAGGGTATGATATATTAAAAATAATTCCCCTTCTGATCTTATTTCATCATTAAATAAAATAATTTTCTCTCCCTTTTCCATAGTAATATATGAGAAAAACAAAATCATGCATGAGAAACAACAATTTTACTTGGTTCACACACACTGGGCTATATCCAAGGAGCATACAAAGATAATGTTATTATGTACCAAATTAACTAAATTGAACTAATGTTACAAAGTTTGGAGTGGACTCACTATCCCTCCTTGTTTACAACCAATCACAATTTTAAATCTCACGAATCTCTCAACTAAGGTGTGATCCCTGCTCTTTCAAAAGAATATTATTTTGATCACTTGAATCAATATGTTTTACATCTCATTTAGTGCAAAATTTATTTCCACTTTTATAAACTTGATGAAGACCCCTCTACCACAGAGTTATTGGGAAAATTATTATAGGTTCACAAAATATTTGATTTCATGCAACCTTTGGATGGATTGAACGCAACTCTACCAAATTGCATGAAAAGATATGTTTTGGTTTGGAACTCTAACTTCACACAACTTTTGGATTGTTGTGGAACTCTCAACTTTCACACAATGTCACAAAACTACCATAATTCTATGAATTGTCACAGAACACCCAAACATTGGTCATATATACACAAGTAAATTTTCTATGTTCAAATCAATGTATCATTTCTTATTTAACACAAGAAATAGATTAAAAATAATCTTATATTATTTCAGTCCCAGATATTTTATAATGGTTGAGCTACTGAAATGATGGGGGTAGCCATCTATTTATAGACATGGATGACCATGCGCAAAACTTCCTTGCACGCCTTCCACTATGCACACAAATTTTTGATTTTGTCACAAAACTCCCAACATGCATCATTACATTAATGATGAACTTCAATGATTTTGACATCTCCTTTAGTTAGAAACATCTTTGCATGCCTTCCACTATGTGAAAAACTTCCTTCATCATGAAACTTTGAATTTCTCATAGTTTGAAAATGTTTTCACAACTATTCCCTTTTCGTATTCTGATGTGATGGTCCCGAATCATTACATGGACACAAATTTTTAAAACAAATTTTCTATTCTGTGATAGTTTATTTTACGTTTACATGAAAATAATTCCTTTTCCAAAAATACCCTTTTCCATCCTCCAAATTTTGAATCCCAAAAATTTGGAAAACACTAGGAAACAACACCTACTTGTACATGTAACTTTTTATATTTCTTCTATAGTATCTGTTCCTATGTATTGAATATTTTATAACATAACTATCGAATAATTATGCTAGAACTCAACAACTAACCTTATAAATATACTTTTTCAACAAAAAAAATAAACCCCAAAACACTACATACTTTCCTTGAGGGATTTCCACCAAAGAATCTCCCCCTTTTGGCTTGTTGAGAACTCTTCATTCATTGATACCATGTAAAATCATCTGAAATATTCTAAAAATAGTCACTTCTTGGGATTCTTGATGGTGTTAAATGATTTACCCAACATATACTCCAATCCCACATGATACATGGTCATTGTGAGAAAGAATAGTAGGATGCACATTATATTAATGAATCACTTATTTCTTGATAAAAATTGTGACACTTAATGTGGATCTCAAGAATACACCATTCTGTATCTATATGTTGTAAAATTCTAGTATAAGAATATAATATCATGATTTATCTTCATTCAAAGTACTAATTCAGCATCATCCAGTTTAAAACACCCACTACTTTTCTGCTCACATGATCAACTTCTCCCCCTATCTTGATTAAGAAAATTTCTCCCCCTTTTATAAATTCTCCCCCATTTTTAGTGGACCCAAAGATCACTCCATTGTGTTATTGGGGAGATAGGGTACCAAATCCACACTCTTTCCAGTGTGGGGAGTTGACCAAACTCCATGATCTAGTTGATGTGTCTCAAACTCCTATTTGGGTAAATCCTTCATCAAAATTTCTACAACCAACAGTTTTGTAGGAACATACTCCAACTTCACAAGACCATACTTCACCTTCTCCTTGATAAAATGATACTTTATTTAATTGTGTTTTGTAATCGAGTTTAGACTTGATAATAACTAAGATTTAGAGAACTTGAATTATAACAATGGATTCCAATCATATAGTTCACTTTAAATCCCATATCACCAATCTACTACTTCATCAACAACAACTATGTGCAAGCTTGAGTAGCCACAATATATTAATTTTATATGGTTCCCAATGAAATTTAGTCTTGTTTATTTCTTATCCATGAAATAAAAAATCCACCATGATAGAATGAACCACCTGATGTTTATTTTTTATGATCTGCAGATCCAGCCCAATTTGCATCAATATAGACCAATAACTATTAATGAGATTTTTCATTTTATAGAAAACCAAAATCCATAATGCCATTGATACAATAAATTATTATTTTTTACTTCATGTAATTGGATTTCTTTAGGATTACTTAGATACTGTGCTACTTAACATGTGTAAAAAAACATTATGTCTTGTCGTTATCAAGTAAAATAGACTTCCAATGATCTGCCCATATAATGTGACATTAATCACTTTACCTTCATCATATCATGATAGTATCATCAAGGTAGCCACCAAAGTTTTCATCTCCAAGGAATTATCTATTCAAAATCTTCTCAAACCCTCCTTATAATATTTATATTTATAAATTAATGTTTTGTTTCTTCATTTTTTCACCTATAAACCTAGGAAAAATTTCAGTTCAACAATCATTGGCATTTCAAAATCACTTTTCATGAATTCTAAAAACTTTTTTCAGTTTTATTAATCATATCCATGAAATATTATGTCTTAAATGTACAACAATACCGTCATAATTTTATTACTCTCATTATTGACATAGATATTTTAATCAACTCCACCTTGCAGAAAATAAAGCTTCTTCAAAAACTGATCAATCCTTGAATACCATGCTCTCAGTGCTTTCTTCAACCCATATAGTACCTTCCTCAGTTGATAAACTCCGATATCATATTAATGAATGTGAAATTTTTTTGGATTCTCGATATACACTTATTATTCCAAAACCACATTCATAAACGTTGACTTGAAATCTATATGGAAAACTAATATTTCTTTGTACTATTATGGATAAAAATAATCTGATTGTTTCTTGCCTCACAAAAGCTGAAAATGTTTCATTAACATCGATACCAACTATCTGGGTGTACCCTTTTCACAATAGTTGTTCTTTTGTTTTTCTGAATCACTGTGCCATCTTCATTTGGTTTTTTTTGAAAGATCCATTGGGTTCCAATGACATTATTATATGTTGGTATCAAAACAATATACCATGTCCGATTCTTCTCAAATTGGTCCAACTCATCATTCATAGCCTAAACCAAGTTTCCATCTCCAGCTTCTTCTTCAAAACATTTAGACTCTACCTGAGATATGAATGATGTCTACTGTAAAGATTTCATTCTCTATGTTTAATCTAGTGTTGCCTCATCACCATTGATAATTTTCTTGTCAATTTCATCTTGACTCATTGGCTTTCATGCAAATAAAAATTTGAATTCCTTCAGCTCTTCATGATTATCTTCTTCTAAATAATCATTTTCCACTTCTTCCCCCCCTAGTTACTTACCTCCTCAACACTTTCATCAGGGAATAGTTCAATATGTTTTTGAATTTTTTGTTCATTATTTACTATAGTGACATAATTTATCTCAACTACTTTTCCCAGGAACTTGTTTAATCATTTCTATGCTATGATTTTTTGTGAGTATCCAAGGAATATCCCATTATATCCATGTGACTCAAATTTCCCATGTTTCACTTTATTAAGAATAAAAAACTTAATTCCAATGCTTTGAAAGTGTTTAAATATTGTCTTCTTTTCACACTACATCTCGTACATATTCTTTTATTCCTTCAAGAAAAACAGACCCCTTTTAGGCATGTAGATTCATGTCAAAACAGATTCCTCATATAATTTCCTTGGTAGGTCCTTTTTAAAAAGTATTTTTCTATCCTTTTTTTTGATGATCCAATTTCTCTTCTCAACCACTCCATTTTGTTTAGGAGTTCTCACTTATGAAACTTGATTCCTTATCTTATGTTTCTTGAGATAAAATTACACTTGGATGTTTGTGAATTATATACCATTATGAGTATAAAGTTTTAGAATATTCTATCCAAGAATCCTTTTTGATTCAATCTGATATTGTTTTATGCAACTGAATATGTTGGACTTGTATAATGTTCCCTTATTGAAAATAATTGTATGTATGAGAATGACCATGTGATATCTTAGGGAGATCTTGATCTACATCACATTTAACTTGATATTCTAGGGATGGTTTGAACAGATGGCCAATCCATTTATTTCACAACATATTTTCTTCCTCTCTTGATAGTAAGAACATGTCATCTTCTCTAATCAAATGGTTGATATTCCCCTTAATTATTTTTACCTATAAAATAATAGCACCATATCATACCTTGATGATACACATATTATTATTAAATATTATATCATCCCTGAGTAACATAGTTGACCGACACTAAGAAATTTGTGGTTGAGACCTTCAACAACAAAGACATCAACACATATTTATTTCTTAAACCCCCAAATTGGGATTTTCTTGAGCCAATAATCTTCAAGAATTCATCATTTACAAATTTTAAAACATGTTCCTTATTATATTTTATTCCTATAATAATATCCTTATTACCTATCATATGCGATGTACATCCACTATCAAGGATCTATAAACCAGAACAATATTATGATTTAGGGGAAATATCCATGACTACTACATGCACATCTCTTTTATTTTGGATCCACATATTTGGATTCATACTTGTTCTGGATTAATAATTTGGATATTCTTCAGAGTATGATGGAAAAACTTCATCTGATAGATCTAAGAATTGATTTTGCGTTTTCAACTCATTTGATGATTCATTGAGTTCCTTCTTACGACCAATTTGGATCTTCTTCAGCACTTTGATTTTCATTTTTGATGATCAATATCTTACAATGTGTCTAAATCCTCCGCACCAGAAATAATGACCTTCAAAATCATTCCAATAATATTGAACTCTTTATGGCATAATTTTTTTCACTTGTTCCATTTGATACCTTTTGACTATGGAAAATACATTTTGACAATGTCTCATATTTCTATAACAATCACACCTGATACATGGTGTATTCTTATACATTATTTTAGAAATGGTTCTTTCTTGGATTTTATGATTCTTATGATTCTATTTTTGACCCAAATAAGTTTTCATGAATGGAGTGGATTCTTGTGGTCTGACATAAATCACCAAATATTTCTATTTTTGATCAATCCCCATACTTCCCTTGTTATTTGGATATGACTATTTATTCTATCTTTCTAGACCTATATACTCCACATCCATGTTTTCTATTTTATTTGTGATCTCTTTTATTGATGTTATATAGGGATTTAAGATTCTATCATGATCTTATAATTTTCCTTTATGGTCATCAACTTCTTCTTCAAGATCTTCGAAAAATTTGATTTTCGCTTTTTTTGTTTTAGTCAAAACATCGATTACAAGTTTTCATTATTAAAATTTGAGATTGTACTCAAAAATATTTTATGATTTCTCTGGAATTGAATAATTAATATTTTTAACTTATTCTATAAGCTCATAATTCTCTTCTTCTTACAGTTACATATAGATTTTGGCATCACAAACCAATCTTCTGGATTTATTCACTTTGGATCTCTAAACAACTATATCATCAAGAGAATATTCTAACTCAGCCTCGAGATCAAATCTTCCTTCAAATTATTCTTCATCATTGTCACTTTCTTCTTTTTTCCTATATCTACCTATAACTTAAACCATATAATTTTCTCCATGATCATTTCATTTTTCCATGTATTGAACCTTAGATTCTTCTGAACATTGATTTTCTTGTGAAAGTAGATTATTATTTTTAATGAAGTTTCACTTATAAATTTTCTTACCCTTTATATTAGATGAATACTTCTTCAAGGAAATTTCGACATCATCTTCATCATTATCTTGAAACTTCTTAGGTCACCTTGCTACAATTTATTCAACCTTTCCACATATAAAACAAGTGAGTGGGATCATACCATTGAAATTTCCATTTCCTCTTTGTATATTTGAGGAAAAGAATGACATGGACTCATCTATATTTACTTATTCAGGTCCATCTTCAACTGTGAGATTCTTCATGGATTTTAATGACACCTCTTTAAAATTATCTTTTCCCATAGAGTCAATATCTTCATTTCTCATATCATATGCAATAAGAGTATTGTGCAAGATATGCAGTGTCAAATCCTTTATATCTTTATCTTCTAGTACATAGACTTTCATATTGAACTGAGGTGGAAGTTCTATCAATACGTTATTAACTATTTTTAAATATTAAAGATCATCCCTGAGACCATTCATGTCTTCTAAAAAAAACATTCACTCAGTCAAATAATGAACATACATACACATTCATGTTAATTCTCAGATTCTCGTATTTTTTCCACAAAACATGAAACTTTTCCTATCTTACTTTTAAATCACCTTCAAATATATTTAACATATTTTCCCACATGTAATGAGTCAACTTACTTGAAATTAACTTCTTATAGATTTTATTGGACAATGCTCCCAATAATGGATATATTCCTCTAGTGTCAACATCCAATTCCCTTCGATCAACTTATGATAAAGAACCACTATCCACACTAGCATAAATACCATGAATATATGCAATAAACACATACCTTCATAAATATAGAATGTATTTCTGCATTATATTCTTCCACAATTGACTGTTGTTTCCTTTGAATATCGAAATCCATTTATGATTGACAACCTCCATTGAAACCCTTGAGATAGAAACAAAAATATGAGCATTTTTTATCTGGTAATGATTATTATCCTAACCAGTTTAAATACCTTGAGGGGGGTGGATTGGGGTATAAAAGATTAAAACCCATTCTCCTTTAAATCATGTTTGTTTATTAAACAAAATAAGTTTTCTCCCTTTCCCATAGAAATGTATGATCATAAATGAAAGGATGTACGAGACGCAACAATTTTACTTGGTTCACCTACAATGGGCTATGTCAAAGGAGCATAAAAAGAAAATGTGCCTATGTACCAAATTCATTAAAGTGAACTACTGTTACAATTTTTGGAGTAGACACACTATTCTTCCTAGTTTACAACCAATCACAATTTGAAATCTCACTGCTCTCTCAACTAAAGTGTGATCACTACTCCTTTAGAAGAATATTCATTTTTATAACTTGAGTAAAATTTTATTACACCACATTTAGTGCATCATTAAGTTGAACATTAATCCACTTAATGAATACCCCTTTACCATAGAATTACTAGTAAAATTCTTATAGGTCCATACAAATTTTGAATTCACACAAACTTTGGATGGATTGCATGAAACTCTAACAACTTGAACAAAATGAAATGTTTTGGAATGGAACTCCAACATTCAAAAAACTTTTTTATTTTTTCATAAATCCCAACTTTCACACAATGTCGTGAAACTCCAAAATTTTCACGCAATTTCACAGAACAACCAAAATTTTGTCTTATAAACACAAGTAAATTTTTTGTGCACAACATTATATCTCAGTTGTTTTCGTATGTAAGAAATAGCTTCACAAAAATCGTATATGATTCAGAGCATGGATATTATCAATGTTTTGAGTTGATGAAATTAGGGGGGTGGATGCCTATATATAGATATGGATGACCATGAACACAACTTCCTTGCATGAATTCCACTGTGCAAACAACTTTTACCTTTCTTGCGGAAATCCAAACTCGTACGAAACATTAATTAAGCACTAAAATTCAATAATTTTGACATTGCCTTTAGTGAACAACATCCTTGCACACCATCCATTGTGCACACAACTTACTTTTTTGCACAAATCTGACTTTCATGCAACTCTTTCCTATGCCATATTTTGATATAACCATCCTGAATCTTCAATTGTGCACAAATTTGTGAAACACATTCACCCTCACACATGATATTTTTAATTTTTTTGGGAAAATATTTATTTTTCCAAATAAAAACCTCTTTCGATATTCCAAATTTTGGACCCCAAAAATTTAAAAAACATAGGGAAAAAATTCCACCTTGTATGAACAACTTTCTATAATTCTTATAGATCATACATTTATCTGTATTGAAGATTTGTTAACATAACTAGTCATAAATAATGTTAGAAATCTAAAACTAACCTTAGAAACCTTCATTGACAAAAAAAATCAACCAAAAAACATTGCAAAGTTCCCCTGAGGGTTTTTTCCCAACAATATATAAATATAGTCCCTTTATTCTATCTTTATTTCCACTGATTCCTCTAAAACATTGGGAAAATAGAGGAGTTTATTTGGAATTCATTAAACCCCTATAGTTTGGATTTGGCCCTAGGATTATACAGATCAATTGGTAATGATCTAAGGCGATTTTCTCCTTTATTCTCTTGAGTTTTCTCATTTTTCATTTTTTGGGTGGTTATGGAAGAATGTTTGGGGGTCTATATTGTTTGTTTTATTTCACTATTTTAATGGGGATTTTTATGTTCTATATTTTTAAGGAATCTTCTGTGTGGATCCAAAATGATTTCTATACTTTACTCACTTTGTTATTTTGAAACAACCTATGAAGAGACCATTGAGGTAGGGTATTCGATAACTCTTCTTTATTTTGTAATTTTTTTTGAGGTAGCGTGATTTTACTCTCTTTTTGTGTATAATACGAATTGGATTAATGAAGATAATGAAACCAAATTTAGGAAATACATGGTAAGTGGGTGTTCGACTTTTTTTTAACTATTTCAATGTTATCACTAATGTCTTGGATGCCAGTATGATGTTTTTACTGAAAATAATTATTTTGTTGTCAATGGTACGTTTATGTTGTGACTTGTCTATAGGTATAACCTTTAATAAAAGGATAAATACATACGGATGGTAAACAATAGATTTTGTGGAATTGGAAACTAATTGGTTGTTGTCTATTGAAGATTTGTTAAATAACTACAGAGGCATGTTTATAATGAGGGATAATATAAATTTATTTGATTATTAATTTTTTTTTGTGAAAAAATGAAATGTATGATGTATGTGGATGTGATTGTGTGGTTATTTTGGTGGTTGTTATATAATAAATATAGTTGTTATCTATGGGCTATTGGTGGGGTTTGGGAAGAGGGTGTTGTGGAAGATTACATTAGTGGTATAGCGTGATAAATATTTGTGTTTGGATTGTAATACAAAGCTTTGACTACCTTTCTATTGTTATAAAGTGGTAATACATAGATTTTTGCAGGACAATGGCAAGGATAGTTATCATGGGTTGTTTTTCAACCATCCTTGTAGTAACAGAATATAAATGGTACTGATGAACATGGAAATTGGTATGGATATAATTTAATAAAACATAGATTTAAATGAAATAATTAAGTATTAAATAAGTGTGAAATAATTAGAAATAAATGTGATTACTGGCTAGAGAATTTTTATGATAAAAAATAAAAAATGACATAATGAGTATAATATGGTTGGAAAATAATAAAACTGAAAATGGGTTAATTGTTTTTGTATTTATGAAAATTAATCATGATTTTGGTGGTGGAATTTTATAGGAAGTGGGTATAGTTGTGGTGTTATACTTCGAAGTAGTGTTGGTGTGTGGAGATGGATGTATGGAGATGATCATGGCATGTTATGGTGTTTTTGGGAGCATCACATACCAAAATCACTTTTATGTTATCTATTCTTATTATATTATAAGTTCCATTGATTTTAAAGTGTTTGGGGATGAAATTTTTTATTTTGGGAACGTTTTATAGGCCACATTTTTTTGTAAACCATTCAAGTAAAGTGTGAGGATTTAGGAATCTTTGAATCTAGTGGTGATATCATGGTTTCTAGAATGTTTTATAAACCATGCAACCTAGTAAAAAGTGGTATTTAGATTTTTAGGTTATTTTTATAAGGAATTTCCCCTTACCTTCATTCATTTGAATGGGTTATCTTAGTGGCCTCTTAGATGATACATACATCCTTCTCCATGGGTTTAGGGTGAATTTCTTCAGGGATCTTCAAGGAGTACCTTCATCTTTCTTTTATTCTTAGGTTATTTTTATTCCTCCTTCCATTCCTTATTATTTTTACATATTTTTTACTTTCAATAATGACCATGTTGAATGAACCTAATGTCTAGGGTTTCTCTATATATAGGTATTTTTATATCTAGGGAATGTGAAGCTTCCCTTGAGACCTAATATAGTTTTTTTTAATCAAAGGTGATATAATTTCTATTAGATCAAGTCAGGTGATTATATTCAATTTAATTTATTTTTCATTACATGTGTGATTGAGCTGTCTAAATCTGTATTTTAACTAGAATCTACTAATAAATTCTAGAATTGATGTATTTTCTGTAGTTTTATTGAGTTAATGTTTCACAAGATTGATATAAAATGGGATTTTCAATGGTTCCTAAGTTATATACACCAATAATGAATTTAAGTGCACTCTAGATGTTTGAAAAATTAATAAAAAGATATTTTCATTGAAATTGATAATTAAAGTGCGGTTTTATAATTCCGAATGATTTAAAAATTATTCCTTATGTGATATTTCTTAAATTAAATAAATGTTTAAATGTGTTAAGAGAATGTTTTGATGGAAGTGTATTTTTTATGGGGAATATTTCTTTTCTTTGATATGTTCTTATGATTACATATGTTTTTATTATATTCATGATATATGTATATAGTTAATTTATATTTTATTTCTTATCAAAAAAGTATGGCCATGTTAATTTTATATTTTCACTCTTACTTAAGTTAATTTTGATTTATAATTAAATCTTTTTTTCAAAATGGTTTCATAGAAGGTTTGAATGTTTTTTAATGTTGGGTTAAAACTAAAGGCTCGTTGAAACCTTCTATTAATGGTTTTCATAACAAATGACACACCATTGGTTTGGGAAATGTTTCATTTTTCCTTATATGTGGTTTTATATATTATAAGATGAAATTTATTAGGGTTTAATGGTTATGGGAATAGTAAGGAACTAATTATAAAAGGGTGAAGAGAGGTGAGGCGAATTGTTTCTATTTTGATTAATTTTCTTTTGTTATGTTATTGAAATGTCTTTGATGATTGTTAAAATGTTTCCTCAACTCCTTTAATTACCTTCATGGGAACCTCAAGTTCTTAGGTTGGAAGACTATAAAAAGTACCGTTAGACAAGGAACACTCTAAATAGCATTATATTTACACTATAACATTAAAAAACATTATTATTATATGAATAGGGAACCCGTTTCTGGGGTTCCCCTTTCCATTAGAAATTGGAATTACTCTCCCTAGTACCTTGCATGAAGTTGGTTATAATTCATTCTATCACTAAGTTATTATGAAGATCTTGGGGGTGCCCTAACCTTATCTACCATTGGGTGTATCCCATTATGCTTCTGTGAGATATTTATTTACCTTATTTTTCTTCCATGTTTAAAATTGTTATAAAATGTAATATGTTCTAATTTTCATTAATTATTATTAAATGATCAATTTATGTCATCCATTTATTCTCTATCATTATTTTTGTTTATTTTGTTTCTCTAACATTATATATATGAACCAATTTTTATAGGTTCATGTTAATATAGTATTCTATATTTGCGTTATGTGGTTTTATATTTTTATTATATGGTTATTAAACATGCATGCATACTTTGGGTTTTTGTTTATCATTCCTTCTTTAATGGGTTTAAACCAAAGTATCTAATGGTATTGGAAACTAAAAAGGTAAATCTAGGTTTCTAAATTCAATTGTTAATATTACATTAAATGAAGCTATTTCTTTAAATATTTTTAATAAAAGGGTCTCAAATTAATTTCCATGAACTAATCATCTTGATTTAAAGTGTAGTCCTATTTTTATAAAAAAAGTGGCAATGAGGTGAATAGATGTTTTTGTATTTCATAAATGAAACAAGAGTATTTTCATGAGATTAATTTCAAGCTAGAATTAATGGAAAAACTTATAAAATGATTTTCAAAGGATTCTTTATTGGTATAAACTTAATTGTAACGTGTAACTCTCAACTGACTTACACATACCTATGTGTGTAGTTTTTATGCCTTTTGCAGATGGACATGTTATGTTCAAGTGTAGATAACATGCATTGTTCACTATTTTATGGGTTTATTAGGATATGGAGGTGATTTTGGGTCACTTAGTTATGTTTTCATGGTTTCTTGGATTTGGTGGTTCATCTTGGATAGTTGATGTATTTTCCAATTCGACCCTTTTTATTTCCTTTGATCTTTTTTTACTTGTAGTCATAATGTATCCTGTTTGATGTTAATATTTTGATTTGGGGTTTGTTATTATTATATTTTATTCCATATTTAGTTCCTATTTATTATCTAATCTACTTATTTTATGGTTCACGGTCGTCCAACATGTGGACTCACCATGATAGATTTTTTACTAAGAATTCCATTACTAATTTTTTAATATTTAGAGGGTAAAATATATAAAACCCCAAACCTTTTTGAGGTATGAATCCTCTAATGTTTGGTTATAATAAATGTATTTTTTCATTAACACCTCTGAGAAATGATACCATAATGAAGGGAGAGAGATAATGAACCTTGAGTCCCACCTAAGTAGGTCCTGGGTTGGAAAATAACACTAAGGGTATAGAAATCTCACAATATGGGAGTCATTTACCTCTATGATAAAACATGATCAGAAGATATGATAAATCAACCAAAATCAACTCCATGACATATATAAGAAAACCAAAAACAATCCCACAATGCATGTATAAATAAAATTTATATATATATAAGGAGTCTCCAAAGTAAATACCCAAAAACAAAAACTAGAGCAGTGACACAAAAACTGTCGAAGGGTATACCTAGTAAGGTCCAAAAAAGTCCACGAAGTCCTCATAGATTTCATAAATTAGTTTTAAATACATAGGGTGAGCATACATATGTACTCATTATGAAAACAAAAGTCTATCATGCACATGTGAAAAGAGAAAATTAATGCACCCGTGTGAATGTAAAAGAACCAAATAACACAAAATGGTAATACGAACCAAAAAACAACCTCACCAAGGATCACTCACTAAATTACGTAATACAATAATAATAAAATAATATGAATCACATAGATTATTGGGTACCCCGCACCACTTTCCCACTGATTTCTATTTGTACACCCCAAAATTGTACATCATGGAACTCCCATCCCTTCTGAATAACACAAAAAACTTCAGATCCTTCCCACACACACCTAGGCCATCACATCACATATCAACCGATCACAACTAATATATCACATAAAATCACATAACAACTCAAAAGTGGAAATTTTTACTTATGAACATCACATCCCGTGTAAGTCCTTCTCATCTCTTGGAAGATGGAGTAGGGAAGAGCGGGTATCCAACCATCAATCCTCCCACTGGGATATTGGGAAAACACACCCAATGTAGATTTTTGGGTGTCATCACATAGTGCTCTATGAGGGTGGGGTGCATATATAAATCAAAAGAATATACAAGGTACATACATATAGATAAATAGAACACATGACCCATCCTAATGGTTCACAGTCATGGTATAAAACATTTCACAGAATTACTCCAATTTTTATGCAGAAGCTAAATTCAAAACCCTCTTTAAGAAAAACGAAATCCATAGTTCATGTTTCAATTTTTTAATCTTCATTAGGACATTTCCAATATTCTCCATTACCAACCCGTTCCATTAAAACATTCACTTTTTTTAGCACACAATAAGAAACATAATATTTGTCCATTAAACATTCCCAATATTATTCATTTCACCATCCATCACTAACTGGGAAAATAACACAATGAAACCCAAAAAAATAAGCACAAAACAATCCCAACAGTCACATCCAGTTCCACCTTCCATCATAGGCCCACTACACAACCACATAGTAGAAACCACCGCAACCCTGATACACAACCACACCATAACAACCATCACAGACCCGCTACACAACCACATTTATCATCCACTTCCCACACCCATATCCCATTACATACCAAAAAAACAACATTTTTTTAGATTTATCAAAGTGTCTCTCATTCAATTTCACTTCTTTAATTAATGGTGTTATCAGAGAGTCCATTGAATCATTAGAAACCCATTCCATTAATCGAATATACATGTTTAGTTAGTTATTTATGATGATAAAATATGATCACATGATATAGGTTTGAAAGGAAATTTAATATATTATAATCAAGACACAAACAGACATGATTTTAATCTAGTAATTACTCCCACAAAAACTTAAAATAAAAATAAATCAAAACAAAATAATAAAAATTTGTAAGATTATACTTCACATTCCCCGACCCCTTTAAATTTGATTTAATCCAATTAATTATCCTTATTAATAGAGATGAAATTTTTTTCAAAAGAGTTGAAAATAATAAACCCATCCCACATGATACACATAAGGATAAATTAAGGAAAACCCTACTTAGAAGGAAAAATCGTTTTCCATACTCACTGCACCAAAACCGGGGGTGTAAGTATATAAGGGATATTCTTCAGTGGAAACTCAAACTAACTGCACAAAATTGTTCTAAAACTACCTAGGAATAAGTATTTTGGATCTATCATATCAAGATAAAGTAATATTAAAGGAAGGAGTGAACAATATCCTCTTTAGAATGAAAACATCTGATACAAGGTGGAATTGGATACAGTTTTTACATACCATTAAAGGAAGATCCCTTCAATATATGTGGTTTACATATTTAAAAATGTCTCTAGATTTTTTAGAATTTAAGGATATTAGTAATATCCATTGAAATATATTTGAAACCCATATTTAAGGCATTTGAACCCATTTCTCATCATAAAATATGTTAAAATAACAATTCTGTAATTTGTTTGGAAAAACTAGAAACACTGTTCTTTACTCATCATAAAAAATTACTCACCACTAGAATGAATCACCACCAGAAATGAATCTCCACTAGAATGGATTGCCACTAGAATGACTGACTACCATAAATGACTCACTATCAAAGTGACTCGCTGCCAGAATGACTCACTGCCTGTATGAATCACTGCCATAAATGAATCACCACCTGAATGAATCACCATCAAAATGCCTCACCACTAGAATGACTCACCCTCGGAATGAAACACCACCAGAAATGACTCACCACTAGAATGAGTCACCACCAGAATAACACCATGCCAGAAATGAATCACTGTCAGAATGACTTACCACCAGAATGACTCATTGTCGGAAATGACACATTGCCTGAAATGAATCACCACGATAATGAATCACCACCAGAATGACTCATAGCCAGAAATGACTCACTATCAGAAATGAATCACCTCCATAATGAGTCATTTCTAAAATTACTCACCACAAAAATGACTCACCGCCATAATAACTCACCACTAGAAATGAATCACTTCCATTACAACTCACCACAAGAATAATTCACCGCTATAAATCTAGAAATTTAGAAAAATTTTGGAATGACTCACCATTGGAATGTATCACATGTCTCAAAACACCCCAAACTTACCCTCAGATACCACAATTATAAGATATTTGGTAATATAAAGGGCTATAAGGTTTGGAATGTTACATTAGATACCCCTCAAACTATTATTTCCCTCAATAAATCAAAACCAACTCAGAAGGAAAGAGAGAAGGGTCCAAACAAACATCCCTCAAGATACCTATCAAGGATCCCATTATATATGAAACACTACCATTAACCAAACCTTCAATCCCAAAATCCCAAAACAATTGAACAAACATAATTCCCAAAAACATAGGAATTAGGGAATTTCTTCCTCCATATAAAGATAATATCCACTCCGGGTGTTACTAAGTCACCCACACATGTTTAATTGCATCATAGTAAAATGTGTATTGTTTAAGAATCGGGTCTTCCCTTTTTCTCATGTCAAAAAATTATCACAAATCACACAAAAAAACATCACATTAAGTAAAAAAATATCTTATAAAACACCAAGGCCCGAATAACACATCATAATGCAAATAGATAAGGGAAAACTAAAAACAAATCCTGATACTAGGATCACATCTACGTCTCACAAACCCAAGTACTCTCCTACAATCCACCATGCCTCTATATTATATGAACCAGGCGAATGGTCTGTCCTCGTAGTACCTTCTCTAGAAAGCCTTGGATCTTCATTAGATACACCATGAATTTCACATCATCCTCTATATCCAACTCTCCCTAGTCAATGAAATGTGAGAAATCATAAATATACTAAGGGAGCTAGGATTCGTGGAAGAAATCATGGATCCCGTCTAGTCGAGGAGGAATTTAATACCAGTAAGCTACCTCACCAACATTCCCCCACACCTTAAAGGTCCAAACAAACCAATGCAAGAGCTTACTTCCCTTTCTAGACCTCTACTTCCCACATAGTGGTTAACCCTTCAAGAACACGTTTTCTCCAACCTCAAACTCGAAGGATATCCTCCAATGATTGGAATAATACTTTTTCCAATCCCGTAATACATTATTCTTTTATTGAACAAACTAAACCTTCTCAGTCTTCCTATGAACCACATAGGCTCCAAGAACTACTGCATCCCCAAACATCATCCAACATAATGAAAAATGACATGACCTCCCATAAAAATAGTCAAAAAAATTCATTCCAATGGAAGATTTATAGTTATTATTATAAGAAAACTCAACCAAGGGTAGGTGTTTTGACCATGATCCTCCAAAGTCCAAGACACATGCCCACAACATATCCCCCAACATTCTGATATTTCATTCTGTCTACCCATCTGTCTCAGGGTGGAAAGTAGTGCTAAGGAACAAATGGGTTTCAAAAGAATGATGCAATCCACTCTAGGATCCTGAGGTAAAATGTGTATCTAGATCTAAGATAATGGACCTAATAACTCCATTTATCTAAACCACATCCTTCGTATACCTTTTTTCCAAAACATCTACTGTATCAGACTCCTTGATCATAAGTAAGTGGGATGATTTTGTTAATCGATCCACAACCACCAAGATAACATCACAACCACCTAGATCTTTGGGTATCCCTGTGATGAAATAAATTGATATGTAATCCCATATCCACTCGAGAACATTAAAGGGATGAAAAAAACATCCCAGAGCATGATGGTCGGCCTTTACCTACTGAAAAACTAGACACTGAGCCACAAACTCTGCCACTGTCTTTTTGGAACCAAGGATATTCTATGAATGAATTGGAGTATGGTTTATGTTTGTTTTCAATCCTCAGTGGTAGTTCAGAATGTGTTCCATCAAAGTGATCATACAGTTCAAGAAGACAACAGTATTGAAAGTGGCACCATTTCCCTTTTTTTGCCAAAATTTTGGGCCTCAAAATCGGAAAATGAAGACATGGATTGTCGGTAAAAGAAGGTGTGCAAAAAGAGGAAGTGTTGCGTGAAAAATAAGGGTTGTTCATGAAATACTTGAGTTAGTCGCGAAAAACAGCATGGTGTGTGAAACAGAGGATCAAGGTTTTTTGCACGAATAGAGTTTCAGAATCAGAACATCAAAAATGTCAAAGGCATGGGCTGCCTGAAAAATCTGGAGTTGTACGCAAAAAACGATACCGACATGAAAGATTACACGCTAGATGAGAAGTTTTTTGCACCACATGGGGTTTTGCACGTGGGGATCTCAGACGCCTATAAATAAGAGGTGACCCCCCTCATTCTATACGGTTTAAGACTTAGATAAGATCTGAGGTCTGGTGCGTGTAAAAGGTTCGCGTAAAGGGGTTTGCGTGAAAAATTTTGAACTTCGCAAAAAGGAAGAGCTACGTGTAAAAATTAAGGTGGCGTGTAAATTATTCTATGCTGCAAAAAAGGCTATTAGTGTGCGAAATATTTTTCCACGCGAAAAAGAAATATTGCTTGCAATTTTAAGGTCTTGCTCATAAAGGGTTGGTGTTGCGCGCAATTGTCAGAGAAACTTATTTTCTTGTTCTGGTTAAACGGATCAGTGGTTCAGTGCATACAAGTACACCATTTCTAGACTTTGATGCAAGTAGAGTCTCATGCTGAGCAGAGACAAATACTTCAATGCAAATCTATTGAATATACCTTTACACCTATAAACTGACTGTGACTACACCAAGGGTAGTGAGCCAGGGGGAGTCAATGGGAGTGACCTGAGGGACGCTGTGAGCTATCCATGAACCTTTTGTAAAGGCAGTGAGCCTGTGATAGAGTGAATGTGACCGATCCTTTGTAATACACAACTAGTGAAGATTAATGGAATTTGGTATGACCGACAGCCTGTCAGCGTATGCTCCTTGGACGTAGCCCTTAGTGGTGAACCAAGTAAAATTTTTTGTGTCGTCTCTTTGCATGTGAATGTTTTCTTTCTGTTCATATCCACCATATAGTTTTAACAAGTTCCTACCAATGTGGGAACAAGATCCATCACTTTAAAAGAAAAATTTGACACTCTAATTCACCCCTCCCCTCTTAGGGTGTCCCGGGGTCCTACAAGTGGTATCAGAGGGAGGTTGCTGGTGTTAATTCTTCCCTTTGACGTCATGGAGAATGTAGTCAATGTCAGGGGAGTCCTTCTCTTAGATGGAAGTAATTTCCAGATCTGGAAGAACATAATGAGATCTAATTTAAGATCTCTAGGAATGGAAGTCCTCTTTGCTACTGTGCAAGTAATACATGTTACTGATCCAACAGGTCTGGCTATGACTGATATAGACAAGAATGTTCTTGATGCAGATGCTAAAGCTTAGAATGCTGTCAATGCAACTATTTCTGATCAGATTTATCTAAACATTATGAGTTTCACCTTAGAAAAGTCCATGTGGGATAAAATTGAAAATATTTATGAAGGTGATAGCAAAGTGAAGGAGGAGAAACTGCAAGTGCTACACAATAGGTTTGATGATCTGAAAATGCATCCTGATGAGAATGCAGAATCCTTCTTCAATCGAATTACTGTAGTGGTTGGAGTAATTATAGTCATAGGATAAGAAATCAGAGACATTGATATTGTGAAGAAAATACTGAGAAGACTACCACCCCTGTATAATGCAAAGGTGTCAGCCCTTGAGGAAAGAGATCTTTCTAAACTTTCTTTGGATGATCTGTTAAGTAGCTTGGTGACATATAAAATGAGAGTCAAACCAGAAGATGCTACAACATGAGTAAGTAAGAAAATGACATTAAAATACATGGAGAAACTGAAAATATCAAAAGATTGTAGTGGTTAAGATGATGAGTAAAAAGAAATTCTCTCTCTCATTGTCAAGAAGTTTCAGAAAGGAAAAGGGAAATTCAAAGGTAATTTACCTCAAGTTTTATTTTTTGTGGAAAATTTGGGTACATTTCTTCTCAGTGCTTAAGAAAGATTGATGATGATGATGATAGTGATGATGAAAACATTGAGAATCCTCAGAAAATGTTTTTCAAGAAAGGAGACTTCAAATCTAGAAAGAAAGTTCTAAAGAAGAGTTTTTTCGATGAAGAGGAAGAAGATGATGATGAAATCTAGGATAAAGAAGAACTAGAATTTAAAACTGGGAAACATGCTTCCATGATGGCCACTGTTGGAAAATAAGAAGATACTGGTGGACAAAATCAGTTAAAAACTAGTGCAGATTCCGAGTTGCAACTTAAGGATGCAGTTAGAAAGCTTAAGATTAAATGTAAGAGTTGCAATAAGTGGAAATCAATGGTAGAAGAATCAACTGAATATGATGATCAACTTGAAACTGAAATTGAACGACTGGAAGAATTTGTGAAAGTACATTCTAAAATTCTTGAAAGCAATGATGATGTAGTGGATCTGAAGCTAAGAATTGAAGAGTAGGTAAAGGTCATCAATGACCTCACATATAGACTAGAAGAAAAATCCAAGACTGTTGAGGGTCTTGAGGAGGAAGTTGTTACTCTTAGGAGTAAACTTAAGACTGAATCAATTTCAAAAGAATCAAGGATGAAAATACAGTTTGGAAGATTCTGAGATGTAGAATTACTGGAAAGATCCAAGAGTGGTTTAGATGGGGTAGGAAAAATCATGAGTGATCAAAGATCCACTTTCATGGGAAAGAGTGGAATTGGCTATGAAGCTAAGACATCAACTGGTGGAAGTAAAGAGAGCCAAAATAAATACAAGATGAAAGTTGAACATGTTGAAACGTTGCCTAAAGTTCTGAAAAAGAAACCCTCAATCCAAACTAAAAAGGGAAATAAAAATTACCCTCAAACATTTAGAAATGACAAGAAGTCCAGCTACTCTCCCAAGGAAGAGAGTATGAGGATAAATTCAAGTGAGAAGACATTTCCTCTCATGAAGTGTTAGTTCTGTGGCTATCTCATCCACACCATGTCTTATTGCGAAGAGGCATGGAGCTATCTGAATGGAGAAGATCTGGGACATCGACAAAGGAGGCTGAATTCATTTCCTCTATCTTATAGAAGATATAGTTTCTAGGGATACTATTTTCATTTCTCTAACTTTGGTCATAAGGCAGTTAAATGCAGGCAGAGAAGCGACATGGACACCTCATACCAGAATTCAAGGCAAGCCAGTTCTCATCAACAAGATAGTGTTGATCTTTCAAACAGGTTTTCTCCTCTTGAAGAAGACTTCAACTATGTATAACTGATGTACATAGATGATATAATTGAAAGGCCATCAGTTCTCTATACTCATTCCAATGTCTCATGGAAAGAAAGGAAGAAAATTGAGAAATCCAACCGTGGAGAGGTGGCCCTCAAAGATACAAAAAGCAATTGCACTTGGATTCTGGATAGTAGTTGTTCATCCCATATGACAGGTAATGATGGCCAGTTGATAGATATCAAAAGAAATTTTGATGGAACAGTTCGATTTGTTAATTATGTAGCTCTGAAAATTAAAGGTAGTGGAAGTACTGAATTAGTTAATGGAGAGCTAAAGAATATTGAAGTCCTTTACGTAGATGGCCTACGTCATAATCTACTCAGCATGAGTCAACTATGTGACTCGGGACATATTTTTACTTTTATTCAGAAAGGATGCACTATCAAGGGAATGACAAGAAATTAACTTATAAAAGGATGAAGAACAGAAGGCAACCTATATCAGGTTGATAGTAAAGAAAATGTTTGCTACATGAATGTTGAAGTAGAAAACAATTTGTGGCATAGGAGACTGGGTCACATAAATCAACAATACATGGAGAAAATATCAAAATTGAGGATTTTCATGGACATTCCTAACCCGAAGCATGAGCGTGAAAAATCTTGTGATGCTTGCATTCGTGGAAAGCTGGTCTGCAGTTCGTATCGGTCAAAGAAGAAAAGGGAATCTCATCTTCTTGGTCTAATTCATACAGATGTATGCAGGCCGATAAATGTTGTCGAAACTCATGGAGAAAGGTATTTTGTCCTTTTCATTGATTATTACAGTAGAATGGCATGTGTTATGGTCATTCACAGGAAACAAAAAGTGCTTGACTGTATGAAAAAATATCGGTGAATTGCCAAGAATGATACTGGACGAACAATCAAAGTTTTGCGATCTGATAATGGAGGGGAATACAGGTCCATTGAGTTTTATAATTACCTTGAAAAACATGGAATACAACATGAGGTTGCTGCTTTGAGAACTCCACAACAAAATGGAGTTTTTGAGCTCCAGAATCGACAGGTCAACAACATGGCTATGACTATGCTGATTGAGAGTGGTATCTCTCGCCATTACTGGAAGGAAGCTGTTGAAGCTGCAGTGCACATTCAGAATCGAACAGGGCTTTATATGGGAGAAATGAAGACACCATATGAATTGTGTCATGGAAGGAAGCCTTCATTGAAATACTTTCGTGTTTTTGGAAGTAAATATTTCATTCGGAATAAAGAAGGAAATCAAGGGAAGTTTGGTGACAATGCTGATGAAGGAATTTTTCTTGTATATCCAATGAATAGAAAAGCCTACAAGTGTTTCAACAAGCGATTAGGAAGGATTGTGGTAAGAAGTGATGTTAAGATAATTGAAGAAAAAAACAAAAATGCTTGAAGAATGTCATATGCTGATGTGATAGAAAGTGACGAAGAAAGTGAACATTAAGATAATACAAATACAGAAATAGAGGAAGCTGTACAAAACACTTAGCAGTCACATCATGATGTTGAATCAGAAGAAGAATCAGAAGAAGAAACTATAGGAGGAGAGAATGAAACTGAACCACACAAAAGAAATCATAGAGCTGAGATTGATCCATCTAACATAATTATGGACAGAAGTGAACCCACTCAAACGAGGAGGATGAGGAATAACACAAAATATTTATTTTTGTCAGTTTTGGATCCATCCTCATTCGAAGAAGTTGCAAAGGATGAATCTTGGGTGAAAGCCATGAATGAAGATCTAGATCAGATTAAAAAGAATCAGACTTGAGATCTTTTCTAGAGACCTGAAGGTCACAATATGATTGGTACAAAATGGGTCTTCAAGAACAAGTTTTATGAACATGGAAGTGTTATTAGAAACAAGGCTCGACTGGTATGTAAAGGATATTCCCATATTAAAGGTGTTGATGTTGAAGAAACCTTTTCTCAAGTGGCTAGACTGGAGTCAATCAGGCTATTCCTTGCCATTGATCTCTAAAGAGGATATAAAGTATATCAAATGGATGTCCAGACAACATTCTTAAATGGTGTACTCGAAGAAGAAGTCTACATTGAACAACCAGTGGGTTTTCTTCTTGGTACTAATGAAACAAAGTTCTGCAAACTAAAGAAAGCACTTTATGACTTGAAATAGGCACCACGGGCGTGGTACTCCTCACTGGATTCTTATATCAAGAAGTTGGAATTCAAAAGAGGAGGAGTAGATCACAATAAATATGTGAAGAATTTATCAAAAACCCAGTTCATGGTTCTAGTCTACGTTGATGACATTATATTTGGTGGAAGCAGGAAAAAATCAGTGGATGAATTTTCCAATCACATGAAATCAGATTTTGAAATGTCTATTATTGGGGATATCATATATTTCTTAGGATTGCAGGTGATTCAAAAGAAGGATTATACTTTCATTTCTTAGGAAAAGTATGTAAGAGAGCTACTGAAGAAGTTTAAAATGAATGACTCCAAAGCAATGTCAACTCCGATTGCAGTTGGAACCAAACATGGAAATCATTAGGTTGGGATATCTGTAGATCCCAATATGTAGAGGAGAATCATTGGGAGCCTACTGTACCTAACAGTGAAACGAATATATATTGTCTTTGCGACATGTCTAGCGGCCTACTTTCAGAGTAATACAAAAGAGGAACTTATGGTGGCATTAAAAAGAATCATGAGGTAAATTAAACATACTCATAACTTTGGGTTATACTTTGCTGCAGGCAGGGGCAATGAATTATCAGTGTTTTCTGATACTTACTGGGCTGGTGACGTAGTGGACAGAAACTCCACCAGTGGTGGATCATTATATATTGGGAATAAATGTGTTGGATGGTTGAGCAAGAAATAAGAAAGTACTTCTCTTAGTAATGATGAAGCTGAGTATATATCTACCACAAAGGCATGCACTCAACTTATATGGATGAAGCAAAAAATACAGATATTGGTGATGAGGTGAAGCAACCAATGGTGATTTACTGTGATAACAAGTGCGCAATTAATCTTAAGAAGAATCCGGTTCAGCATTCTTGTACAAAACATATTGAAATTAGGTATCAATTTATCATAGAGAATTTTGAGCAAGGCATGATTAGAATAGATCATGTGGGAACTGATGATCAAGTGGATGATATCCTAATCAAGCCACTATCAGCGGCTCTGTTTGAGGAGCATCGGGTGAACCTCGGTGTTCAGCCACCTCCCAGTGCATAAGGTGGTTACGAATACCCCTCTCCCCAGTTATGTTAATTTCTTTTAATCTGTTTATAAATGCAATGAAGGATTGTGGGGGGAGATACTATCTAGGGGGAGTGTGTTTGAAGATGAACAATGAATAATTACCAGTCCTTGGGTTTATTGTCAATGGGGGAGAAAGGAATAAATTTAGGCATGTCACATGTAATGCTTCTTTGGAATAAATTCAGGCATGTCATGGACATGTAATGCTTCTGTGACACGATGAGAATTCAGTGTCGGTGATAGGATGAGAATGATGAGAAGGAATACATTAGACATGTAATTCTTCTGTGACACAGTAAGAATTAATTGGGAATTATTCAGAATTCCGAAACATGGGAACCCAATTCAAGCTTCCCCTCTTTTTTTCTACACTGAGCATTTCTCATGTAGACTTAGAGTGTTGGCTGAGTTGATTCTTGCATTTTTGGTTTTCATGCGACTGGTTCCCTATTGAATTTATTTGGTGATTGCCAAAAAACCCAAAGGGGGAGATTGTTGGAACCGTGGATATTCTATGCATGAATTAGAGTATGGTTTGTGTTTGTTTTCAATCCTCGGTGGAAGTTTAGAATGTGTTCCAGCAAAGTGATCATACAGTTCAAGAAGACAACATTATTAAAGGTGGCTTCGTTTCCCAGTGTTTACCAAATTTTTGGGCCTCAAAATCGGAAAATGAAGACATGGATTGTTGGTAAAATTAGGTGTGCACAAAGAAGAAGTGGTGCATGAAAAATAAGGGCTTTGCACAAAATACTTGATATTGGCGTGAAAAATAGTGTGGTGCGAAAAATAGCAGGTCAAGATTTTTCGCGCGAATAGTGTTTCAAAATTTGAACATCAAAAAATGGAAAAGGCATGGGTTGTGTGAAAAATCTGGAGTTGTGCATGAAAAATGATATTGGCGCGAAAGATTATGCGCCCGATGAGAAGTTTTTCGCGCCACATCGGGTTTTGCGCGCGGGGGTCTCAGACGCCTTTAAATAAGAGGTGACCCCCCTCATTCTGTACGTTTGAAGACTTTGAGAATATCCGAGGTTTGGTGCATGTAAAAGGTTCGCGTAAAGAGGCTTGCACAAAAAATTTCGAGCTTCACGAAAAGGAAGAGTTGCACGTAAAAATTGAGGTGGCGTGTAAAATATTCAGTGGCGTGAAAAAGGGTGTTGGTGAGCGAAATATTTTTCCACGCGAAAAAGAAAGATTGCACGCAATTGTGAGGTCTTGTGCGTAAAGGGTTGGTGTTGTGTGCAATTGTCAGAGAAACTTATTTTCTCGTTCTGGTTATCTGGCTTAGTGGTTCAGTGTGTACAAGTTCATCATTTCCGGACATTGATGCAAGCTGAGTCTCGTGCTAAGAAAAGACAAAGACTTCAATGCAAATCTATTGAAAAGACCTTTACTTCTATAAACTATCTGTGACTACACCAAGGGCAGTGAGACAGGGGGAGTCAATGGGAGTGACCCGAGGGACGCTGTGAACTATCCCTGAACCTTTTGTAAAGGCAGTGAGTCTGGGACAGAGTGACTGTGCCCGAACCTTTATAATCCACAACTAGTGAAGTTTAGTGGAATTTGGTACGACTGACAACCTGTCGGCATATGCTCCTTGGACGTAGCCCTTAGTGGTGAACCAAGTAAAAAGTGTTGTGTCGTCTCTCTGCATGTGAATGTTTTCTTTCTGTTCATATCCACCATACAGGTTTAACAAGTTCCTACCAACGTGGGAACAAGATCCATCACTTTAAAAGAAAAAGTTGACACCCTGATTCACCCCTCCCCTCTCAAGGTGTCCTGGGGTCCTACTAGTGGTATCAGAGGGAGGTTGCTGGTGTTGAATATTCCCTTTGACGTCATAGAAAATGCATTCAATGTCAGGGGAGTCCCTCTCTTCAATGGAAGTAACTTCCAGATTTGGAATAACAGAATGAGATCTCATTTTAGATCTCTAGGAATGGATTTCCTCTTTTCTACTGTGCAAGGAATACATGTTACTGATCCAACAGGTCTGGCTATGACTGATACATATAGGAAAGTTCTTAATGCAGATACTAAAGCTCAGAATGCTATCACTTCAGCTCTTTCTGATTATATTTATCTAAAAGTGATGAGTTGCACCTTAGCAAAGTACATGTGGGATAAACTTAAAAATATTTATGAAGGTGATAGAAAATTTAAGGAGGCGAAACTAAAAGTGATACACAATACGTTTGATGATCTGAAAATGCATCCTGGTGAGAATGCAGACTCCTTCTTCAATCAAATTACTGAAGTGGTTGGAGAAATTTGGGACCTAGGAGAAGAAATCAGAGACATAAATATTGTGAAGAAAATACTGAGAAGACTACCACCCTTGTATAATGCAAAGGTGTCAGCCCTTGAGGAAATAGATTTTTCCAAACATTCTTTCGATGACATGTTAAGTAGCTTGGTGGCATATGAAATGAGAGTCAAACCAGAATATGCTACTCCACGAGTAAGAAAGGAAATGACGTTCAAATCCATGGAGAAAATGAAAGTCTCAAAATATTACAGTGGTGAAGACGATGAGGAAAAACAAATTCTCTCTCTCATTTCCAAGAAGTTCCAGAAGGGAAAAGAGAAATTCAAAGGGATGTTACCTCTAGCTTGCTTTCATTGTGGTAAAGTCAGGTACATTTCTTCTCAGTGCTTAAAAAAGATCGATGATGATGATAGCGATGCTGAAAACATTGAGAATACTCAGAAAATGTTTTTCAAGAATGGAGACTTCAAATCTAGAAAGAAAGTTCTGAAGAAGAGTTTTGTCTATGAAGAGGAAGAAGATGATAATGAATTCTGTGATGAAGAAGAACCAGAATTTAAAACTGGGAAACATGCTTCCATGATGTCCATTGTTGAAAAATCAGAATATATTGGTAGAGAAAATAAGTTAAAAACTAGTGCATATACCATGTTTCAACTTAAGGATGTTGTTAGCAAGCTTAAGATTAAATGTAAGAGTTACAATAAGTGGAAATCAATGGTAGAAGAATCAACTTAATTTATTGATCAACTTGAAGCTGAAATTGAATGATTGGAAGAATTTGTGAAAGTACAATCTAAAATTCTTGAAAACAATAATGATGTAGTGGATCTAAAGTTGAGAATTGAAGAGAAGGAAAAGGCCATCAATGACCTCACCTCTAGACTATAAGAAAAATCCAAGACTCTTGAGGGTTTTGAGGAGGAAGTTGTTACTCTTAATAGTAAACTTGAGATTGAATAAATTTCAAAAGAATCGAGGAAGAAAATATAGTTAGGAAGATTCTTAGATGTAGAATTATTGGCAAGAGCCAAGAGTGGTTCAGATGGGGTAGGAAAAATCTTGAGTGATCAAAGACCCGCTGTCATGGGAAAGAGTGGAATTGGCTGTGAAGCTGAGAAATCAACTGGTGGAAGTAAAGAGAGCCAAAAGAAAGACAAGATGAAAGTTGGACATGTTGAAATGTTGACTGAAGTGCTGTAAAATAACCATCAATCCAAACTAAAAAAAGAACTAAAAATTACCCTCAAACATTTAGAAATGACAGGCAATCCAACTATTCTCCCAAGGAAGAGAGTATGAGGAGAAATTCAAGTGAGAAGATATTTCCTCTCATGAAGTGTTAGTTCTGTGGCTATCTGGGCCATACCATGTCATATTTCGAAGAGGAAAGGAGCTATCTGAATGGGGAATATCTCGGACATCAACAACGAAGACTGACTTCATATCCTCTATCTTATATAAGAAATAGTTTCTATGGATACTGTTTTCATTGCTCTAACTTTGGTCATAAGACTGTTAACTGGAGGCAGAGAAGGGACATGGACACCTCATATCAGAATTCAAGACAATTCAGATCTCATCGACAAGATAGTGTTGCTCTTTCAAACAGGTTTTCTCCTCTCGAAGAAGACTTCAACTATGAATAACCAATGTACACAGATGAGATAATTAAAAGGACATCAGTCTTCTATACTAATTCCAATTTCTCATGGAAAGAAAGGAATAAAATTGAGAAATCCAACCTTGCAGAGGTGGCCCTCAAAGCTACAAAAAGCAATAGAACTTGGATTCTGGATAGCGGTTGTTCATACCATAAGACTTGTAATGTTGGCCTGTTGATAGATATCAAAAGGAAGGTTGATGGAATGGTTCGATTTGGTAATTATGGAGCTCTGAAAATCAAAGGTAGTGGAAGTACTGAATTATCTAATGGAGAGCTAAAGAAGACTGAAGTCCTTTACGTAGATGGCCTACGTCATAATCTACTCATCATGAGTCAAATCTGTGACTCAGGACTTATTCTTACTTTTAATTAGAAAGTCTACACTATTAAGGGAAAGACAGAAAATTCACTTATGAAAGGATGGAGAACAGAAGGCAACCTGTATCATGTTGATAATAAAGATAATGTTTGCTACATGACTTTTGAAGAAGAAAACAATTTGTGGCATAGGAGACTGGGTCACATCAATCAACAATACATGGAGAAAATATCAAAATTGAGGATTTTCATGGACATTCCTAACCTGAAGCGTGAGCGTGAAAAATATTGTGATTCTTGCATTCGTGGAAAGCTGGTCTGGAGTTCATATCGACCAAAGAAGTAAAGGGCATCTCATCTTCTTGATCTAATTCATATAGATGTATGCGGGCTGATAAATGTTTCTAGAACTCATGGAGAAAGGTAATTTCCCCTTTTCATTGACGATTATAGTAGAATGGCATGTTTTATAGTCATTCATAGGAAACGATAAGTACTTGACTGCATGAAAACATATCGGCGAATTTCCGAGAATAATACTGGATGAACGATCAATGTTTTGAGATCTGATAAGGGAGGGTAATACACATCCATTGAGTTTGAGAATTACCTTAAAAAACATGGAATAAATCATGAGGTAGATTCTATAAGAACTCCACAACAAAATGGAGTTGTTAAGCACCAGAATCGACTGGTCAAAAACATGGCCAGGACTATGCTGATTGAGAGTGGTATCTCTCACCATTACTAAAAGGAATTTGTTGAAGCTGAAGTGAACATTTAGAATCGAATATGGATTTATATGGGAGAAATGAAGAGACCATATGAATTGTGGCATGGTAGGAATCCTTCATTGAAATACTTTCGTGTTTTTGGAAGTAAATGTTTCATTCGGAATAAAGAAGGAAATCAAGGGAAGTTTGATGATAATGATGATGAAATAATTTTTCTTTGATATCCAATGAACAACACAGCCTAAAAGTGTTTAAACAAGCGATTATGAAGGATTGTGGTAAGAAGTGATGTTAAGATAATTGAAGATAAAAACAAAAATGCTTCAAGAAAGTAATATGCTGATTTAATAGAAAGCGAGGAAGAAAGTGAACGTGGAGAAAATACGAATATAGAAATAGAAGAAGCTGTACAAAACACTCAACAGTCACATCATGATGTTGACTTAGAAGAAGAATCTGAAGAATAAACTATGGGTGGAGAGAATGCAACTGAACCACATAGAAGAAATCGTAGAGATGATATTGATCCATCTAACATAATTAAAGACATGAGTGCACCCACTGAAACAAGGAGGATGAGTAATAACACACAATCTTCATTTCTATCAGTTGTGGAGCCATCCTCATTCAAAGAAGCTGCAAAGGATGAATCTTGGGTGAAATCCATGAATGAAGAGCTAGATCAGATTGACAAGAATCAGACATGGGATCTTTTCCAGATACCTGAAGGTCACAATGTGATTGGTACAAAATGGATCTTCAAGAACAAGTTTTATGTACAGGGAAGTGTTATTAGAAACAAGGCTTGACTAGTATGTAAAGGATATTCCTAGATTGAAGGTGTTGATGTAGAAGAAACCTTTGATCCAGTGGCTAGATTGGAGTCAATCAGGCTATTCCTTGCCATGGATCTCCAAAGATGATATAAAGTATATCAAATGGATGTCAATACAACATTCTTAAATGGTATACTCGAAGAAGAAGTCTACATTGAACAACCAGTGGGGTTTCTTCTTGGTACTGATGAAACAAAGGTTTGAAAACTAAAGAAAGCACTTTATGGCTTGAAACAGGCATCACAGGCATGGTACTCCCGGCTGGATTCTTATATCAAGAATTTGGAATTCAAAAGAGTAGGATTAGATGTAACACCCCAAGCTTCCACGGTACGCTTCTCTTTGAATAATACAGTAGCGTGTGTTGTACGCAACTTCGAGTTCTAACACACACCACAACCAATCAAACTAGCCGTAATGAATAGTAATACCCATATTTTAAAAGTTTATAAATTTTATCTTTCAAAATGGACTTCATTTTTGGATTGGGATGATCTAAATTAGCTTAGGGTGAAGTTTTTGTATTTTTCAAAAAACATTCAATTTTTGATGAATAGTGAAAAAACACTGAGTTATAGTTTAAAACTGAATTTTTATTTAAATATTAATTTATTTTATTTAAATTTAATTAAGGTAAAAATAGATACATAATACCTATATAAGTTCAATGTAATTCATTGGATTTAGTTTAGAATAATTTTAGATATATAAATATTTTATTGAACTTTTCACCGTCTTTTACCCACCTCTTAGGAGAATTTGAAAATTCACATAAAACTTAATTTTACCGCTTCTGTGAGTGGAATTTCGAAAATCCAAGAGACACGGTTAATATCAAGGAGTAAAATGTGGTTCAATAAGATAAAAATATTTTTTGGGGAATAGTAACTTTTTACTTTTATTTACCACGATTAAAATTAAATAGGGTAATTAAGGGTAAAAATGATATTAATATTACCCTAACACATGTCCTAATTTTATTGGACAAGTGTATCTTGACCAAAAACAACCTTAGGAATAAAATATTATCATTTAGATCCACTTGGATTAGATTAGGACATTTATTATTATTTAATTCAAAGAAGAGTTAAAAGAGTTAAAATCAAAGTTTAATAACTAAAACATTTTTAATATAGGGTTATGCATAAAATAAATTTTATTATAAATATTCATTAGAAATATAAATATATTTCCAACATAATTATATTTTATTTATAATTTTTAGACATTAACTAATTTAATTTATTTATGACACAATGGTGATGTAGTACTTACCTAATTAATGAAATATTAAAATAATTGATATTATAAATATCTAAATAAATGAAATTTGATACTTTTTATGAATTAAAATAATTTTATAGGTTAATATAACATATTAGGGTTGGTTATATAAAATTTATTTCAATGTAATAATGCTGTTATGAAATTATCAAAGACAAAATACCCAATAGTGTCAAAATTGACATAAAAGAGTTTTTGAAACAAATGTTATATTATTAATTGATATTCTATTACTAAAAATATAAGGTTTGGCCAAAGGACTTATATAATGATAGTTTTATTATTAATGGACCACTTGAGGGTCTCTTGAAGGTATATAGTAAGTTTATTAACTATATAATATAAAAATAGAAAAAGACATGGTAAATGTCAAACTATTTAACTAAGAGATAAATATAAATGATAAGGTTAATATAGTGACCCGAACCTGTCTAAAATATATTGATTGAAAAAAATATCGACCCATCCCTACCTTAACCTTTAAATAATCCAATTTGGAGACATTAGAAACCTAATATTAATTTATTATAAAATAATATTTCTAGCTTTTCCAAAGGTGCCCCTCACCCCTCTAATAAAAGGGCACTCCCCCTTCTCTCTAATTTACACCTTCAAAGCCTTTTGGCTCGGCCAAAACCTGCCAAAATATTCTCTCAAATTCCCTCACTTCAAACTAGAGGCCTTATATTGATTAGAAAGCCAACCTAAGGATCCCTTTTGATCAAATGAAAAGGAAGAACCCTAAGAAGAGGTAATGTTTTCACCACCCTCTTTCAAGTTCATTTCTTCTTCAACTTCTTCTTTCTTTGTTATTTCCATTATAAAATAATAACTCCAGTATCTTATATATAATATGATGTTATTATAAATATGGTACATCCATATTCATTATTCTATCCATCCTTTGAATGACATGTCACCATATGTGCGTACATATGGCTTACCGTCTCCACGTCGTGGTGTAATTGTTATTCAAAACATTATTTTTTATGGGTATGATAATGATGTGTAATTGATGTAAATAGTAAATATAACATGATAATTATTCTGTATATATGATATAACATCCATTTAGATATTATTTTAATATCAAAAAATGATATTGTCGCTCATGTGTACGTACGGACTATCGTCTCCACGAACGCGATGAGATTCATTCCCCATCGTATCCATACAAGTCTAATTCTCATTTGATTATTAAAAATGATTTTTAAGGACTTGATATCATCCTGTATATGAATAAGATACAAAATATCGATAACAAATATGACTAATGTAACAAAACATATAAAAGAAAACGAGTAACACCCAAAATGACGATAATACTAAGATATTATTAACAAAGCAATGTTAAAAGATCATATTTGATATCATATTAATGTATATGATCCTTGTATAATTTAATCGGAATTATTTCACCATTATATCAGAGGTTAACCTACCCTCAACTAAGGAAAAGTACAAAGTAAGGGTTTATTTCACAATCTCTTCATTATCCGAGGTTGTTTATATGTAATTATCTACTGGGACCTCTTTATCATCCACGTCCTTGTTTCTTAAAAATGTATTTAAAATCATTCTTAATATTTTACAGACAATGTGTTAAGGTTATTTATACCCTTGTTTACTTTTTATAAGAAGTTTATAAAGGAATATTTCTGTCGTTTTCCAAACAAGTTCATTTTTAACCTTTTCGACAGAAGTAAGGTAAGAATGTCTTTTTTTAACATATACGGCGGGTACGGATTTTTTCCGCCATTATAAAATCATCAAATCTTCCCTTACAAGATTATAAGAAAATTTTCAAAATAAATGTTTTATTTTATAATTATATGACTTTTAAATGATTTCAAAAAATAGATATTTCTCTCAAATAGTTTTGATTTCATCTATGTCAACATCCTTTGATAGATATTAAGCTTATTTGAAGTTGATTTATTATGATACAAAATTTCCATATTGTATTGAAGGTTTTGTGATATGTTTGACTATGGATGTGTTATTTTTATGCCACTCATGGTTTATTGAGGAAGTATTGACATTTCGTATGCTAGTTTTAATATGAATGTTTATGTTATGTTTAAACCTGTTCATATGAGGAATGCATTGGACTTAGTAAGTGAAGGGTGGAGCCCACTATAGCTCCTCGATGCATCGGTAGGTCTCATGAGACAAACTAGTGTCTTGGCACAAGGCCTTGAAAAAATCTTATTTGTAGTCTTTGCACAAGGCCTTGACTATGTGGTTATGATAGTCTGGCATTATGCATTCCATCATTACGAAAGTGGTTATTGATATTTCATGTGATTATTCGACTAGTAGAATATCCATGTGGATATGTAAATGGAATTATTTTCATTTATTTATTCCATATTATGCTGAATTTCATGTTTAAAAGGCTTTTGTTTTAGTTATAAATTGCCTTAAATGTTTATGCTTATTTATAAAAGTTTCCGCTATATTGTTATCCTTACTGGGCATTTGAGATCACCCCTTTCTATGTTTTATTTTTCCCAGGATTTGAAGAAGTATTTTATGAATGACCTGTAGGTATTGTATAAGGGGATATGAGTTTGGAGACAAGATTTTGTTGTAGTTTTCACTTTATGATGTAATATAAAAATTTATGGATGTATCTAGTGATTCCAAGGATACTAAACTAATCGGTCTTTCGAGACATGATCTTTTGTGATCATGCCAATGTTATGTAATAATGCATCGAATCTAGATAACTGGGGTCGGGGCGTTACGGTTGGTATCAGAGGAAGTTTAGTACAAACCTTGGAAACTAGATTTAGATAAACTCTGATTAGAGCACATAGACCTAAGATGGACTTTTAGGATTAGTATAGAAGAACCTCCTAGAATTTTGGTATTGTAGAGATTTTGTGATATTTCCAAGAAATACATCCATGTATGGATACGAGAAGGTAGATGTGGCTCTGGAACAGATGTACCTAGGGGTAAAACCTGAAAACACCGCTTTGAGCTAGACTCAAACGGGAACTGGTGCAGTACAACGAGCCTTGTTGCAATCTTGGTTACGAAACTCCCGTGGGATATGCTTAAGATAACTCTCATTTTTTTACAAACCATTATGAAGGATTTATGAGTATATACTTCCTCAAAGAAAACATATTTATGATTATTTATTATATCCATTAGTAGTTCAATTTATGTTAAGTGTTTTACAAGTATGGAATTATGTATTTTGATTCATAAGTTGATCTAGTTTATGCCATTGTTTAGAAATGGAACCTAGTGGAAGAAATGGAAACCGTATCAATGCACACACTCCATGTAAGGATTTACCTCCAGCTCAAGATAATTATAGTGGAGATGGTGATACAACTAGTGCTGATTAGCTAATCACCATACTGGGACAACTCACTCATGTTATGAATAATAACCTTACCCGTATAGAGCACCCTGATTGACAATATGGAGGATCAATGTTAGAACTCTTCATGAGGCAACAACCACTAACATTCAACAGGAGTATAAATCCATTGGTAGCTGAGCAACGGATAAGTTCCTTAAAGAAAATATTTCAGGCTTTGGGGAGAAGTGAAAGGGAAATAGTTATCATGGCAGTTTATCGCCTTACTAGAGATGCTGATCAATGGTGGTCATTAATTCAAAACACAAAGGAAGATGATGAAGTATCAAATATGGAATGGAGGGAGTTCAAAGAGATTTTCTTAGAAAAATAATTTCCTCGTGACCATCGAGAAGATATGGAAAGACAATTTATGAGTGTGATATAAAAGGAGGATGAGAATGTCGCAAAGTATGAGGCTAACTTTACAAGGTTAGAAAGGTATGCTGGAGATTATATACGTAACCCAAGAAGTAAGATTGATCGTTTATTTGATGGGTTAAATCCATTTCTTTGTCAATCATTAGTGACAAAATACATCTTGTTGTACGAAGATATTGTCTCATGTGCTATCATGATAGAAAAGGAATTCTCTAAGTCTTACGACTTTAAAGAAAAGAAAGAGAAGAAGAGATTTGATGATCACTCTGGAAATGGAAATAAGGGGAATAAGGGAAAATTTGAATATCAATCCTGTAGTAAATGTGGGAAGAAACACCCTGGTACATGCTTGAAGGGAATGGGTGTCTGTTATAAGTGTGGTGAAAAAGGCCACCAAGCTCGTGATTGCAAAGGGAAGAAAGAAGCTACTGATGTTCAGTTCTACAATTTCTGGGAGATGGGACATTATGAAAATGAATGTCCTATGCATCAGGGAAACGTACCTTATAAAAGGAAAAGGGATCAAGGCCAAGCTTATGCTATCACTACTGCTGAGTTAGAATCTTCGAAAGACATGGTGGCGGGTAATTTAATGGTTTCCTCTAGTTTAGCCAATGCTTTATTTGATTTTGGATCATCACATTGTTTCATATCTTCCCAGTTTTCTATGAAAATTAGATATTTCCAATTTGATTTAACAAGGGAATTTTCAGTTAAAACTCCTAAGGGAAGTATCATTGCTAGAAAATTATGTGGATCCGTCCCCATTAGGGCATATAAATGTTCTTTATCTACTGATCTCATCGTCATACCAAAGATTGGATTTGATATCATCCTCGGTATAGATTTTATTTCGGGCCATGATGCGAAGATTTATTGTAAGAAGAATGAGGTTACAATTTTTGATGATGATGATAAAGAACACCTTATCTTTAGAGTAAAATCATCACCACCTGATTCTTATTTAAATCCACCCCCAGTAGCTCAACTAAATTCAATTATTGGGGAGGAAGAGAATGAAATAAATGTGGGTGAGGAAAAGAATGTTCAAATAGAGGATTTACTTATTGTGAAAGAATATGTAGATGTGTTTCTGGAAGATTTACCTGGACATCCTCCAGAACGAGAAATTGAGTTTTCCATTGATTTAATTCCTAGATAAAGGCCCATATCGAAGACCCCTTATAGAATATCCACTGTGTAATTAGTTGAACTAAAGAAATAACTAGAGGAATTGAGTAATAATGGATTTATTCTCCCTAGTATTTCTCCATGGGGATCCCCTGTCCTTTTTGTTAAGAAGAATGCTGGATCTATGAGGTTATGTATTGACTACAGGGAAATCAATGCTATAACAATAAAGAACAAGTAACCCCTACCCCGCATTTATGATTTATTTAACCAAATGCATGGATCTAAATATTTTTCAAAGATTTACCTTCGATATGGATATCATCAGTTGTGTGTGAAGAAGGAAGACATTCCTAAGACAACATTTCGAACAAGGTACATGCATTACGAGTTTACAGTAATGCCTTTTGGGATGACTAATGCACCCTATGTTTTCATGGATCTAATGAACAGAGTTTTCAAGGAATATATTGATAAATTTGTAGTGGTATTTATTGATGATATCTTGGTATACTCTAAAATCTACAAAGATCATGAAAATCACTTGCACATTATGTTGAAGACTCTGAGAAGACATGAATTATATGGGATGTTTATAAAGTGTGAATTATGGCTTCAGGAGATTTATTTTCTTGGCCATATTATCTCTAAGGATGGAATTTCCGTTGATCCTTATAAGAACAAGGAAATCCAAGAATGTCCAGCACCGATGTGTATAACTAAGGTACACAGTTTTATTGGTTTAGTAAGTTATTATCGGCATTTTGTCCAGAATGTTTCCCGATTGGCTAACTTATTAACGAAGCTCACACGTAAAGAGGTTAAATTTGTTTGAAAAAAAGAGTGTGAATTTTTTTTTGAAGAACTGAAGAGAGTATTAGTCAATGCTTCTATATTGACTCTACCATCGGGGAATGATGGGTTCATTATTTATAGTGATGCATCGAAGAAAGGACTTGGTTGTGTCCTTATGCAGAATGATAGAGTTATTTCATATGCATCAAGATAGCTGAAAATTCATGAGAAAAACTATCCTAATCATGATCTTGAGTTAGATGCTGTAATATTTTCTTTGAAGATATGGATACATTAAATTTATGGTGAAAAATGTGAGATTTATACTGATCAAAAGAGTTTGAAGTATATTTTCTCACAGAAAGATCTCAACATGAGGTAAAGGAGATGGCTTGAACTACTCAAGGATTATGATTGCACGATACAATACCACCCGGGGAAGGCCAATAAGGTGGTAGATGCTTTGAGTAGAAAGGATCATGGAGTTTTGAACAAGATGAGAGTTTAAAAGGATCCTATATACATGGATCTAGTAAATATGGATATGGGAATCACCATGGAAGGTGAAACATCAATGCTTTTTCAAATGGTTGCCAAACCATATTTACTAGAAAAGATAAAGAGTTCTCAGACTGATGATGAAGAGATTAAAAACAAGATTAAAACTGTGAATGATGGGATATTGAATGACTTTGTGTATGAAGATGGAATTTTGAAATTTGGGAAGAGACTTTGTGTTCCCAATATACCTAATCTAAAAAGGGAATTGTTGGATGATGCTCATAGTTCCAATTTCTCTATATACCCTGGGAGAACCAAAATGTATAGAGATTTGAAGGAACATTTTTTGTGGGACAACTTGATGAGGGAGATTGCTGATTTTGTGTCACGATGTTTGAATTTTCAACAAGTTAAAGATGGAAGGCAACATCCTGGAGGAGTCATGCAACCTCTTCCCACACCTGAGTGAAAATGGGATAATATAACTATGGAATTTGTCATGGGACTACCAAAGACTCCTAGAAGGAACGATGCAATATGGGTCATTGTTGATCATCTCACCAAGTCAGCACATTTTCTTGCTATAAGGTAAGATTTACCACTTTAACGTCTAGAAAGACTATATATTAATGAAGTTGTGAGACTTCATGGAGTACCCATATCGTTTTTTTCTGATCATGATCCACTTTTTACTTCAAGATTCTGGAAAAGTCTTCAGAAATCCCTATATACTGAACTTTGTTTAAGAACTGCCTACCACCCTCAAATAGATGGACAATCAGAACGGACTATTCAAACCATAGAAGACATGTTGAGATCCTCCTCACTTGACTTTCAGGGTATGTGAGATCAATGTTTACCTATGGTAGAATTTTCCTATAACAATAGCTTCCATTCAAGTATTCAGATGGCACCATATGAAGCGTTTTATGGAAAGAGATGTCGCACACCAACCTGTTGTGATGACATTGGTGAAAGAAAACTTGTAGGCGAAGAACTGGTGGAGGAAATGATGGAAAAGGTAAAGGTAATCCAAAACCACATCAAAACAACTCAAAGTAGGCAGAAGAGCTATGCCGATAACCGAAGGAAGGATTTGGAATTTCAGGTAGGAGATCATGTTTTCTTGAAGCTATCTCTATGTAAAGGAGTTATACATTTCGTTAAGAAGGGTAAATTGAGTCCCAGGTACATCGGACATTTCAAAATTTTAGAATGAATTCGGGCTGTAGATTACCGTTTGGCAATGCCGCCAAGTCTCTCCAAAGTTCACGATGTGTTCCACGTATCACTGTTGAGAAAATACATGCCTGACCCAACACATGTACTCACTTATGAGGAATTAGAACTAGAACCTGATCTTTCTTATTGCAAAGAGCCCGTCAGGATTCTTGATACAAGAGAACACGTGCTGAGAAACCGGACGACTCGTCTGGTAAAAGTTCTATGGAGAAACCATAAGATGGAAGAGGTAACGTGGGAACCCGAGGAACTTACGATGAAGAACCACCCGAGTCTTTTCATGTGGTAGTATTATAGAAATATTTAGGATGAAATTATTTGAAGGAGGGGAGAATGTAACACCCCAAGCTTCCACGATACGCTTCTCTTTGAATAATACAGTAGCATGTGTTGTACGCAACTTCGAGTTCAAACACACACCACAACCAATCAAACTAGCTGTTATGAATAGTAATACCCACATTTTGAAATTTTATAAATTTTATCGTTCAAAATGGACTTCATTTTTGGATTCGTAATATCGAAATTATCTTAGGGTGAATTTTTGGTATTTTTCTCAAAACATTCAATTTTTGATGAATAGTGAGATACACTGAGTTATAGTTTAAAACCAAATTTTTATTTAAATAATTAGTTATTTTATTTAAATTTAATTAAGGTCAAAATAGATACATAATACCTATATAAGTTCAATGTAATTCATTGATGTTAGTTTAGAATAATTTTAGCTATATAAAAATTTTATTGAACTTTTCACCGTCTTTTACCCACCTCCTAGGAGAATTTTCAAATTCACATAAAACTTAATTTTACCACTTCTGTGAGTGAAATTTTGAAAATCCAAGAGACATGGTTAATATCAAGGAGTAAAATGTGGTTCAATAAGATAAAAATAATTTTTGGTGAATAGTTACTTTTCACTTTTATTTACCACGGTTAAAAGTAAATAGGGTAATTAAGGGTAAAAATGATATTAATATTACCCTAAAACATGTCCTAATTCTATTGGAAAAGTTTATCACGACAAAAAAATACCTTTGGAATAAAATATTATCATTAAGGTCCACTTGGATTAGATTAGGACATTTATTATTATTTAATTCAAGGAAGAGTTAAAAGAGTTAAAATCAATGTTTAATAACTAAAACATTTTTAATATAGGGTTATACATAAAATAAATTGATTATAAATATTCATTAGAAAGATAAAAATATTTCGTACATAATTTTATTTTATTTATAATTTTTAGACCTGAAATAATTTAATTTATTTATGACACAATGGTGATGCAGTAATTACATAATTAATGAAATATTAAATTAATTGATATTATAAATATGAAAATAAGTGTATTTTGAGACTTTTTATGAATTAAACTAATTTTATAGGTTAATATAACATATTAGGATTTGTTATATAATGTTTTTTCGAGGTAATAATGCTATTATGAAATTATCAAAAACAAAATACCCAATAGTGTCAAAATTGACAAAAAGAGTTTTTAAAACAAATATTATGTTATTAATTGATATTCTATTACTAAAAATATAATGATCAACCAAAGGACTTATATAATAATAGTTGTATTATTAATGGACCACTTGGAGGTGTCTTGGAGGGATATAGTAAGTTTATTAACTATATAATATAAAAATACAAAGAGACATGGTAAATGTCAAACTATTTAACTAAGAGTTAAATATAAATGATAAGGTAAATATAGTGACCCAAACCTATCTAAAATCTATTGGTTGAAAGTATTTAGACCCATCCCCACCTTAACCTTTTAATAATTCACTTTTAAGCCATTATAAACTGAATATGAATTTATTATAAAATAACATTTCTAACTTTTCCAAAGGTGCCCCTCACCCTCTTATAAAAGGGCACTCTACCTTATCTCTAATTTACACCTTCAAAGCCATTTGGATCGGACAACCCCTGCCCAAATATTCTCTCAACTTCCCGAAATTAAACCTAGAGGCCTTAGTTTGATCAGAAATCCAACTTAAGGATCCCTTTTGATCAAATCAAAAGGAAGAACCCGAAGAAAAGGTAATGTTTTCACCACCCTCTTTCAAGTTCCTTTCTTCTTCAACTTCTTCTTTCTTTGTTATTTCCAATATAAAATAATAAATCCAGTATATTATATATACTATGATGTTATTATAAATATGGTACATCCATATTCATTATTCTATACATCCTTTGAATGACGTGTCACCATATGTGCGTACGTCAGGCTTACCGTCTCCACATCATGGTGTAATTGTTATTCAAAACATTATTATTTTGATGGGTATGATAATGATGAGTAATTTATGTAAATAATAAATAAAACATGATAATTAATCTGTATATATTATATACCATCAATTTATATATTATTTCAATATCAAAAGAATGATATTGTTGCTCGTGCGTACGTACGGACTACCATCTCCACGAACGCGATGAGATTCATTCCCCATCATATCCATGCAAGTATAATTCTCATTTGATGATTAAAAATGATGTTTAAGGACTTGATATAATCTAGTATATGAATAATATACAACCTTTCCATAACAAACATGACTTATGTTACAAAACATATAAAAGAAAACGAGTAAGTTAACACCCGAAACGACGATAATACTAAGATATTATTAACAAAGAAATGTTAAAAGATCATATATGATATCATATTAATGTATATGATTCTTGTATTATTTAATAACAATTATTTCACCATTATATAGGAGGTTAACCTACCCTCAACCAAGGAAAAGTACAAGGTAAGGGTTTATTTCATAATCTCTTCATTATCTGAGGTTGTTTATAAGTAATTGTCTTCTGGGACCTCTTTATCATCCAAATCCATGTTTCTTAAAAATGTATTTCAAATAATTATTAATATTTTATAGACTATGGGTTAATGTCATTTATACCCTTGTTGACTTTTTATAAGATGTTTATAAAGGAATCTTTCTGTCGTTTTCCAAACAAGGTCCTCTTTAACCTTTTCGACAAAATTAAGGTAAGAATGTATTTTGTTAACTTATACAGCGGGTACGGCTATTTTCTGCCAGTATAAAATTGTCGAAGCTTCCCTTAAAAGATTATAAGAACATTTTCAAAGTAAATGTTTTATTTTATAATTATGTGACTTTTAAATGATTTCAAAAAAGAGATATTTCTCTCAAATAGTTTTGATTTCATCTATGTCAACATCCTTTGATGGATTTTAAGCTTATATGAAGTTGATTTATTATGATACAAAACTTCCATATTGTATTGAAGTTTTTGTGATATGTTTGACTGTGGATGTGTTATTTTTATACCATTCATGGTTTATGGAGAAAGTATTGACATTTCGTATGCTAGTTTTAATATGAATGTTTATGTTATGTTTAAAACTGTTCATATGAGGAATGCATTGGACTTAGTAAGTGACGGGTGGAGCCCGCTATAGCTCCTCGATGCATTGGTAGGTCTCATGGGACAAACTATTGTCTTGGCACAAGGCCTTGACAAATCTTATTTGTAGTCTTGGCATAAGGCCTTAATTATGTGGTTATGATAGTATGGCATTATGCATTCCATCATTATGAAAGTGGTTATTGATATTGCATGTGATTATTCGACTAGTAGAATATCTATGTGAAAAAGTAAATGGCATTATTTTATTTTATTTCTTCCATATTATGATGAAGTTCAAATTTAAAAGGCTTTTGTTTTAGTTATACATTGCCTTAAATATTTATTCTTATTTATGAATGTTTCTGCTCTATTGTTATCCTTACCAGGCTTTTGAGCTCATCCCTTTCTATGTTTTATTTTCCCAGGTTGTGAAGAAGTATTTTATGAATGACCTTCAGGGATAATACAAGGGGATATGAGTGTGGAGACAAGTTGTTGTTGTATTTTTCACTTTATGATGTAATGTAAACTTTATGAATGTATCTAGTGATTCCAAGGCTACTAAACTAATCGATCTTTCGAGACTTGATCTTTTGTGATCATGCTAATGTTATATAATAATGCACCGACTCTGGGTAAATGGGGTCTGGTCATTACAGTATATCATAATCTATATGTGAAGTATTCAGCAAAATATCAGTTCATGGTTCTAGTCTATGTTGATGACATTATATTTGGTGGAAGCAGGAAGAAATCAGTGGATGAATTTTCCAATAACATGAAATTAGAGTTTGAAATGTCTATTATTGGGGAGATCACATATTTCTTAGGACTGTAGGTGATTCAAAATAAGGATTATACTTTCATTTATCAGGAAAATTATGCAATAGAGCTGCTAAAAAAGTTTAAAATGCAAGACTCCAAACCAATGTCAACTCCGATTGCAGTTGGAACCGAACTTAGAAAGCATGAGGATGAGACATCTGTAGATCCCACCATGTACAGGAGAATCATTGGGATCCTACTATACCTGACAGCGACATGGCCAAATATTTTCTTTACGACATGTCTAGCGGCACTCTTTCAGAGTAATCTAAAGGAGGAACATATGGCGGAAGTAAAAAAAGAATCATGAGGTACATTCAAGGGAATCATAAATTTGGGTTATACTTTGCTACAGGTAGGGACAATGAATTATCAGTATTTTCTGATGCTGACTGGGCTGGTGATGTAGTGGAAAGAAAGTCCACCAGTGGTGAAGAATTCTATATTGGGAATAAATGTGTTGGATGGTTGAGAAAGAAACAACAAAGTACTTCTCTTAGTACTGCTGAAGCTGAGTATATCTCCGCCACAAAGGCATGAACTCAACTGCTATGGATGAAGCAACAACTGAAAAATATTGGTGACGAGGTGAAGCAACCAATGGTGATTTACTATGATAACAAGAGCGCAATTGATCTTAAAAAGAATTCGGTTCATCATTATCATACAAAACATACTGAAATAAGTTATCACTTTATCAAACAGAATGTTGAGAAAGGCATGATTAGAATTGATCATGTGGGAACTGATGAGCAAGTGGATGATATCCTGACCAAGCCAATATTAATAGCTGTGTTTGAGAAGCCTCGGTTGAACCTCAGTGTTCAGCCACCTCTCAGTGCATAAGGAAGTTACAAATACCCCTCTCCCCAGTTATGTTAACTACCTTTAATCTGTTTATGAATGTGATGCAGGTTTGTGGGGGAGATACTATCCAGGGGGAGTGTGTTTGGAGATGAAAAATGAATAATTACCAGTCATTGGGTTTATTTTCAATGGGTAGAAAGGAATAAATTCAAGTATTTCACATGTAATGCTTCTATGGAATAAATTCAGGCATTTCATGGACATGAAATGCTTCTGTGACACGATGAAAATTTAGTGTCGGTGATAGGATGAGAAGGATGAGAAGGAATAAATTATACATGTAATGCTTCTGTGACACTGTATGAATTACTTGGGAGTTATTGAGAATTCCAAAACACGGGAAACCAATTCAAGCTTCCTCTATTGTTTTCTACACCGAGCATTGCTCATGTAGACTTAGAGTGTTGGATGAGTTGATTCTTGTGTTTTTGGTTTGCATGCGACTGGTACTCTATTGAATTTATTTAGTGATTTCCAACAAACCCAAAGGGGGAGATTGTTGGAACCATGGATATTATATTCATGAATTGGAGTATTGTTTGTGTTTTTTGTCAATACTCAGTTGAAGTTTAGCATGGTGCGCGAAATATCAGATCGAGGTTTTTCACACGAATAGTGTTTCAGAATCTGAACATTAAAAAATGAAAAATGCATGAGTTGCATGAAAAATCTGGAGATGTGCGCGAAAAACGATATCGGTGTGAAATATTACACGCCAAATGAGAAGTTTTTCACGCCACAGGGGGTTTTGCATGCGGGGGTCTCAGATGCCTATAAATAAGAGGTGACCCCCCTCATTATGTACGGTTGAAGACTTAGAGAAGATCCAAGGTCTGGTGCGCGTAAAAGGTTCGCGTAAAGGGGCTTGCACGAAAAATTCCGAGATTCTCAAAAAGGAAGAGTTGCACGTAAAAATTGAGGTGGCGCGTAAAATATTAAGTGGTGAAAAAAATGGTGTTGGTGCGCAAAATATTTTTCCACGTGAAAAAGAAAGATTGCACACAATTGTAAGGTCTTGCGCACAAAAGGTTGGTGTTTCAAGCAATTGTCAGAGAAATGTATTTGCTCGTTCTGGTTATCTGGCTCAGTGGTTCAGTGCATACAAGTGTATCATTTCCAGACTTCGATGCAAGCAGAGTCTTGTGCTGATTAGAGACAAAGACATCAATGCAATTCTATTAAAGATACCTTTACTTCTATAAACTGACTGTGACTACACCAAGGGTAGTGAGCTAGGGGGAGTCAATAGAAGTGACCCGAGGGATGCTGTGAGTTATCCCTGAAACTTTTGTAAAGGCAGTGAGACTGGGATAGAGTGACTTTTCCTGAACCTTTGTAATGTACAGCTAGTGAAGTTTAGTGGAATTTGGTACGACCAATAACCTGTTAGCATATGCTCCTTGGACGTAGCCCTTAGTGGTGAACTAAGTAAAAAAGTGTTGTGTCGTCTCTCTACATGTGAATGTTTGATTTATGTTCATATCCACCAAATAGGTGTAACATGTTCCTACCAATGTAGGAACAAGATCCATCACTTTAAAAGAAAAAGTTGACACCCCGATTCACCCCTCCCTTCTCAGGGTGTCCCGGGGTCCTACATGTCTGTTTCATCCCAGGCCACCAAAAATGGGTCTTTAAGCCATGGTACCTTTTGGAAACTCTTGGGTGTACTGTCAAATGTGTTCTCTGAGACTCATAAAGAAATCCTTCAGACATCTCTACCAAAATAAACAACGTCTCCTGAAACAACATCTGGTTTTGACCATCCTTCAACCACCCCTTTATAGGATTACCATGGATGAGATGATTATACAACACCTCTTCCTTTAAGTATCCCCAATTAGAATCCCCCACCTACTACATCAGGTATGACTAAATCATCATCTAAAATAAATATCCTCTACCACCATAAAACCTTGAATTTAAGTGAATCCAACTCCTACATCACTCTCCAAGCATCCGTAAACACTGAAACAACATCATTCTATAAATTTCATCTCAAACCATCATTTATGGAATTCACATTTCTTGTGGTGTATGAGATCTCAAAATCATATTCCTAGAGAAACTTCTTATACCTTTACTACCATAGATTCAGATCACACTGAGAAAAGACATACCATAAACTCTTCTGATCCGTGAAGACCACAAAACACTCCCCAATGAGGTAATGTCCCCACACCTTTAGCATGAACACAAATAATACTAACTTTAGATGATGGGTGGCATAGTTAGGTTCATGAGGGTGTAACTGACTAGAACCATAAGGGATCACTACATTATATAGCAATGGGATTCACCCTAAGACTAGATAGGATGTGTCATAGAAAACTTCAAAAAACACACTCTCAACTGGAAGTTGAAGCACTAGAGCACTGACCAAATTTCCCTTCAGGTAACCAAATTCTTCCTAACACTGATCAGTATATAAAAAACTTGGTCCATTCTAGTCAATGTTGTCAGCAGGGTTAAAAATCAGGATAAATCTCACAAAAACCTCTGATAATAGCCTGCGAGACCAAGGAATCTATGAACCTATACCACATTCTTGGGTGATTTCCAAGAAAACACTATCTCAATCTTTAAAGATTCCATAAACACACCTTATTGAGACACCACATGCCCTAGGAAATGAATGTCTCATGTAAAAAACTTTCACTTGGATAACTTTCCATAGAGTTGGTGGTGATGAAGAACCTAAAAAATAGCTCTAAGATGTTCAACATGATCCTCCTATGACCTTGAGTATATCAGTATTTCATCGATGATGATAATAAAAAATGGTCTCGGAACTCATAAAACACTAAGTTCATAAGCCCCGTGAGCATGGCTAGTGTATTCGTAACACCAAAAGGAATGACTATAAACTCAAAGTGTCTATACCAACATCTGAAGGCAGTATTTTGGATATCTCCATCCTTCACACTTATCTGGTGATATCCAAACCATAGATAAATATTTGATAACCAACTATCTCCCCTCAACTATTTAATAATATGATTGATCCTTTCAAGAGAATAGAGATTCTTAATCATCACTTGGTTTGACCTCTATTAGTATATGCACAACCATAGACTATCATCTTCTTTCTTAGAAAATAACACTAGGGAACCCTACTGGGACACACTAGGAAGAATAAAACCCCTCTATATCAATTCACTTATCTGAAACCTCAACTCCCACAACTAAAAGGGTGCCATTCGGTAGGGATACATTGAAATCAGAGAAGCACCAAGCTACAAGTCTATCCCAAACTCAACATCGCATCAAGGGGGTAGTGTGACAACCTGCTCAAGGAAAACATCCAGGAACTCCCCAAAGACCCTATTAACATATTGATGGTTCTAGGAATAGTAGAAGTGCATGAGTAGATGTGCCCAGTTGGCATTTTTTTCATTTACAATGATCAATCCAGGATCAATATGGCGATAAACGCCAGTCTCCACAGATTGATTCACATAAATTAACAAAGAAGAAGAAAAGTCCCGGAACCACAAAAGTGGATCATCACAGGTTGATTATAATTAATTCAATTAATTTCCAAGAAGTAAATTTTGGGTGTTCTTTCTTTGTTGATATTCTTTATCACGTTCCGACGTGATTCTTCGTTACGTTGTAGAAGTCAAGTGTAGACTTCCTCTAGTGGTGATCCACACGGGCACCTCGTATCTCTGGACGTCACCAAAGGAGTCTTCAGGTGCTAGTGTGGAGAAACATTTTATTGTGTTGTCTGCCTTAGATCGTCTTGATCCGATGGAAGAGGATCTCACTCAGTATTGAGATAATTCTTAGAGGAATAGGTTATTTCAGCCTAGAAATAATTCTCCAGAATTTTTGTGCACAACGATTCTCTTGTTGGGAAATGAGTTGGGGTTGTGAGGATATTTATAATCAGGTTTGAAGTTGAAAAGTTATGACAATAAATAAATGCGTTACACATTTTATTTATTCCATTGACTCTTATTGAAAACCCCATGTCGAATAATTAATTACTTGACATGCACCCATGCTGATTATAATAAATACCATTTAATAAAACAATATTATATCCTCAAAATGTCATCTGGAAAAACTACAAGGCGTGTAATAATAAATACACGGCGTGTACTTGTTTTTCATTGAAAACTACATGGCATGTACATTCAATGTTCACGGTGTGTATATATGGTTTTCATTTATTCATTTCCTTTCCAAAATGAAAACTACATGGTGTGTACATTTATTAATACATGGCGTGAACTTGTTTTCAAAATAAAAACTACACGACGTGTAATAATTTATACATGACATGTACTTTTTTTCATTCTATTCTTCGTCCAAAATTAAAACGATTTAGGCTTCCTTGAATAATTATTAAACCACATACAGGAATAATCTTTATTCTACAAGAGATACTTGAATACACTTAGTGTGTGACCCTCTAGGCCTCTTTCTCGTTGGCATTAGGCGGGCTTGCCTAAAGTCCAAGATTACTATCTAGCAATGGGTCATGGCACCCCTGAGAAATAATTTGATGCCGTATTGACGTATCACCTCATACGAATGATTACTATGAAATTTAATCCCTTTGTCTCAATATCTCATCAAGCAGGTTTTATGACAGTGTCATAAACCTATATGGTTGATCTATCATTCCTTGATTTCCAGAAATAAAATCGTCGTGTCACCATGGCCATGGAATTTTTTCAACAGTTCTATTTCAATCAAAGGCCCTGAGATATCTACTTATATAAATATGGAAGGGAAAAATCCTTCCTCGACTTATCCATTAACAAAATGTCATTCCTAACGAACCCAACATACCCTACTTCCCACCAACTATCTTCATGATAGTTTTCGTTAGCAAATATAAGTGCGTGAGTCATGACATGAGTTAATGATAATATTCCAGTCTGTGGACCATTACACACGCTCGCAAATAGCAATATCCGATGACGCCAAAACATGAGAAATTACTACTGGAAGGTCTGTTCCCATAATCTCCCATCTTGGAGATTACCAAGTGCAAACTCCATGAGAGAGAGTCTCATCTTCTTACGAGTACTCACACATGACGGTCTGTACACTATGTGTCCTATCATAGTATGTCATCCAACTGTAGAAATTTATTTAAGAATATTTGTTATAGAATTTCAAGGTTCTAATCATAGCGTGAATTTATCATGACCTAATTAATGCAACAAATATTCTAGGACATTATTATATAATAGTCATGTAGAACAATGAACCATATATAATAAGTGAACATTCATGTAATCAAAGTACGAAATAGTTGGTTCTGAGGACACTAACCATAAAAAACTCCCACTTGGACTAGACCCAACTGCCTACGACTTTTATTCCGCTAGACCTCACATGACGATCATGTTTCTACTGAGTCAAGGATTTAGTCAAGGGGTCTGCCACATTGTCTTTCATGGAAATACTGCTCACTGCAACTTCACCTCTCTGAGAAAAATCCCTCAAGAGATGGTACTTTCGAAGTATGTGCTTTTTCTGCTGATGTGACCTTGGATCTTTTTCAAGTGCCACCGCTGTAGTATTATCACAATAGAGTGTGATAGGATCTTTACTTCTAGGTACTGCATCTAGCTATTGGATTAAGCTTCACATGAATACTTCTTCTTTAGCTACCTTAGAAGATTCGATATACTCGATCTCTGCTGTAGAATCTGCCACAACACTTTGATTTGAGCTCTTCTAGCTCACTACACCTCCATTCAAATTGAATATGTATCCAGTATGTGACTTCATGTCATCTTGATCAGTCTGGAAACTAGCATATATATGTCCTATGATGACTAGTTCCTCATCTCCTCCATAAACCAAGATCATATCCTTAGTATGCCTTAGATACTTAAGGATAGTCTTGACAGCCATCCAATGGCGGTCTCCTGGATCAGCTTGATATGTGCCTACCGCACTTAATGTGTAAGCAACATCTAGCCTTGTACATAGCATATCATACATGACTTTCCCAATCATGGATGCATAAGGGATCCTTGCCATTTTCTTTCTTTCCTGTGTCCGAGGACACATTTTCTTGGAATGATGAATGCCTTGTGACACTGGTAACAATATCCTCTTGGACTGTTTCATACTGAATCTCTTTAGTATCTTGTCAATGTATGTACTTTGACTTAGGCCTAGAATTCTCTTGGATATATCCATCCAATGGCCTGAAGGACTTCAATTTTTTATTTTAAAGAAAACTAGCCCTTTTTAAGGGAAGAAGGGGGGGGGGACCCGAACATACATCATCACCATAAAACATTCACAGCCCGAAGGTCATGTGAGAAAAACCAAACTAACTACATGAAGCAACCCCTCCCTAGAAAATGATCATGAGAAACTCTCCACCGATGCAAGGCTGAACAGCAAGAAAGTGTCCTGTGTCAAAGCACAGGCCCAGTCCAATGGATTTAACCATACCCTCTCAAACATCCAAATCCACAAAGCACTACAACGATGAAAAAAAGCTCTAGAACATCCTCTGGGGCCTACTCCAGGTGGTCGAGTCCGGGTGCAACACCAAACCAATAGGTCTCACAAACCCTTACACCATTCTGAGAGGACAAAACCATTGAACCCTGAACATCGACCATCTTGGGCCAACCCCGTTGTCCTACTCAAAACAATCCCACCAACATAGCCATAGAATAACAGAAGATAGTTCAAACACCATGAGATCTTTCCATAGTCACCTAGGACTAGATGACCCAACCCCGAGTAATGGGAACACCACCGATAAGAGAATCAGGGTCTTTGTGAAACAAAAACGCCACTCTGGGCATGGATCTGATTCGATCAGAACCAAAATGAACCCTTTCTAGATTCCTGAAAAAGATTCATGGTGACAAGGAGTGCAGAGAAGTGCTAGTGATATTGAACCAGGACCTCCACAAACTAGATCCATCCAGAGAACCAGAATCATCCAGAAAACAAGATCACCGAATCACCAAATAAATAATATGTCAAAAATCATAGGATATGAGATGGAAAACCTCCCCCCCCCCTTTGAGCATGATAGATCTGGCTGATACGCACACCTGGAAAGACCACCAAATCACCACCCAGAACGCCAAATGCCGTAACGGGAGATTCCGACCTGACCTTGAAAACACTATCGAGAATCGATGCACCTAACCCCGAAGCCCTGCTGAGAATCAGGAATTTCAACCATGTCACACCGTCAGACCCGCGTCGAGCCGTCCTCCGAAGAACCACCGAGAGCCGCCACCTCTATAGACGAAACGAAGCCTCGCCGAAAGAGGACACTGACCTCAGCACGTCGTCGTGCCCACACTAAGCTGTCAGCATAAGCACCACCGAGAGAAGAATTTATCCAACCATGCCTTAACTGACTGTGAGACAGGTACTTCATTTCCAATTAGTAATATGTCATCAACATATACTATTCGAAAAACAACTGCACTTCCACTAAACCTTTAGTAGACACAAGGCCCACATTTGTTCTTAACAAATCCAAATTCCGTTACGACTTCATCAAAATGAATGTTCCATGACCTTGATGATTGATTTAATCCATAAATGGATTTATGAAACTTGAATACCTTGCTGGAATCCTTTGGAGTCACAAACCCTTCAGGTTGTGTCATGTAGACATCTTCCTGGAGGTTCCCGTTAAGGAATGCTATTTTGACGTCCATTTTCCAAATTTCAAAGTCATGGTAAGAGGCAATGGAAAATAGGATTCTGATGGATTTCATCATCGCAACCGATGAAAATGTTTCATCATAGTCAATTCCTTAACGCTGTCTAAAACCTTTTGCAACTAGTCATTCCTTATAGGTGCTTACTTGCCCCTCCATGTCCAGTTTTTTCTTGAATACCCATTTATTACCAACATGCTTTACATCAACTGGAGGATCTACCAAAATACAGACTTGGTTTTGGTATATAGAATCCATTTTAGAATTCATGGCTTCTTTCAACTTGGCAGCATTTGTGCCTTCAACTACTTCCTTTTAGGTAAGAGGATCATCTTTGTCAACCAATAATGAGTCACCATCCTTGGTGACAAGAAAACCATATCGTTCTGGTTCTCTCACATCTCTCGTGCTTCTACGCATTTCTAGTGTCTCTGGAACCGATTGTTCTTCCATGAGGCTTTGTGGAATCTATTCTTATACCAACTCTTATGTATCTTGTTCCTTGACTTCATCGAAGTCTATCTCTCTCCCACTATCTCTTTTGGAGATGTGCTCCCTCTCAAGGAATATGGTGTGTCTTACCACTGTTACCTTTTTATCTAAGGGGTTGTATAGGTAATATCCCCTTATTTTCTTGGGATATCCTATAAAGATACACTTTGTGCCTCAGGGTGTAAGATTGTTACCTGAAGAGGCCTTAAAAAATGCTTCGCTAACCCACACATGTAAATTCGATAACATGGCTTTGTGTCCACTCCATAATTCATGTGGAATACCATTTATCAATTTAGTTGGTACATGGTTTAGTATGTGTGCTGCTATTTGTGATGCATATCCCCAAAAAGATAATAGAAGACTCGCATGACTCATCATTGATCTCACCATGTCCAACAGGGTGCGGTTCCTCCTTTCACTTACACCATTCCACTGATGTGTGTAAGGAGGAGTGAGTTGAGATAGAATCCCAAACTGCCGTAAGAAATCAATGAAGTCCTGATTAAGATATTCTCCTCCTCTGTCTGAGCAGATTTTCTTAATCTTCTTACCAAGATGGTTCTCAACTCCATTCTTGTATTCTTTGAACCGATCAATAGAATCTGACTTATTCCTCATTAAGTAAATATATCCATTTCTACTAAAATCATCAGTAAAAGTTATGAAGTATAAAAACCTACCCCTTGATTCCACTGGAAATGGTCCACACACATCTGTGTGAACTAATTGTAGAATCTCTTTAGCCCTTTCACCTTTACCACTAAATGGGGCTTTGGTCATTTTGCCTTGTAGACATGCATGACATACACCAAGTGGTTTTAGTTCGAAAGAATCTAAATACCCATCTTAATGTAATTTTGTCAAACGTTTCTCATTGACATGATGTATCCAGTGATGCCAAAGTTGGGTTTGGTATGAGTCATGTGAATTAACTTTGTCATCAATTTCCATTACTTGGTTTGTGTATTCTAACACATAAAGGTCGTTATATAAATGTGCCCTACCAAAACAAATGCTACCTTTATAAAAGTAGCAACATTCATTTCCAAACGTGAAGATGAATCCATCAATATCTAATCTGGATATTCAAATAATGTTTTTCGTTATAGAGGGTACATAATAACATACTTTTAAAACCAAGACCATCCTAGTAGGCAATGTTAGGTGGTAGTCTCCGACAGCTACATCAGTGAGTCTGGCTCCATTGGATGCTCATAGATCTACCTCACCTCGGTCAATCTTTCTGAATCTACGTGGTTCATGTATTTGGATATAGATGTGAGAACCAAAAGCAGCATATAATACCTAATTGGTAGAAACATATAGATTTCATTTGATAAAAAACGCTCATGAATCTTCCCCTTGCTTCCTTGGCTGGGTGTAGTTTTTCTTCCAGTGGCCCTTCTTGACACTTGCGAAACAGACAACATCCTATTCCCTTGCCTCCCTTTTGATCTTACTTTTCATGTAAGGCCTTGAAGAAGCTTTGGTCTTAAAGATCTTCACCTCCCCTTTTCTTTTACTCACCATAAGGATAGAAGGTTTTTCACACTTCATATCATTGTCCACTTGGCGAATAAGGATAAGAAGAACTGATAGAGACTTCTCAATGTTGTTCATGTTTAAGTTCACAAAAATGGTTGAGAAGCTCTAGGGGAGTGATGCAAGAATGAGATCAGAACCCAGTTCTTTGGGGAGTTTTAACCCTAGAATATCCAAGCGCTCAATGTGGCCAATGACCTTGACTACATGAGGCCCGGATGGGGAACCCTCTCCAAGCTTGATCTGAAATAGAGCCTTGGAGATCTCAAAACTTTCATGTCTTTCTCTCTCCTGGTATAGACCACAGAGGTGCTCGAGCATGCTATAGACATCCATGTCTTCATGAGACTTCATGATATCACTAGACATTGATGATAGCATCAAACATTGAACGTCGAGTGCATCGCTCAAATGTTGATCATAGACCAAGAAATCTTCATCACTCACCCCTTGGGCAGGAGAATCATGAAGTGAGGAATCCAACATGTTATACTTTCATTCATGGCATAGGATAACCCAAAGGCGCCTAACCCATTCCTAAAAGTTACTGCCGGTGAGGATATTGTCTTTATCCAGAATTGGTCACAGATAAAAGGTGGTTGATGAGTTTTTCATATCGATTCTTCAAATTAGAAGAGTATATTTATCAGTACTTTCTTGATTACACTTTATGAAGAATAATAAATGAATTTATTAATTCTCCCACTATTTTATCACATCCTAATGGCCCTCACCATTGAACTCAGAATGTCTAGTTTCTTTGACATTCTAGTGGAAAGGATCCATATTCCCCTTTGCATAACCCCAACAAGGGTTGGTCAAGCTATTTGACGGTATTTAGGTAGGCAGGTCTTTTTCAACTGCGAGCTTATAGTTCCTTGATCTGTTGAGTGGACTCCCCAATCCTGAAATCCTGACTTGTATTTCCTCAACTCTTGCCTCCAATATTACATCAAGTCTAGAAAGGGATACTCCTCTTTATGTAATATGGTTAAGTCAACATGAATCCTTTTTTAAGGGCTTCCTTTATAAATGTAAGTGTCCCAAAAAGGGTTGGTCAAACACATAGTTTTATTGAGTCATTCCCTTAATCAAGTAAAAGAAGGATTGGTATGGATTAATACAGTATTGAGGGATTTTAATCCTTTATGCATAGTTTCACATTATCTCATGCTTGTTAATATTAAGTGATGCTTTCTTAAGTAATTAACCATGTTCCGATAATGTTTACGCATAGTTTTATTTTTATTTTATTCTATTGTTGCATGCTTGTTCATTTTATTAACTATGTGATCATGAAAACACATACATAATAAATAAACCATGAAATCAGACAGAAATAAGATGGCATGATCATGAGCGTTTTCTATTTAGCTTATCCAGTAGTTTGATAAACTAACCCTGACCTAGGGAAAAACACCTTGAACCGATGGTTCATGTTTGGAAGATCCCACATGTCCACCTTTGTATCTTCTTATGTTGGTTTTGCCTTAGCTTCAGGTTTTGAACCGTCTCCTCTGGTCTGGGAGATCCTCCATTACATGGGGTTTACATTAAAGAAACCATGGGCATACATGCCCTACATTTTATTGGAAGAAGGCTCGCCGGACAATGAATTTAAATTAAAAAAATTTAAATGAAACAAAACACACATAAAAAGGGTCTTTGGTCTAGCTTATGATCATCCATAGCATGAAACAACATTTACGCATATTTAGAATTCAAATTCTTTTAATCGTTCTGTTATTTAAGATAAGTCGTGATTGAATTTAATTAATTATGATCTTATAATTAATAAATTCTTTATCTTAAATTCCTTTCTGAATTTCCTTGAGATTCTTCTCATCCATATCCCTTGTACAGGTCATTGTACGTTTGGAGTAAACCTGGTGAAATTCCATTCCTAGAAAGTACAGGGCGTGTAGTTTATATTTACATGACATGTATTTCTTTTCACCCTTTATCCAATGTACACATTGAGGGCTTTGGTGTGTTTTTTCTACTTTGGAAATTTTGGAGTACACGACGTGTAAATTAATCAAACACGGCGTGTACTTCCTTGTTACGTGGTTACCGACCTGGAAATTCCGTGTACGTGGAACACGAATTCTCTTTGTACACGGTTTCACTTGGTCCAGATCAGACTACATGACGTGTTGATTCAACATACATGCTGTGTATTCCGGTCCCACACGCCGTTCATTTCTGGTCAACACGGTGTAATAAAACTCAGGTATACTCAATTCACACAGTGTGGTTTGGCGGAGGAGTACCAGTTCATTGAACCTAACTACATGGCGTGTAGTTTTAATTACACGCAGTGTATTCCCATGTTGTACATACAGAAAGAGAGGCTCCTCCGGATGAGTTCCTTGTTTTTTATTTTAATCAAAATTAAAATTAAAATTTCGTTTCTATGATGTGAATTGAGAAACGAAGGCGGAAGAACAGATCTCATTCATTCAGTTTAATAGAATAATTTATCATGAATTGAATCAAATATAAATGTGTAAATTATCAATGAAAATTAAAAAACTATAATCAACACTGTAACTTCGCTCTGATACCAATTTAAGGTTTCGGGCGCAGCGAGAGCATGTGGGTGGATGTGCCCACATGACATTTTTTCATTATCAATGATCAATCTGGGATCAATATGATGATAAATGCCAGTCTGGGCAGATTGATTCACAGAAATAGAAAAAGAAGAAGAAAAGTCTCAAAACCAAAAAACTGGATCGTCATAGGTTGATTATAATTAATTTAATTAATTAACAAGAAGTACCTTTGGGTGTTCTTTCTTCATTGATATTCTTGATCACGCACCGCTGTGCTTCGTCGTTGCGTCATAGAATTCAAGTGTAGACTTCCTCTAGCGGTGATCCACACGAGCACCTCGTATCTCTGGAGGTCCCCAAAGGAGTCTCCGGGTGCTAGCTTGAAGAAACCTTTGCTTGTGTTTTCCACCTTAGATCGTCTTGATCCGATGGAAGAGGATATCTCTCAGTCTTTAGAGCATTCTTGGAGGAAGAGGTTCTTTCATCCTTGAATGAATTATCCAGAATTGTTGTGAACAGTGATTCTATTGTTGGGAAAAGAGTTGTGGCTGTGAGGATATTTATAATCGGGTTTCAGGTTGCAGAGTTATGAAAATAAATAAATGCATTACACGTTTTATTTATTTCATTGACTCTTATTGAAAACCCCATGTCAAATAATTAATTACTTGACATGCTCCCACGGTAATTATAATAAATATCATTTAATAAAACAATATTATATCCTCAAAATCCCGACTGGAAAAACTACATGGCATGTAATAATAAATACACATCATGTACTTCTTTTTCATTGAAAAATACACGGCGTGTACATTAAATGTACGCAGAGTGTATATCATGTTTTCATTTATTCATTTCCTTTCCAAAATGAAAACTACACAATGTGTACATTTAATAATACATGACATGTACTTGTTTTCAAAATAAAAACTACATGAAGTGTAATAATTAATACACGATGTGTACTTGTTTTCATTTTATTCTTCCTCCAAAATTAATACGATTTGTTCTTCCTTGAATAATTATTAATCCATATACGGGAATAATCTTTATTCAACTGGAGATACTTGAATACACTTAGTGTGCGACCCTCTAGGCCTCTTTCTCATTGGCATTAGGCGGACTTTCCTAAAGTCCAAGATTAATGTCTAGTAACGGGTCAAGGCACCCAAGAGAAAGAAGTTGATGCCACTTTGACGTATCAGCTCATACGAACGCTTACTTTGTAATTTAATCCCTTTGTCTCAATATATCATCAATTAGGTTTCATGGAAGTGTCTTAAACCTATATGCTTGATATGTCATTCTTTGACTTCCAGAAATAAACTTGTCGTATCACCATGGCCATGAAATTTGTTCAATAGTTCTATTTCAATAAAAGGGCCCAAGATATCTACTTCCATAAATATGGAAGGGGAAAATAATTCCTCGACTTATCCATTAACAACATGTCATTCGTGACACACCCAACATACCCTACTTCCCACCAACTGTTTTTGTGATAGTTTTCATCAGCAAATCTAAGTGCGTGAGTCATGACATCAGTTAATGATAATCTTTCAGTCTAAGGACCATTACCCACGCTCGCAGATAACAATATCCGATAACACCAAAACATGATGAATTACTACTGGTGGGTCTGTTCTCATAATCTCCTATCTTGGAGATTACCAAGTGTGAACTCCATGAGAGAGAGTCTCGTTTTCTTATGAGTACTCGCACATGACGGTCTGTATAATATGTGTCCTATCATAGTATGTCATCCAACCACTGAACTTTATTTAAGAATATTTGTTATAGCATTTCAATGTTCTCATCATATAAGGGATCTTCCATGACCTTATTAATGCAACAAATATTCCAGGACATTATTATATTATAGTCATGCAGAACAATGAACCATATATAATAAGTGAACATTAATGTAATCAAATTACAAAATAGTTGGTTCTCAGGACACTAACCCTAAAACATATACCATCTCATCATCTCATAAATCCAATAACAACTCATACAATAAGAAAAGAAGGGGCTCCACATGCCTACTACCCACCTGGAAACCACTCTTCACTACGAAAACCACATGTTGGCCATCCAAATTCGAAAGAACGACTCTCCTCCAGAATCAGCCGATAACAACCCAAAAAAATAAAATCTTTGGATGCCATGGATGAAATATCATGGCTTCATCTTAGGTAATATATGGTCCACAACCGACTGATGTTATCCCATCATCAGTGCACATCCCTGAAACACATCAAATAAGATGGTCTGGCCTTAGACTTGCATAGTCAACACTAGGGGAATGGAGAGCCTATATATATCTTGTCCAAGATCATTGACTAGAGAGGGTGAAATAAAGGATTTTGATGCTCCTGAATCAAATAAGGTAGATTAAAGGGCACTAAACAAAATGATTATACTTCTGATGATCTCTGGCCCCTACGGAACTATTGCCTCCACTGCATGAAAATGACCATGCCCATCTCTTCTACCTCTCCACTGATGACCACCTCGACGAAAACACTTGGGTCATGTTACATTAACATGAGAAACATTATGAGGCTGGCCTCTACCTTCCACATCTACACTAGATATAGTATAAGCCTACATCCCCTATAGGTGGAACAACCTCACTGGTAACTGCTGGTGAGGCAGATGATGAAGCTGACTACCTCTACCAAGATGGTCTCAAGAATCCACAAGGCACTAATCATAATGATATATGTTAATCCCAAAGAAGAAACACACTCGTCCAATGTCCATAGGATGATTATGAAATCCACTGAACCTTGGTGGAGGGAAGGGAAGCTGCTGAGGTCAACTCCACGCTGGTCAAAACATTGAAGGCCATGGTGATTGAGACTTACCACTAAGAACTCTACCCCATGATAAAATCTGATAGTTTCTCTATCATAATAAGCATCCTCATGAGTAAATCCTATATATCACCTCTACCTTATTTTGAGCCTCTAGATACTTTTGAAACATAAAAGGAGTAACTGCAAACTGGATCGAAGGATGGAGTGCCTCCTCAAGATTCGTTGTTTGGGACTCCTCATCTGGGAAAAGGTCATGGAAAAGCATATAAGGTCCTTGAAATTGATCAAAATATCCTGCATAAACATTATTCACTATTAAAGTGATAGTAACTCCTACCTCTTTACACCCTTATTGGTTGATGGAAGTAACTCCGCACAGAACTCCTTATGGAATTCGACCTAAGAAAAATAAGCATCCTTCCACTCGCCAAGTTTCAATGTCCACCACTGATGCATAGATCCTCACATCTGTCTGACTGGCAAGGGGACAGAATACTCTGTTGGGGCTTGGATCAAACTGAATGTGATCTTTGTCTCGTCGATCCATCCCACTATCACCAAATTAGAAATAATCCCCTCTTAATTTTCCAAATCTTTCTGCTGAAATTATTTAAATGTCCTCTACCCCTGGTCATCATCTTCAATAGGATCAACTTTATGGTGATCAAAAGGGATAGCATGCTGAACCTGCACTGCATGATCCATATGTAGATGATGACCAGAAGCCATCGCTAAATGAGAAACAATGATTTCATAGGCTTGGATGTATAGATTTATATTATAAAATATTTGAATTAAAATTAACACATTTCATTCATTTTATCCATTTTAACTCTCCCCAAACAACCCAATTCCTAAAATAAAAAAAGTTATAACGATGCATGTACTTATCCTAGGTCTCTACCCTACAAGCAGTTACATCTCACTTGGTCATTAAATAATCTCGGAGTTCATGCACTGAATCATGGGGGCCCTAAAATCACATGTCCTAGCTGGTATCCTTGGACTATTTCATGCACCAAGGTTAACTAGAACTATTTCCATACCAAACCATGCATTCTTCAATATGTTTGTATCCGAACATCACCCTATCTATCAACCATCCGCTCTGATAACACTATTTTACAACCCCCTTCCAGCAAAGATACCACAACGAAGGAAGAGAGATAATGACCCCCCGAGACCCTCCTCTAGTAGGCTCTGTGTTAGAGACTGGCACTGAGGGTATAGAAATCTCACAATATGGGGGGTATTAACCTCTATAAGAAAATAATACTAGGAGATAGGATGAATCAAGCATAATAAAATCCATGACATATATAAGAAAACAAAAATTCACCCCACAATTCATGTGTAAATAATACTGATATAGATAAAAAGTCTCCCAAGTAAATACCCAAAAGCAAAATCCAGAGCAGTGACACAATAATTGTCTAAGGGTATGGCTAGTAATGTCCAGAATGGTCTATAAAGTCTTCCTGGAATCCTAAAAATAGTTTTATATATGTAGGGTGAGAATACAAGTATAATTAGTAGAAAAAAAGTCTCTCATGCACATTTGAAAATAGAAAACTAATGCACTCGTGTGAAAGTAGCAGAACCAAACAGAACATAAACAGGTATACTAACCAAAACCCCTACCTCACCAAGGCTCAGTCCCTAAATAAAGCAATGAAATTATAATAAAATAATATGAATAAGATAAATTATTGGGTACCCTACAACACTTTATAATGAATTTTCCACTCTCACACCCCAACATCATACGTCCTGGTACTCCCACCCCTTCTGAATAACATCAAAACACATCACATCCCACCCACACACATCTGGTCCCTCACATCACATATCGCCTCAAGACTCCTGGGTTATCACATATCATCACAAAACAACTCGATAGTGGTACTTTTGACTTCTGGCCATCACATATCATGCATGTCCTTCTAATCTCTTTGAAGAGGGAGCAAGGAACAAAGAGTATCCAATCATCCATCCTCCCACCAAGATGTTGGGAAGCACCCGCCACATGATGATGTGGGTGTCAAAACATATTTCTTGATAAGTATGGGGTGTATATAGAAATCAAAATAACATAAAGGGTATATAAATATAGATAAAAAACAATCAATCCCCATCCTAATGGTTCAAAACAAAGGTATAAAAAATTTCATAGAAATAATCCACTTTTGATATAGAAACAAAATACACAACCCCCCATAACTAAAAAAATCCATAGTTCATGTTTCAATTTTTTAATCATCATTAATTTATTTTTCTAGATTATCCATTACCAATCCATTCCATTAAAACATTAACTTTTCCTTAGCACATAACAAACAACATAATATATATTTGTTAAACAAGCCCAATATTATTTATTTCACCATCCATCACTAACCAAGAAACTAACATAGCATAACATACAATATGAAGAACAGAACAACCTCAACAAAACATCCAGTTCGACCTTCCATCACAGCCCCACTACACAACCACACCATAAAAACCATCATAGCCCCACTACACAACCACACCATAACAACCATTACAGTCCCACTACACAACCATATCTCATCCACTGCCCACACCCATATCCCATCACATGTTACAAAACAAAAATTTTTCATATTTATCATAGTTTATATCATTCAATTTACCTTATTTAATTAAGGATGTTATTATGGAATCCATTAAATCATTGAGAAACCATTCCATTAACAGAATATATGTGGTTATCTAGTTATTTATGATGATAAAAACTGTTAAAAAATAGAGTTTTAAAAGGAAAATCACTGTAACATAATCAAACCACCAAAAAAAATTATTTTCATCAAGTAATTACTCCCATAAAAACATAATATCAAAGAAAATCACAACAAAACAATAAAAAGCTCTAAGATTATTCTTCACATTCCCCCGCCTCTTTAAATTAAATTTTAAAAAATTAATTATCCTTATTAATCTTTATGAAAACATGTTCACAAGAGATGAAAATAATTAACCCATCCCACCTAATATACATAAGGAGAAAAGAAGTAAAAACCTTCTTATAAGAAAGATGATTTTCCCAAATTCACCACACCGAAATAGGGGGTGCCCGTATAGGAGGGATCTTATTTGGTATAAAATCAAACTAACTATAGAAACTAGTTATATGACTCTCATGGAAGAAGTATTTGGGGCCTCTTCTATTAATAGAAAGATATCTTGAATGAAGGAATGAATGGTCTCCTCTTTAGAATGAATAGATCTGATACTATGGGGAATTGGATACAGTTTTAACTGACCATTAAAGGTGGATCCCATAAATTTGTGTGGTTTATATATTTAAAATGGTCTTAGGAATATTTAGAAATTTAGGATACTATTAATCACCATTGAAATGGATTTAAAACCTTTATTTAAGTCATTTGAACCCATTCTTTCATAAAAAACTTCAAAATGGAAATTTTGTAATCTGTTTGGAAAAACTGGAAGCACTGTTCATGAATCCCTACTAGAAATAACTCACCACCAAAATAATTCACTAATAGAAATAACTCACCACCATAATGAATCAACGCCAAAATGTCTTACTACCAGAAATGAATCACTGGTAGAATGACTCACCGCCAGAATCACTCACCACCAGAACAAATCACTGGAAAAAATGACTCATCACTAGAATTACTCACTGCTAGAATGAATCACCACCATAAATGACTCACTTCCATAATGAGTCACCACCAGAATGAAACACCTTCAGAAATGAATCACCACTAGAATGGATCAATGCAAGAATAAAAAATCACCAGAAATGACACACCATTAGATCGACTCACCAACAGAATGACTCATAGCTAAAAATGACTCCCCCCAGAAATGACTCACTACTAGAATGAATTAATGACATAATGGTTCACCACCAGAAATTAAACACCACTAGAAATAACTCATATCCATAATGAATCAGTTCTTGAATGACTCATAACTAGAATGAATCACCACCCGAAATGACTTACTGTCAGAATGACTCACTCCTAGAATTACTCACTGCCAGAATGACCCATTGAAAGAAATCTAAAATTTTGGAAAACTATTGGAATATATCACCATTGGAATGCTTCACATGTCCCAAAAACACCTTAGACTAACCCCAAACACCTCAATTTTCATATTTTTGGTAAATTAATGGGCTAGAACGTTCTGGTCATTGCATATTTTAATTAGTTATGAAGGTTTTGGGGGTTTGGAGTGTACCTATAATGGTTTTGAGAATGTTTGGTAGGACTATAACTTAAAAACTATAGGTTGTAGACTTTCTTGGTGTTATAGTTTGTGTCACGTCATGAAATGTTCAAGTAGAGGGTCTGAACCCCCTTCCTCGAAGGGTTCTGGATGTGAACCTTATGGTCACAATATGAAACTAGAATATCTGTTTTTTGTTTTTAAATTTGTTATTTTATTTTTGGAGTGTTTTAAAATAAGGGGAAGGATCCACTTTATGGATAATGTGTGACATTCCTCCCCTTCCCATTGGTTCTCTCCTATTTGGTGGTTTCTCCCTTATTTCTCCACTGAATCATGTTCTATTAGACTAAATTTTAAGATTGAGGTAAGGCTACTAGTTTTTCTCAAATATTTCTTTGGGTTTTTCAACTCTAATAAATCTCTCTCAATTTGTGTTTAATATTACCTATTTCTAGGGTATTGATCTATTTTTTCAAATTCTATTGATTTAGCTCAAATTCAAGGATGGTATTGGATTAATGGATGTGTATGAGTAAATGGTAGGTGGTTTTTAATATTTTCATTAAATGTATCATCAATTTATTTATATTTATGACGTGTATTTGAATTGATAGATAATTCACTTTAACTAAATAAATAAATAAATTTTTTGTTTCCCTAAATCATGAAATTTGACCTCTCTATAGACCATGAATAGTTTATTCATGAGTACAGAAAAATTTATCCCCAAATCACATGTGTGTGACCTTGGAAAAAAATTTAGAACATTAAAGAGATGACACTAGGTGTGACTTGGGATAGAATACGAACTTTAGTGTGGGACCAGGGACAAACATCCAATGGCCATGACAATTTTTTGTGACCCGATGTAATTTGTTTAGAATATCAAATTAAATTTATTTAATTTTTATTTTAACTTCAGAAACGTTATTAGGAAGCCTAGATCACGTTCAAAGATCCAAGGTACTAGTTTATTGTTTGAGACTGTGTAAATAAATTTAAATAATTATTTATTTTTTTCCATTATACTTGGATTTTTATTACAGTTTGGAATACTATGGGGAAATACACCTATGGTTTGAGTTAGGATTTACGGTTGGAAACAATATGTGGATATACCCCTTGGGTTTGGATTTTGATTTATGATTTGTAATGTTATGGAGAAATCCCAATACAGTTTGAGTTGTGATTTATGGCTATGAACATCAAGGGGAAATCCCCCTGGTGATCATATTATGATTTAAAATTTAAAACATCATTGGGTAATCCCCCTTGAGTTTATATTCTTATTATGATTAGGGAATTCTATTATTTATAACTTCGTAGGGAAATCCCCCTCAGGTTTGAGATATAGTTTTCAGTTGTGAACATCATGGGGAAATAAAAATGGGATCAAATTATGACTTATAATTTGGAATGTATTTGGGAAATCACCTTAGGTTTGAGTTACAACACATAGTTTAGAGTGCCATGTGGAAATCTCCCAGAGACTCATTATGAAAAATAGGTTAGAGTTCCGTAGGGAACTCCTATGTGAACTTTTTATAATCATATATTTATAGTGCCTTGGGGTGAACCCATTTTAATTTATATGAATCATGGTTTTGAGTTCCTTAGATATGCTCCATAGGTAGGTTTTGTTCTTTTAGTTTCTATAGAAAAATACATTTGACTTAGGTAAAAGTAGGTATTTCTAATCTCGAGTGTCATCATGGAACTTGAGGATAAAAATTGGTGTATTTACTTATATTTTTCCTTTATTTACTTTTAAAACCAGTAATAACTTATTGATTAGACAAGATATTCTAATAGAGGTCATTTGTGATGGACTACTAAGTCATATTAAAACACTACATGGGACACCTATTGGTACCCGATCATGTTTTATGATTGTAGGAAAAGTCAAGGGAAAGTTAACTACCATTGATTCTTTATTTGGACTACTATGATGAATCACGAGAGTTAGTACTAGGTGGGAACTGATAATTATTTTGAAAATTTCCTTGTTTTTGTGTATTTTTTATTTTGGTTTTTGATGTATATGACTTAGTATTGATTTATGGATACTTTTAATTTCATATGACTCATTTTTATATAACCTGAGTTGTGATTTTTTAATGTAATTTTTTGAGATTTTAGTTTCTTTCTTTGTCTAGTTGTATCTGATTTCTATTATTTCCAATTTTATTACATTATGTTATGGGGGAATAATATCCCAAACATACCACCTTATACCCTTACTACTAGTTTTAAGCCACTGGTGTATGAGGAGGAATGGTCAAGGATCAGTGGCACTTTGGACCGATTAATGTTTAGATTGAACTGAGTCAGGGTGTTACAAAGTTGAATTAATGCCCTATTTATTTTGTGAAACTATTTGGGTAATGTAGACATAATATAATGTGTTATCATAACATGTAATTGAACTCATTCATGGGATTTTCCATCCAATGTATGAGGTAAGTCCACATTTCTAGGTATGAGATTGCTGTTTTGGTTTTTTCTTTTATATTTGATATATTTTACCTTAGGTGATGCATATGATTTTTTGATTTTTGATTTATGGGATTTAATTTCTTGACCGAAATTGAAACAGGGAATGTGTTCATGAATCATATCAAGAACGTAGGATTAAAATTTCATTTTCATTATTACATGTGATTAGTTACTAGTATTCTTACAAGGGTCTGTTATTTAAAGTTACAACAACAATTTGTATGGGTTTTTTTCACATAAATTTATTATCGCATCATATATAACAGGAATATTTGATTATTATGAGGTTTCAAATATACAAAATTACAATTTCAACTTATAATGTATTTTCATCTGGAACTTTTAATTGAAATTTCATTTAATTTATCCCTAATTATGAATTTTATTTGTTAATGTAAGTGATTAAAAGTGTAATATGTGTTCAATTATCTTAATTATTATTTTTTATTAGCTAAATAAAATATAAATTTCAACTTATAAATAATTTTACACAAAAACATGTAATTTACATTTCATTTAACTAATCTCCATTTATAAAGATTATAGTCAAAGTAAAATGGTAATGTGTGGTGACATGAATCCTATGGGTATGGTGTGAAACTTATTTGTAAATAACATGGGATCAATGTATGGGTAGATGGGGTTTGTAAGAGTGCCAAAGTTTTGAGTTTTTTTATGCTATGAAATGTAGAGAATAGTGGTGTATTGTTTTTGTTATTTCTTTCCATAAACTATGCTGTCATGAGTTCTTAATAAAAAAATTATTACGATGAGGTTTTTATTTGTCTATAATATGATATTAAGAATATATGGATAGGGATAGGGAGATATCATGGGTAATGAGGAATTTATATCATTTGGGGTATATGTTAGAATGATACTACACATATTGCAGATTAGGTTTGAATGGTGGATTTGAGAATTGTGAGATTTTTTGACTATTTTTAAACCTTTTGGGTTTATTCTTAACTTAATAATGGGGTAGGTCATACTAAACTTGAACCTGTATATGAGACCCTTATATTGTAGGGATTGAGTGGATTGGAGAGACACATTTTCTACTATTGTTTTTCATCTGTTGTATAGGAATATGAATTGAGGATAACCCTAGAGTGGGTAGGTGGATTTAGTATGGTTTGATTAGTATATTTATGTGTATTAGGACCCTAGAATTAGTGTGTTGGTCTATGAGTTTCCTTGTGATGATGAGAAGAAACACAGGATATTGGTGAGATGAGCACTGTGATTGTGTAGTAGGGTGTTTTCTTACAATTTCTTGAGATAGATGTGGTTTAAGAGGGAAACCCAAGATAGGGTTTAGTATAGACATTTTTTATTTCATAGAAAATATAAAAAATAAGATATGATTTATATTGAGGTTGATATATGTAAACGCTAATAAATACCTTGAATTTTCATATTAATGCATTGTGAGTTATGGGTGTAGATGCCTAACCTTGATGATGTGGGTTGTGTGAATGTTTTGAAAGGAAGGATTAGTTGTATGTCTTGAGATATTGGATTGGTGATCCTAGGTGGTTAGATATATAGTGGGTATAGTGTGGGTAGATTATTCTGGTTTTGTGGAGATACTGGGACGGCTGGTGAACATGTTGTTGAACTTGTAATGAGTGAGATTTTTTAGTATTATTAGAAAGAAATCACTGAGTGAGATACTTTTTCCTAGATGAGTTTAGAATGAAATTAGTATAGTTAATTAGTTTATTAATAATGTGAGCCTAGGGTTGATGGGTTATTACTCGAGATAGTTGAGTCAGCTTATATAGTAAGGTAACACTGTGATGTATTCTTTCGGGGAATGCCTAGTAGGCAATAGGAACTGTTGATCGCCGTTGTGAGTGGTCAACCAGAATCTTCATTTCCATGTACTATGTGAGTGGGATTTTATTAATCTACATTTTAGTAGGATTAGTGAAACCTATAATTAATGATATATAGGTGATCTTGAGTTTTGAATTTATGTGGTTATCTTTCAATGTAATGTGAGACATATTAATGGTTATGTTTTGGGAAAATCCTAAGATGGTAGTTTGAGTTGGAAGATTCATGTGACTCCTAACCCGAAGACATTCCAATGAATTAAAATTCATAGTGGTATGATTTTATTCTCCCAACAGATCGATAAACTATTTTAGTATATATATTCCCAATCCTAGGAAACATGGTTGGTGTTATGACCTTATAAGTTTCTAGTATGTTCTAGAGGAGTTGATGAATTCTTAGTTTTCCATGAGTGTGTAAACTTATATCCTAGGTTTTCATATGGATTAGTGTAAAATATTCAATTAAATGAAGGTGTAAAGGTATGAGGTGAATTTTTTGAGCAATAAGTTAAAGAGAGTGTAGGCCCTTGACTCTATGACGTATGATGGTTAGAGAAAGAGATGCTACGGGGTATGAATAGGTGTAGTTTATCTTGGTAAGTGGATGCATCGAGGTGTGATTGATGGATGAGATGAGGTATTTTTAATCGAAGATGAATTGACCATGGGGTCATGAAGACTTTGATGATGTATATATGGTTAACTCGTATGAAGTGTGAGTTGTGACCTTTTATAAAAAATGAGAGTTGTAGTGTGATGACGATTGGATTTTTTGAAATGTTGAGGGGTCGAGTGACTCAGTATGATGGCTAAAAAATCAGAAGAGAGTTTCTCAGCTATGATGATTTGGGAGCCAATGAGTATGAGTTACTAGTAGTTCCAGGTAAGGATCATAGTGAGTTATAACGTGATATTTTTGTGATGGTGACAAAGGTCATGGGAATTGAGTTAGATCCTTCAACACTAAGTGTACGATGGAGGTTATTGATAAAAAATGGAAGGAGGTTATATGAGGAACCATGGTATAAATAGAGTATAAATCAAGGATTGAGATAAATACTTATTTAGGTAGCATGAGCAAGGATCGATGATTGCCGTATTTGGATGGAAGTGTAAATTAGGTAGTATCAAGCTTGTGGATCAGTAATATGGAAGTCCTATGGTGTGGATCACACAATGTATCGGTTTAGAATGATATTATCATTTTACATTGTTTTTAGTGAATGTCATATGTGACGTTTTGATAAAATCAACCTGATGGTGGTTTCGGTTTTTTTGAATCACTTGATTATAAGAGGTTGAGTTAGGTATAGGAAATGAAGTACCCATGAATGGGTGTTGATTGATGGAATTTTGGGGGAGTAAGAAATATTTATATTGGATATCCACTTGATATAGCATAATTATTGGGTTGTATGTCTAAGTTTGAATATCAGGAAGCAGGTTGGTAGGGTGATTGGGTCTGTGAGACTTCAATGATTATAGATTACATTCCAACACAAGTAATAAGAAAAGACATTGTGTTATAGTTGGTCATTGGAGTGAAATAGTGGGTTTTAATTATAGAGATCCAGTGTGGAGTGGGATGTTTTAGACCATTGGAATCAACCTTTAAGGTTTCATGTTAGTGAATTTATGAGTTCATGAGTTCTTTTATAAACATGGTATCATGATGGAGATGGTTGAAAAAATCAGTTCCATGGTGTGTGATCTAGTGAGGTTTTGAGAAATAGAACTATTTTGGGTGCAATTTTTGAATGTTTATAACTATTGGGGGGAATATATTTTGGTTCATGAATCGAGGTTCAGTGATCGTTATGGTCCAAAAATGATGCATGAGGAGACATATGAAAGATTTTCAAAAAACACTGGGAACACAAGTGATTTTGAGAACATTCTATTATTTTAAGACTCATGGATAATCTGAGCAGACTAATAAAATAATTGAATATATTTGGGGGGAAATCATCCTTGATTTTTCTGATTCTTTGGAGGACAACTTGGCTCTAGTGGAGATCACCTATAATAAAGATTATTAGGTTACTCTTTATATGGATATTTATGAAGATTTATATGATAGACCATGTCATTCAACCCTTTATTGGTTGGAGGCTATTGAATTAGTGATGATCATGCCAAGTATAATGTAGGAGACATAAGAGAATATTCATTTGATTTGAAAGTGGTGAAATCTACCTAGGATATGTAGATATCTTATTTAAACCGGTAACACTGAACAAAAGAGTAAATTTTATAATGTTAAGAAAAATTTTATTGAAATATAGTGTATTTGTAGGGTGATCCATTAGGTGAACTATGATTCGTGATGTAATTCTTGGGTTGAACCATAATTTGAGACATGATACATGGGGTGAACCATGATTTATGGAATGATTCAGGGGTGAGGTATGATTCATTGTGTAATTCATAGGCTGATTCAAGTGATGGATCATTGTGATGGTGTCATTTTGGGGAACCAATTCCAAGAAATAAAGAGAAGTTAGTGTCATAGTTCCGGAGTATAAATACAAACCTGTGTGTGGGATATTTAGTAAAATTTTGAGATTGAGGTTGATATATATTTTGAGAAGCATACAGTTCACACAGTTGATCATAATGAAAAGGATCTCCATGGAAAGGCATTTCCCTTGATGCTTGTATAACAGAATAACAGATTTATCTAAGAGGAGACTTAGGAATGGGAGTATGTCATATAGTCCCAATGTCCAGAGTCAATTTTTTATGAGTCCTAGTGATTCATGAGTTAGAATGTCAATGATGAAATTATATATGTTGGGGGAGTTTTCAAAACCTATAACCTTTTTCCAAGGTAAGAATGCTTTTGTGTTTAGCTAGAATATATGTATTTTAATTATTTATGAAGGGTTTTGGGGTTGGGAGTGTCCTAGTAATGGTTTCATGAATATTGGGTGGGACATCAGTTAAAAATTGTATGTTGTTTCCATTTGCAGCATGAAAAAAAGTGTCACCCCATGAAATGGTTGGAAAGAGGGGATGAAATCCCTACCTCGAAGGGTTTATGGAGTAAACCTTAAGGTAATGCAATGAAACCATCCTATGTGTTTTATAATTTTTAAATTAGTTATTTTATTTGTGGTGTGTTTCAAAAGAAGGATAAGGCACCCCTTTTTAGAAAGTGTGCAATAGACCTCCCAATTCCCTTTGGAGATATGCACCTTTATGTGTTTTATCCCTTTATTATCTACCAAATCATTCACCATGGATTGTTATTGGATTTATAAAATAATACTAGCAACCAATATCTAGTTTTTATTTTTTTTTCTCAAGAAATATCTATTAGTTTGCGTTTAATATTCCCTATTTCTTAGGTATTCTTATGCTTTTCTAAATTCTATTAGTTTAACTCATATCAAAGGCTTGTGTTTGATGAGTGGACATATATGTGTATAATTTTGGTGGTTCATAATATTTCCCTTAAAAATATCATTATATCATTTATCCTTATGTTGTGTGGTCATGCTGACACATCATGAACTTGACCTAAATAATTAAATAAATTTTGTGTGACCTTAAATTAGAAAATTGGGCCTCTCCATGAACCAAGAATAATCCCTTGGTGATTAAACCAAAATTCATCAACCATTGATGTGTGCATAACCTCGGGAGAAAATTAGAGAGGTGACCCTATGTGTGCCTTGGGTTAGAATTTGATCTTGTGTGTATGATCAGGGATGCCTATAATGGTATTATGATCCAATGTATAATTACCCAGTCTCTTCATACATAGATAATACATCTTATTAGATTAATATTCAATACATTACATAAAAAAATTCCAAAGGACCATAATAGTTTAGTGTATTTTCATAAAAGGTATATAATCTTCTAATTTGGTGAAAGATCTTCAACATCTCCCATAACAATCTCCCCCTTTAGTACTATTCAAAAAAAATACCCTACTTGAAGCCTTTCTTTATAACCCTGAGAAAGGAAACATAATAAATGGTGAGCTTAGATTCCCAGTAAGGGTCAACAAGGGAGATATATGATCATAATATTAACATAATGGTATGATAATATAGGCATAACATTTGAAAACCATACCCTGCATATCATAGATCATATACATGATTCATGGGATAAATCATGGTAGTTCATAATACATGAATCATAATAGAATCTTAAAAAATGATCCATGAGAAAAAAACATTGTCATAAGTCATAGATTTGTGGCATACACATTTGATTATAACATTGTGAACATATATAAAGAGATATAGGTTCACTCATTAAGTTAAGGACATGAAATCAGTCCCTTGTAAAAACTTATGGACAAGAAACCTAGTTCATATATAACATTATGGACATGAAAGATAGGTCCACACACAAAACTATGAACATTTAATTAGTTCCACACATAACTTTGTGAACATGTAACCAGGTTCACACATAATATTGTGAAAATATAATCAGGTTTGGAAAAAATATTGTGACCATATAATTAGGTTCATACATAAGATTGTGAACATGTAATCTAGTCCATGAATAACATTGTGAACATGTAATTAGGTTCACACATAACATTTTGACCATGTAATCATGTTCATGCATAACATATTTACTCATGAGTTATCCATCTTTACCCAATGCATTAGAGGGAGAGATAGGGCCCACCCATAACATAATGAAAATAATATGTATGTGTTCCATAGGATCATAAAACATTCAATATATCATAAACCATTAAATTAAATGGGTTTCATAAATATTTCATCATATCACAACCTGTGTAAAATAAATAGGTACCATGATCATTTCATCATTTCATCATAGCATAACCTATGGAAAAAAGCGGGTTACAAAAGATTTTTTTCATGGTATATCCCATTAAAGAGAAATAGGTTTCATAAAAATCATTTAAAAAAACCATTCAAATTAAGAAAAAAAATGGTGTCATTGGTTCATATCTCCTAATAAATCATAAGTTACATAAAAAATCCCATCTTAGATGGAGAAAGATTTTGAATGATAAATAATTTGGAACGTATCTTGAGGAAAATAAATTTTCTTTAAAATTAAATTGGTAAAACTAAAAATATATAAAATATTTTTGAAATCAATTTATTTTAAAATAAAATTTAAAACATATAAAGGAATCGTTAAAAATCATTTAAAACATTTATTGAGAAAAATAACTTTTCCACATTGAAAAAAACATTTTTTAAAACTTAAATTTCATTAAAATAATTGCCATTGAAAATAAACTTGAAAACATATAAATTAATCTTTAAAAATATAATAGTTATAATGGTGGGATATTTTTTTCTGGATGTATATGTTAAAAGACATATTCCTTTAATATTTTCAGTAAAATCTAAACATACATTGTTTGGAAAAGGACAAGAAGATTACCTTAGAAATATTTTTTAAACTATTAAATATTGGTAAAAATGTATTTAATAATTTATTTGAAGAATGTTAATAACCTTTTTTAAAAGATTTTTGGAAAACATGGTTTTTTATGAAAAAAGAATATTTCGACCGAAGCAAGAAATAAAGAATTGTTTTCTTAAAAAATTTATTTTGAACTATTGTGTAATTAAGGAGAGGAAAATGAAGGAAAAAAATATATTCCAATAAAATAACCAAAGGATATAAAAAATATTTAGTTTTTAAAGATATATATCATAATATTTTATCATTCAAAGTATAATCATAAATAATTTTGATAAACAATGAGATTGTAAAATAAAACTCTTACCAATTTAGTAATATTAAATCATAATCACAAAGAAATAATAACATTAAATGAAACTTATAATATCCTAAAAATAACTAGATTCATTGTATAACATGTCAATGTTTTAGAATATACACATCATGGAAGAAGATATGTGCATAACATAACTTAGGTCTCCAAGATGGAAATTCGAGGCAAAAATATCTCATAGATTTGGTAACTTTTTAACTGTAAACCCCATGAAAGAGAGATCATAAAATGGGTATTTAAATCCCCATAATTTTAAGGATAATAGTCATAAAATAAATTCATGGGTAGTAGATACACCACATAAAAGAAACACATTGTGAATATGGATTGTGTCTCACAGAAAATTAAAGTGAGAAAGAAATCTCTTACCTTAAGTCTTGACATCCTTCATACACATTCAAACATCCTTTATAATAAATATAATTTTATTATAAACTAATTATAGAACCATAATTATATAAATTATACCATATATTATTTACTTATGACAATTTATTACCTGTTTATTACCAATTATTTGTTAAAATCATGTTTCGGGTAATAAACACTTTGTTTTTTTCATATATATTTTTATCTTTTATTTTCAGTCCCATTACATTGATAATGATTAAATAATATCAAAAATAATAATCATGAAATAATTATTATATTTTAAATAAATTATAATTTTAATACCAATCATGAAATGTGCTTTTGTGAAATGAATTATGTTACGATCATAGAGACTGTAGGTCGTACATATGCATGAGTAAAATTTCCATTTTTTAATAAATCATTATGGAAATGAGGTAAGTAATATTTTATATTTAAATAAATATTATGATATCTTAAATACCATATTTTTTTATGTAAATATACTTATAAATATCATCCATGTGGTGTGCTGATGAAAATAGAGAGTCACATCGCTTCGTGAAGGCGATAGTCCATACATACATGAACAAAATTATCATCTTTCAGTGAGTGAAAAGGAAATAAAGATAATGATATATTATCTTTTCCAAATGAAACATATGTCATGAATGTAATATATTGGAACCTCCTTGGATAAAGTGTGTTTATCATCTCTTATTGTAATAAGAAGAAACCATGACTCATTTATTACTAATGTTTCACATGTTATATGACGAAATTTTATATGAATATATTACTACTGTAATATTTCTATTAATAATTATGGCGAGTCACCATTACCACCAGACTCAAGTCACCGTTACCTCTAGGATGAGATACCGCCAGACTCAAGTCACCATTACCTCCAGGATGAGCTACCACCATACTCAAGTCACCTTTACCACCAGTATGAGCTACCACTAGACCGAAGTCACCATTATTGCTAGGATGATCTACCACCAGAAGTAAGTCACCACTACCACCAAAGGAGTTACTATCAGCGGATCCCCCTCCAGATGATGAGTCACTGCCATCACTCTTATTACCATTGTTTTTTGAGATCTTCGGCATGAATGGTTCAAATGAAAAAAAACCTGGATGGTTTGAACAAATATTTAAGACTTAGTAAAAGACAATCCCAGTATTATGGGTCTCCTTCAACAAGTACTACTATATATTCGTGAAGTATCTCTTAATAGATATAATGATGATATACGAATAAAATTTTTACTATCTACCAAGAAAATTGTGTGTTCAAATTTTCTAATTCTGCAGAACTTGCTGATTCACATTCTGTGAAGATCAATGACACATAAGCACTGAACCCTTTTCCAAGATTAAATAAGAAAATAGACAGAGATCATTTGAAGAATTCCTATAGATTTATGTGATTTTCTGTTCTGTTTCAAATTTCTAGAACAAAGCACAAACTCCTCACCTTTATTGATATGAGGATTACAAAAATACAGAACACATAAAACTAAACTCTTTATATCTTGCTCCTTTTGTTTTACTTTCAAGAAGTTTGTTGTTTTCTTGTTAATCAACACACATTGTCTCCTACATATTTTTAGAGAATATTTATTATTCTCTCGTTTCTCAATCTGTTTCCCACTATGTTTGAGGAAGTTTTCCTTATGTGACTTGTTCTTTTCTTTCATCCCACGCATAACTGTGGAAGAAGATTTTTAGCCTGTAATTTCTTTTATTGACTGTATACCTAATCCAGGTTGTGTATTTTTTTGAATATTTTTATAATCTTCTTGGTAGTAGGTGATTTCCAAGTCAAGGGCATTAGGTCTCAACTTGATACTGAACCACTTGTTTATTCTGTTGTGTCACTATGTTATTTGTTTTTTTCTATCTTATTCATGATAAAATTTCATTAAAAAACAAAATAATTTCTTTGATAATTAATCATGACTAGTGTTTATATAAGTTTCTATCTAAGTAAATTTATCTGAAACGTTAAGGTATTTATAAACCATATTTTTTCTGAGACCTAATCACTCTTTAATAAACCTTTTTAAAGGATAGTTCTTATATCGATATTTTGTTTTGATTAATTGGCCTATTTATTTATAAAATTTTTTATTAGGAACACAATTTACCCCCTCTTGAGTTTCTCTCTTCGAACAACATTTGGTAATAGATGAGTGTTTAAAATTTACCTCTTTTTACTATGATTTTAGTTTTATAATAAAGATCTCAAACTTATATCATTTCTAAATTTTAGTTCTTTATGGATAATAGATAAGAAGGATCTGCTACTAACATACCTAATTATTTTAATGGAAACAACTATGCTCAATGGAAAAAAATGGGAATTCATTTATAAAGTATAGGTTTTGAAATCTTGACTATAATAGAAAATCAATATGAAATGCCACAAACTCCTAGAATAGAAAGGAGTGATGCTACAAAAAATGATTAAAATAATAATTGTAAAGCTATGAATTCTTTGTTTTGTGCTTTGGAAGTTGATGAATTCAATATAATATCTACTTTAAAATATTCTTTTGAAATATGGGATACCTTATCTATCTCGCATGAAGGAACATAAAATGTTAAATAAATGATACTAAATACATATAACATCAAATATGATACTTTTAAAATGAAAACTAATAAACCCATTTCTGATATGTATCTCAGGATCAATGAAATAGTAAATACTATGTAATCACTTGGAAAGTAACTGACTAATAAAGAAAAAGTGATGAGACTACTCAAAATATTACTAGATAGATGGAGAGGAACATCTGTATCGATCAGAGAATCATATGATGTGAGTAAACTACATGTTAAGGAAATGATTGGAAATCTGGTGATGTAAGAAGAGGGACATAAATTCAACAAATATATTTTTGAAGATGAACCAAAAATAAAATCATTAGCCTTAAAATCTACTACATTTAAACAAAAATAAAATGTAAAAGCTAATAATTCTAGTAAAGAAGGATCTCTTGATGAAAATGAAGAAGAAATGGAACACATGGCCAGATGATTTAAGAAATTATATAGTAAAAAGAAGTTCCTAAAAATATTAAATTTCAGAGGAGATTATGATAACAAAGGAGATTGGAAAAAGGATTTTAAAAATGATAATACTCCAAATGAAGTAACAGGTTATGAATATAGAAGGAAAGGCAGCATTAAAGACAACTGTCCAAAATTAAAATTAAAAAGAAGTTTGCGGATAAGGACAAGAGATACAAAAAACCCACAAAAGATACATGGAGTGGCTCCAAAGAAAACACTAGTGATTCAAACACTAATAAAGAAGATATGTTTGACAGATCAAACATGTGCTTTACAGAAAACACATCAGAGGTACAAAATGTTCTTCATGTTTCCCTAACAAATGTTTCATAAATTTCTAAGAATGAAGAAAATAGTGATAATGAGGAAAACATAACTAACATATATTTGTATGATTACTATAAGAATATAGAAAAAACTTTTTATGAACTTAATGATAAATAAAAATCACTAAAGAAACAACATGATTTAATAGTAAATATCAAAAATATTCTTACTATTGAAAAATAAAAAAAAATTCAACTCTGGAAATAAAAAAAATGAAATAATATTTTCAAATGAACAATTAAATAAAGACATAGAAAAAATTACCAATGGTTAGAAAACATTAACTCAAATACTAGGAAATAAAGTTTCTCTCAAGTATACAACTATCGTATGTTTTTAGCAAGGATACCAAAAATTACTAAAACAAGATTTACATCAAGTTCCAATGCTAAATGATCATATACTAAAAATTCCTATTCAAATAGACCAAATAATGTTTTTATAACTATAGGTCTTGAATCATTTTTGAAGAAACCTATTAGACAAATATGGATTCCTAAATCTCTTATTACTAACATATCTATACCCAAGAGAATTTGGTTACCAAAATCAATTTTTCCGTAAACATTGTGTTTTAGGAAATCCATTTGAAAACCTCTAGAAAAATTATATGGTATCTAGATAGTGGATGTTCAGACACATGACTAGCAAGTATTCAAACTTCAATAATTTGATTAAAGTTGATGGTGGAGATGTCACATTTTGTGATAATGCAAAATAGAAAATCATCAGCCTTGGTCAAATTGGTAATTCTAATTTTGTATTAATTTACAATGTTTTATATAAAGATGGTTTAAAATAAAATCTTCTAAGCATATACCAACTATGTGATGATTGATTTTTTGTGAAATTTGAAAATAATGACTATCATGTTTTTAATAATAAAAATGATTTAATTTTTACTTCTTTAAGAAATGATATTATTTATTTTACTAATTGAAATTATTTATCTTCTAAAAATATTTCTTGCTGAAATGGCTTCCATAAAGAATCTTGGATTTGGCATAGGAGACTAGGCCATTGAAATATTCACTCACTTAGAAATATAACTATGAAAGGGTTAGTTAGAGAGATACCAAATATTGAATTCTCAAATGATAGAGTGTCTAATCCCTGTCAAAAGGGTAAAATTCATAAGATGTATTTTAAATCATAGAAAGAAGTATTAACCTCTCAACCACTAGAATTAATTCATATAGACCTATTTGGACCTTCCAGGGTCTTTGGTCTCGCTTATTGTTGATTGAAGTTATATGCATCCCAAATTATTTACCCGTTCTTAGAACTTTAGTATAGCATAAGATCGGGATTGATCCACATGGAACTATGGCGTGCATGAATTCAATTGAGTTAACACTTAATTAGGCGAAGAATTCAAAATTTAGAGTTGATTGAGTTGATTTTGGTTTTGGATTGAAACTAAATTGTTTTGCCTTAAAGAAATGATTAACAGTTTTAAAGAAAACAACGGGTAAATTTAAAGAGTTTAAAATAGGAAGAAAAGACGTGTCGGGGCTGTGGTGATTAAGGAGTACTTTTGCAGGTTGTTTAAATAGTTGTGTTGTTCATAATAATTCAATCATTCTGGAATTCGTTTTGTTACAAGATTTCCTTAGTCCGGTTCCTCTTGTTTGGAATTAGAGAAGTTGACTCCTTGGTCCTGTAGTCAGTGTTCTTAATTCGTTATTAAGTTCAGTCCATTATTTGAATCAGTGAAATCCTTACAATTGTCAAGGATTCTTTCACCGTTACTTTTCTTTTGTATCGCTAATAATTATTTCCTTGGTCCAGCTTAGAATTCTCAGTTATATTTAACAGTGGATTAAGAAGAGTAAGATGAATTACAACGATCAAACACAACTATATAAAACAACATACAAATCATGATCCCTTCATCCACAACCCAAACACGAGGGGTTTAGTTACACATAGGAAGTGGGAGAAAAACGATACACATGATACCTGATGGATTCATCGTGTAAGCGTTGAAGTAAGATGTCGGAAGGTGGAATGGAGGGATAGCAGAGTGACGACACCTCGGTGGCTTTGGGAATGGTGGTAGTAGAGCTTCTATCTCCTCCAATGGGTTCTTAACTTCTTAAATCCATAGGCCAAGGCCTCTTTTTATAGAAAAATAAAGTACACGATGTGTATATAATGTACACGCCGTGTACTTTTCGTCAACGTGCTTTGGCGCCAATTTCTCTGCTGGCAGGTGGCCTAACACGCCGTCTTTGACTTTTGAACATGGCACTGCCTGGTGGTTGAGTGTACACGGCATGTAGTGCCACCATACATGGTGTTTAGTGTCATAATTTTGGCTTCCAACCCCTTCTAGAATAGTAGACACAAGATGTAGAAATTCAAACACGCCATGTCTCCTTCAACGACCACATGGGCGTGTAGACTTTTCTCAGCAACAACCGCTTCTAGAAAGTGGTACACGAAGTGTAACGCCACATCACACGGCGTGTATCTTCTACCTGGTGACATGGGCGTGTACTCCCTGCTTTGGTCCATGTCCTTATCTGGATGTACACAACATGTATAAAAGTATACGCCGTGTAGTTTCAAAATTTTCACAGGCTTCCCTTGATTCGTGTATTTATCTAGAAAGCTCCTTAAAGTAAACAGAATCACCAAAATCAAAGGATATGTTCATAAAACAACAGATATTTTCTGAAAACATGTTTTTATCATCAATTATATATATGGAAATGTATACACAAATTGGGTTCATCAAATTCCCCCACACTTAGTCGTTTTCTTGCCATCAAGCAAAATATAAACATCTAATTAAGTGAGCCTATACTTTAAAATGAAGGCATTTAATTAATCAAATGTATAACTGATAAAGTTACTGAGGAAAAATTCTAAAAGGAACAAAAAAATTCAATTCATAAGATATTGAAATCATGCCTCATATATAATGCAATTAACTACTCTCATCCTCTTTCAACACATTTTTCAACCTTTCAAAAATAAGCATTCCATTTGATGATTTACCTTACCAGTCAAAATCACACTCCACACTCAAGATATTTTTATTCAGAGTTATGCTCAATCTAAGGTATATACACTCTATCCATAGGTTTTCTAGATATCTTGTTCTGTACTTCAGAAAAATTGAATTACAAAAATCATGAGGGCTTTATCAATAAGGTTCATATGTTTCTGTGGCTAAGGGTTGGTAGGTTCAGATGTGAAAATAAATTATTAGGCTTGAAAAAGGAAAGCCAATTCCTTTAAACAACATTGCATTATATTCAAAGTAAATCTCACTGAAAATGCATCCTTCAAAAGCTCAGTCAAATGCTTTTGTAATCATCACCATCTTCCTTAGGCAAGTTGGGTTCATGGGCAAATAAGCATAAGGTCCCCTTGTTGTTTGTTTATTTTTTTGTTTTGTTTTTTTGTTTTGTTTTTTTTTAAAACAAAACACAAGGGAAACACTTATGAATACAATGAGTAGATGTTTGGAACCCATTCTACCCCAAATAATAAAGAGGCACTCCCCCACACTTTATTTCATGGTTCTGCACAAAATATACCATATATTGCCAACTCCCTCTTTAAAGCTCAAATGAATAATCATGAAAAGTTTAAAAAGAAATAGGGTATGAAGGGAAATAGGATTGTAATGTGGCTTCCTATAAAGGTTGTTCATGGCTTCTATTGGCTTAACGAAGATTAAATGTAGGGTAGGTCTCAAGATAAAGGGGTTGAAACAATCTAATGCCTCAATCATTTTAATGTAATTCAAAAATTTCTTCATGTTTTGAGAAGAAAACTTGAAAATTCTGGTAGTGATGCATATCCTAAGAATCTCTCAAGAAAGAGGGTATTAAAAAAGAAATATGAAAAGGGGTTAGAATACCTCTTAGGAGTGGAAAAATAATAAAGTGACAATAAAGTCATGAAATGAATATAAATGATTATCCTAATCAATGTAATTTAATCAAGGATGAAAAGTTTCCATTGAAACTATATCAGCAATCATTTTAAAATACTTAATAACTAGAATAAGCATGCAACATTACCAAAAGTTCCTACTGATAGCTCTAGAATTTATAAGAATTATTAACCAAAATTGCTTTACATTTTCAAATATAGAGTCTAATAATGATGTCTCCTAGATTAGTTTAAGGGAAAAGACTAAGGTGAAAGATATAGATGCTCCCCCACACTTAATACTGCTCATGGTCCACCAAATGCAATACTAAGGTAAAGGGTGGGAAACAGGGAGAAATGTGGGAAAAATGAAGGAAAGAAGTGGAAGAAGTAAATCCAAAAAGAAAGAAAATAGAAATGGAAAAATACCCCCTTGTAAAAAAGTGATGCCAAAGGTGCTCCATGATACCGGTGACTGGCGAGGAAAAAGAAAACTACAAACATGCACAACATCACAGCACAAAAAATGACAGAAGATATATATAAGATAAAGAAAAATGTCACTATCATGGGGTCGCCTTAGGGGAGGCATCATCCTGTATAGAATCGGCCAGTAATGACGGCTAAGGAGGCGTGAAAGTGGGAAGTCCAGACTCTACATCGGGAAGGGGATCTGAAGAAGTAGGAGTCGCAGGTGCTGGACTCAGGGTAGTAAGCTCAGCAGCAGGCCCTGGCCTGGCAGAAGTGGTAGCAGCAGGGCTCACCGTAGTCAGTAGAATAGAATATGTGGCCTGTGCAGGTGATGGTGGTGGAGCAGCAATAGATGGGCCAGGAGCGGAGACAGAGGCTGGTGGCAGAGGCAGTGGAACACCAAGATGCTGAGCAATATGTGCCAACAACTACTCCATCCAGTCCTGGCAGCCATCCAGACGAATAAAATGGTGTGCAATGGTGTCCTGGCGGCCGATGATACAAATGAACTGCTGCTCCATCTAAACCTGTCGGCTGTCCAAGCGACCCAAGACCTCCTCCATCGCGGCTAGGCAGTGGGAAAGGGAAAGATCGACTGAGGGTGTGGGGGTAGGGGGAATGGATGATGGAATAGAAGAAGGAAGGTCAGAAGAAGTAGGGTCAGTAGGGGTGGGTGAGGTGGAGAAGCTAGAGGGGGTGTGGAAGGAGGAGCATGGTCAGCAGCTGGGGCAACAGGTGGTGGGGCTCGAGCCTGAGCAAGGATGTAGGCACCCCCTGCTTCCGGACCAATCCCATGAGAATGATCATGATAAATTCCATCTGCTGAGGTGAACCTAACAAGTGATGTAGTAAAGAGGGCTCGAACACCCCTAGGTGGTGGGAAATATGAGTGGTGTAAAATCCGCTGGTTAGGTTTCCCTGACGGCCGGTAATCATGGAGTGGAAATAGGAGGCGGTGAGATAGAGGAGGTCTGGGTAGTCGTGCCGAATGACACATGTAAGAAAATCCATGTCACGGCCGGTCACGACCCCCATATCCTCATGGCGGGGGAAAAGGATGGCGCTGAAGCACCGATGGGCGAAGCGAAGGACGAGGTCGGCTATAAGATTGCTCTTCTGGGAAGTGGGGGAGTATCGGTGGTCAGGCCCAGCGATCTCCCGCCACACGGCAATGAGGTCAGATTGCTCAGGCCGGGTCAATGCAGAAACAAGGTGTGGGGGGATAATATGGGGGTAAAAGCCGCACCCTCTGCCAAACCCTGTCATGGTAAGAGAAAATCAGCAGCCGCCTAATCGGAATCGAACTACGGGTACCGCATCTCCAGGTGTCTCTCGGTACTCTGCTCCATCAAACTCAAATGAGGCCGAAAACTCAAAAAATAAATCACGGAACACAGGAGTGCTGACCTGGAAAATATCAAGGAGTGAGGTGTGCTCGAGAAGTACCTCTAACTCCTCCAAAATACCGAGCTGCCACAGAACGCTGCTGTCAAGGTACCGACCACTCAATGGGATCGGCCGACGAGAGAAGCGTCGGACCCTGTCAAATGCAAGGTCGGTGGCCGGGAATACCGTGAAAGGATAAGGATCTCCTGTAGGTTCCGGCCTAGGTGTCGGTGCAGCAGTAGCGGCAGGCTCTGTAGGTGGATCGGCCGAAGTGGAGGGTGTCTCGGTGGAAGGTGTGCTCGAAGAGGGACCAATTTCTGATGAAGATAGCATAGGGAAAGTGGCAGCTGGAGTAGAAAAAGTAGTTCTATCCTCCGCTGAGGGAGTGAGTGGCGGCAGAATGGCCAATGGAGGGAGCTTAATGACCAGAGCATCTGGTTCCGGCTGCGTAGGAGGCCAGAGTCGGATCCGATGATAACTGGACTCCTCACCCTCAGTGGTAGAAGCTGGCCACTTCCCGCGCGAAGGATCGTGATCTGCCATATCCTGAAATAGAAAGAAATAGAAAAGAAAACAAAAGAAAATGAAAAAGGAAAGAAAAAAAAATAAATAAAAAGTGAGTCAACTGGAAAATAAAAGTACACGGCGTGTACTATAGAGTACATGGTGTGTAGTAAAAAATGGAGAGTATCCCGTGTTCTCTGGACAGACACGCCGAGGGTGAATAACGGACCATGGAAAAGTACACGGCGTGTACCGAACATACACGTCGTGTTCACTCAAAGTGTTTGTGGTCATGTGGTACAAATTACACGACCATGTTTTTATCAATTCAAAAGAAAACAATGCACGCTGTGTAGGTACAGGACACGGCGTGTACTGCACATGAAGAACTTGGCCGTGTAGAAGGTGAGACACAGGCCGACTGAACCTCTAAAAGACATGGCATGTACCGAACACACACACCGTGTACAGGAACATGGGGTGAGAGGCCGTGTGCAAAGGGAAGACACGGGCCGACTGAATATATAAAAGCCACGACGTGTACCAAACACACACGCCGTGTTCTGGAACATGGGGTGAGAGTCCGTGTAGAGGGAAGACACGGGCCAGCTGAATATATAAAGGACACGGCGTGTACCGAACAGACACGCCATGTTATAGAACATGGGGTGAGAGGCTGTGTTATGTGCCACACACGGAGGGGCGAACAGAAATGATGGGCACGACGTGTACCAAACACACACGCTGTGTACATGAAAATGGTGTGTGAGGCCGTGTGCAAAGGTGTACTCGGACACGATGAAAAGGACACGGTTTGTACCGAACATACACACCGTGTAAATTCAAATTTCGAAATATTTTGTGTGTAGCCATGTACAAAAGTACACGGCGTGTGTTCTTGATTTCGTGACTGTGTACTGCTGGGAGATGAACGGTCGGCCGATCTAAAAAACACCCTAAACGATTCTAAAAACTTGAAACAGAGGGTGTAGAATGGTGTACCTGGATCGAGGATCACAATGTGGACCACACGCCGTGTATCCCATTTTTTTATAACTATATAAATAGATACAATTATTATAGTAAACTACATAATAATTATTATTAATAATTAAAATAAAATAGATATATCTACAAATTCTAATACAAATAAATTTATACACAACGTATATCGAGAAATACACGCCGTGTATTTTAAATTTTGAAAAATATTAGTACAACATTTGGTCCAGTGCTTGGGGCGGGATCCAAACCGGAGATCGGCCGTTCCGAATGAATGCCCTCAACCACTGGAGCAAAGGTTGTTCTACTGTTCATAATTATTTTATATATATAATTATTCTATATGGCCTATACACATGGATAGAAAGAAAAGCACGACATGTGATTTTTATTTAGGAATGGATGGGGGTGAAGCGGGGAGATTAGCGCGATTCGAAACTGGGTCTTTTGAACCTGGTGCTGAGACATTTCCAATCCACCAACTTCACCCGCATGTAATTTCTTATTTGAAAAATATTTTTAATTTATATTTGAAATATTATGGCAAAGACGACATATATCACAGTACACGTCATGTGGTTTTATTAAAAGAAAAAATGATGGAAATGGGACAGTTGTCTGGGTTCGAACCCGGGTCTTTTGAAACCGGATTATGATTCTAGCCAACTGGTCCATCCCCATCATGGGTTTTATTAAACACATTTATATATATATATATGTGAAAAATACCACACACGCCATGTAAATAAAAGGAGGAAGCCCGTGCCGAAGGTAGGTCAGGAGGATTCGAACCGGGGACGGGTTGAATAAACTCCAGTGACTTTACCATTGGAACCGACATCATCCCTAGGTATTTATTTGTTATTCTATAGATTTATACTATTAAGATTAAAAATTAAAAATATAATTACACCCTGTGTATATGAGTGGGACACAACGTGTAACCTCTGGGTTGTCTCCAAGGAAGCGCCTTTGTTTTAGGTTGTTGGCTCGACCTTCTTACCTTGTTTACATGATATTTACGGTGGATAATGGTCCCAATAGTGGCCTCCCTGGCCATCTAGGAGTTGAAAGTTCTCTGGATCTTCTTCGAGAGGAAAGTCTGGAATATTAAAGTTATCAGAAATATAGGAACATACCAGATCATCCACCAGGTAATCGTCCATGGTAGTTATTGCAGAACAATCCTTATGATCGGCTGATGATGCCTGCTTGATGGATTTTAGAACATTGTAGGAGACTTTCGTGTCTCCTACCCAGAAAATCAGCTCTCCCTAGTGCACATCAATGAGTGCCTTCCCAGTGGCTAGGAAAGGTGTTCCCAATATCAGTGGTGCCTCCGGATCATCCCCCATGTTGAGGATGATGAAATCAGCGGGAAGGATCAGCCTACCCACCTTGAACAGTATGTCCTCCAGTAGCCTTTTTAGATGTTTGATGGATCGATCAGCAAGTTGAAGGGCTACACGGGTAGGCTTGAGCTTGTTGATTCCCAGCTTCTTGAAAACTCTGAGGGGCATGAGGTTCACACTTTCCACTAAGTCATAGAGGGCCTTCCCAAACTCATAGGATCCAATAGTACAAGGAATGGTGAAACTACCTGGATCTTGGAGTTTGAGAGGAATGGAATGTTGAACCACCGCGGAGCACTCCTCTAATAGTGCAATAACGCCCAAATCTTCCATCTTACACTTATTGGAAAGGATGTACTTCATGAATTTGGCGTATGTAGGCATTTGTGTCCGGGAATCTGCAAATGGCATGTTGATGTGGAGCTTCCATAACACCTCCATGAATTTGCTGAACTGGGAGTCCAGCTTCCTCTGCTTTAACCTCTCCAGAAAGGGTAAGGCCTGCTTGAATGGTTGGAATACCTCCTTCTTTTTATTCTGCGAAACTTCCTTCTGTGGGATTTTGGAAGAGGAGGGGTCGGTATTAGTACTTTGTTCATCATCATGGGGTGTGGGTGAACCTAGTTGTTCTGGTTGGTTCTACTGGAGCTCTTTTCCACTCCGGAGAATGATGGCATGGGCCTCCTCCCTCGGGTTCTTCTCGGTGTTTCTCGGTAGTGTACCGAGATGCCTCCTTGATAGCTGGTTTGCTATCTGGAAAATTTGATTCTCGACGCTTTGGATGGAAACCTCCTGGTTCTAGAATTTTGTTTCAGTAGTTGATATAAATTTACTCATCAGGGTTTCTAACCTTGATGTGTTCTCTTGCTGAGATGAATGGGTTGCCGGTGGAGGAGGTGGTTATCGTGGCTGCTGTGGGTGAGGGTTCTGGTACCCTTGCTGCTGATAGAAACCTTTCTGGAACTACTGTCTCGGAAACTGATTCTAGTATAGAGGTTGGTTGTAGCTGGGCGGTTGCTGGGGTGGAGGATTCTACTGTTGTTGGCCCTAGCCAGTGTTCTGTTGATCTCGCCATGCCGAGTTCTGGTACTGCTGGTACTAGTTGGGCCCTCAATTTTGGGCAACATAACTCACCTCACTCGTCAAAGGGCCTCCAGTCGAACCCAGGCATTCTACCATGATGTGGTTATCACCATAGTCTCCACATGCTGGATGGTTCACCACATGAACTTGAGATGCTCCTTTGAGATTCAATGTGTCGATTTTCTTGGACACATCATCCAACTGAGCAGCTAACATAGTGGTAGCATCAATATTGTTCATACCTCGCTTTTGAGTTCCCCACTTGGAGTTCCTCTAGATGCTGTTGGCTGACATGTCTTCTAGTAGTTCGAATAGTTCTTCGGGGGATTTCCTCATCACCGTGCCGCCAGCAGCAGCATCCACTACAGACTTGGGGTTGTGGATGAATGGATCATCATTTTTATGTTATTTTATATAGTTGTGTTTGATCGTTGTAATCCATATTACTCTTCTTAATCCACTGTTAAATATAACTGAGAATTTTGAGCCGGACCAAGGAAATGATTCTCAGCGATACAAAAGAAAAGTAACGGTGAAATCCTACCAATGGTCAGTCTTCATCTAAACCGAAAACACTATTTCTATGTCCTTATGGATGACTTCTCTAGATACACTTGGGTATTATTTCTAGATCACAAAATTGAAACTTGTTCTTAATTTATTAAGTATTCCAAATCTATAGAAAGATTTAGTGGACTTAGGTTTAAGACCCTAAGGAGTTATCATGGTTGAGAATTTTAAAATCAAGACTTTGAGCCATTATATTATCAAAATGGCTATATTCCCAACTTTTCTACTCCTAGAACATCACAACAAATGGTGTGGTAGAAAGAATAAATAGGACTCTTCAAGATATATCCCGAACCATGTTAAATGAGTATAACCTACATATTTACTTTTGGGATGAAGCTATAAATACATCCTACTATATTATTAACAGAGTTTTGATTCGGCCTCTCTTAAAGAAGAAACCTTATGAGTTATAGAATAATAGAAAACCAAAAGTTGAATACTTTAGAGTTTTTGGGTCCAAAGTATTTATTCTTAATAAAAAAATAATTTGGACAAATATTCTTCCAAGAGAGATGAAATAATTTTTCTTGGGTATTTAACTTCCAGATAACCTATACAGTGTTCAATAAGAAGACCATAATAATGGAAGAGTCTGTTCATATAAAGTTTGATAAAACTGATCCCAATGAAGCCAAGATCAACATATGAGACCTTGAGGTTGATATTTAATATTTGAATCTCAATCCCAAATCTTCTGTAATTTCTTTTAAAAAATAAAAAACTACTGCCTGTGAACTACCAAAACCTGAATAGGAAGAAAACCTTGAACCTACCTGCTCTTCTTCTCAAATACCCATTAATAATCATAGATATGACCCTTTAGATGCAGTAATAAGAAACTTAGATAGAGGTACAGAGACCAAAGCTTCCCTAAGGAAAAAAATTGAACATCAAGCCTTCTTATCATAGATTGAACCTAAGAACATCAATGATTCTATCAATAATGAATTATGGGTAATAGGTATGCAAGAAGAACTTAATCGGTTTGAAAGATATAATTTTTGGGAAATAATTGACAGACCTAAAGATACCTTGACTGTTGTCACTAAGTGGGTGTTTAGAAACAAGGTTTATGAATATGGAAACATAGTAAGAAATAAATCTAGATTAGTTTCATAAGGTTATAATCAAGAAGAAGGTATTGATTATGAAGAAACCTTTTCACCTATAGAAAGACTTGAATCCATTAGGATACTGATTTCCAATGCATCACATTTGGAATTAAAACTATATCCAAGGTATGTTAAAAGTGAATTCTTAAATGGATTTATAATTGAGGATTTTTTTTGTTAAACAAACCCTAGGATTTAAAAACCTTCATTTTCCAAATCATTTTTTTAAATTAACAAAATCTTTGTATGGTTTAAAACGACTCCCAGATATTGGTATGATAGAATTACCTCTTTTCTTATTTCAATTTTTTTTTCTAAAGGAATATTTGATCCAACTCTCTATAAAAATAATTTCAAAAGATGTATTGATAGTTCAAATTTATGTGGATAATATTATTTTTGGATCTACTAAATATTCCTTATGTTAAGTTTTTTCAAAATTAATGAAAAGTGAATTTGAAATGAGTTTAATGGGTGAACTCAAATTCTTTATTAGATTTCATATTTTTCAAAATAATGAACGTAATTATTTAAATTATAGTAAATATAATAAATATATTTTAAAATGTTTTGGCCGGGAAAATACTAAAATTTTTGATACTCCCATGAGTACCACCTATAAACTAGACCTTGATGAAACTGGGAAATCAATAAATCAAACTAGTTATAGAGGTTTGATTGGTAGTATTCTCTACATAATAGCTTGTCAGCTTGGTATTATTTTTAATATTTGTATGTGTGCTCTCTTTCAAAAAAATCCAAAAGATTCACATTTATTATCCCTTATTTTTTTTAAATACCTCAAATATGAAACCAATTTAGGATTGTTCTACCCAAGAGGAAAAGATTTTGAATTAGTTAATTATTTAGATGTTGATTTTGGTGGTTGTAATTTAGATAGAAAAATCACATCAGGAACATGTCATCTATTATGAAAATATCTAGTATCATGGTGTAGTAATAAGAAATATTAGATTGCACTATCCAATATTAAAGCTGAATACAAAGATGTAGGTAGTTTTTTTACAAAAATCTTGTGGATTAAAAATACTTTTCAAGACATTAGATACCAATTTATACATATACCAAAAAATTGTGATAACATAAGTGCAATAAAAATTTCAAAAAATCTAGTATCTCACTATATAACAAAACATATAGATGTAAGACGTCACTTTTTGAGATATTATTATAAAAGGGTGATGTAACATTAAAATTTATTGGAAGTAAATATTAGCTAGCTAATATATTTATAAAGCCTTTAAATTCTGAAAGATTAAACTACATCAAACAAGAAATAGGAATGATAAAATACCATTGATGAGTCTTTGTTGATGAGTAAATGTTTAGGAGTCACTATTGATGAGTCAGTGTTGATGAGTCTCTGTTTATGATTCACTGTGGATGAGTCACCATTGATGAGTCACCATTGATGAGTCACCATTGATGATTCACCATTAATGAGCCACCATTGATGATTCACCGTTGATGAGTCACCATTGATGATTCACCGTTGATGAGTCATCATTGATGTGTCACTATTGATGAGTCGCCCTTGATGAGTCACCCTTGATGAGTCACCATTGATTAGTAAGAATTGATGAGTGACCATTGATGATTCACCATTAATGAGTCTCCATTGATGAGTCACTGTTCATCAGTCATCGTTGATGATTCACAATTGATGAGTCACTATTTATGAGTCACCATTGATGTGTCATCATTGAATGAATCACCGTTCCTTTTTATGTTCTTGTTATTTTTATTACCATTGAAATTTTTCTCTACTGATTAAATTTTTATTATTTTTTTTTATTTTTATTATTTTTAGAATCTATAAATGATAAAACCATCAGGATTCCTCAAAATCTATTCTCTCCCTCTAACCCTTGAAATTCTGATCCCTTTCCTTCCTCACGAACTAATATTCCCTCTTCCTTACTCCTAAAACCATCAATTGATTTGAAAGGCCCATATAAATGGAGTTACTAATTCAAAGCTAGAATATGTGAGGCCTTCCAAGAGATGATGAGTATCCACGAGCAGTTTGACAGTTATTTCAGTAAACCTGTATTTGAAGGATCCTGTAGTAAAAGTAGAAAAAAGATATTAATGAACAATGGCTTCCAACTAAAAATCTTCGGGTGTTAATTGTAATGGGAAAAAAATATGGATGGAGTAGTTTTCCTTGAATCATAGAGTGTTTTATATGAGGATAGTATATGAATTCTATCAATATTCACAATTTATTTTTGGGGATAAAGTTGATAGAATTCAAAATAGAATAGATGGAGAAGATATTTCTTTCTCTTCAAAAGAATGGGAAAATGTTTAAAGATTCCTCACAAATGAGTTTATGAAGATTTTCAAGGCAGTATACATGATGATAAGCTCGAAGTGGCTCTCCTATAATTTAATGGATATGGAAGCAAGAGAAGACCAACAGATACAGATCTTGATTGTGACTTAAAGATTCTATTTAAGTTTGTACAACATGTTTTATGTCCAAGAAAAGAGGAATTCAATACTTTTAGATTTAAAGATCTATACTTCCTGTATTTGATAAAGAAAGGGAAAATAATAAATCTCTATGATTATTGATGGTCCATAAGCATGAAATATACCATAATACCTCTATATAAAACTCTCTCATCTATCCCAAAATGATCACTGTCATTTTAAATGCCAAGTGTTATATTATGCCTAGAGAAGAAGATGAGGACAAAATGGGTGGTTTATGTCGATCCAAGTCTATCTAAAAAAGAGTGAAAGTAAGTTGGAATCCCTACAAGGGATGTTGGGTTAGGGGCAATGATAAACTTTACGATGATTATAATACTATTGATCACCCAACTTGACCAAGGGATATGGTAGATCTTGGTATTGAACCTAATGAAATTTCTGAATATTCTATTATAGATGTTGTCTCAAAAAGAGATTAAGAAGAAGAAGATGTGTTAGTTTAAGAAGGATGTGATCTAGAGATCCTAAAATCTCAACCTAGAGTCTTCAATGAGCTTATTAGTTATGCAAGCTCTCTACCTTCTAGAGAAACACTATTACTTGAGCATAATGATGGATGAGATACATAATTTTCTGGAGAATCTCATTATAAAACAACCACCTCCGAGACTTCAAGTTAAGAAAGTGATGATATAGGAAATGATATAATTTCTAAAAAGTTAGATGAAGAGATAATGTATATTTATAGTCCAGATGAATCTTTGAGTGGTGTAGATAAGGGAATAGCTAATGAAGCTATTAATGAGATTCCAGTTAATGAACATGATTAAAATAGTCCTGATCACATAGTTGATTAAGAAAAAAAAAATGTGATTTTGATCATGAGGAAATCACGAAAAATAGTGTTGAATATGTTGATCCTACTCAAGAACCAGTTCCTTTAAATAATAAGGAATTTTTAAGTGAGGGGGAGAAAACTCCCAATCCTGATGAGCAGTTATTTGAACTGGCTCATGTGGAATCAATGAAGACCATGGAAACCATTCCGATTTGAGTTTTACAAGATATAATTAAGGAAGAGTTTCCTATAGTTATAGAAAATTAGTTAGTTCTAGTCGGTCAAATTCCAAAAACAACCAATTTGAAACTGTCACAGATTACACATCTGCCCTCGAGAACTAATGTTCATCATATCTCTCACAAGCCTCGAGACTCCCCAATTATTTCCTATGTAAGATATTCAGTTAATGCCTTTGAATAATGCGAAAGATATCCCTATTTTCTCAGAATTTGGATAAATTATAGTGATTCAAATGATTACTCTAAATTGATAAGATACAGATTCCTAGTGAATCAGATAGATGAAGCTGGTGTGTTACAGCCTTTCACTCCCATGGAAGCAGAAAGACTAACTGAGGACACAATATCCAATGAACTAAGAAATCTTCCCACTCTTTCGATAGTATTATCTTTTAATTTTGTAACTGAAGATGATTTATATTCTTATAGAAGAATTTTCATTCATATATAGTGACTTTGAGAAAGAATTTGGTCTCTCATACTTTTCACAAGTCTTGACCAATTTACCATCTCCTATAGCTCGCCTTAATGGAGAAAATGTAAGATATTTGTAATAGTTGGTCATATCTCATATACAACCTAGAGTTCGTTTTCAGATTCCAGAATTAGAAGTTGAAAATAGAATATCGAAATCTAAGGTTGTAAGTTTTATATCTTCAGTAAAGGTTCTACAAGCCTCTTTATCTGATTTTATGACTTTTACTTCTCAAAAGTTGAATAGTTTAGCTTATTTTTCCTCAACATCATCTTCACCTCCTTCTACTCCAATACAATTTTATAGGGTTATTTTACAACAATTGTTCAGAGAATAAATCAGAAATTCCATGGGTAATGTCAATACTCATGAAGACCAAATAAGGCATATTAACCTTCATGGAGAACATATCCTTTAGTTCTTAAAAGAGTATGTTGGTGATCTCAGACAAGACAAGGAAGTAATAAAAAATTCCATCATATATTATATGTCAAGGATATTCACCAAAAATGACATTTCTAATTATTTAAAATATCATGTTAAGAACATGAAAATACCACCAGTGACAAGATCCTTTAAATAATAGGTGATTCAGTTAAAGGTTCTCACTCCAGCTCTTTAGATAATTATGGATGAAAAAGATGATTTGTTCAATGCCATAGAAAGGGGGGGATCTATAATTTTGGATTTCATAAATCTTCTGAAACCTTACCTCCATGTCCATCAGAAAGCTATTATTTCCATAGAAGAAATCTCTATTTCACCAACTTTTTCAACCATAACCACATTGTCAGTTCAGTTCATGACTGCTCTAATATCCTGATTAACCAGTCTTACACCTCCACCTATATAGCCTCTAATTTATTCACTAGTTGAAGCTATCAGATAACTCAGAACATTTATTTTCAGAGAAACTCTACCTCTTTCTACCACTCTAACATCCACTACAACTTTTCCCCAACTTATATTTCAACAGTCTCTTCTCTGGATGATGACAGAGACAGGGAAAAAGACAAGGGAAATGATAAATCTAAACAAAAACCAAACCCTAAGGAGTGAATCTATTTTTGGTGATATCTCTTTGATAGGGATCCTATAATTTCTTCTTTTCATATTTATCTTATATATATTTGGCACCCAAGTTAATGCAATAACTTTGTGTTCTTTCAATTTAAACCATTTTATTTATTTTTATATATCTTTTGATAATCTAAAAAGGTGGGGATAATTGGGAATTTAGTTATAAGTAGTTGTTTTAAATAAAATATATATATATATTATTATTAATTATGTATTTAGTATGTTCTTTATAAAATTCCATGTTTTGTGATCATCAAAAAGGGGGAGAATGTCGGCACCTCCTTAGATAAAGTGTTTTTGACATATCTTATTTTATTAATCATAAACCATGATTCATTTATTACTAATGTTTCACATGTTGTATGATAGAATTTTATATGAACATATTACTTCTATAATATTTCTATTAAGAATTATGGAGAGTCACCAATACCACCAGACTCAAGTCAACATTACCGCCCGAATGAGCTACCACTCGACTCAAGTCAATGTAACCACCATGATGAGATATTGTTGGACTCAAGTCACCATTACCACTAGGATGAGATAATTCTAGAAGTGAGTCACTGATACTACTAAAGGAGTTACAATCAGCAGAGGCACCTCCAGATGATATGTCACCGCCAACACTCTTGTTACAGTTGTTGTCTGATATCTTCAGCATGACGAGTTCAAATGGAATATTATATTTCTGGATGGTTTGAATGAGATTTTAAGACTTAGTAAAACAAAATCCAATGATTTTGGATATACTTCAACAATAATTTCTATATATTCATGTAGGATATCTCTCTCAATATAATGATTATATATCTAATGTTTACTATCGACCAAGAAAATTGTGCAATCGAATTTGAGAATTCTCTTGAACTTGATGATTTACATTCTATGAAGTTTAAAAAAATAGAAGCACTGAACCCTTTATCGTGATTGATTGAGACAATAGAAAGAGATTATCCAAATCATTCCTATAAATATCCAAGATCCTATGTTCTACTTCAAATTTCCAAAATAAATCAAAAACTCCTCATGTTTTCTAATATGAGGATTAAAAACATACAGAACACATTAGACTAAGCTCATTATATTTTGTTCTATTTTGTTTTAATTTTGAGTAGTGTGCTGTTTTCCTGTTAATCAAAAAACAATGTCTCCTGCATATTTTTGTATAATATATATTATTATCTTCTTTCTCAATTTATTTCCCACTATTTTTTATGACGAGGTCCTTGTGTGACCTATGTTTTTCTTTCATCCCACACATAACCGTGGAAGAGTCTTTTTAGTCTATACATCTTGTTGCTGTTGACTATATTCATAATCTTGAATGTGTAATTTTTTGATTTTTTTAATAATATTCCTCTCACTGTGTTATTTGTTTTATTGTTATATCTTATTCAAGATAATATTTGATTGACAAAAAAAATTATTCGATAATTAAACTTAACTTTTGTTTATATATGTTTCTATCTAAGTAAATTGATCTCAAAAGTTATGGTATTTCTAAACCATATTTTTACTGAGACCTAATTACTCTTTAAGAAATATTTTAAAAGTATAGTTCTTATATTGATCTGCTATTTTGATTAACTGACCTCCTTATTTACAGAAATTTTTACTTAGAACATAATTCTCCCCCTCTTTATTTTCTATCTCTGACCAACATTATCCTTATTATTTTCCATGAAAAGTATTAGTGAAAATGACTCACTTCAATTTGTTAGGTGATAGTCCCCTGTGCACACGAACAATGTTATCATATCCAATATGTAAAGGATATTAAAAAAGGTATATATGATATAATAACTTGATAGGTATAATTATTTTATTTATATCATATATATACTTTATATCCATCGTCATACCCAACCATGAGAGGTGGTGATGGAAAAAAATGACATCGGTTCATGAGGAGATAGTCCTCCATACACATGAATGATGATTTCATTACCCATTTGATGAAAGTGGAGATATTTGTTGGTTATTAAATAAAAATAATAAAATATATTTATATATGAGATTATAGTGTTATTATACTATAATTTTTATGAAATAATTTATGGTGGAAAAAGAAGAAAGAAAAAGAAGTAGCTTATTCAAGACAATTACCTTCGCTCAGATGATCCTCATTTGGATCTCTTAGTAGGTACCCTAGTGGTTGACATTTGGGAGGGGGAAAATATCTATAACATTTATAAGGATGTTGTGGAGGGATTTTGGAAGTTTTTAAAAAAAATATATGGATCTAGATATATTAATATTTTAAGGGTTATGGCGGCCTTTTATAAGTTTGGGAAAGGAACACACTTGGAAACTACTTGGAAATTTTCTAAAATAATCCCAAATGATAAAGTCATTCACATGAAAAAAGATTCCAAATGACCCTATATTACAAATTGGGAAGTATTATATGGATATATGAACATAAAATATGATTTATACATGTTTTGGTACATTTTTAACCCATATTTTTTATTTTAACCATTGGTAAACCCATTTTTACCTTAACTGTGGTAATTAATTTTTATAGTTTTGAATGTTCATTTTGGTAAAAACTTAAGTTGATATAAATAATTAATATAAATTATTATCACAAAAAATTTTGGTTTTATTTTTCAAAATTCAATTCACAAAAGTGGAAAATTTTAATTTAAAATTTTATACCACAAACTCGACGGGAAAGCATGTTTCAAAGGAAAGATGTTAAAAATTTTATAAGGTTTGTATATCAATATTAAATATGAAAATTATTCTAATTACCTAAATTAGATAAATATATATATTATTAAACAAGTTTTAATGACTCCAATTTTCCATGTCTTATTTTTGGATATTGTATGTACTATTTTCGAGACCAGGCATTGAGATGACATGTGATTTTGAGGACCGGTGTGCCTGGAATAAATGTTTAAAATATATTAAATATATTAAATAGAACACACACATAGTTTCTATAGAAAACTAAAATTACTTCTAAACAGAGCCTCAAATCAGAAATCTGAGGGCACCATTCAGTTCAGAATGTTTGGTTTACCCTAGGTGCTGCATAACGTTGGTCAGTCTGGATTTTTTGTGGAAAGGTCATCACGAGTGTCAAAATGAATAAAATAAATAAATAAATTATTTTATTTATTTTTCATTGATGAAAAAATTAGAGAGTATTTAAATGGACTATTATGTTAGAATTATAGGGTTATCTGTATAACCATGGAACTGTTGGAGATCAAGGAATGAGATTCCCATTAGAGGATGATGGCCATATCATGGATCGACAATTAACGTGCAACAGAATCACTATACCTCACCAATGATCACGTTGCATCATCATTATTCATAAAAAATTTATTAGAATCAAGTAAGGACGTTTTTTTATTGATTTATTTCCACGTTCTTAGTTTCTATGATGAACATGAATCAATCAACAAAAAAATTGAATCATGACTCAATCATTTTGCTGTATGGGTAAGATTAATTGAGTTTTCGGAGTTTTTCTTCATGATTGTTGATTATTCCTTCTTATTCTCATGGAATAAATTGAGTTCGACATGAAAATTGATCGAGGTTCATTCCTCTTGATTCTTCTAGTTCTTTTCCCCCTTGATTTCTTCATTCACCACGGTTGTTCATCATTTGGCTTGTGGTTTGACATATTCTGATGAATCGATCTTCTCACACTTGTTTCCTAGTGAAATAATCTAAAATCATTGATATGGGATTAGCATGACATGACAGTGGTTTGATGATGGGGGTGGAAATTGATTGAATGACTTTGGATACCATATTTCATGTTCTTCGTCATATAATGAAGAAATGTGTATAAATCCATTTTACAAATAGATTTGATGGAGTAATGATTTGTTTGATATCGATGAGGCTCGGATGAGATGAAACCTTGATTTTTCAAGAGAGGCATGGTAGGATTGGTGGCGAGAGCACTGAAGAAGACACATGGATTCTAGATTTGGATTTCTAGAAAATATTGTGTTACACAGTGTGTAAGTAAGATTTACAAGCCGTGAGAGACCACCTATGTGGCGGCTATGATTTTGGGAGATACTTAAGTATCACTCGGTGTGTGACTTGGTCAAATAACATGTGGCCACTCCCTAGTGACACGACATGTACCTTAGAGGGTACATAGACATGGGTTGGAGTATACAGGTAGGACCACACCATGTAATCCTTACACAGACATGACCTGGACCATAGTATATGGTCTATTCCATGTATTGGTACACAAGAACATGTGCACAGGCTAAAGATGTGTACTGGAACAAGGGTAGAGTACACAAGCAGGGCGGGAGTAGCTGAATATTCATCTAGGTTTACAAATATCACTTTGTATTTTGTGGTTGTGGTTCGTGATCACTTTTTCAGGGCTTAGACCTTCAAGTGTGGTCTACATAGAGACATCTGAGAGTGTGTTATCCTTCTATGAATTTCTACCTATGTTGGGGTTCTTGAGTGAGATTTTGTGGTTGAGTAATTCTTGGATGAGGAGATACATTAAGTGGTTTCTAGTAGTGGGCATGCAAGAGAAGAGACCTCAGCAGCATGTTTCCAACAACTTTCTCCTAGACCTAGACATGTGAGACATTTTAGGAGGAGGTCCGATGATAGAGGATATGCGGTTCAGGGATCACATGGTATGTTTAGTCAGCCAAAAATAGGAAGTGTTAGTCATGTGATGGCATGAGAAATCTTTCTTGAGATTGTCTAACCTATTGTGCAACTAATAGAGAGACCATGGATGGGCCATTGAGACAGAGGTAACAATAAGAGAAGGATTTTCTTTCAGATGAGGGCATGGAAGAGGAGTTGGTAGGGTAATAGGAGGTGGTAGATACTTTTACTTATACCACCACCACCCTAGGTGGTCCACACTAAGCTCATGGATCTAGATGACAAGGACAAGAACAACATTAGGTGGTCGAAGCTTACAACCCAGAGGCTCTGGAAATGATTCGAGGTACGATATGTGTCTTTTCTACCATAGATGTAGTACTGATAGACACATTTTATAGTCATTGGATTCATGCCACATATCTTGTTTGAGACTTAGAGATTCTAGTTGAGCCTTTAGCTCAACCTTTATGCTTGGAGACTCATAATGGAGATGACTGAGAAATCACACACTTAAGTCGATAGTGTGACCTAACAATTGGTGGTGAGAGTTTCTATTGGAATGTCATTATAGAAATAATGATTCCTTACAACTTCATCTTATGTATGTATTTGTTATCCACGGTTCCTTCCCACATTGACTATTTTAGGTAGAGGATACAATGTGTCTGCAATAACATAACTAGGTTCTCCTTTTTTGGTGAAAAGGAAACCCATGCAGCATAGGATGAACTCATGCAATGGAAGGTGAAGTTGATTACTCATCAGTTGGTTAGCCTAAAACTTGTGGTAGTGAATGTTACGAGTTCATAGATTCCTATAGTAGTGGTGGAGTATGAGTATGTCTTCGCTAAAGATGTTCAAAGTCTTCCTCTCCTTCATGAGATAGACTTATGTATTGATCTACACCCCAGGATGACATCGATATTTGTTCCAGCATATCAGATGGATCCCATAGAGCTTCACGAGCTGAGGTCACTATTAGAGGAATTTCATAGGTAGGTCTTTTTTAGACCGAGTCTTTCACCCCGGGAAGCCCCAATTTTTTTCACCAAGAAGGCATATAAGAACTTTAGGTTGTATATGGAATACTAGAGCTTGAACCAGGTGACTGTGAAGAACAAGTATCAACTACCAATGATCGATGACCTTTTTAATTAGTCTAGAGGGGAAAATGGTTCTCGAAGTTTTGAATTAGTTCAGGCTATCACCATTTTTGATTACAGGATGAGGATATACCTAAAATGACATTCAGTTGTCTCTACAGTCACTATCAGTACTTGGTGATTCCCTTCGTCATGAAGAAGACCCCAACCATTTCCATGGGACTCATGAATCAAAAAATTAATCATTTCTTAGAAAAATTTGTTGTAGTCTTCATAAAATACATCCTTATGTATTTGTCATTCAATGAGGTGGATGTGAGACAAATAAGGATAGTTCTGGACATACTCTAGGAGAACCAAATTTGTAGGAAGCTCTCAAAGTGTCAGTTCTGGATTCAAGAGGTCCACTTTCTAGGAAATTTTTTCTTATCATATAGAGTGGTAGTGGTCCTATCCAATGTTGAGGAATTTCTAGATTTGGATCCACCCACGTGTGTGATGGAGGTGCATAGATTCCTTGGGCTGATAGGCTATTACTATAGATTCATACCAAAATTATCCAAGATATCAGCACCCATGAAAGCTTTCACCCAAAAGGGAAAGAGATCCATGTGCATAGAAAAATTCCAATTGGATTTTCAATAGTTGAGGCAGAGTTTGAAGAGCACTGTAATATTGATATTTCTATTGGTGGGTGTCGAGTAGGTAGTGTTCTATGATGCATCAAAAACTGTGCATGGTTGTGTTTTGATGTAGAGTCAGGCAGTGATTTCTTATGGTTCATGTCAGTTGATACCACATGATAAGAAATATGTGACCTATGATCTTTATTTTCCAGTGTTAGTATTCACACTAAATATGTAGCGACACTACCAGATGGGGGATTAGTTTATCATCCTTTCTAATAACAAGAGTCTCAAGTATATCTTCTCTCAGAAGAATTTTATCTTGAGACAGGGAAATTGGATAGAGTTCCTATAGGATTATGACTTCAAAAAATTTTGTACTACTGGGAAGGGGAACATAGTAGAAAATTATATTAGCATGAGATCATGTTCATAGTTACTGAATGAAGAATCCAAGAAGTTGTCCCCATTGAAGTTATCATTTAAGGATGGAGATAGAGCAACTTAAACGCAGTTGATAGTTGTCACCCCTTTTCTCTGACAACAATTTTGGAATTCATAACATGGGGATGCCGACTTTAAGACCTTACAAACTCAGATATACACTAGACATGCATCTTATGGATTTTATGAAGGTGGTGAGCATGTATTTCTTTTTAGAGGACGCATGATGGTACCATTGGCAGTACTAGAGAAGGTTTTGAGAGAGTTTCATACATTAGCTTTTTCAGTACATCTAGGGGTGGAAAAGATGTACCAGGACCTCTAAATTTAGTTTTGGTGGTTAGGGATGAAGAAGAGAGTTGTATATTTTTCCTCTTGATTCCTTACTTGTCTACAAGTGAAGGATTAGCACAATGTTATTTCGGGGTTATCTCAAACCCTTGAGATCCCATAATGAATGTGGGATGAGATATCAATGGACTTTGTAATAGACTTACAATGTATATCCAGGGGACATGATGCCATCTAGGTAATCATAAACTCACTCACCAAGTCAGAACACTTCTTATCTATTTGGGAGTAGAGTTCAGTAGAGAGCTTGGGATGCCTCTACATATGTGAGATAGTCTAAGTCTATAGAGTTACATTGGTGATCATTTCTAAATAAGAATATTTTATCACATCCTAGATATATAAGGGATTGTAAGGGGTGTTTGGGAATCAATTATGCTTATGAATAACATTCCACCCCCAGACTGATGGGAAGATTGATCAGACCATTCAGGTTTTAGAGGACATATTGTGACCTTGTTGGAATTTATGCAGATTTGGGAGGATCACCTACCATGGGTGAAATTTTTATACAAAAACATATACCATTCCACCATTGGTATGGAACCATTTGAGGCTTTGTATGGGAAACCGTACATGTCACCACTTTACTAGATAGATCTATGAGATTCTAAACTCATGAGCCTTGAGTTGGTGTGAGAAAATACTGAGATTATGAAGATCATCCAAGAAAATATAAAGACATCACAGAGTCTTTATAAGTATTATGTGGACAAATGATGGAGTTATTTGGAATTTGAGTAAGAATACCTTCTATTTCTATGGGTTTTACCTTGATGTTGATTACATAGATTTTGTTGTGGCAACAAGATATTTATAAGGTTAATTGTCCCTTTTCTGATATTGTATTGGGTTGGGGATGTGAAATATCACTTATCTCTACCTTCATAGTTAGACTAGGTACACGATATCTTCCACAGGTTGGAGCTGGGGAGGTACACGCATGGAACATCGCACATTTTTGAATGGGGAAAGCTAATCATCAAGGATGAATCTACTTTTTCTGAGTACCCAATATAGAATGGGGATCAATGAGAGAAAATCCTTTATGGGAATGTGATTACTTTAGTGTGTGTCTGGTGGAACCACAAGAATCATCAGAAGAAAAAAATGGGAATGTGAGTCTAAGATTCATTCTCAGTACTCACATCTCTTTGTGTAGCCCTTATTTTGGATTTTCATGATGTAAATACTCAATGTGATGAGAATTTAATGACTCAAATTTTCCATGTATTATTTTTGGATATTGTATGGATTATTTTTGAGACTAGGGGATAATGAAGAATGTAATTCTAAGGACTAGTGTTCCCAAAAAAATATTTGAAATATTTGAAATATATTAAATTGAATGCATGCCCAGTTTACCTAAAAAAGTTAAATAAATTTTAAATGGAGGTTCATATTAGAAATCCAAGGGTAATGTTGCGTTTAGAATTTGAGGTTTACTCTAGGAATGATATAACCTTGGTCGGTGCAGGTCGTTTGTTGAAATGTCATCATAGGCGCAAAAATGAATAAAATAATTAAATAGATTATTTTATTTCTTTTTCATTGATGAAAAAAATAGAGTCTCTAAATAGAATTTTATGTGAGAATTCGAGGTATAAATTTATAACCCTAGAACCATTGCAGATTGTGGAACAAGATTCCCATTGGCAGATGACAATCAGATAATGGATCGATAATCGACGCGCAACAGAATCAAAGGATTTCACCAAAAATCTTGGTGCAACACCGTTATTCATCCACAATAAATCATAATCAAGGTAGGAAGTTTTTTTTGATTGATTTATTTCATCATTCATAGTTTCTAAAATGAACATGAATTAATCGACCAACAGATTAATTCACAGTTTGTTCGTCTTGCAGGATGGGTTAGATTAATCGGGGTTTGGGAGTTTTCTTCATGATATTTGATTAATCATCGTTATTATCATGAAAATGAGTCATGATCAACACAAACATTGTTCTAAGTTCATTCCTCATGATTGTTCTTGTGCATTTATCCCCTTATTTTTTTATTCATTGTGAACATTCTTTATGTGGCACATGGTTTGAAATATTTTGATAAATCGATCATTACGCACCCATTTCTTGGCACAACAATCCAAAATCATAGATCCGAGATCAACACGACACAATGGTGTTGTAATGACAGGATCGGTGACAGATTGAATGGATTTGGATACCCGATTTTTCATTCTTCGGAACACAATGAATAATGACATATGAAACCATTTTTAGAATGGATTTGATGGTAGAAAATGTTGTTTGATGTTGATGAGGATAAGATGAGATGGAAACTTTGTTTTTGGGCAAGGAATGACGGGATCGGTGGTCAAAGAACCGAAGAAGACGCGTGGATTCCAGATCTATAATTCTCTAAAATCCTTCATTACATGGTGTGTTAGTCAGATATACATGCTATGTGGTGTCCCTGTGCGGCAGCTATGGTTTCAAAAGATACTTAAGTATCACATGACATGTGACTAGGTCACACAACGTGTGACCTATCCTTAGTGACTTGGCGTGTACCTTGATGGGTACATGTACATTTTATGGAGTGCATGGGTTGGAGAAGATTGTGTAATCCCTTATAAAGATATATCTTGAACCATAGTACATAGGCTATACCATGTACTTGTGCACAATAACATGTACACGAGCTAAATACATGTACTATAATAGGGATAGAGTACACTGGTAGCCTACACATCATATAATTCTACATACACATGGGTAAGAGACATGGTCCGTTGACATGTGAAGGAACCGGGGTCATGGGACCTGATGTGTATCCCCTTCGACAAGATGTGTACTCTAATAAACACGACTTGGAGTCCTTGTCCTATATACATTGGAAAAATTTAGTTAGGGTTCATTCCCTTAATCCTTTTCCCTAAGGTTAAGTATGGAATCATATCCTACACACAAGAAAATGATCCCCTCATTAGGATATATTGAATAGAGTCATTGGAATCCTTCCAGGAAGCTCAGAGTGAGATCCTCTATTCATATTTTTTCCCTAGGTGGAGTTCTTGGTATCGTCATGGAAAACACTATGTGGGCATCGATCCTCTACTTAGAAGGTCAATAAATATTGAGTTGTTACTTCCCCATGGCCTTGGGATTGATCCTCATATTTTTATCATATATTTTTAGAGCTTCATTGTGTACTTATAATGGTGATACCTATTGAGCATTACCTCTCAGACGGACACCATCAGTGATATCTGACTCAGGAGTGTGTTCTCCTGGATGAGTGCTTTGTGGATCCTTGGGGATGGAATCCTAGGATGGAATACTATGGTTGTAACCTACCATTAGACTTTCTTCCTTGTTGAGTATATATGTATATTCTTACGATATGGGTTCTGGACATATTCCAATATAGAGTTGACTATATCTACTTTTTTTATACATTGTGGTTTCAGTGATTCCTACTGAGTATTGTTATACTCACTTTTACATGGGCTTTTCCCATATAAGTCGTGTCTTGTGCAGATGACCAAACTTTTGATAGAGTCCTAGATGGACCAGGACCAAAAGGTTCACAATGAGAATAGACAGACTGAGGTGTGTCCCTTCAACATCTTGACAACAATCCCTATCTTTATTTACAGGCTGAAATTATTTTCACACTATTTGTGGTGGGATTGTATTTTCTGATGTTTACATTCATTTACTTCCTATCATACTTTGGTTGTGTGATTTATATGTATGCATCCATGTTTTTTAAGTTCTTTTTACATTTTAAACATTTTATAGGCTTCGAGATGTGTGTATGTGTACAATTACTTAGGCTAAGGCCTCCCATGTTAGTGATATTCTTAGTCAGCATTAATCCTCATCTCTTAACCTATTGGAGGCGGGCATGGGGAGTCGTGGAATATGCCCCATTGGGATGGTTCAGGCCACTAATGTTACTTTAAAAACAAATTATAATATAATTTACCTTTATAAATAATTTAAATGAAAATAAAAATTTGATATTGTTCACTATTCATCAGAAAATAATTTTTTTTGAAATTTTATAAAATTAACCCAAAGCTAATTTTGATATTATGACTTCAAAAATGAAGTTTATTTTATCAAATAAATTTTCTAAGGGTGTAGAAAATTCATTTTATTATTATTAGAAACAAAACCATTTTTTGAGAAAATATTATTTTCGAGACATATATAATTTATTGAAAAAATAAGTACTTTTTTTATCAATATGTTTTATTTATATAAAACCAATATACATAAAATTTAAAATGTAGTTATTATTATTCATATCACTAAGTTTAACGACTAGGTTATAAATGCTACTTTTTAATAATATTAATAGTATATCATGGTTTTATTAAAACTAGTTGCTGCGTGTAACACATGCTATCAATGAAATTTAATTTATTTCAAAAAAAATCCCATGATTCCATGGTTTTACATTCTACCCCCATAAAAATGAATTTCACCCTTGAATTTTTTCTTGATCATAAAAGGTTTAACATTTTAAAATTCCTTTATAGAAACCCACATCAAATGAATGAATAATAAAAAGTCCCTTAAAAAGGTAATTTTCAAAACATAAAGGTTACCCAAAGTAACTCATAACTAGGTTTCCACATAGGCGAACATTGGTGGGAAGTGAAAACATAGACATAAAAGAGAAACCTAACACACAAATACTGAAGAAGAGTGATAGATAACATGATTAAGAGAAAGTTAATGACCATAAAACATAAACCAACGAGGTTTTAAATGGTCATTGTTATCATAAAAAATGATGATAACGGGACAAAAATTTATTTCAAGATCCTTTTCCTAATTATGGGTATTTATTTTTCTATATAAACTAAGAAAATATGAAAATGTAATTACTTGAATTTTTTTTCATAGGCACAATTTTATCCTTTGGTTGTTCCTTGATCAATTTAAACTTCATCTCTTTCTCAAATAGATGCATTTTTCATCCCCAAATCACTAAATAAGATCTACAAATGAATGATAAGTCATTACTTCTATCTCTATTTTTAAAAAGGTCACATTGGTTATCAAATATGGATAAATATTCATATGGTGAAGTAATACATTAATCTCTAAAACCACATCCAATGATAAAATTAATCCATTCAATAAATAGTTAACCTTATAACCCTTCAAAAATTCTAAATTTATAAAGATGGTCACTAAATTTAGTAAAAAGAAACTTAACATTAGTACCCCATATATCATAATGTATATATTGATTATCACATCCCAAACATGTGAATACCTTCATCATGTATTCTCTTGAAACATTGTAATAACCTTCATAAAACCTTATTGAAAAAATAAATGCTTCATAATTCCATGCATAAAACATAGATTATTGGATATATTACTTAAATCCAAAAATGCTATAAAATCCATCAATGACAACATAAACCAATTTTTCAACAAATAATTAATCACTTCCAATGTAATTAGTAATCCAATTTACTTTATCTATATTAATCATCTATTAATCCAAACTAAGCACCATTTTTTCAACTTTATGAACATATTTTTGGTTATAGTTCCTAAATAATGTGTTTTCCATAAAGTATCACCTTTTTGTTAAATGAATTTTCTAGGACATCAGTACCAGTCAAAATATTTTTGAAAATACTTAATAAAAAACTTCTACAAACAATCCTTATATGTATTCTAAATTATGTTATTCTAATACATAAAAACTTCAATTATCCCACCTCATCCTTAATCCATTAACTAGGTTTCATCATCTTATTCTTTAATACTTATTTTCTTTCCATATGTTATTCATAGTCTCTTCATCTTCAATAGAAAAACCATTACTTTCACAACCTTGAAGATTCTCTTGATGAAATTTCCTCTTATGAAATCGATTTTCATAATGCCCATACTTTCCACATTTAAAACATTCAATAGTCGATGATACCTCTAGGAGACTAATATTACCATATAAGAAGTTAACAAAAAATTTCATTTTTCTTTGTATTTCATTACATTGTGTGCTTCTTTTCCACACCCAAAACATCTTCTCGTCCCTCTGAGACATTCCATTGGGTGAATCTTCCCAAATTTTCAACATATTTGAAGATGAATCATATTTCCACTTGGTCGCCATTACCAAAACTCTCAAAAAACACAATCATTCTCTTCTTTGGTGAATCCAAGAGTTGGTTAAGGTGCACACTGTTAATCATGTTTCGTGAAAATAGATTATGCATATTCACAATATCTTTTAGTCCAATCATAATTCAATTTTTCTATTCATAATCAAATTTTCTATCACATCCAATGCTAACCTAGTTATTTATATTTACCTCCATTGACTAAAACCCAAAATAATATCATGAGAAACACTAAATATAGTTCAAAAATACATAATAATGAAAAATACCATATTGGATTCCCAAATAATGACACCTTATTTTTAATATATGATACCTTAGGTTTATCCTAGGTTATTCATAGCCATCTTCTATTTAAATCTTTCGAGATTGTCTATAAAGAGTGTAAATATAGGTGTGAATCAAGACCTATTGTTATGAACCAGGTGATGATGGAGTCTATCTCAATGCAACCTTTTTGAAGTTATTACCCCAGGTACCAATATGACAGAGCCACATCTACTTTTAGAATATAGATAGGGAAGAAATTGATTGGAAATCACTTTCTCTATTAATTACCAAAATTTCAGAACATTTTACTATAATTTGAATAATACTTAGTCTTATCATTAGATATATCCCTAGAAATATTCCTTGTGAAATCACTAAAGTTTTTCTTCCTAGTTTCTAAAAGTTAATTAAACCGTTCCTCTGATACCAACCATAGAAACTCAGAATTTTCATACATAGATATTACAAATTTTTTAGATGAATATTCAACAAATTACATAGACACACATGTGAGGGATGTAATAGTTTAGTGTCTTTTGGGAATAGGTATGTAAACATAAAATTTGGTGAAATATCTTCAAAATATACCACAAAGATCTTCCCCATCACTAGCCTTCACAAACATACACAACTTAAAACCTTTCTTCATAACTCATGGAAATGAAACAAAAGAAAGTGTGTGAACAGATGCTTAGTAAGGGTAACCAAGAGAGATATGTGATCATAACAGGAACATAATAGTATTGTAACATGAGAATAATATTTTAAAACAATACCCTACATATCATAGATCATAATCATGAGTCATGACATAGATCATGGTAGTTCATAAGACATGAATCATGATGGAATATAAGAACATGATCCATGAGAACATAAAATTTTCATAAGGATTATATTTTTGGAATACACATCAGCTTATAAAATTGTGAACATGTATAAATAGAGGCAGGTTCAATCGTAATGATAAGGATATGAAATTAGGCCCCTGAATAAAATTATTGAGATGAAACTAGATCCACACATAACATTATGTACATGAAAGATAGGTCCATGCATAACATTTTGAACATGTAATTAGGTCTACACATATCATTGTGAACATGTAATCATGTTCACATATAACATCATTAACATGTAATCAGGTTCACACATAACATTGTGAGTAAGTAATCAGGCTCACACATAACATTATGAAATTCTAATTAGGTTCATGCATAACATTGTGAACATTTAATCAGGTTCACATGTAACATATTTACTCATGAGATCTATATATTTTCCCAATTAATTAGAGTTAGATTTTATTCCCATCTGTCACATAATGAAAATCATACATATGTGTGAAAAAGATAATAAAAAATTCATCATATCATAACCCGTGTAATGAAATGTGTTTTATAAACATATCTTCATATCCTAACTTGTGTAAGAGAGATATGTTCCATAATAATTTCATCCTAGCATAACCCATCGAAAAAGAAGCGGGTTTCATAATAATTTTATCATGGTATAACCCATGGAATAGAAGTATGTTTCATAACCATATTATCATCACAAACCATTCATAGTAAGAATATGGATAGTATCCGTGGTTTATATCCCCTAGTAAATCATATGTTACATTAAAGTATCTCATCATATATGTTGAATGATTTTGAAAGATAAATAATTTGAAATGTTTCTTGAGGAAAATTAATTTTCTTTAAAATTCTCTTTTTAAAACTAAAAAATCACAATTTTTTTAGAAATCATTTTCTTTGAAAATAAACATTAAAACATATTAATTAATCTTTAAAAATACTTTAAAACATTTCTTAAATAAAATAACTTTTTCATGTTGTTTTTTATTTTTAAAACATAAAATATTGTGGAAATACTTTTCATTGAAGATAAACTTGAAAACATATAAAAGAAACATCAAAGAAAATAATAGTCATAACAATGTGAAATTTTATTCATTTCATGCAATTTTAAAAAAATATCCCTTTTACATTTCATGTAAAATCCAAATGGCCATTTTAAGGAAAATGAAATGAATATTCAATTCATAATTTTTTTTAAATTTCAAAAATGGGTAAGAGTGTATTTAATAAATCATCTTAATAATGTTAAAAACATTTTTTTAATTTTTTAGAAAACATTGTTTTGGATGAAAAATGAATTTTCAACTAAAGAGAGAAATAAATATGATTTTTCATAAAATAAATCTTTTAAACTCTTGAGCACATAAGGAAAATGAAGGGAAAACATGTATTCTAATGAAATAACCATATAAGAAAAACATTTATTAGTTTCTTGAGAGTTTGATTATAATATTTTATCATTGGAATCATAATCATAATCAATCTCGATAAATGATGAGATTGTAATATAAAACTCTTACCACTTTGGTAACTTTGAATCACAATAACCATGAAATAATAACATTAAATGAAACTTAGAATATCATGAAAAAGGATATTTATGAAAAATTAATGTCAAAGGGGAAGTATATACACCTCATTGAATAATATAGGTGCATATCAGAACATAGGTCTCTAATATGGAAATTTGAGACAAAAAGCTTTTATCTCTTTGGAAAAATTTGAACTGTAGACCCCATTAAAGATAGATACTAAAATTAATATGTAAATACAAATAATTTAAGGATAATAAATATAAAATAACTTCATGGGTAACACCACATGAAATAAACACATGGTGAATATGGATTGTGTCTCAAAAAAAAGTGAGACGGAAATCCCTTACCTTAAGTACTAAATTCTTTCATTCATGTTTAAAATTGATGTATAATAAATATTAATTTATTATAAATCTATTATAGAACTATAATTATATATATTATACAATATATGACTTACTTAGGACCATTTATTACCAATTTATCTCTAATTCATGGTTAAACTAACATTTCAGTTAAAAACTACTTTTTTTCATACATGTTTTGATTTGTTATTTTCAGTCCCCTTACACTAAACATTATTCTAACATCTATAAAAAAATAATGATGAAATAATTATCATATTTATATATCAATTATACTTTTAATACCAATATTTAAAATCATTTTGTGAAGTATGTTATGATTGTGGAGACCTTAGGATTTTAAATATGCATGAGTAATATTTCAATTTTTCAAAGATTATTATTGAAATGTGGTAAGTAAAATTTTATCAATAAATTATTATTATAATATCATAAATAAAATATTATTTATTTAAATATATATATAAATATCATCCATGTTGTGTGGTGATGAAAAGAGAGAGTCACATCATTTCATGATGGTGATAGTCCACACATACACGAACGGCGTTATCATTATTCAGTGAGTGAAAATGTAAGAAATAAAATGATATATTATATTTTAAGAATGAAAAATATGACATTAATATAAAAATTATTTTATTTATATAACATATATTCCTTAAATTTATCCTTATTATTTCCCATTTAAAGCATTATTGAAAATAAAGCACTTCGCATCGCGAGGCAGTAGTCCACCGTACACAAGAATGACGTTATCATATCTCATAATGAATGGAAAGTAAAAAAGTTTATATGATATAATTAATAAGTATATATAATTAAATTATAAATATCATATATATACTTTAAATCCATCATCATACCAAACTATTAGATGTGGTAATGAAAAAACGAATGACATCAGTTCACGAGGTGGTAGTCCGCCGTACACATGAATAATGAGTTTGTAACCCATTTGATGAAAGTAGAGATGGTTGTAAGATATTTAATTAAAATAATAAAATATTATTATATATCATATAATAGTTTTATTATTTTTTAAGTGTTAATAAATAATTTAATTTGAAAAAATAAGAAAGAATAAAAGGAGCTTAGTGAAGTCAATTACCTTCTCTTAGAAGCACCTCCTCCAGATCTGTTATTAATGACCCTAGTGATGTTCTTTTGGGAGTACCATAAGATCTAGAACATGGTTAAGGATATTTTGGAGATATTTTTTAAAGTTTTTTCCAAAATATATGGCTTGAGAGGTGTGAATAAGTGAATGGTGATGGTGGCCATGGGGGAAAGGAAACGACTTGGAAACTACTTGAAAATTTCCCAAAAGAATCCAAAATAATGAATTCATTCCCAAGACAAAATATTAAAAATTAACCTATATTCTAACTTGTGAATTATTATATTGAAATATGTCCATAAAATAGGATTTAGACATGTTTTGGAACATTTTCAACGCTTATTTTTTTAGTTTAACCCATGAAAAACCCATTTTACATTAAATATAGTAATTAATTTTTACAATATCCATTATTCATTTTAGTCAAAAATCTAGTTAATATTGTTATATAGTATAAATTTTTCTAATTCAAAAAATTTAATAACTTTTTCCAAATTAAATTCATAGAAGTTTCAAATTTTAATTTAAAAATTAATACCTACAGGTGTGATGAAAAAGTAGGTTTTCAAAGAAAAGAACATGAAAAGTTTACATGGTTTTTATATAACAATTTAATATTAAAATGATTAGAATAACCAAAATTGTATTAATAGATATATTAATTAAATCATTTTAATTTTAAAATAGATTTAAATCAAATTTTAATTTATATATAATTTAAATTAAAGGGATACTTTCAATTAAAATTTAGTATTTTAACTATTAAAAAAATCAGTATTTTGCAAAAAATATCAAAAAGCAACCCTAAGAAAAATTTTATATGCTGATTTAAAAAATATTTTTTTTGTAAAATAAATTATGTAAATGTTTCAAAAATTAATTTTATTATTGTTCTCAAAAGAATAATTTTTTGAGAAAATAGTCTTTTTGAAACATGTAAAGACTTTATTGAAATTTATTACTTTTTTATCAATATGTTGTCTTTATATGAAAACATTATACATAATATTTAAAATTTATTATTATAATTCATATCTATATGTTTAAATTATAGGTTATATTTTTGTGTTTGAATAATATTAATAATATAATGTGTTTTTGTTAAAACTTGATGTTGCTTGTGACACAATATATCAATGAAATTTAATTCATTTGAAAAACAAATTAGCATTAACTCAAGGTGTTACACAATGGAAATATATATTTTATATAACCTAATGTAATTTGTTTAAAATTTCAAATTAGATGATTTACCTCTGTATTTTAATTATAGAAAAGGGTTTTTGGTACCTAAATCACGTTCAAGGTTTTATGGCATGGGATTGTTATGAAGGACTAGTTGTAAATGAATATAAAGAATTGTTAATTATTTTGTATTTATAATTGGAATTTTATTATTTCCTAGAAATACATGAAAAAATATCCCTTGGATTTAGGATGTGATTTATATTTGGGAAAACTATTGGGAAATCCCCACCAGGTTTGGATTTTCATTTATAGTTTGGAAGACCATGGGGAAATCTCTATCTAGTTTAGTTTATTATTTATGGTTAGAAACACTGTGGGGAAATCCCCCTAAGGATTAGATTTTTATTTTTGATTTGGAATATAAAGGGGAAACCCCCCATGGGTAGAGATATTGATTACATCTTTGAATTTCATGTGTGAATTCCCATTAGGTTAATATTTTGATTATGGTTGGGAACATTGTGGGGGAATCTGACCTAGGTTTGGGTTATGAATTATGGTTGATAATGTTGTGGGAAATTCCCCATCAGTTTTAAATTATAATTTACAAATTTAAAGATGATGGGAAATCCCACGAGGTTCAGTTTATGACACATGATCTGGAGTTCCCTGGGGTAGTCCCCTAGTGACAAGTTATGGAACACAATTTGGAGTGTGTTGGGGTAGTCCCACTTGGACTCGTTATGATCACTAATTTGAAGTACCTTGGGGAAACCCATTTGGGATCATTATGAATCATGGTTTAGAACACTTTGGATAACATCCATGGGTTTATATTATGAGTTACTATGGATAGAGATATCTAACTTAGGTCGAAGAAGGTATGGTTGATCCCGGGTGTCACTGTTGAACCCATAAATTAACAATGACTAATTTATTTTATCTGTTACTTTATTTACATTTCAAATAAACATGTATTTATTTCCTAGACCTTATATTCTTATATAACCCATTAGAGGGGTCCTACTAATTCATATTAACACCTTACATGGGAAGCTAGTTGGTACCCGAGATGGATTTATGATTGAAATAAAGGTAAAGGGAAATCACCCTGTAACTGATGCTTGATTTGGATTGATAAAATTGAGCATGGTAGTAGTACCATTCTAGGGATCATGAACATTTTGATGGTTTCCTATTTTTTTGACTTTTAGTTATTTTTCTTTTTGATGTATCTGGCTGACTAATAATGTCTGACTTCTGGAAATTGTATATAGATTATTTTGATATAGCCTGGGTTGTAATTTTTTTATTTTCATTTTTTGTAAATTTAGTTTAATGATTTATATGGATGTTTCTGATTGATATTATTTATTCTATTATTTCTATATGATGTGGGTGTAAAATATCCCTACCATACCACCTTTTACCCTCAATTCTAATCGGTATCCTTTGGCATACTGGGAGGCATGATTGAGGTTCATTGGAACTACAGTTCAGTTACTGTTCAGAGTGAAACATGTCGGGTCGATACTTACTTACTCATATTGCTCATTTATTTATTTATTTGAAATAAATATAAAAATTAAATCATAAAAAACACAAGATAAATGGAAACAGGAGTCATGGAGGCCTAAAATAGTGAAGACCATGTGTGTATACTCTAAGCAGGTTTGCCAGCTTAGAAGGAAAAGAGGTCAAACTATTGAATTGAGTAGTAATATAATATTGAAAAACCAAGAAATCTATGTTATCTATGACCTTATTTCCCGCATGCATAGTGTGCAAGAAATTCATATCACTGTTGATGAACTTCTTGCATCTTTTGATAATAGTGGTTATAACCCAAGTAATGTTACCTGTGCCATGTGGGAAATTATGTAAGATCTTGGGATCCATTTCCACTATCACTAGAATAATATTCCTCTTCCTGTAAATATGATGACCTTTTAACAGTGTCGTGGATTTCTCTTGGAGGGATTGACCATAACCAATGTTCATTGAAAAGGAGTGAATGACAACACCCCTAACATATCGAACCACATTGCCTCCTCAAATGACAACCACATTACACGGTCCATAGGTATTAAGTTTTTCTCCTCAGAAAATGGGTACCAGTGAACCCAGTGGCCCTATTTTTCACCAAAGTTCAGCTGATTTGGAGTAGCTCTAACCTAGTTGAGCTTGGGAGTGGGTGTGTTATCCAAGTTCTTAAATAGCCATACCAAATCAACCAAAAGTTACCGGGTGTGGGTGACAAGAACTATACCTAAGCTGAAAATTCCATCCCTATGGGATGAGTTCCTAGACAATCATATGATCAAGCAGCCGACAAGTAAAACTGTGACCCTAGACTTACCCTCAAAACCAGCTGAACCTATACCATAAAACTAACACTCTAGAAGAGATCATCCCCAAAGATCCTGGAGGAAGATTCTAATATAGTCCCCAAAAAATCACCAGACCATGAAGGCCATTCCCCCTTGAGAGAAAAATGGTTCACACTCTCCTCATTATGGACATTGTAGCATGAGCACTTGGAAACTAGATTTTTTCTTGTACATTTAAAAATGTCACTAGTTGGAACCACAGAGTTTCTTAATCTCCATAATAGAAATTTTTTACTTTGTAGGAAACTCCTTGCACTGGAACTCTTCTACCCAGTAGTCAATACAGTCTATAGGAACCATCAACTCACAGAAATCCTTCATAGAGAATCCACCCAAAGCATAATTGGTGAAGATTCATTTATCCTACTCATTGGTGATTTCAAAGATATAAAAAATGTCATGTTTATTTTTATCCAGAACTGTGTTGATGAAATTTGGGTGCATACTAGCCTATCTGAAAGAGATATCAGTAACAAAATAGCCATGGAAACCTTGTTTAGCACTTACCTAGTTGTAATGCAAGATCGATATGTCATCCCACCCCACTAGCCAGAGACTATGAAATTGAATAGTCGGGATATTAGTGTAAATCATGGACTAGATTGAATCCAAAATCCCTCCCATCATGCCTACCTCCGCTATTCTTTTATCACCAATAAATATACCCATAGGGTGTATTCCTCAACATTTCCCATACTATATTGGAATGTAAACCATACAGTGTGTCATAAATAATCCTCACATTGCTTCCTCCTTCTTTCATGTGTCTATCCATCCTAGTCCAGGAAGCCTAGTGATGTTTTCGTTCCTCATGGTCATCACAGATAAACATTTCCATAATTCTTTCAATGTTATAAATGACACTTTTTGGAACCATGATAACCGATAGAGCATGAATTGGAATGGATGAGATCACACTGTTAACCAATGTTATTCTTCCACCAAAGGAGTGGTATCTGTTTTTCTAGTTCAAAACATGACCAATCATCCTATCAATAATATGATTAGAATGATAATTAAAAGGACTTCTTGAAGATATTGGGGAACCTAGATAAACCATGGGAAAGATATTGTGTTTCATATCCATGCTAGAAATCCAAGAGCGAAGACACCTATCTAGGAACCTTCTAGAGATAAATAAATTTCCCTTCGCATGATTGACAAATTCCCTGCTCCATTTTAAAATTACTTCTAGAATTTTTTTAAGACTAAGAATAGATCTTCTACCAGAATTCATGAAGATAATGGTGTAATTTTCAAACATGGGATGAGAGATAGAGTATGAGTGTCATATACAGTCAAAGGAAATAATATTACCCATGAAAATAATCTTGTTGATGAGACATCTAAGAACATATTGTGTGTGGGTGAAAATTATTAGGGAGGGAGGATCTCCTGGTACGAGGCCCCATATTTCATTGAAATATCCAAAAACTTTCCCTAGAAAAAAGATAGACAACCACATGGAGCTAGAGCACCTGAAAATCAGATCAACTACCCAGTAGGAGAATCTCATCCTAGAAAATTCCTTGTTCATAAAGCTACATTCAACCCTATCATAAGTCTTATCCTTGTCAAGTTTGATGGCCATGTTGGAACCTCAAACCTTCTGATTAATGTCACTTATAATTTCTTGAGTCAAAGCATTCACACCTTGGATTGTCCTTCTATTCACAAACCCATGTTGTTACTCAAGGATCCAGTAGGGTAGGTGACTAGAGAGTCTTTTGTTTATAACAATAGCTAGGATCTTGTATGGAAAGTTTCACACGCTGATCGGGCGATAATGTAGGAGAGATAAATGATCCTTAATTTTGGGGATAATAACCAAGGATGTGGTAGCAACCACTTAGGGAATTCTTCCACTTCAAAAGAAGTATTGGATTTCCATTATAATGTCCTCCCTGATCAGGTTCCAAGAAGCCTTGTATAATGATCCTGGGAAGTAGTCTGGACCCGAGGTACTCTCCGGGTTAAGACCATGCACGGCCTTAAAAATATATTTATCTTTGAGGACTGATTCATAAGTCACATTTTCTCAACTAGACACCAAGCGGGAGACCACATTGAGGATCTCAACCTGTCCCCTTAGATAACCATCATGCATCCAAGGATTAGGACCTGCAAGGAGAGATTTAAAATGGGATTCATCTAAAGAACCAATGAATTCTCGGTTATTAGTATAGTTTCCATCTTCCTATAAAATATTAGGTCTGTGGATAAAACACTTCTCCTTGATACAAGTATAAAAGAAGGCAATGTTACGATCACCTCCACAGAGCCATTTGGTTTTTACCTGCTCACAAGCCCAGAGTTCATGCCTCGGGATCATATCCCCAAGGATTTCCCTCTTGTAGGTGAGCTCACTAAACACTGTGTATCACTCAAAACATCCTCCAAACTAGCTTCCAGTATATAAATATCCATTTTCACTGTATCCATATCCTGAGGGCGAGAAAGTTGTTCACTAGGCCATGTGTTGGACTCCTCATGTGTTAATTATTTTTTAGTGATAAAAAATCCTATTAACCTTGTTTAATCTATCCCAAATCATGTGTAGAGATGGTTGGTTACCCTATGCTTTAAATAACCTCACACTAGATCATGATTACTATAAATCATTTTTGATTATTGTAAAATATATTTAATTTTGTTCTATAATGGTTTCTTCTATGAATGATTATGTATAATTCATTCTGTGAATATTATTGTTTAAAACTATTTATAGATCTTTGGCTAAGTCTAAGAAACTCTGAGTTTGCCACTGGTTCTGGTTTTATGGAAATGGAACAGACACCCTGACCCAGACACCGTGACCAGACACCATGACCAGACATCGTGACCTGAAAATGTGACCAGACACCGTGACCCAGACACCGTGACTAGACACCGTGACCCAGACACCGTGACCAGACACCGTAACCTGTTTCAGATCTCATGAAGTCTGTGACAACGGTTCCTAGCTTTCATCACCAAGACAAAATTCAATGTTTTACAAAGGACCATACAATATGATACTAACACCACATATGTGTGCTAAAAGTTTTTGATCGCAGTGCAACTATAGCATCATGAATATCTCACTGCTCAAAGGAAAAGAAGAAGATACCGTTTTATGGTGACACCATTTCCAAGTGATACCATTTAAAGACAAACTCTGTTGCTATTATTTAATATAATTTTTGTTTTCAATTTAATTTATAATTATAATATTTGATTCTTTTAAAGGCACTAACATAATTAATATTTCTTTTTAGACATGTCACCTGACAGTACGAGGTGAAGAATACATGCATCATGTCAGTTCCAACGTGTTGACCTGAAATTAAAAGGGAAGATAAGCTATACTGCATGCTTACACATACATACAAAAAATTAGAGGGAGTGTTTTGAAAAGTGAACTGATACATGAAACAAGATACAACCGAAGAACACACGAGGCACTATCGATTCTAAAAGGATGGACTACCATAGATCAGAACAAAAAATCTTCTTTTTTTATACAAACTCCAAGAAGAACATGAGTTAGATCTAACTAGAAACCAGAGAACCAAACTTGCAATACTCTTTTTTTCACAAGAAGACTCGATACCAACATATGCTTCATCCTAGAAGCCCATATCTTCATAGAATAACACTCAGATCACTTCTACCCCTTTCTCACCATTTTTGCTTTATTTTTTTTCCTTTTTATCCTTTGAGAAGTGTGTGTGTGTTTGTGTCTTAAAAACACACACTGTATCCTATAATAAACTTAAGGATACAATATATCCTTCCTCTCATCACTTACATTTGTTTACTCCCACGGATAAGTGTGGAATAATTTCTTATGTGACCTGGCAGTTGATACCCATGAAGAACAGTTGAAGAGGTCATGTGACCTGGACAGTCCTATGCACTATTGTTTACCCCAATCCAAGGTGTGGATCAAGTTTATTAATATAAACTTCTTGGTGGTAGGTGATCTCCAAGTAGAGTGGATTAGGTCTCATCTTGAGACAAAACCACTTGTTTTATCTGTTGCACTGTTTAATTTCATTTTTCTCTACTTTACTGTATATTTCAGAAAACACTAGATTTTACTTTGATGGTTAGTCTTTGATAGAAGTTATAACTATTGTTCCTAATTATAATAGCTTTAAAGGTAGTATCAAAAACTTTTATTCATATTGTTGAGAATTAATCAATATTTTGAGAAGATATTTGAAGAGTCAAACTATTATAACCGTACTACTTTGATTAACTGGGATGCATTCATTTTTATTGCGAAAACTTTTTAAGTGAAATTTTTAATAGAAATTTTTATAGATACTAAATTCACCCCCATCTTGAGTACTCTACTCCAACCAACATTTGGTATAAGAGGATTTTATTATTATTAAGACTCTGTTTTAAAATCTATTCAACTATGATTTTAGTTGTACTTTAAAGATATTTAAATCTCTATTAATTATAAATTTCTAGTTCTTTAACAGTATTAATTTATTATGGATAACAGCCTCAAAGGTGTGGTAATAAAAAGACCACCATTATTTTATGGAACTAATTACGTCTATTGGAAAATTAAAATGAAAATGAATCTGGAAATTATGGGTTTTGAAAATTTGTCTTCAATTATAGATGAGTATAAGATCCATTTCTAATGATAGAATTACTCGGGATGACCCAACCAATAATTCTTACAATAAAAATTGAAAATCCATGAATTCCTTATAGTTCTATTTATGAGATGAGGAATTTAACCGAATTTTTTCTTGTAAAACTACCCATGAAATTTGGGTCACTTTGTCTGTTTCACATGAAGGAAATTCTAGTGTAAAAGAAATGAGACTTAATACTTATACTATTAAATATGATAACTTTAAAATGAAGCTTTATGAGCATATTTCTAACATGTATATCAGGTTCAATTTTTTTTAACACAATGATTTCTCTAGTAAGAGATGGTACTTCCAAAGAAAAAATCATGAGGATACTCAAATGCCCACCTGATAGATGGAGAGGAACCTCTGTCTCAAATAGAGAGTCATGAAACATTAGAAAATTACATATAAAAGAACTCATTGGGAAAATAATGATATATTAAGAGGAGATCAAATTCAACAAGGAAGAGGAGGATAAAACGAAAAGAAAATCTGTGGCATTCAAGACCACTACCTCTAAACAAAAAGAAAATGATAAATTTCAAGTCTCTATAGATAGTTTCAGTAGTGAACAATATTCACCTGACAATGAAGAAGAGATGGGTCAATTAACCAAAAGGTTTAATAAATTTTTCAAAAGAAATAAACTTTTAAGAAAGACTAACTTTAATGAAAGATATGATCAAAAGATAAGCTGGATGAAATACTGTAAAAGAAATGATAAGTATGATGAGATAGTATGTTATGAATTTAAGAGAAAGGATATGTAAAGGCTGACTGTCCCAAGATCAAATATAAAAAGAAATATGAGGACAAAGATATAAAGTATAAAAAGGCTATGAAAAATCTTGGAGTGATTCTGAGGACAATTCAAGTGACTTAGAGTCTTCACATGATAAACAAGATAACAAAGCCAATATGTGTTTCATGATAAACACATCTGAGGTAACACTAGAATCTCTAATAAAAAATTGTTATTATTCTGAGGATAAAAGTGATTCTGAAAATATGTCTATAGGTGGTGAATTCCTCTTACCTCAAAGTGAGGCGGAGATATTCTTTTATAGATGAGTAAAAATAATTACAAGGAGTGATATTCTAATGTCGGATTCAGAAATAACCATTATACTAAAATGGGGTCCAACACTCTCCCTCAAGTTGTACATGCCCAGCTTGGATTGAGATTCCCACAAAGAAAAAATATGACAATGAACAAGGCCATCCATACTCCCCCTCGAGATGGGCCATGGAGGTTGTGAATACCCATCTTGGCAGTGAGAGAGTCTAGGCGAGCTCCTGCGAGGCCTTTTGTGAAGATGTTGGCAAGCTGATCCACCATCAGAATATGGAAAAAACTAATATGATGATGCTCCATATGGTGGTGAAGAATGTTGCAGTCCACCTCGATATTCTTCCTTAGTTCATAGAAGAAAAGATTCGTTTCAATCTTTGTGGATGCTTTATTGTCACACCAGATATGAGTAGATGTCTGCACTGGGAAGCCAAGCTCATGGAGGAGATGACGAAGACAGAGGGTCTTAAGGGTGACCATGGCCATGGCACGATATTCTGCCTCTACACTAGATTTGGAGACGATAGTCTGCTTCTTGTTATGCCATGAGATGAGGTTACCATCTAATAACATGGAAAATCCAGAAGTAAACTTGCGGGTAGCAAGGACACCTTCATTGTTTTCATCGAAGAAGGCCTCAACATCCAAATGAACATGATGGGGGTACCGAAGGCCATGTATAGGGTCTTTATTTACGTATTTTTAAATGCAGAGTACATCAACCCATTGAGATCTGGTTGGATGCTCCATGAACTAGCACAATTTGCTAACAACACAGGCAATGTTTGGTCGTGTCATGGTGAGGTAGTTGAATTTTCCCACCAGGCAACGATATCTATCTGGGTGAGGAAAGGATGATGAGTCGGTATGGATAGAGAATTACCCAAGCTTAAGAGAAGTTTCAACTGTAGTCTTCTCCTCAACCCTGCATCCTGTAATATATCAAGGTAATATTTTCATTGGTAGAGAGAGATGGTTTCCTCAAAATGGGATACCTCAATTCCATGGAAGTTGGTGAGAGTTCCAATATCCTTAGTGTGGAAGTGGTGGTGAATGTGTGCCTTGAGTTTGGAGATTCCAGTGGAGTTTCTCCCTGTGATGATGATATCATCAACATATACCACCAGAAAAATAAAATTGTTTGACATCATATGAAAGAAGATGGTGTGATCCTTCATACTATGAGAGGCCAAAGGCTGTGATGACAGTGCTGAAGTGGCCAAACCAAGCACGAGGAGACAGATTGAGACCATAGAGGGATCGACAGAGGTGACAGACATGAGATTCGACTCTAGAGGAATGAGATCTAGGGGGCTGCTGTAGGTAGAATTATTCTTCAAAAAATCCATTGAGAAAAGAATTCTTGACATCCAGATGATGAAGCGTCCAATTAAGATGTGTGGCCAGAGACATGAATAGGCGGACAAAGGACATCTTGGAAACCAGAGAGAAGGTTTTAAAGTAGTCGATTCCATATATCTGAGCAAATCCCTTTGACACAAGACCAGCTTTGAGGTGATGAAGAGTTCCATCAGCATTAATACAGATCGTATAAATCCATTTGTAGATGATTTCCAATTTTCCTATAGTTAGGGGGACTAGATCCTATCTATGGTTGTCATATAAATCCTACATTTCATCCCTCATATCTTGTAGCCACCCCAGGTGTGATTTGGAATCGCCAACCATGTGGGGGATAAATATCCTCTCTAGTGCTGAAAAATAGTTGTATGAAGATGTAAAAAGAGGAGTAGTCTGACAAGAGTGAGTAACTTTCCAGAGTGCAATTGGAAAGTCATATGGTGTTGTGATAAGAGCATCGAACGAGGTGGGAACGATGATTTCCTCAGCCTAGATGAGGGGTACAATCAATGAGAAAAGAGATTAGACCATCCCAAAGAGATGAATAGTAGGGGGAGACACCAGAAGAGGGTGAATTATGAGAGGAAGGCACTCATCGATGGTAGTGTCTAGATGGGAGAGGGTGGAGTAAAAGGAGAGCCTTCAAAAAATGACACATCGACAGAGATAATATAGTGTCATAAGCCAGGATATAAACAATGGTAACAATGTTCAGTGCGGGAATATTCGAGAAAAATACACCTGAGGGATTTGGGAGAAAGTTTGGAGAGGTGGGGGTGAATTTCCCAGACATTGTAGAGACATCCAAAGACCCAGAGTGGATATGAGTGAGGAGGAAGAGAGGAGAAAAGAGTATGAAAAGGAGTCTCTCCATAAAGGATGGAAGAATGAAGGAGATTGAGGTGGTAAGTAAAAGTGATAATGGAATCCCCCCAGAAGAGAAGAGGCACCTTACAGTGGAAGAGGAGGGCATGAGCAGTCTCCAGAATATGTCAGTGTTTTCGCTTGGCCACTCTATTCTGCTGAGGGGTATCATGACATGAGGTCTAATGGATGATGTTGTGTTCTTGGAGAAACTTTTGAAAGGGAGTGGACAAGTACTCTCTCCCATTTTCAGAATGTAGAAATTTTATAGAGATGGAAAACTATGTCTGGATCTTATGGTAAAATATATAAAAGGTGGATAAAGTTCTATCCAATTGGGAATAATGTACAACCATGTCATATGTGAAAAATCATCGATCAAAGAGATATAGTATTTATACGTCGATTGACTGAAGATGGAACAGAGACCCCATACATTAAAATGAACCAAATCAAAGGGTTTGGCAGCCCATGTGTCTAATCGGGGAATATATGAAGTGCTATGGTGTTTCGCAAAGGTACAAGACTCACAATGAAAAGACAACCGCTGACTAATATCTGGATAGAGCTGATGAAGGGCGGAGGCAGAGGGGTGCCCCAACCCAGAATGGATATCCAAGGCACGATAAGAGATAGGCGTGCATGTGACAGATGTCGTGCCATCGAACATGTACACCTCATCTTGAAGCTAGCCACAACCAAGTTCCCGGTTTTTCGTCCAATCCTAAAACATCAAAGTAGGTGATGTAAAGATAGAATTAAAATTGAAATCCTTGGTTAAATTATTAATGTAGAGAAGGTTAAAAGGACTTCGTGGTACAAGGGCCACCGATGATAGGTGAAGAGATGAGATCAGAGAGAATGTACCAAAGCCGACAATGGGGATAGTAGAACCATCAACAACAATGATGGTTGAGGAACTAGTATAGGAACTGTAGTTGGAGAGAATACCTGCATCATCAGTAAGATGGTCGGACACACCTGATTCAAGCATCCAGGTAGGGGAGAGATGACTAAAAAATGCAGTGGAACCACCCGAGTGGGAAGGAGATGCTGATGAAGATCCCAATCTCAGCCATGGAGATATCCAAGGATGAAGGAAGAGTGGCAGTAGACGAGGATGCATCCTGGAACGCAGATTGGACCTACTTCGGGTGCTGAGTGGGACAACCATGATAGACCCAACAATGGTCAACCAGGTGGCTGAGCTTGCCACAGTGCTGAAAGAGTAAATGAGGTCATCTCTCTCCATGTCCTCATCCATGAGGTCTGGTAGGGTGGTTACTGCCACAACCCAGGAGAGCAGTGTGATCAAGGCTAGGGATGGGTGGGGTAAGGGCCCAATGAGATTTCCCAAGGCGATTATAGACCTATGTAATATCTAGGAACGAGAGGATGGCTAGAATCTCCATAGTTGTTGGGAAGGAAAATTGTTTCCTAGAAAAATGAAGAGGGGTAGCGGAAAGGGAGGAACGCCATCAGGGGAAGCGAAGATGGCAGGGGCTGCGTGCCTTCTTTATGACGGAGGTCTTTAGAGGGTCGTAGGGATCACACCCGCTGGGAGGGAGTGTCGTCGCATGGGGTTCTTGACGATGACTCGTGGGGAGGTATGGTTGGATGCCATCGAGGGTCTCAGGGATTCATCGTGCGGAAGGGGTGCATGGAGCGTCGCCAGGAGGAGGAGTTTGCGTCAGGGAAGGAGAAATCTGCACTGAGGAGAGCCACACTGAGGAAGAACAGAGGGGAATAGGGACCACCGGAACTAGTAGGGTTAGGGCAGAGGTGGGGCCGGACAGAATCGAGAATTCATAGGGGATTTCTCAAAACCCTATTTGGGAGATAAAAAAGAGGGAGGGATCGAGTTAGAAAGCACCCTTTGATACCATGTAGGTGGAAAATTCCCCTTACCTCAATGTGATGTGGATATATTTTTTTATATATGACTAAAAATAATTACAAGGAGGGATATTATGATGTGGGAATCAGAAATACCCCTTATACTAAAATGGGGTCCAACAATGTCTAAAGAATAAATATTTGAGAATTTCAATATGCTTGAAGAGACATGTAATGAACTAAAAGATAAATACAATTCTTTAAAGAAATAATATGTTCTTACTTCAACTATTAAATATGAACTTACTAAAGAAAGAGGAAAAAATGTTCAATTACTCAAAGAAAACAATTAATTAAAGCTATCTAATGAGAAAATGAAAAATGACCATGAAAGGTTTACTAATGGTAAAGATACCTTGGTAAAAATTCAAGAAAAGCATATTGCCCCTAAATACACTACCAGTATTGGCTATCAGGCTGTTAAAAGAAATTTTGGAAAAACAAATTTTGTTTCTGAATATATAACTTACATATTTACTCCTAGTTTAGGAAAAAATTCTTCAAGTTAAAATTACGATACACTCTTTAATATTTTGAGTTTTTTTTTGGACAAAATAAATTTTATATATCAAATACCTTACATAATTCCTATAGGAAACCTATGAGGCGGATGTGGGTTCCTAATTCACTAGTTACTAATATTAGTGGACTCATACAAATATGTGTTCCAAAGTCTATTTTTATTTGACTATTTTGTAGGGAAATTGTTTTAAGAGATCCTAAAAAACTTATGGTACTTTGATAGTGGGTGTTCAAGACACGTGATAGGAGACTATTCATGCTTCAATAACTTAATAAAAATATATGCTGGACATGTCACCTTTGGTGAAAATTCCAAAGTAAAAATCATTGGCCTTGAACAAATCCATAACTCTAACTCAGTCTTAATTTCCAAATTAGTTTTTGTTGATGGACTAAAATATAATTTTCTTAGTTTTTCACAACTATGTGATGATGGATTTCATAATAAATTTGAAAATGATTCTTGGAATGTTTTTAATTCTAAAAATAAATTAGTATTTTCTACATTAATAGATAAAAATTTATATTTTGTTAACTTAGATTCTTTGGTTTCTCAAAATTCTTCATGTCTAAGTGTATTTCACAAAGAATCTTGGATTTGGAATAGAAGACTAGGATACTGCAATATCCACTCCCTTATAAAGGTAACTATAAAAAGCATAGTCAATGATATACCCAAACTCGAGTTTCCATATGATAAAGTGTGTAATCTGTGTCAAAAGGGAATGTAACACAAAATTTCCTTCAAAATAAAGAAAGAAGTTTCAACTTCTCAACCTCTCGAGTTGGTTCACATGGATTTGTTTGGACCATCTAGAGTTTCTAGTTTAAATGTGTAGAACTATGTTTGTGTTCTTGTAGTTGACTTTTCTATATATAATTTTACCTTCTTTTTGGATCACAAAAAGTGAAGCCTTCTCTCATTTCACAAAATATACTAAAAATGTCAAAAATCTTAATGGGATTAGAATTAAATCTATAAGAATTGATCATGGTCATGAATTTGAAAATAAAGAGTTTGAATCCTTTTTCTCACAAAATGGCTATAATCATAATTTCTCTTCCCCTAGAACCCCTCAACAAAATGGAGTTGTAGAAAGAAGAAATAAGACCTTTCAAGAAATTTATAGAACCATGCTTAGTGAATATGACTTACCAATTTATTTTTGGGCTAAACCTATAAATAAAACATGATATATTATCAATAGTGTGTTGATAAGACCTATTATTAATAGAAACCCATATGAATTACAGAACAATTGAAAACCCAAAGTAAGCTACTTCTAATTTTTTGGTTGCAAAGTCTATATCCTTAATACTAAGGAAAATCTTGACAAGTTTGCATCCAAAGGTGATGAAGGAATTTTTCTAGGATATTCAACCTCTAGTAAAGCCTATAGACTATTTAGCAAAAGAACTACATGTGTGGAGGAATCTGTCAATGTCATGTTTGATGAGACAGATCCACATGAGTCTAAGACCTCTCTAGAGAATCTTGAGGATGATATGTCAAATTGGGACATCAATACTTAATACTCTAACTATCCTATAATGGAATCTTTGAAAACTTCCAGTTCTAGAAATTATTCAGATTCAAGTCACAATGAACCCAAACTTGTTAAAGAACCTAAAATAACCAGTCCCTCTTTTTCTAGAGTTGTTTGAACCCTTAAGAACTATCTATTAGATCCTATTGTATGAGATTTAGATAATGGAACACCAACTCGAGCTTCTCTTAGAAATCAGGTTGACCATCAAGTATTCTACTCACAACTTGAACCAAAAAACATTAATGATGTTATCAATGATGAATTTTGGGTGATGGATATTCAAGAAGAACTTAATAAGTTTGAAAGGAATGAAGTTTGGAAACTTGTTGAAAGACCCAAATACATATTTACCATAGGCACAAAGTTGGTGTTTAGAAATAAGGTACATGAAGTTGGTAATATAGTTAGAAATAAGGCCAGATTAGTTGCAAATAGCTATAGTCAAGAAGAAGTAATTGACTATGAGGAGACCTTTACACCAGTTTCTAGACTTGAGGCCATCAGAATCATGATTTATTATGCTTCCCATCTGAATTTCAAACTATATCAAATGGATGTCAAGAGTGCATTCCTAAATGGGTATATAGCTAAGAATGTATTTGTTGAATAACATCATGGTTTCACAAATCTCACTTTCCAAATCATGTTTTAAAATTATCAAATGATTTTTATGGTTTAAAACATGCTCCAAGAGCTTGGTATGATAGATTAATTACTTTTCTTACTTCCAATGTTTTTAAAAAATGTATAGTTGGTCCTAATCTTTTTATAAAACTAATTTCCAATGATGTTTCAGTAGTTCCAATTTATGTAGATAATATTATTTTAAATCAAAGAAAATACACTAAAAATATTCTGAAATGTTTTGGTTTGGATAGAACTAAAAGTAGTGATACTTCAATGAGTACTACTTGTAAGTTGGATCTTGATGAAGATGGAAAATCTGTTGATCAAGCCACTTATAGAGGAATGATTGGAAGCTTACTCTACATAACTGCCAGACGACCTGATATTATGTTTACTGTATGTATGTGTGCTTGTTTTCAAGAAAACCCTAAATAATCTCATTTAAATGTTGTTAAAATTATTTTCAAATACCTCAGACATACACCCAATCTAGGATTATTCTACCCTAGAAGACACTCATTTGAATTAATTTGCTATTATGATGCTGATTTTGTTGGTTGTAGGTTAGATAGAAAAAAAAACCTCTAGAAAATTTCACCTTTTAGGCAAGTCTCTAATATCATGGAGTAGTAAGAAAAAAAAACTCTATTGCATTATCTACTTTTAAAGCTGAATACATATCTTCTGGTATTTTTTGGGAAAAATTTTGTGGATAAAACACACATTACTAGATTATGGATATCAATTTAGGAATTTACCAAGGAATTGAGACAATACAAGTGCTATTAACATTTCAAAAAAACAAATCATGTTTCACATTCTAGGACAAAACATATTGATGTAATACATCACTTTTCGAGAGACCATTATCTAAAAGGTGATATCACTTTGGAATTCAAAGGAACTAAATATCATCTTGCTGATATATTCACCAAACCATTAAATTTTGAAAGGATAAATTACATCATACATGAATTAGGAATGATAAATCTCAAGTAGAAAATGTAATGTTTCAAGATTTACTGTCTCACAGCTTACTGTTTAAAATTTTATGGTTTCATGTTTATGGTCTCACAGTTACTATCTCTATGTTACTTTGTTGTAGTTACTGTCTAACATGATATGGTCGCACCGTTTGGAGTCGCACCGTAAATATCTCATCGTGAAAATCTGTTTCGGTCTCATTATGAAGATCAGTTTTGGTCTCACCATGACAATCTTTTCCGATCTCACCGTAATGACAGTTTTTTGTTTTATTTTTATTTTATTACCCATATCATTGTGTTGATTATTTTATTGTTTTTTATCCCTTGCTTTTGAATATGCAAATCTTGAAATCCCAGAACGATTAAAACGAAATCTTTCACTTGAGGTCCATTCTCCTGAAACCAAAACCCTTCTCTCAAACTGTAAGGCCTCTTCCATGACTTCATCTCTCTCTCTCTCAAACCCTCATTGAATGCCTAGAATTAAGTGCTCATCTTCATCAACTCTTGAGAATCAAAGATCTATGAAGAAAGTGAAAAGAGAACTGAAGGTAGCTATCACACCCTAACATTTTAATTTATTTTTATTTTGTTATTTCAGAGCTTTGGTTAACCTTGCTGAGGTGTGGGTTGAGCACAGGTCAAAAATTGTTGACGTTTAATGTTTTTAGTGGGTTTCGGACCCGTGCGTGGTCACTGCACGGCTGGCAGTAGCCACACAACTAGCCCAGGTGTCATGAAATTGCTCATTATTTTATTACTATTATTTTTATAGTATTTCTTTAAGAAAAATGATTAAACTTATTATTAAAATTATTATTATTGTATTAAAGGTATTATAATTATCTTCTTATCATCATTGTTAATATTAATTAATATTGAAATAAATATTATTCTTATTATTGTTAATTATTATTATAATTATCTTTATCATTGTTATTTTTTATTAATTTTATTTTGGATTTTATTATTATTATTATTATATTTATGAAATGAAAATAATAATAATAATAATACCCAAACCCTAATCTACCCGGTTGCCCCTCTTTTTCCCTATTCCGTGTCGCGGCCCACACTCCCACCCCCTTCCCCAATCATGCTAGGTGAAGCCCCCCCCCTCCTGCCTTCTCCCCTCATGTTGCCGCACCTCCTCCGCCGCTGGTCTCTCTCTGCACCATCCTTCGCCAGTGCCCCTCAGCGCACCCAGCTCCTGCCTCATGCTCGCCCTCCGGCCACCCACTGACCATTGCTCCGACTCCAGCCAAACACTACTCTAGCCAGCTGCCTCCTTGTTGGAGCTCTATCCTCTCTGGAACACCCGATCTACATGCTTGGTCCAAGCCAGCCTTTCCCGACTGCTTTGGCTCGTCCGCATTAACCACAACCTCCTCGCCGAAACCCTTTGCTCCAGCAACCCACAACAGAAAACCCGAAGTCCTTGTGTTCCTTGTTTCCACCAGCCTTAACCCCTTGTGTGCCTTGTTTCTGGCATCCTGGACCCCCTATACCGCCCCTCCTAGCACAGACTCCTCTCCTCTAGTATATTTTTATTTGTAATTTTGGTGTTTTCTTCAATTTAATCAAACTTTGAGGTTTCGTTTTGTGTTTTGTGATTTTTTCATCATGTCTAGAGTATGCGATCAACGTATCGAGACCTGTTGGTTTGGGTTCCGGCATTCGCAACCAAGGGTGAGGTGGTTGGGCTTGTCTCTCTATGCCGCCAATGTTTTAGGTTGGGTTATAAACCCTCTTTTTGGTGTCACACATTTATTTAAGGGTGGTAAAGTGTTTTTGGTTTGTTAATAATTTAGTTGGGTGTGCGTTGATCCTTTTCGCTGAGTTTTTATGGTCCTTGTACTTGTTAATGTGAGTTTTGGCCAATTTTGAAGGTGTGCACACACATATATTAAGGTATGTATATATATAATATATATATTCCCTCCATGTACATATTCCCTCATGGCATGGGGAATACTTTCATTGGATTGCGGACATATATATATATATATATATATATATATATATATATATATATATATATATATATATATATATATATATTGGTATGTGCGTGCAAGTGCAGGCCGGTTACGAGTGGTCGCTGACTTTTTCATCAGGTGCCAATGTGTTTGCAATGACCTGGTTCCCCATTGATGTAGACGTTTCTATCCTTTCTCTCTTTCCGAAGTTTTCCATAGGCACTTTCATTATTTAATTTAATTTATAAATGGTTTTTTGCATCAGTTTCGGGTTAGCGTCATCTTTCCACCTTGGTTTCAAGTGCGTTTAGCGTTGCTGCGTGTTTTTGGGTGTGCGTCGTCCTTATGCCATGACTTCCAAGTAGGTTTACTTATGCATTAGCCTTTAAATTAAAAAATTATTGATTTCTTTTTTTTTTCACACTTTAAATAATGCTTGTTAGTAATTTAGGGTGTTTAGAATAGTTGCATGTTGTGAAATAAAGTAAGACCCTTTCTATTTGAATTGGATGAAGTTGTTTTACAAAATGTGCTTACTAAGTGTTTGATGAAATGCCTCATCGGCCCTTGAAAATTATCTTAATATTTAAAGTGGTGAATTGAGTTTCTTTTATGGGTTTCCAAGTACGTTTGGTTTTCAAAGTAATGGCACGTGTTGCTTATTTTGGAAATGATTTAGTGTTAAATGATTGTTTAAGGCCCGTTTGGCCAGGTTTATGTAAAATGATTTTTGGCTTTTCTCTGGAAATGGTTTTCTAAATGATTTGATAAATGTTAGAGTATTGCATAAGTAAATGCCCAGTTGGCACTTTTAAATGGTTATTTGGGGAAATCCCCTCTTGGGTCCGGTCTCTTGCCTCATCGTTTGATCATGAGATGGGAGAGTCCTCGGTACGGGACCTTCCTTGAATAATTATTATATTAAGGAAAAAAATACTCTTGAGGTGGTCGGGGTGGTGTTGAGTTGTGTGGTGTGTTCGGCTATATATATGTGGCTTGTTATTTGAAATGTATGGCACACCCTCTTGAGATCTATATATGGGAACCTGGTATAGCGAAGAGGTTTAGTGAGACTGATTACTGCAATAGTTTAGATTATGCACTGGCCAGTGGCCCATATCAGAGAGGTACTTTTTTATTATTGATATGGGATTGGTCACCTCAATCAGGACATGTAGTGTAATGATCGTGCATTAGGGAATTATGACGTCATCGAGAGTAGGCATGCCTCTGGGATGAGTCACATTTATTAGTACGTTCTGGTTTTCCTCTGAGTTCCTAGGTTTTCCTGTGTTCCTTTGACACTAGTATAGTTAGTACAATTTCCCTCACTATATGTAGTGATACCCATTTTTTTTAGTTTCAGTGTTTTCTTATAAAATTTTAAATGTGTGGTTGAAAAAGATATTTTCAAGAAAAATGTTTTAAACAAACAATCACTCTTTCCTTTGACACTTTTATGAAAAATGAATGATTCCTTTTTGGTCTCCTTTTATTTCCTCTTCTTGTACCTTATTTTAAACATAATGGCAATGGATTATTATTTTGATTTGTTTACCTTAAAAATTAAATGAGTAGAAAATTCTATACTTATAGATTGTATTTCAGACATGAAATCAATGTTTTATTTATTTAAATAAGGTGCATTGGGATTAGATTATTTGGGCCTACCTACTGAGTTTTAATACTCATGCCTATTGTGTTTTCTTGTTTTTAGTTTCACCTGCAGGCTCCAGTTCTGGTTTGGATCACTTTGAGCAACATTTGTTTCAGTACCAGAGAGTAACCCATGGGGTTACGTGGAGTTTTAGATGTTGACAGGTTAGTTGTGTTTTTTTATCATCCTTTACTTTTGTTGTCATTTATTTATTTTGAGATTTTCTATTTCTGTATACTGTTTAGTTTGTTTGCCTTTATGGGCCAAATCATTCCCAATGATCAAATTTTGATGCTTGTCACTAGTTTCCAGCCCGTGGGGATTGGGAACTCCCCTCAAGTCATGTTGCAGACTGGCTTGGGTGACCGGTTCAGGGTCGACCTGGGTCGGTTCATGACAAAATGTTATCAAAGGGGGCCCTTGTTATTTGGGGTGTCCAGTAGATAGATATTAGAACCTTAGGGACTCTAGAGGTAAGTATGAGAAGGATGTCATGATCCCTCGCCCGTTCTGAACCTCGAGTCGCTAGGGGTAGTCCGAGAATTGAGTCCTTGCCTCATTCTGATTTGTTTTGGATTGAGGGATGACAATAGAGGAAACCTGATGTTACATCGTGACCTCACATGGAGTAGTGACCCATGTGGAGTTTTATTTCACGGTTGAGATTCTTCAAGTCGTTTATGATTTCATGGGTCTTGGCTCACTACCATGTTGCCAAGTTAAGTGTAACTGCTAGTTCCTCATCTTGATGGTTTGTTGTAAGATGGTCTTCGTTTTGGTTTGGATTGATGTAAGCATGTTTTGAAAATGAAAAAGGGAAATTATTTTTGAAAAAATGAATTTGGTTTGAAAAGGGGGTTTGGAATTTGGAAAGTGTCCTTGAAGGAAGGTGGTTTTGAAATCTAAAATGGAAAGGGGATTTTGGAAGAGGAATTTTTGAACTGTGTTTGAATTTCTTGGTTTTTTTTGAGATTGTTATTTTGGATGAAGGTGATTTCTTTGATATTTCTTCTCCTTGAAATAAATTTTGGATTTATGTTTTATATGTTGTTTATAAAATGCCACCCATGAAGTTCACCAAGGTTTCTGATAAGTCATGCCCATTTTTTGGTCCTTCTCGGACATTGCCAATCCATTAAAGTGATCGGGGTCTGTTAGAGCTAGTAGAGTTTCTTGAAGAGGTCGAGCACATCTTCATGGTATTGGGAACTCCTGAAGTTTCCAAAGTACGCACCGTTTTTGGTTTGTTTTAAGGTCCAAATCTAGATGAGTGTAGTTGGTTTCCCCACCATCAATTCAAGTTGGGATGGCAGGGGATGTCTTTAAATCCATCTTTGACTGATGGTTCATACCTGAAGAGGTGAAAATGAAGAAATGGGAAGATCTCATGCATATTCAATAAGGCCATCAGACGGTGAAGTAATATGTTGACCATTTTCAAGGAAATTGTGTCCTTTTCTCCAGAGGCAGTGTCAAAGGATTTGATTAAGACATCACTTTTTATCATGGGTCTTCATCCAGAGATCAAAGAGTGGGTCCTCCCTTCTAGGGACCATCGTTTTGAGAAGTTGGTGGATGAGATGTTTTTTTTCTGAGTTGGTCACTAGAGCGCAAATGGTTAGAAATCTAGGGTATTTGATTACTTTAAAAGGTTCCCCATCTTGTGAGAAGGGTGCGCCAGAAGATCCTATTTCTAAAGAGTCATCTGCAGTGGTTCAGGCTTCCAGTTCGTTGGACCATTCAGTGGATTTCCACTAGTGTGGCCAGTTCGGGAACGTAAATCCATCTTGTTGCATACATCTTATGACGTGCTGTCATTTTGGGTGTCTAGGTCATCAAGAGAACTTTTTCAGGAAGCATCTCCTGAAGAATACAATGTGACTAAAGGATTATAGTGCCTGACTATGAGGCAGGAGATGCTTCATCCATCAGAGCCCCAGCCAAAGGTCTTGGGGTGATGCTCGCACATAGTCAGAAGTTTCTAGGGATGTGAAGCCTCTGTTCGGGTTTGTGTTCCGTGTTGGCAGTGAAATATATAAAGTCTCTTAATCCATTCTTTTTCTGCTGTTAAAGTTTTGATGTCGTTGTAAGTACATTATTTCATCATGGAGTTATAATAGACATGTTATGTTGTAATCCAATAGTTTTGTATGTATGATTATGGTTTTCTGAATCATGAATTTTTCTTAAAAGTGTGTTTGGCCCTTGTCTGGGTTGATCTTAGTTTAGATGTGTTCGTTTGGAGATGTAAGTGCCTATGGAAGAGTTGATGTTTGTGGTTACGCTTAGGTTCACTGTTTGGGGTAAGTTCTGCTTGGAGGTTTTCTCCTAGTGTTGGGGGGTTCTTGGTCTGGGTCAAGAGTTCTATGTTTCAGTGGAAGTGTTGTTTCGCTCGCACTATAGAAGTTATTTGGGATTAGTTAGAAGTTAACATGTCACACCATTCATGGGGTTGTATGTTTGGGTGTAAAAGTTCTTTCCTGGTTGAGTTCTTGTGGTGGGGAGAACCACTTTGTGTTCTCCCCTCAACCTTAGGCTTCAGTTTTCTCTTGAATTGGTCGGGTCTGACCTATGTAGAGTAAGTTCATCATGAGATTCTCAGTTTTCTTCGGTTCTTCTGGTTATGTTCAGGCATGAACTCAATTCTTGATCAACGTACGACATCATGACTTTCTGGGGGCAAAAAGTGTCTGTGGTGGGGAGAATTGTCACACCCCAACATTTTAATTTATTTTTATTTTGTTATTTTAGGGCTTTAGTGAACCTAGTTGAGGTGTGGGTTGAGCGCAGGTCCAAAATTGTTGATGTATAATGTTTTTATTGGGTTTTAGACACGTGCGCGGTCACCACACGGTTAGCGGTAGCCACGCAGATGGCCCATGTGTTGTGCAATTCCTCATTATTTTATTACTATTATTGTTATAGTTTTTCCTTAAGAAAAATGATTAAAATTATTATTAAAATTATTATTACTGTATTAAAGGTATTAAAATTATTTTTTTATCATCATTTTTATTTTTATTATTATTGAAATAATTATTATTTTTATGGTTGTTTTTTTATTATTATCTTTATCATTTGTTATTTTTATTAATTTTATTTTGGGTTTATTATTATTATTATTATTAATATAATGATAAAATAAAAAATAATAATAATACCAAAGCCCTAATCTACCCCGGTTTTCCCTATTCCGCACTACAGGCCGCACCCCCCCTTCTCTGATCATATTGTGCAAAGCCCCCTTGCCTTCCCCCCTCATGCGGCCGCACCGGCTCCGCCACCAGTCTCCCTCCGTATCGACCTTCTCTGGTACCCCCTCAGCACACCCGACTCCCTCCTCCTGCTCGCCCTCCGGCCACCCATGGACCGTTGCTCCGACTCCAGCCAAACACCACTCTAAACAGCCGCCTCCTTGCCGAAGATATGTCCTATCTGGCACACCCGATCTGCACACTGGGTCTCGGCCAGCCTCTCCCTTCCAATCCAGCCCATCTGTGCTTTCCATGACCTCCTCGCCGCACCCCTTTGCTCCGGTGACCAGAAGTGGTAAACCCGAACTCCTTGTGCGCCTTGTTTCCAACAGCCTTAACCCCTTGCAAGCCTTGTTTTTGGCAGCCTAGACCCCCTGCACTGCCCCTCCCGGCACAGAATCCTCTCCTCTAGTATATTTTTATTACAATTTTGTTGTTTTCTTCAATTTAATCAAACTTTTATGTTTTGGTTTATGTTTTGTGATTTTTTCACAGTGTCTAGAGCATGCAATCAATGTATCGGGACCCGTTAGTCCATGTTCCGGCATCCCCAACCAAGGGCGAGGCGGATGGGCTTATCTCTCTATGCCTCCAATGTTTCAGGTAGGGTTTTAAACCCTCTTTTTGGCATCACAACTTTATTTATGGGTGGTAAAGTTTTTATGGTTTCATAATAATTTAGTTGGGTCTGCGTTGATCATTATCCTTGAGTTTTTATGGTCCTTGTACTTGTTATAGTGAGTTTTGGACAACTTTGAAGGTGTGCGCATGCATATATTAAATTATGTATATATATAATATATATATGCCCTCCATATATGTATTCCCCCTTGGCGTGGGGAATACATGCACTGAATTATGGACATATGTATATATATATGTATGTGCGTCCGAGTGCATGCCGGTTACGAGGGGTCTCTGCCTTTTTTATCAGGTGACAAAGTGTTTGTCATGACCTGGTTCGACTTTGAGGTAGGCATTTCCATCCTTTCTCTATTTACAATGTTTTCCATATGCACTTTCATGATTTAATTTAATTTATAAATGTTATTCGCATCAGTTTCAGGTTGGCTTCATCTTTCCGCCTTGGTTCCAAGTGCGTTGAGAACTGTTGCGTGTTTTTAGGTGTGCGTCCTTCTTGCGCCATGACTTACAAGTATGTTTCCCTATGAATTAGGCTTTAAATTAATGAATTATTGATTTCCTGTTTTCTGAACATTTATTAAATTCATGTTAGTAATTTAGGGATTTAAGAATAGTTTCTTGTTGTGAAATAAAGTAAGACCCTTTCCATTTTAATTGCATGAAGTTTTTTTATTAAATGTGCTTACTAAGGGTTTGATGAAATGCCTCTTTGTACCTTGAAAATGTGCTTCAAATTTAAAGTGGTGAATTGAGTTTCTTAAATGGGTTTCCAAGTGTGTTTAGTTTTCAAATTAATGATGTGTGTCACTTCTTTTGGAAATGATTTAGTGTTAAATGATTGATTAAGGAACTTTTGGCCAGGTTTATGTAAAATGAATTTTGTCTTTTCTCTAGAAATGGTTTTCCAAACGATTTGATAATTGTTAGAGTATTTCATAGGTAAAGTCCTGGTTGGCACTTTTGAATGGTTATTTGGGGAAAACCCATCTTGGGTTGGGTCTCTCGCCTCATTGTTTGATCATGAGATGGGAGAGTCCTCGGTATGAGACCTTCCTTGTATAATTATTATATTAAGAGAAAGACTACCCTTGAGGTGGTCGGGGTGGTGCTGAGTTTTTTGGTGTGTTTAGTTATATATATGTGGCCTATTATTTGAAATGTATGGAACACCCTCTTGAGAACGATACATGGGAACTTGGCATAATGAAGAGGTTTAATGAGAATGATTACTACACTAGTTTAGATTACGCATTGGCTAGTGGCCCATAGTAGAGAGGTGTTTTGTTATTATTGCTATGGGATTGGGGCCCTCGATCAGGCTAGGTAGGGAAAAGATCAGGCGTTAGGGCGTTATGATGTCATCGAGAGTAGGCATGCCTCCAGGATGAGTCACATGTATTAGTACGTTCTGGTTTTCCTTTGAGTTCCTAGGATTTCCTGTGTACCTTTGACACTAGTATAGTTAGTACTTTTTCCCTCACTATATCTAGTGATACCCATTGTTCTTAGTTTTGGTATTTTCTCATAAAATTGTAAATGTGTGGTTTCTAAAGATCTTTTCAAGAGAAATGTTTTAAACTAAAAATCACTCTTTCCATTGACACATTTATGAAAAATAAATGATTTATTTTTGGCCTCCTTTTCTTTCCTCCTCTTGTACCTTATTTTAAACTTGAGGGCAATGGATTATGATTGTGATTTTTTTTAGATTAAAAATAAAACATGTATAAAATTATAAATTTATAGATTGTATTTCAAACCTGAAATCAATGTTTTCTTTATTTAAAGAATGTGAATTGGTATTAGATTAGTTGGGCCTACCCACTAAGTTTTAATACTCCCCCCTATAGTGTTTTCTTGTTTTTAGTTTCATCTTTAGGCTCTAGTTCTGGTTTGGATCGATTTAAGAGACGTTAGGATCAACACAAGAGAGTAACTTATGGGGTTATATGGAGTTTTAGATGTTTATAGGTTAGTCATGTTGTTGATAATCCTTTACTTTTCTTGTTGTTTATTTATTTTGAGATGTTCTATTTGTCTCCACTGTTTAGTTTATTTTTCATTATGGGCCAAATTATTCGAAATGATTAAATTTTGATGCACGAAAGTAGTTGCTATCCTGTGGGGTTAGGAAAGCCACTCGGGCTATGTCACAGACCAGCATGGGTGACCGCTTCAAGGTCGACCTGGGTTGGTTCATGACAGTAGCACTTAAAGGACTGCTAATACCGAATCTTGTTGATAGGATAGGAGTACTAGAAAAAGAAAATCTATCCTAAGTGGGTGTTGACAAGTAATTATTTAGTTTTGAAAGTACTGAAAGATCATGGATGGTTGAACTGGTTCACAAAAGAGATAAAGCCAATTTATCCAAAACATGTTGGTCAGTTTTATTAGTTTTTTCAGTTTTCATTCGATACAGAAGTTGGTTTTGTTGTAAGAAGTTGGATTAATGGCCAAAGATGTAACTTTTCCTCGAGGCTATGGGTTGTCTGCCTAGTGTTACCTCATGAAGGATCTTTTGAGGACTACTAGAGAGGTCATCCTCCACTTAGTGATATTTTTGTCTTAGAAGAGGATCTAAGAGTTTTGACTGGGAATGAGAAGAATTGAAGAGAAATTGTTGCTGAGTTGGATGGTGAATATAGGCTTCGATTCAAGTTTATCCAAAATATAATTATTCTAAAGAAAGAATATTTTTCTACCCTCAAGTATCAAGATGTATTTTTGATTCATCTTATGAAAAATGGACACAAGATCAATCTGTGTAAGTATGTTATACTTCACATGTGTGAATTGATTAAGAAAACTTCAAAGCCTACATCCTTGTTCTATTCAAGGCGGATCTCTACAGTGTTTTATGCTAAAGGAATGGTTGGAATGAATGAAGAAGTCATCAAAGAATATGAATTCTGTATCTCAAAGGTTATAACCGAAAGGATGAAAATAATTTGGAATTTGTGGAAAAAGTCTTTGGTGGAGGATAATGAAAGGATATATGAAAATTTTAACCCGGTTGAGCATCCTTCAATACCTAAGTACATTTTTTATCCTAGTTTGGAACCAGATAAAATTATTGACTATTCTGTTGAAGAAGAAGAAGAGGAAGTTGTTTCATCTATGGAGGAAACTGTCTTGGATAAGGAATACACTGGTCTACCTATTCCACAAAATATAATTGAGAACTAGGTACCTGTTTATGAAAGATGTACTGAATTAGAAGAAAATTATTCAGGGAAAGAATCTATGGTTAGTGTAAAAGGAAATTTTGTACTTGAGGAGAATCTAGAGGAAGAGTTTATTATTGAGTAAGAGTTTGTTGTTTAGGAACATTTATAGGAACAAGATAATCCTGAAATTATCCTTTCTACTATGGAAAGAATAGAACAAGCCTTCCAGCTGGCTAGAAAAGAAGTAGATGAGGCGATTTGAGATGAAATTTTAGAAACAGATCAAGACACTAAATCTCTTAGTCCTGTAAAAGATGCACTTGTTGAGGGGGAGAAATACCCCCAATCTAGAAAGTGTTGAAGCTCATAATCCTTTTGATCAAATCATTGTGGATACCTGGTATAAGTTACCTTGCTAAATTTATGTGGTTAATGCCTAGGAGGCCTTAGTTAAAGGCATAGAACTTTCTACTGTGTTTCAATTGAAACTAGTTTCTACCTTAGAAGTGATTTCTACTAAGGATCATAAGCCTGTCTCAACTATTATTCCTAAAACTTATCAATAAACTTATGCTTCTTTGAGTCACAATGATTTGAAATAATTTGGAGCTAATTTATTAGCTAGATTTGAAAATATCATGAACACACAACCTACTCCTGTGGAAAATCTTAGTGAAAGAGATGTTGTCTTGCTCTTAGAGGAAATCATATAGAAGATTCAACAAAAAATGATTCATGAAATAAATGATGTTCACATTAAAAACAAGAAGTTGAGTAATGAGGTGATGTCTCTCCGAGTTATGGTTAATGATATGAAAAAAGTGTTGCAATCAAAACAATATCCTATTGCACATTATATTGAGGATGTTAGTGGTCAAATTACATAGAAATTTACCTCTCTGATTCAACTGAACATGAATTCAATATTTAACAAAGTGGCTAAGAGAAACATTTAGATAGTCAATAAGATGTGTGAACTTGTTGTTGGTCTTAAAAAACTAACTGATGAGTACAAGGGATATCTATGGAATTTTCTCAATCAGATCAAGTCCATCACTTCATCTATTATAGCTTCTGTTTCATCTGGACAGTCATCTCAACCCTTTGACAGTGGTCTCCTCAAAACTATTGTTAAGGAGGAACTTCAATCAGTTTTTAGTGGGTTTGAAAAGGAGATTTTATCTACAGTTGTCAAGAATAGTGACAGAATCCTTGAATTTGTAAAGATTCATTCAAAGATTACAAATTATGATCATTAAGAAATTACTAAGAAAGTGGATTTCTACTTTAATAGGATCTTCTCTAAGCATGATATGAAAAATAATTTCAAATATATTGTAGATAATATGAAAATACCTCCTGTCACTCAAGATTTCAAGACTCAAGTCCAAAAGATGAAATATTTCACTCCTCTATTGGTCAATTTCATGGAGAAAAAAAGAATATTTTGAGAAAGAAATGTAGTGTGGTGGTGATATCATAACTGATTTCATTCAGTTATTGAAGCCTTATCTTCTTGTGCAGAGCACTGCCATTGTGGATCCTACAGCTGTACCTTTTCAGCCCGGTTTACCTCCTTCCTCATCCACTACCATTGCCTCTTCTTCGATGTCTGTATCTCAGGCTCTATGCCAGATCAAACATGTTATCCTTTTCCAAAACATCCCTCGGTATTCCACCAAACCCACATTGGAACCCTTTGTTTTTGAAGGTCTACCTCTTCTTTCTCTGACAGTTGGTTTATTCCCTTATTCAAAATATACTTATGCTAATGTAGCTCCTTCTGATGATGCTACCAGGGGAAAAGAGAAGACAGTTAATAATGAAGAAAAGTGAAACCTATTTTTTAATAGGGATGTGTTGTATTTTTTTCCTCATTCTTGTAATGACTCATCTCTTTCTATCTAATGCAATGTGAACTATTGTTATCTATTATATTATTTACTTTTGTTCTTTTTTATAATCCCAAAAGGGGGATAAAGCACACTAAGAATAGAAATCTAAATTATATGATTTGTGATTATCAAAAAGGGAGAATGATGGACTCCTCATGTGTTAATATTGTTTTAATTATAAAAAATCCTATTAACCCTGTTTACTCTATCCCAAATCATGTGTAGAGATGGTTGTTTTCCCTACTCATTAAATAACCTTCCAATAGATCATGATTCCTATAAATCATTTTTGATTATTGTAAACTATATTTAATTTTTTTCTATAATGATTTATTTTATGAATGATTAAGTCTAATTCATTTTGTGAATGTTATTTCTTAAAACTGTTTACAGATATTTGGCTAAGTCTGAAAAACCGTGAGTATGCCACCAGTTCTGGTTTTCTGGAAAAGGACCAGACACTGTGACCCAGACACCATGACAAGACACTCTGACCAGACACAGTGTACAGACACTGTGACCAGAAACCATGACCCAGACACCGTGACCCATACACTGTGACCAGACACCATAACCTATTTCAGATCTCATGAAGTCTGTGACACTGGTTCCTAGCTATCATCACCAAAACAACATTCAAAGTTTGAAAAAGGACCAGACACCATGATCCTAACACCGCATCTATGCTACCAGTTCCTGATCTCAATGAAATTGTAACATCATGACTGTCTCACTGCTCAAAGGAAAAGAGGAAGACACCATTTCTTGGTGACATAGTTTCAAAGTGATACCATTTCAAGACAAAATCTGACACCGTTATTTAATCTATTTTGTCGTTTTCAATTTAATTTCTAATGTTCATCTTTGAGTCATTTAAAGGCACTGACATAATTAATGTTTCTTTGTAGACATATCACCAGACAGTATGAGGTACGAGGTGGAAAATATATGCATCTTGTCAGTTCCAATGTGTGCACCCACAATTAAAAGGGAAGATAAGTCAGAATGCACACATACACAGACAAACAGAGAAGTAGAGAGAGTGTTTTGAAAAGGGAACCGATATATGCAACAAGAGACAACTGAAGAACACACAAAGCACTCTCGATTCTAAAATGCTAGACTAGCATAGATCAGAACCAGAAATCATCTTTGTCATGCCAACTTGAAGAAGAACATGATCTAGATCTAACTGGAAACCAGATCACCAGACTTGTGATACTCTGTTTTTCACAAGAGGACTCGATACCTACTTCTGCTGCATCCTAGAAGCCCAGAGCTGCATAGAATAACACTCAGAGCACTTCTAACCCTTTCTCACAATTTTTTCTCTATTGTGTACTGTTTTTAGCCTTCGAGCAGTGTGTGTGTGTTTCTATTAAAAACACAATGTGTCTCCTGTACTAAACTAAAGGATACAAGATATCCTTCTTCTCATCACTTCTTATATTTTTTTACTCCCACGGATAAGTGTGGAAGAGGTCCTTGTGTGGCCTGGTATTTGATACCCATGAAGAATAGTGGAAGAGGTCATTTGACATAAATAGTCCTGTGCACTGTCGTTTACCCTAATCCAGGGTGTGGATCAAGTTTATTAATATAAAATTCTTGGTGGAAGGTGATAACCAAGTGAAGTGGATTAGGCATCATCTTTACACTGAACCACTTGTTTTATCTAGTGTGTTATTTAATTTAGTTTTTCTTTTCTTTACTGTATATTTCAGAAAGCAATAGATTTTACATTATTAGTTAGTGTTGGATAAAAGTTATAACAGTTTTCCTTATTTTAATAGCTTCAAAGGTAGTATCAATAACTCATATTGATATTTCTGAGAATTAATCAATCTTCTGAGAAGTAATTTGAATAGTCAAACTATTATAACCGTATTACCTTGATTAACTAGGCTATAACCATTTTTATTGGGGAAAATTTTTAAGTGAAATTTTTAATAGAAATTTTTATAAATACACAATTCACTCCCCTCTTGAGTACTCTACTCTGACCAAAACCATGATTGAAGACCACCTTTCATCCATCCAAGTGTGTTCTAAAGAGAAATCCATACACTCCACTGAACTGGATTATTCCATGAATCACTTACTACTTCTGAAAAACCAGGATAATCAAACCATAAATAAGAGAAATTAAACCATCCACTTCCCTCTTGTATTAACAAAAATGAGACCAGGAGTGGAGAATGATTTGAGAGGCTTAAAATGAGGTGCGTACCCTTTTCATTCTAGTAAGTAGATATATAATGGTCATTATAAAGACATCTATCCAAGCGTCACTAGGTGAAAATATTCTTTTTCTAGTTGTTTCACCATGTAATGTGGTTCCTTGTGTGACCCATGTCCATAAGGCCACTATGTACCATGAAATTTACAAAACCCATGCTGTATTTTCGAGGGACCACCACTCTCCCTTTCTATTCATGAGAATCCTCTACAACATTGAAATCTCCCCCACATTCCATGGAGAGTCCCCCAGATCAAAGTAATCCACATATAGGATCCCCTAATTTGGATTTCACAATTACTATAAAGAACGAAACAAAAAAACATTGGTTACCTCTTGAAATATTAACAGTGGCATACTGGTGCGACACAGAAATATGATCCACTAAAATATACAAGTTCCAGAAGAACCAAATATTGATATTTTGCGGATTAGAATGCATAAATTATTTCATGTTAATCATGCTAGAAAACATGGAAATTATGGAAGATCACACTTTGGGTTCAAGCAAAGCCACCAGAGAAGCCTTGATTTTCTAAAGCTCAGGAATAATGTGGTCTGTTTTGACCCGAGCACCCAGGCCTAGGGATTTCAAAATGTTGAAGGGAAACAGTAAACTAGTCGATGCCTAGGTTTGGCCTAGGCATCTTAGTGATCTTGGTGAGAGATGGAGATCAGTCCCAACTACCTTTATATTGTGATCATGTACATACTCTATTGTGAAATGGAAAGGGATACCCACACCAAGAAGAATAGTATTATAACAATCCTACCCCATCTTGCTAGTGCTATCCGTATTGTGAGATGATGAACGAAGATCAGATGCGCTGCTTGGATCATACTTATGGAAACTCTGTAAACCTAGGCATTATTTCCTATAGTCCAACAAAGAGTGATAACAAAGGTTGCAGAATGAGTAAAACCTAGGAATAGATGGGTAAACTAGGTCCCGATTCCAAACAAAATAATCTATCACATGAAGGAATATTCTACACGGGAGGATAAGAGAGATATCCATTTCATCACAAATCCAGGAAACTACAGTTTCTTCGAGACAGAGATGTTCTGGTTCACTGACCACTAAGAGATATGAATGGAGGGAAAACAAAAATTTATTTCACAAGAACAAAGGATTACAATGACCCCTCCCTTTCATCCCTTTCTCTGACAAACATAGAGCTCTCAAGGCTCTCTCAAGGGTGGAGCTCTCTTGGCTCAGATTTGATCTATGTCTTGGATCTCTAATCTGCTGATGTAATCTCCACAGGGATTCCTTATATAGGCATGGTGGGAAGTGTCAAGTTTGACACAACTCCCACCAATCCCCCACAAACACCCACCAACCATAGACTAATTCCTTGGATTCCAGCTACATTCAGCCATGTCAGCCTACACAATACCCAATATTGAAGCTGCCAAGGTGCTGGTGGGGTTGGTGAACCAACCACCTACCACAAAATCTAGAGAAGAACACATTCCAACAATTCTCCCCCTCTATCTGCAATCCGTTGGAACATCTGTAAAGGTCCTACTTCTCTCGGTCAACCACCTTTGTTGGCATATCTACCAGGTTATCCTTCGTGTGGATCATTGAAAGTCACAATAGTTGTCGATTCATCACTTTGCGTATCCAACAATAACGACTTTCGATATGCTTCTCGATATCCTTAATTCTCCCCCTCATCAGTCTGTAACATGTATTCTGACTCTGAATATTTTTTTGATGTAATCCTTCCTCGTGAAGACCGTCGAACTTGTGAAATGTTTATTTTGAGAGGCACAACCTCACCAAGCTCCTGTGATGGTTCTGCAACTTCTTGTGGAGAGGATTGAGTCCCCCCCTGCTCAATATCCTCCTCCACTGCCTCCTAGTCCACTGCTGATGAGTCTTCTTGCACCTACTCCTCTTCAATGATAGATGGTGATGGTATAGGTGTTGGATCATGAATTAAGTCCTCAACAATTTACCTTCGATACATTCTAGTATTTTGAATGTCCTAGATCTTTTAGTTCTCATGGAACATGAAATCTCTACTTCTGATCACCTTCTTCTCCTTGAGGTACCAAAACATATATCCAAACTCCTCATCTTCATAGCATATGTACATGCATGGAGTAGATCTCCCATCTAGCTTCCTTATGAGCTCCTTGGATAAATGTGAAAATGTTAACCTTCCAAATACTCATAAATGAGATTAAGAGGGATGTTTACCAGACCATATCTTCTGTGGAATCTCAAAATTCAGTGGGACTGACGGTGATTGGTTAATGAGGTAGCAGGAAACTTGAACAGCTTCTCCCTAAAATGGACTAGGAAGCTTATCCAAAAACATCATGCTTCTAACATTCTCCATGGTGGTTTTGTTCATCATTTTTTCATCTCCGTTGTGTTGTAGGGTGTGAGGGACCATCCTATCATGTCAAAATCCCTAACTCCTGCCATAGGAATCAAATTATATAGATGTGTACTCTCTTACATTGTCTAAATGGAGACACATCAACGTACTTCCAGTTTCACACTCCACCATGGCATGGAACATTTTGATGTTTTATAGTACATGGTCCTTCTTCCGTAAGAATAAAACCCACACCCTTTGAGATGAATCATCAATAAAATATAAGAAATATTTTTTACTTCTGAGTGAATCCACCTTATGGGTCTGCATATATCATAGTTCCCTAGATCCAACAACTCTGATCTTCATGATAAAGAATTATTGAATGAGACTTTATGTTGCCTCCCATACAAACAATATTTAAAAGGATCAAGTGATAAATCCTTGTCAATACAGATGTACTTCTTCTTCGTTATGATAGATAACCCTTTTTCACTCATGTGGCCAAGCCTTTTATTCCACATATTGGATGACGTCTCTTTTTCCACTATGTTGAGGATTTCTACACATATCTTCACATGAGTTTTGTACAATGTACTACATATGTTTCCTTGAGTGATGATGATGGATCCTTTTGTCATCTTCCTTACTCCATTGCTGAAGTTGTTGTCATAGCCTTGTCGATCAAAGACTATACCTGATAACAGGTTGAGACAAAGGCTTGGAGCATGCTATCATACTTCATGGTGATTTTGTATCCAACATTCATCTTGACTTAGATATCACCCATGAAAAAAATCTCTGCCAAACTGGTATTCCCCATCTTGACTGCACCAAATTCACCAGCTTAATAAGTTAAGAAATACTCATGATGCGGCGTGACGCGATATGATGCTGCAGTATCGACCACCCATTCTATGTCATGGGATGATGTATGAAAGCATGTCTCTTTCTCATCTTTGGAGAAAATAATAAAATCTTCAGCGATTCTCACATGCTCTTCTTCATTTCTTCTTTGTTGGTTGCTACTTTGATTATTTTCTTGAAATAACTTTTGGCAGTTCTTCTTCATGTGTCCCTCTATTCCAAAATGGTAGCATGTGTATGTTAGCCTCCTGCCATTTGTGGATATTCCTATATTCTTTCTTCGACCTCTTGTTCCTTCCCCACAACCTCCTCATTATTGTCTCCATCGATTCTCCATAATGAGAGCTTGCGTCTGGTTGTAACTTGCATCCTTCGTTCGGGCCTCTTCATTAAAAAGTGCATCCTTTTCCATCTCCATGGTAAGTTTGCCTCGAGGAGCTGAGTTGCTGAGTGAGATGAAAAGTGTATCCTAGATTTCAATAAGAGTGCAGAGTAAGTGCTTTGCCTAATCTTCATCATTTAGAGTCTTATCGGTAGCGACCAACTGGTTCACGAGGTTTTGGAACTCGCTGGTGTGTTCGACTATAGAGCATCCACTCTGTAGTCAAAGATTCATCAACCTCTTCACCAAGAGGATCTTGTTTTGAGCGGTATTTTACTGGTACGTATTTTTCAACATTTTCCAAAGTTCGTACGCACCATCTCTAGAGAAACACGGTGGTAAATGTTGTGATTGATCCATTAGGGAATTTGGCCGATCATCTTTATATTCAGATTCTTCCACTCTGCTTCCTTGGTGGCATCGGGGTTGACTCCCTCATTCTCAAAGGGGTGAAAGAGATCCTTAGAATTGAGGATATCTTCTATTCGATACTTCCAAATGGAGTAGTTTGAGGAAGTCAACATGATCATCCCTCCTGTGGATGATCCCTCTATTGGAATTTAATTATGATAATTTTGGTGTATAATTTGGAAAAAAAGAGCTCCCCGTTGCGTCCAGAATAGTCGAAAAAGGTGGAATCAACTCCTATATTGTCAAAATCAGATACCAATTGATCAATTTACGATCAAAACAATATCAATGGATGAGATCATACGATGATGTGGTGATGACGTGTTGATGACGTGGCTCACATGAGAAGTGGCCGGAAACTTTATGGAAGACTCATCAGTGTTGGAACAATATCTTCTTCTCTGGAAAGGGGTACTGTAGCACTAGAATTTTGGCCAAACTCTGACCGGCCCAAGGAAGCTCGTTTTAGCTGCGTTTTCGTTGTGGTTTGCACCCTTGGAATCGTCTCGACACAGAATTTTAGAATCTGCCTTCAAAACATGATTCCGGACAACTTGAATTTTCTTGTCACAGGAAAATTTCCACTACCCGTCGTTGTTTTACTAGAACTGCCTCTGATACCACTTTTTGTGGTTCACTGACCACTAAAAGTGATGAATAGAGGGAAAACATAATATTATTTCACAAGAACAAAGGATTACAATGAACCCTCCCACACATCCATCTATCTCACAAACATGGAGCTCTCAAGACTCTCTTAAGGATGGATCTCTCTTAACTAGGATTTAATCTTTGTCTTGGATCCCTAATCTGTTGATGGAAGCTCTACAAGGATTCCTTATATAGGCATGGTGGGAGGTGTCAAGTTTGATAAAACTCCCACAAATCCCCCACCAACAGCCACCAACCATAGAATTATTCCTTGGCTTCCACCTATATTTAGTCATGGAAGCCTACAAAATAACCAATATTAAAGCTGCCAAGGTGATGGTGGGGTTGGTGAACAGGCCACCGACCACGATAGCTAGAAAAGGACACATTACAACAATTCTCCTCCTCCAGCTGCTATCTGTTGGTGCATCTGTAAAGGTCTGACTTCTCTCGAGCAACCACCATTGTCAGCATATCCACTAGGTTCTCCTTCATATGGATCTTCACAAGTCACAAAAGTTGTTGATTCATCACTTTTCATATCCGACAATAATGAATGTTGATATGATTCTTGATATCCTTTAGCCTACCCCTCATCAATCAACAACATGTAATCTGACTCCGAATATTTTGTTGAAGGAATCCTTCCTCATGAAGATCTTCGAACCTGTGAAATTTTAGGTCTATGAGTCACAACATCACCTCGCTCCTCTGATGGTTTTGCAACTACTTTTAGAGAGGATTGAGTCTCCCCCTACTCAATATCCTCCTGCACTTCCTCCTGGCCCGCTGTCGATAAGTCATCTTGCACCTCCTCCTCTTCCATGACAGGTGGTGATGGTATAGGTTTTGGATCATGAATTGAGTCCTCAACACTTTCCCTTCGAGATATTCTTGTATTTTAAATGTCCTTGATCATCTGGTTCTCATGGAACACGACATCTCTGCTTCTAATCAACTTATTCTCCTTCAAGTCACAAAGCTTGTATCCAAACTCCTCATCTTCATAGCCGATGAATATGCATGGAGTAGATCTCTCACCTAGATTCTGCTCGAGCTCCTTGAACACATGTGAAAATGAAAAACATACAAATACTCATAAATGACATTAAGAGGGATGTTTACCAGACCATCTCTTATGTGGAATCTCAAAATTCAGCAGGGCTAACGGTGATCGGTTAATGAGGTAGCAAGAAACCTGAAAAACTTCTCCCCAGAATGGCCTAGGGAGATTATCCAAACTCATCATTCTTTTAACATTCTCCATGATGGTTCTGTTCATCCTTTCTGTAACTCCGTTGTGTGGTGGGGTGCGAGGGACCATCCTCTCATGTCAGATTCCCTGAATCCTGCAGTAAGAATCAGATTCTATGGATGTGTAGCCTCCTCCATTGTCTGAAAGAAGACTATTTAACTTTCTTCTAGTTTCATGCTCCACCATGGCATGGAACATTTTGATGTAGTCTATAACTTGGTCCTTATTCTGTAATAAGAACACCAACACCCTTAGAGATGCATCATCAATAATGGTTATGAAATATTTGTTACCTTTGAGTGAATCCACCTCCATGGGTCCGCATAGATCAGAGTGCACCAGATCCAACAACTCTGATCTTCGTGATTAATTATAATTGAATGAGACTCTATGCTGATTCCCATACAAGAAATATTTTCAAGGATGAAGTTATCAATACTTTTCAACAATGATGTACTTATTCTTCGTTAGGGTAGATAACCCTTTTTCACTCATGTGGTCGAGCCTTTTATGCCACATATTGGATGACTTCTCTCTTTCCACCGTGTTGAGGTTGTCTGCATATATCTTCTCATGATTTTTGTACAACATACCGCATATGTGTCCTCGAGTGATGATGATGGCTCCTTTTGTCATCTTCCATGATCCATTGCTAAAGATGTTGTCATAGACTTGTCGATCAATGACTATACCTGATAACTGGTTGAGCCTAAGGCTTGGAACATTCCGAACATCATTCAGGGTGATTGTGTATCTGCCGTTCATCTTGACTTAGATATCTCCCATGCCAAAAATCTCTGCCAAACTGGTATTCCCCATATTGACTGCACGAAAGTCACCATCTTGATAAGTCATGAAATACTCACAATGCGACAAGACGTGGTACGATGCTGCAGTATCGACCACCCATTATGTGTATTGTCCTGATGTATAAAATCATGTATCTTCATCATATTTGGAGAAAACAATTACTTCTCCGGGGATGCTCACATGCACATATTCATTTCTTATTTTTTGGTTGCTACTTTTCCCCTTTTCTTATAACAACTTTTGACAGTTCTTCTTCATGTGTCCCTTCATGCCAAAATGGTAGCATGAGTATGTTGGCATCCTACCATTTTTGGATCTTCCTCTATTCTTTCTTAGACCTTTGGTTCCTTCCCACTAACTCCTCCTTGTCGTCTCCCTCTCTTCTCCAAAATGAGATCTTGGGTCTAGTCATAACTCACATCCTTCCTTCGGGCCTCATCATTGAACAGTGTATCCTTTACCAACGCTATGGTAATTTTTCCTCTAGGTGTTGAGTTGCTGAGCGAGATGAAAATCGTATCCCAGCTATCGAGAAGAGTGAAAAGTAAGTGGTTCACCTGATCTTCAACATTTAGAGTTTTATCGGCAACCACCAACTGGTTCACCGTGTTTTCGAACTCGCTCGTGTGTTCGTATATAGAGCTTCCACTCTGTAGTTGGAGATTCACCAACCGCTTCAACAAGAGGATATTGTTTCGAGCAGTCTTTCACTGATACATATTTTTGAACTTTGTCCAAAGTTCATATGCACTAGTCTCTTGAGCAAGATGGTGGTAAATGCGGTGATCGATCCATTGGCGAATTTGGCCGATCGTCTTCTTGTTCAGGTTCTTCCACTCTGCTTCCTTGGTGGCATCGGGCTTGACTCCCTCATTCTTTATGGGGTCAAAGATATCCCTATCATTGAGTAGATCTTCCATTCAAGACATCCAAATGGAGTAGATCAAAGAATTCAACATGATCATCACTCATTTGGATGATCCTTCCATTGGATTTTAATTCTGAAAAATTTGGTTCAGAATTTTGGAAAATGGAGCTTACTGTTGCGTCTATAATGGTTGAAAAAGGTGGAATCAACTCTTGGAACGTCGAAATCGGACACCGATTGATCAAGTTATGATCAAAACAATATCAACGGCCGAGATCGTCTAATGATGTGGCAATGACATGGCGATGAGGTGGCTCGTCGGAGCTGCGGCTGGAAACTCGTCGGAAAACTAACACGTGCCGGAACAATACCTTCTTCTCTGGAAAGTGGTACTGTAGCACACAATGTTTGACCAAACTTTGACCGGCCCTAAGAAGCTCGTTTTAGCTTCGTTTTTGATGCATTTTGTGTTGTTGGAATCGTCTTGACACAGAATTTAAGAATATGCCTTCAAAACACGATTCCAGGAAACCTGAATTTCTCAGTCACTGAAAAATTTCCACTGCCTGTCGCCATTTTACCAGAACCGCCTTTGATACAACTTGTTGTGGTTATTTAACACTAAGAGAGATGAATGGAGGGAAAGAATAACTTTATTTCACAAGAACAATGGATTAAAATAAACCCTCCCACACATCCCTTTCTCTCACAAACATGGAGCTCTCAAGGCTCTCTCAAGGATGGATCTCTCTTGGCTCGGATTTGATCTATAGCTTGGATCTCTAATCTGCTGATGGAAGCTCCCCAAGGCTTCCTTATAGAGGCATGATGGTAGTTGTGAAGTTTATCACAACTCCCACCAATCCCCCACCAACACCCACCAACCATAGAATTATTCCTTGGCTGCCACCTACATTAGACCGTGGCAGCCTATACAACACCAAATATTGAAGTTGCCAAGGTGCTGGTGGGGTTGGTGAACTATCCACCTACCAAGATAGCTGTAAAAGAACACATTAAATCAAAATATTTCACTGATACGCATATAAAAAACTCCTAGAGAATTAGAAATGGACTTCAAGAAATATGGATTCTAAAATGGAAGGGGGGGAGGAGATACCGACACCGCCACATGAGAGGATTCTAGACTATTGTGGGATTCCAAAGACTAGTGAGAAAGGCTAAAACACCACCTATACAACACCCTAGGATATTTACTCCATGCCAAAGAAAAATACTCCATTGAACCAAGAACCACACAGATGGATTTTTGGTTCAAGGATGAGATCCGGGATGGGAGATCCAGCCCCTATGAGTCCACTAATCAGAGAAACATAAGGAGAGGTGGCATAAAAGAACTAAATATCTCAAAAAGAGTCTACTAGAGGGAACCCAAGGATTCTGAAAACACTGTTGCAGGGACCACCATCACCAGGCATTAGCTATCTGAAGACGCATGTAGAACCTTCAAATGGATATCCAGAAAAGAAGAGGCTCTCTGGGTAGGTGAAAAAAGGGTATATTTGTTTGAGGATTTGGGTTGCGACACCAAATTAGGGCTTGAGATCCTAATACCGAAGCTGAAAAACCGCCTCCGAGAGATGGAGCATAGCCGAAGGTCGTCGATGGAGCTGACACCACGAGAGAAGAATCCGATAGGGATGGAACATTCAAAATTTTTAAAATTTCATCAAGTGCATGAGACGCATTATGTAAAACATCGAGAAAAATTTTCCATTCAACCACACTACTTTGTCATGTCATTAAAAAATCATTAATACAAGGTTAATTTTGATGCACTGATACTAGTTTCCAAACGTGGGCAACTGAAAACATGCTTTGGGACTTTTCTCTAGTCAATCTGTGTCATGTGTCAGGTTTTTATGGGTTAGTTTGTGACATTGAGTTATCCAAATAGGTATGGTGTGGGGTGGTGTGGATAAAAATAAACCCTCCCACACATCCCTTTCTCTCACAAACATGGAGCTCTCAAGGCTCTCTCAAGGATGGATCTCTCTTGGCTCGGATTTTATCTCTGGCTTGGATCTCTAATCTGCTGATAGAAGCTCCACAAGGATTCCTTATAGAGGCATGGTGGTAGTTGTGAAGTTTAACACAACTCCCTCCATTCCCCCACCAACACCCACCAACCATAGAATTATTCCTTGGCTGCCACCTACATTCAACCGTGGTAGCCTATACAACACCAAAGCATAAAAACCTGACAATAGGTATGTGGTGTGGTGTGGTGTGGTGTGGGTAGTGATGGATACTATAAATTCCCCACCTTCCCTCCCAGGTGTGGTGTTGGTTGTGATGACTCGAGGTAGGTAAGACCATACTATCATAGTATGTGGTGTACTTATAGACCCTATGAGGTATTGAAGTGATAATAGGTATAATCACATAAATAGAGTATGGGACATACCAACAAACCCTAATAGGTATTGGTATGAGGATATATAGTTTGGGTCATGCATGGGAGGATGGGGACATGTGGTTGATGTCGTTTATGTCTATAATACTCTACTGTATTGGATATGTGGTTGTGGATATGAGATGATGTGTATGATATGACTATGACACGTGTTATGATTTTCACATGAGATATGGAGTAATGTGGCACAACTGAAGAAGGTATTTGGAGCACATGAAGTTTTTCATTATGGTGTGAGAGTGAAAAACAAGCAACGAAGTGATTGCGAGTTACATTTTTGTCATATTATTTTTGATATATAATATTTTACATGATGCGATGTTTAGTGAGTGGTCTTTGATAATGTTTGGTGATAGTTGACCTGATAGGTTCTTGTTGGTTCTTCTATTTATTCATTGGTGTATTAGTATTATTATTCCATATTTGTACAATAGTTCTTGAGTATGATCCTTTTTACTATACTTTTTATGATCAACAACATATATAAGTTTCATTCCAGGTTTCTAGGGCGAGTTTAGAGGTCAGGTTGGATAATACCAAGTTGATGTTTGAAGTTGTGGTTAGAGTCACTACTTAGGTGTTTTATTTGGTATTTTTTGGAGACTTTTGTTTTCCTGAAATATAATGTATTGCAGATTATTGTGGGTTTTGGATTATTTTATATTATGGATTTTGTTTGTTGATTTATTAGTATTTTTTATGATAAATGAGTTTAATGAATCCCATTTTCATGTTATAGAACCTCAGTGTTAGTTTACAACTTGGGGATAATTAGAGATGGGCCTCAGGGGTCACTCTCATCTTCACTGCAGGTCTAGGAGGGGTCCCCAATGAAGGCTATTCTTGAAATATTTGTTTTTAAAAAATAAAAAATAAATTATAATATTATTATTTTTTAAAATTATAAAAATTATACAGATATGTATATATAAAAATGTTATTATTATTGGTAGAGAAACAAATCGATCCCAAGATAATTTATAGATTGTTATAGAAATATTTTAAGAATCTCCAATGAAAAAGAAATCTCAAAAAATAGAAAGAAATAAATTGAGACCCAGATTTCTAATTTGGAAAAACCCTCCAATATGGAGGATAAAAACACAGTGAAACTCCAATAAATTCCCCTAATAATTAGAGTCTATAAAAAACAAATAAAAACCTAAAACATGAATTATAGTGAGAGTGTAGAAAAGCTATGTGAATAACCACACCCTGATACGCCTCTTCCTTTTCCTAGGATAATCACCTCATGACAAAACACGACCCTTTATATATCAATACTGAACATGCAGTGTCATTATAGTGCCTCCAATAAGCTGTTAACAACCTGATTTTCCACTGCTCGATGTATCCCACTACACGCTGCTGCCCATGCCCAAAAACCATCACCCATATATCTATACAAAATATTATGACACCCTTTTTATACTTAGAAAAAACTTGACAGTTACCCTGTAGAAAAATCCCAACGCTGAAGTCTTTTTCATAAATGTGTCTTCACTACCTTTCTGAACAATAATGAAACCAATAATAGGTGGATCCCCGATAACAGTGATTTCCACATAATTGGAAGTACATAAAGAAAATAACTATTCCCTTTTATCAACGTTCTCTAAGTAGTCTGTAACTCTCAGTGCATCACCTCAATCATTGATTTAAATTCCTTTTTTCACTAGTTTCAATCTCCAAAGAAAAGGAATTAGGTGTATGACCTGAAACACCTAACCTAATCTAGTTTATCTTCTAAACATTCATCATCCTTGTCTATAGTCTTCAACTCATGCACAATGATCACCTGTGTCAAAAATCTAATGAAGTCCTCTTCAGAACTGCATTCGTTACTTAACCGCACACCTTTACATTTGTCCTATAAAGTTTGTCATCCATTCTACTCCACACATCTACGATTCATCCTCAGTATAAGGTCCAGATTATATTTCTAAACAAACTCATGAACCCATAATTATCAAGAGTAAAAGTATATACCAAATTCGGGTGTATACCTAGCACATGTCACACATCCTTCAACATCAGAGTACAACCTGCATTCGTAGTGCTACAAATATCATAAACACAAATGACACCAATAGAATATTCATTTCCCATCTTTAATCTACCCAATCCATCTTCATCATGTGAAGATAATATCTCCCTATTTGTTGAAACATGGTACAATGCTCCTGAATCAACCACCCATTCGTTGTACATATCTGAACAGCGATAATAAATTCCAATTGAATGTAAATCACCCTCATACCTTATAAAATTTATACTAGTATCCTTAGAATCATCATCATGCATCTTATTTTCTTCCATAATATTTTTTAAATTTTATTAGTTTCTCTACGGATGGCCTTCCTTGTCGAAAAGTGGCACTTGAATTTTATTCATGTCTTTGATCAACCTCTTTGATTACCATGGACATTTATCATTACTAGAATACCACTATTACATGAAGAATAATCATCATTAATTATTTTTCAAATATGTTTCATAAATAATGATGAAATCATATAATCCAGCTTCAGAGCATCTTTATTGAAACTAAATGTGGTGATTATATTATCATATGAATCTAGTAAAGAACCCAAGAGAAGTACGGCTTTTTATTATTCTTCCATTTAAAATGGTAAAAATTACCTTTATCATCGATCTTGACTGACACTAGAGATAGATCCATAAAAATATTTGGTGAAATAATCTATAGGGTTACCAAAATCACAATTATCATGAATTTTCCAAAAATAAAATATATATTGTTAGATATAAATTATTTGTGAGGGATTTCAATTAATAACACCTTCAAAGAATGGCCTAGATCTCCGCTAGATCTATCAGATTCATCACCACTAATAAAGTATTTTCTACCAAATATATAAGGATTATTATTATATCTAACTCTCTCATATATTTTCAGTTGACATCATTCATGTTCTTCAAATTCATTGATTTTTTATTCAGTTCTTTAACTATCATCCCACAAACCATTTTTTTACTTGTTTCTCCCATAGTGTAAAATCATTTTCCCCATTTAACTATTCGATGTGGGAAGAAATTCCTTAGCATGAATTACCCATATCCAATTCATAATAAACACAGATAACCTCCTTTGATACCAATTTTTGGGGAGGAAATAGATCAGTCCTATGATAAAAACTTAATTGTGACAAAAATATTGTGAGAATAACTAGTGAAAATAGAAGAAAAAAATAGCATGAAATAAATTAGGACATAGATTTTTAACATGGTAAGACACTCCAATATAGGGGAATTAGAAAACCGTGGGTAAACTTCAAGAAATTCCACTAATAATATGATAGTTTAAAAAATTCACCTAAAATCAAAAATTATGAATTATAGTGAATGTGTGGGACATTATACCCCATTAGTTATTGGTTTTTATTTCCAACATGTTCCATCATTTAGCCGATTAATTGTGTTGATAGAACATTTTGTGTATTCAAGGGACAAAACTACCACCATGGTATAATGGTACAAGGAAGAGCTTCCACATAACATATTCATATTAGGAAGACTGTGGGAATGAATATCGGTGTCCGGTGGAGAAAAAAAGCCCATTCTAGATTCCGAAGTATTTTAGCTACCTTTCTTATAGGAAGTGGTGAAGGAAATGTTTTGGTTCCACCAATATGATATGATCCTAGTCCCTAGTAAACACATGTAAGACATACATATCAATGAATATATAATTCCAAAGGATTCAAATTTGTGGGGAATTACTGGCCCATTGGACAAGAGGCATTAGTTTGGAATAACCCTGGTGTGTTCTGCATAGAGAGGTTTATGGGATCAGAGGTGGATGTGAAGGGTGGGGATTTCATTTTGATTTTGTTCATCATGGGTCATTAGATCTTCCTAATTATTCATCTTTCATTGAGAATTTTTCCCCGAGTGTTGGCCTCCCTACTCTTGAGGTTCGAGTGGAAGCAAGAGAGAGAGATTAGAGGTGATGAGAAAGACATGGAAGAGGAGTTTCAAATTGTGTTGTGTAAGGTTCATCTACTACATACCATTACTATGTCCATTTAATTCCAAATCATTGTATTGTGGTATACCTTTCAATTTATTACATGTTTTTTGATTTATGATTTTTTAAAAAATGACTGATGTTTTTTATTATGTTTTATGATACAGTTTTTTTATAAAGTTGAAATTTATAGTTTATGGTTTTAGTTATCATATTTCATGATTTATAGTTACAGTTTTTGGATTTTAGAGTTAAAATTTAACATCGGATTTATGAATTTAAGAGTTAAAATTTAATCTAGAAATAACTTTTATGAATTATAAATAATGCCAATGTTTCAAGTACCTTTAAAATATATTCTCTTTCATCAGTGCTAGAAAAATTACCGAAGAAGGGGGAATTTATTAGTACAATTTTTGTCAATGCTTATTTTAACACTGATAAACACACCCTTTATCAATATTCACTACTACACATATGGTATTTTTCAACACTAAGGAAGATATGATCTTGTAAGAATTATTAAAAACTAGAAACATTTTTATCATCACTAAAAATAGTAAAGATAAAGGGATCCTTTATCAGTGTTAAAAAAAGAACTAAAAAAATACATGTTGTATTAGTGTGATGCTAAAATTATAGTACATTGCAACAAATTTACAACATAAATACAAGAAACAAGTATTAAAGACATTTCAAGAATTGTTTTTTACAATTAAATTAGCACATACATTTTATCAAAAACATCAATAAATTCAAAAACATTAATGTTCCACTGTCTCTGGCCCGCAACCCCCTCTCAATAGAGTTCGATCATTGAACCAGTTGTTGAAAAAAAAATCCCAACACGATCAAAAGAGTGATCCTATTTTAAAAAAAATATTATTTTTGTAATACTATAAAGAAATAAATTCAACGTAAATACAAAATGATATATTAACAAAATTTCACTTTAAAAATACCAACATACACTATAAATAATTCCGGACTCACATTGTATCAAATTAAGGATTGGTTTATTTATACATGTCACAAATTATTTATGGATCATTTTCCTAAAGTATCAAGACAAACCGCGTGAATTTTTTTTTCATTAAGTACGTGACGTGTGTCTTGAACTAAAGTGTCAATTTTAAACTAAAAATAGACACTTTGAGTCATAATAGGTACATAGAATGTCATATTAATGTTTGATTAATTCCTACACATCACATATTATTTATGTATCATTTTCGTAATGTTTAAAAATAATTGAAACACATTTTCTTGGTTTTAAGTATGTGACTTGTGTTTTTAACTATAATGTCAATTTTAAATAAAAATGAACACTTAGAGTCATACCGATCACACCATGTGTCATATTTACATGAACTTGATTCTTACACATAAAAATGACTTAAGGAACGTTTTACTAATGTTTCATGACAATCAGAGTCTGTTTTCAAGGTTTTCAGTGAGTGAAGCATATTTTTAACTAAAATTTAATGTATAAACTAAAGGCACATGCTATAATTCATACTGGAGAAACCATGTGTTAAACTAATATGAAACATATTATTACATGTTAAAAATGAATTATGGATTATTTTACTAATGTATAAATACAATCCATGTTTTTTCATGGTTTTTAATGAGTGACATAAGATTTTAACTAAAATATCATTTTTAAAACGAAAACATGCATATCAAGTTATACTGGTCACACCATGTTTCAGATGGATGTGACTATGATTCATACATGCCAAAAATGGATTATGGATCATTTTAATAAAGCATCAAATCATTTTGAATGTGTTTTCTTAGTTTTTATAATGCCATGTGTCTTTTTAAATAAAATTTAATTTCTAAACTAAAACCACAAATCTTGATTCATACATATCAAACCATGTATCATATTTAGGTGTAGATGATTACTATAGATAAAAAATGACTTATGAATCATTTTTATAAAGTATTAAAACAATATGAATGTGTTTAATCAGTTTTGAGTAAGTCACCTGTCTTGATAAATAAATTTTTAATCTTAAATTAAATTAACACATTGATACATACCGGCCACACCATTTGTCAAATTAACATGAGGGTGATTTATACCAGTCACACCATGTGTAAAATTAACATGAGGGTGATTTTACCCATCATAAATTACTTAAAGATAATTTTCCTAAAGTATCAAGACACATAGATTGTGTTTGATAAGTTTTCCGTGAGTGACATGTGTTTTTAACTAAAATGACATTTTTAAATTTAAAACACACACTTTGAGTCATACCAGTCACATCATGTGTCATATTGGTGTGAGGATGATTCCTACACATCAAAAAAGAATATCGGATCATTTTTCTAAATTATCAATAAAATATGAGTATGTTTTCTTGAATTTCATGAAGTGACACATATTTTTAAATAAAATACCATTTTTAAACTAAAAGCACACATTTCATGACATTTCGATCAAACTGTGTTTGAAATTGAGGTACAGATTATTCCTAAACATCAGAAATGACATATGGATCATTGAAATAATATATAAAAAACAATATGAATGCGTTTTCTCTGTTTTTGAGCATGTCATTGATGTTTTTAACTAAACTTTCATTTTTTAAACCAAAACCACACATTTTGAGTCATAATAGTCACATTGTGTTTCAGATTGATGTGATATTGATTCCTACATTTCACAAATGACTTGTGGATGATTTTCTAAAAGTATCAAAATAATATGTATGATTTTTCTCAGTTTTGAGCAAGTCACGCATCTTTTGAACTAAAATGTCAATTTTAAATAAAAACACACACTTTGAGTCATTATGGTCACCCTGCATGCCATATTAACATGTGGTTGATTGCAACACATCACAAATGAGATAAGAATTATTTTTATAAAGTATAGAGGTAATAAAAGTATGTTTTATAGGTTTTCAGGGATTGACACATGTTTTTATCTAAAATGAAAATTTTAAATTGAAAACAAGCACTTTGAGTCATACAAGTCACATAGTGTATTGGATTGACATGCGATTGATTCCTACATGAAAAAAATGACTTATAGATAAATTTTCTAAAGTATTAAGACAATCCATCTTTTTTTCTTGGTTTTAGGGAGTAAAACATGTTTTGAACTAAAATATTATTTTAAAGATGAAAACACACATTTTGAGTCATACGGATCACACCGTGTATCAGATTTTGGTATGTATGATTCCTACACATCAAAAATGAATTATAGATCATTTTCATACAGTATGAAAACAATTTGAAATTGGTTTCCTAGTTTTGATTATGTAACATGTATTTTTAACTAAAATATCAATTTTAAATAAAAACATAAATTTTGAGTCATACTAGTCACACCGTTTTTCATGTTTAAATATGATTGATTCATACACATCATAAATTACTTAAGGATCATTTTAATAAAGTATCAGGAAAATAAGGGAATGTTTTTTATGTTTCTAGTGATTGACACACATTTTTAACTAAAATGACATTTTTAAACTGAAAACATGCTCTTTGTGTCATACCAGTCACACTGTGTGTCAGATTGATGTGAGGCTGACTCCAACACATAAAAAATGACTGATGGAGCAATATACTAACATAAAAAGACACCAAAAGTTAAATTTATCTATTTTAAGGGGTAACACATATTTTTAACTAAAATTTCATTTTTGAATAACATCAAACATTTCAGGTCATACCGGCACACTGTGTATTAAATTGAGGTGAGGATAATTCCTAGATGTCAAAAATTACTTCCAGATCATTTTAATAAATTATAAAAACAATATGAATGTGTTTTATTTTATTGGATCTGTCACATGTCATTTTAAAAAAAATTTCATTTTTAAATAAAAAACACACTTTGAGTCATATTGGTCACACCGTGAGTCATATTGAAGTGCAATTGATTCTTATATGTCACAAATGACATATGTAATTTTTTAACAAATTATTAAAATAAAATTAATTTTTGTGCTTGGTTTTTGATTATATCATGCATATTTTTAACTAAAATGTCATTTTTAAACCGAATGCATGCAATTTGAGTCATAACGGTCACAATGTACTTTATATTAATGTTCAATAGGTTCATACACATAAAAAATGACATAATGATCATTTAACTAAAGTATTATGAAAATCTAAGAGTGTTTTCAAATTTTTAGTGATTGACCCACTTTTTCAATTAAAATGTAATTTTTAAACTGAAAACAGTAATTTCAAGTCATATTTGTAATATTGTCTATCATATTAAGGTATGAATGATTACTACATGTCACAAAAAACTTATGGGTCATTTTATAAAGTATCAAAACAATATGAATGTGTTTTCTCAATTATTGGCATGTCATATATCTTTTTAACTAAAATGTACCTTTTAAATAAAAACACAATTTGAGTCATATTGGTCACCCTATGTCCGATTGAATTTCATTTTATTCCTACACATCATAAAATACTTATGGATTGTTTTCCTAATGTACGATAACAAGATGATTTTTTTTTCTCAGTTTTGAGCATGTCACATGTATTTTTAACTAAAATGTCATTTAAAAAAACAACACACACTTTGAGTCATATCGACCATACAATGTATTTGATTAATGCGTGGCTGATTAATATACATAAAAAACGACATATGGATTGTTTTACTAAAGTATAAATAAAATACAAGCATGGATTATTTGGTTTTAGTGAGCAACACAAATTTCTAACAAAAATGTCATTTTTAAACTGAAAGCACACATTTTGGCCATACTAATCAAACAGTGTATCAAATTGTCGCATGAATAATCCCTACACATTAAAAATGACTGATGTATAATTATACTAATGTATCAAAATGGTCTAAAATATTTTGATCATTTTTGAGTATGTCACTTGTCTTTTAAACTAAAATGTCAATTTAAACTAAAAACATGCAGTTTGAGTCATTTGTAAACTGAAATAACACACTACTGAATATAAATCAATAAAATAAAGAAAAAATATCTCTTTTATGAGAATAATTATTACCTATTATCTTTTTTTAAGACTTTGTCGAGTGTTTCTTTTTATTTGATCTTTATGTGCTCTTAATAGAGCACACAATTGTCAAAGAAAAAATAAATCGGGATAAAATCATTTCCTCACAATAACTATGAAAATTAAGTAAATATGTATTAGATAAAAATTATAATGAAGTTAAAAAAAATTCAATAAAATGATGATAAAATTAACTAAACAAGTAGTAGGAAGTCACATATTAATGATGTCTATATACATTCTAACACAATGTATTCAACCCATTTATTTCTACACAAGTATATTTCCTCTTTTGAATACATAGACCATCGATAGTGTTGGAATTACAAGAAAAATATAAATAAATGATAAATAAAATTTTAAATGAAATTGTAATTATTATCAGAAATACCTCTTTGAGGATGCTTGTTTGTTGATGAAATATGACATATTTCATAAATTTTAAAATGGAATAACCATAATATTATCAATTAGTTTTTTATGAACACTGATTAAACACTGATAAAAATAAGCAATTTTTTATATATGTTTGGATAGTGAAAATTTATTATATATTCCCTAATACTTATCTAGTTGTATAAGTTTATTGGTTTCTTGTACTCACAGATTGTCCCCATTCTTTGATTTTTATTATATTTAAACAGTTATCAATCCTAATTTTTTCATTAAAACATAATATGGAATGTACAACTTTATGTTTATTTGTAAAATATCATATTAATTAATTAAAAATTGACAAAAAATCATCTTGTGTGATCAATTTGTTAGGTATCCATGAATTGAATTCAAAAAATAAATCTTTAGAGTATCAAAATTGATTTCAATGAGAAACCATGATTCTAAAAAAAGGAATAAGTAATGAAAGGAAAAAAAATATAACTGATATAATTAATTTGTTGAGTTTGACACATACATCCTGGGTATTTAGAAGAGTCTATCATTGATAATTTTGTTTTCAAACAATGTGTCTATTTTTTCCACTATAACTATATATTCCTCCCCTTCTAATGAGATTTTGTATGTAGATGTTATGTGAGGACTAATGAGCCGAATTTATTGTTCATAGGGGTTTCATTCAAAATAGTTCTGATATATATACGTTAAAAATATGAATAGTTTTTAATTATAATTAAAATAGTAGATCAAATATTGGAAAAATGAATCATGAAAATACACCTCATGTATACATTTACAACCGATACTCCTTGCTACCCATTCTTGAAGATTTCATCTACATTCTCAATACCAAGAAAGTATATTATGGAATCACCGTAAATTTTTTATTGAAAAGAAATTATTTTCATATACCCATTTTGAATGTTTTATCCACATGAAACTGTGATATTAGTAAATGTGGATGCTAAAATAGCAGGGTAATGGTACTTTATGAAGGTCTTTTGATCCAATTGGTCTATATTTTAGATTGATTTGATTCGACCTTCTATTAACCATACCCTTTATCTAACTATAATAAAATTCATTATTCCAAGCCTATTTTCATTAGTTTTTTAATGGGTTTTCATAAAAAAAAAATTTGGAAAGGAATAGATCCTTCTTGACAGGTATTTTTACATGATCAAATGGAAGATCTAGGAAAGTTTTAATAAAAAGTTAGACCGTGTGAACATCTTGATCATCGATAGGTATAAGTAGCTAGGCACTCAACTTATGAGCTACGTGAATCCACACTATCACAAGACCTTTCAAAATTTGTTTATTGTATAGAATATCTCCTTAGATATTGTAAACTGTACCCCACACATCTAGGAAATGTGTGGGTATTGATAGATATAAATTAAAATAATTTTCACTATATAGAATATTTGTACTAGAAATGCATCAGTGTTTACAAGATTCATATTTTTCGGAATAGTTATGAATAAATTGATTACCTCTGGTAAGAATGAACTTCAAGTGAAATAGATTTCCTCAAACCTGGGGGGATTCATGTAGTGGTTTTCTGTTTTTTATTATCTTTGATTCCTTCACATAACTTTCTAAAACAACCTTGATTTCTAATTAAGTTTTCCTTGTAGATATACTATTTTTTTCTGCATGTCATCTATTTTCTTATCTTTATCCCCATGTTCATTTTTTTCCAATAATATGTTTGGGGTGACACTCTAAAATCCATACCACTGACACGAACATATTGTTCTCAATACTTCAAGTCCACTAAAAGTAGTCATTAATTGATCAAAACCGATGATGATTTTTTTGTCTAAACTAGATAAAAAATATATATAAATAAGTAATCATTGATATATAATACCAATTTAAGGAAGAATTTTTTTTATTATGTTGAACTTACACATGATTACCATAATTTTTGTGAATTTTCATTTATTAGTATCCTGTTTTTATTTACACAAGCCTTATTCCAAATCACATGACATGGGATGGAAGTGGCTTTAGATTTTGATTCATCAATCTACATAGAAGAAAAGGAACATTATTATTTTATTATATTATGCCACATAAAAGTATTCCTATAGATTTTAAATACCTACCATTTTTTCTAGTGAAGTGTACCCCATATTTTCATTATGTAGGAGTACATGAGTTTTATTTATAGTTAGACCATGTTAAAACCCAAAAATGTGTTTGGCACTATGCATGTGGCCTGGGTACATAGGAATAGGGAAAAGAGCAGTAATAGAATGAGATCTCAGTGGGGAAGTAGATATTAGGAGGTGCGGGGGGGGGGGATCACATTACCAATTATAGGGAATACTTGTATGTATAAAATGAGTTCGAAACATCATACATTTGTATTTGAAGTTTGATTTGTCCAAAATAATTGACCTAGGTTGTCGATAATGATCCATTCCGCAAGAGCTTTAGTGGGGTGTGAGGAGGACATGATGCTACAATTGTTTTATAAAGAGGGATTAGGGTTTTATCAATGCTTACAAAAAAGTGCTCATAAAAGTGTATTTTATCAATGCTAAAAATGAAAGTGGTGACAAATACTACTTTTATCATTGATTTTATATCTTTTTAAAATATATGATTTATGAACGCTAAACAAGCATTGAAAAAAGTTTTATTTTTTAGTGCCTATGTTTTACCGATGATAAATACTACTTTTGTTATTATTTTTTAACTATGATAAATCATAACTATTATCAGTACTAGAAAATCACCCAAAAAAGTAAAAAAATGAAAAAATGAATAAAAACCGATTAAAAATGAACAAAGAATCAACAAAAAATGTACAGATAATAAAAATAATAAAAATGAAATGTAACAACTATTTAAATAAAATATAAAAAATGAATTTAAATGAATTAAATTTATTAATTTAAAACATATGAAAATATTAAAAATTAATAAATAAATATGCATAAAAAAATATAAAAAAATAAATAAATTATGAATATACTAAAGATTAACAAATAATATAGAATGAATTAATATAAAATGAAATATATAAATTTGATTAATTTAAAATAATATTAAAAAGGAGGAATTTTTAACATTAATTACATAACCTAAATTCCCAAACAAAATGAATTTGTAAATAATATTATTTATTTAAAAAAATATTAAAAATTTAATTTAAATAAAATAATTATATAAATATAAAACATATTAAAAACGTTAAAACTTAACAAAAAATTGAATAAAACCAATTCATATAAATTAAAAACATATTGAAAATATAAAAACAAAGTAAATAAATAAATATAAATAAATATTATAAAATGATTAAATTCCAAAAAATATAAAAATTAACAAATATTAAAAATTAATAAATAATATAAACTGAAATAATATTAAATTTTAATATATAAAATTTAATAAATAACTACAAAATTTAAAAAAATAAATCCATTAAATTAATTACATGAATTGTAAACATCAATAAAAATGACCGAAATATAAAAAAATGCATTTAAATAAATTAATTATATAAATTTCATACATTTTAAAAATATTACTACATAATATATAGACTTGAATACATATTAATCATATAAATTAAAAACATATTCAAAAAATTATAACACAATAAATAATTTGTGTAAATAAATATTAAAAAATGAATAAATTCCAAAAAATATTAAGAATTAATAAATTTTTAAAATGAATAAATAATATTAATTTAAATATTATTAAAAATGTTTAGATAAAATTTAGTAAATTACAAAAAACATTTAAAAAAATTAATTTTCTACATGAATTACATGACTTATAGATACATAAAAAATTGAAAAAAATTTAACATATAGATAATATTAATTATATAGATAAAAAAATTATTAAAAATGATTTAAATTGACTATACAAAAATATTACAAATTAGATATAATTAAATTAAATTATATACAAACACACATATTTAGCGTTAATAAATTAAAATAAATATGATTGCATGATTTTATTAATTAAGTAAAAAATATGGAAAATTCGTTATATTATATTTACTCTTCATATATTAAAAAATTAATTTAATATAATAATTTAATTAACTATATAAATAATTAATGAATAAATTAAATTAAAGATGATCTCATTTTTTAATAATATAAAAATAAATTCGATGATTTTTGTTTTATTTAAAATGACATTCAATTAAAAATGCATAAAATTATAGAAAAAGAAAAAAGAAAATATGAAATGGTAAATCAGATTTAAGGGTAAAAAAAAGTTATTTTTAGGTAAATAGAAATATGAACAAGTTATTTTAGGGTAAAATAAAGTAATGTAAAGTTAAAAAAATGTTTTGTAAGGGAAAACTAATGTTATATAAGGGTAAATAGAAGTTATGTAAGGGTAAAACAAACTAATGAAATGGTAAACTAAATTTATGTAAGGGAAAACTGAAGTTATGTATGTATAAAACAATAACAGCCCTATTTATTATGAGGTACATATCTTTTTTTTCTTTAAGACTTTCTTTTAATCCAAATATAAACGACTAGAGAGGTTGTATAGGCTTTGAGAGTGCTCAGGTTTAGTATGGGGCTCAAATTCCTTGTTTTTAGAGAAAAAGTCTAAGGCATATTGTTGGAGCATAATTAGTACTAACCATGAGAATAAAATAGTGTGGCCCAATGAGGGTAGTCCACGGTTAGTTTAACTATGTGAGAGTAGGGACATGGCCATCAAAAACCTGTAATAATTTGTAATAAAAAATCACACTGTTTTCACACAGGTTTTTCTCACCATGTTCCTAAAAATGCGAGGCTTGGGTGTTGAAATAGCGGTCAATGCACAATTGGCAAACAGTTTGTATAACCATGTGGCCAAACCCTGAACCCCTAAAAATGGGAGAAACTAATATTTTCCCTTATTTTTACCCTAAAACTAAACCTTATTCCCCCTTCTTCATTTCCATATAACATCCCACAAAATCTCTCCATTTATTATTGTCTATATCCTTTGAGATATCTCCCTTATATGAGCTTTGATTCAAGCACCGTTCATCACATTAGAACATCATACTCAAGCCTAAGATTCTTTTTTCTTATTTTCTCAATTTCTCTTTCCATCTTCAGTGTTATTTCTATATGAGATCATATTCCCTATTTTCATTGCATTAGTCTGGTTTCTTGTTTTCTCTCATTCCAGCTCGAATACAATGTCAATTCTGGACAAGGAGTCTACTACTATGTTAATGCTGGTGATTTATACCATTTCCCTAAATGTTATGGTGTTTATAATTTTTATTTATTATTAACCACACCAGATATTCTATACATTGATACTAAAACATTAAATGATCTAAATTGATAACCTAGACCATATTTTGACACTATATGACAACATTATACGGGGTTAGTGGTTGAAACAATTATCCCGAATAACCCCCTTGGGAAGATTTGATCATATTCCATGATGACTTATTTTACCTTATGACCAAAACACCTATAACGTGTGTTTGGCTTGACTTTGTCCAGTGAATGTTAGAAATTGAATTAATGAAATGTTATGTGGAATGGATATTCCAATAGACCAAATGAACACATATAGATAAATTAAATGAAATATGAATTATAAGACCATGTCATTGGCCACTATAAAATTATGAAGTATAATTTTCAATATAATTTTTATGGATTGAAATGGCAACTTGAATGAAATATGATCCTTGGCCTTGATTTTTGATTGGAAACAGATGTCATTATATCAGTATTATTTTTCACTGGACCTAAATAACTTTATCAACATGGCCTAATTTGAGTGATACATGGATTCCCAACTTTGTAATGCCTTGGATGGGCTCACAGGATTCCAATAGATTCAATGGTATGATCGCCAAGTGAGACACCACACTTGGGGTTGGTCAATGTCTTAAATTGTGAATTATTCAACTTTGTATGAATGATTCATCCATAATATACATAAATTATATTTCCTTGTATTATCTCCTTGGATTCATCTTGATGGTACAAAAAACCTTTAATTATCTCCTTAGGATCCAATCAATTTTAGCACCGAGGATACCTAGAACATGTTCGTAGAGTTCAGGTAGAACCCATGTAATTATCATTATGCATGGACTCCTTTGTTATAGACATTGGGTCCTTGGACTATATATGTACATGAAATGTGAAATTCTCAGAGACATTATGGATTAGATTAAATTAGTTTCGATTAGACACATGTACTTATGGAATCCAAGCCAACATGGTTTCATTTTATTTTATAGCTTCGTTTACGATCTTAAATTAACACTATTATATTTTATAGTCACATACTAGATTAGTTTTATATGATTTTGGTGGTGTCATACTAAGTTTTACTCACACCCTGCACGGGCCATCTTGGGGTACCCAGATAGACTTCATGGAAACATGTAGGGATAAAGGGCAACAACCATCTATTGGTGCTTAATTCCTTTTATATGGGACCTTAGGACCATAGAACTGGTCCATTTATTAGGATTCCCATGAAGATAATTTTTTTTGGTCTTTTTGTTGTTTGTTTACTCATGTTTTATATGTATTCCTGTAACCATGTTCCCCTTACTTCTTTCCTTTTGTATAACATCTTGACATCACCATCTATATATGACACTGCTTATGGCTATTGGCTATTTATTATTTTCTCGATGTTTATTTCTGTTATAATATTATTATTCACTTCAATAGTTTGTTATTATTTATCATTATTTTTCCACTAATAAATAGTATAGTTTCTCCCCACCATATCATCATAAACCCCCACTTCTAGTTAGCAACCTCTAGTGTACGGGGAGGTGTTCTTAAAGACATATGGCCAACCAAGTTTGATTACTTATGAGTGAATGGGGCGTGAGATCACAAAAAGTGGTATCAGAGCCTTCTTTCTTTATCATGCTATTTTGGGATTCTAGAATAGATATTATTTTTTTTAATTTAGTAATGATCTTGTTTCTAGGATTAGTTTACAAATTTATATGAAAAATCCTTGTTTCATAGGATGGTACTTGTTGTTTTGTGTTTCTCTTGTCATAGTATTACTGATTTCACTATATGGAGACCCAAAAGATTTATATTTGTTTATGATTTTGGAGTTTTATCCTTGACTTGACACATCATGGGAGGATTGAAAATTCATCATTACAAACACAATAGGATTTACATGTTAAGCATATTCTTTGTCAAATTTATTTTATTTCGTGTATTTCCTACTGAATTTCACATGTGACTTAATTTATATATTTTCAATTTTAATAATTTTTATTATACGAAAAAGGATAAATAATTTGTTAATTAAAGTTTCTACATCAACCTAAATGAGATTTTCTATCATATCTTGATGCTAGAACCACAATTAACAAATTATTAAATGTTTGAGCTATGTAATTTTGGTTATATGAGCTATGAAATTAGTTGGTTTTGATTAAATGGACGCTAATTGTAATTTATAATGTTGGTGCCTCTAAAAATCAGGAATAATGATCTATCTAATGAAATCACCATATATGGTTCCTTACATCTTAATACTTGTTGTAAAAAGTCGAGTTGAAGTTACATGAAGTGCCAATTTTAATTTATAAGTATTAGGACTTTGTAACTTGGGAATGGTAATTCATATAACTGAACCATGGTATAAATGTAAAATTTGTTAAATTCATACTCATGTTTGAACAATTTACATTAAATAGGATTTCTAATTACAACTTAAATTTAATTTTCATCTAACCATCAATTGAAACCCCATAAAATGGAACCAATGTGATTTAAACTTGGTAAATTACCAATTCCTGAACCTTATATTTGGGTAGTTGGGTTAGTATACCTTGTATAAGAGGCCCTTATTCCTATCATTTTATCTCATGTGATCCTTTATAGTAGTTGTCATATTTCAAGGAATATGATTAGCAGTATAGAGATATTCCACTATGACGACCTTGAGTTGTGTGCCAATATGGTGGCAATGAATATACTACTGAAGTGGTGGGACATGAACCGCTTGTAGTTCCAATAGATGAACCTCCAATAGTACTACCTCTTATTCATGGAATTAGAAATGATTCTTATCTCGAAGAGGGTTTTATTTTTCTAGTGAAGTCAATGGAGGGAGCTTCATGTTCTACATTAACTATGTTGGATTTGATGTGAGAGATCTAGTAATAACATCCACCCACTTTCGTAGGGTATGGTGAACCAAAGGATACTCAGTCATAGATAGAGGCCATTCTATCTATATTTGAGAATCCATAGACACATCCATAATGGAGGTTCAATCTTATGTCTCACATACTTCATCGATCCACCAAGAATTAGTGGGATGTTTTAAATAGGATAGGTCAGCACTAGGGTATATCCCTGAGAGACTTCCATAGTCGTTTCTATGATTACATCTTCTCAGCGACATTGTGATCTGAGTGAGAAATGGAATTTATGCATCTTAATAAGGGTTATCTATATTTTATATACTAATTAGATCATTTCATAGAGAGAAAACATATCATTACTACTCTTATCAGTGACGAACTATCTAAAGTGAGGTGATTCGGGGATGAACTCATATATTCCATCCGATCTCAAGTGAAAGTATTTCATTTGACTATTATTTCTAAAATAGTGAACCATGTCCCTATCTCTAAACATAATCTAATAGATTATGAGGGTATAGGGTATAATGGTTTAATCCCATGGTAGGGAAGTGCTTTTTCTAGTAAAAGAAATAATACAAAAATGTAAGGAGTATCCTCTCAAGATAGGAGACTATAGTTCCTTATAGAACCATTTTTTCCTCAAGATAATTGGCTTCTATATAATTCTTGGGATGAAATTATTGGTTCCTTATCACACCCATATCAATTTCTATTATCATAGGCAGTCTCTCTCACCACCTATGGGTCGTGACTATATTTATAAGGGTGAATGAGATGTTTAGTAATTTCATGTGGGACTTGAGCATCCTGAGATAGGTGGAATGTCATCCCATATACCTATCCTTTTCCTTAATGATCAAGGAATATGCCAGAAAACTTTACCTCCATTGGTGGATCATTTTAGGGATGTCTTCCCTAATGAATTTTATGTGCTTCCTCATGAGAGAGAGAGAGAGGTAGAATTAACCATAGATATCTTTCAAGGAATATATACATTAAATATTCCTCCATATAATATAGTTGCTACTTAAATTCAGTAACTCAAAAAGCAATTCGAGGAATTAGAATCCAAAGGGGTTATACAAAAAAATACTTTTCCTTGGGGTTCACCCATGTTTTTTTTCAAATATGGAAGATAAGACACTCAGGATACCTGTGTATTACTAGAGATTGAATCAGATTACTATTAAAAATTGGTACCCACTTTCTCATATATATGATCTCTTTGATCAACTATGAGGACATAGTGTCTTCTCAAAAATTGATTTGAGATTGGGTTATCACTAGGTAAGGGTTAGACCCTTAGATATACCATGTACGTCTTTCAGAATAATATATATCCAATTAAAATACCTGGTAATACCATTTAGTATAAAAAATACACCAAATGTATTTATAGATTTGATGAATTAGGTTTTCCACCCATACGTGGAATCCTTTGGGGATGATTTTATGGATGATATCTTAGTGTATTCCCAAACTTGGAATGATCATTCCAATCACCATGACATTTTTTTTGTGTTCAGAGATAGAGTATAGGTTCTACGCTAATATCAAAAAATTCCACTTCTGAATTGAAAAAGTTCATTTATTAGGTCACATCATATCAAAATCAGGGTTAACTATGGATCTAGAGAAGGTAAGATCCACAGTTTCCTAGGATAATCCCAATAACGACTTTGATATTTATATTTTCATAACACTAGATTGAGACTCAATGTGTTTTATCTAGGATTTATCATTCCTTTAATAACCTATTGTGGGATTGAATAAAAAGTGTGTTAAGTTTACATGGTTTTAATCTTGTGATAAATCCTTTTAGGAGTTGAAAAGAAGGATAACCTTAGCACAAATCCATATCTTTCTGGAGTTGTGTAGAGACTATACAATTTATTTTGCTGCATCAGGAACTGTGATGTGAGATATTTTGATGTAGGGGGAGTATTTTCATGGCATATGAGTCTCGTAAATTGATACCACACTATCATAATTACCCAAAAAATGACATCAAGTTAGCATTAGTGGTTAATTATTTCTATTATTAGAGACATTACATGATGGGAGAGTGATTTTTGGTATACATGGACAAAAAAACTCATGTATATATTCAATCAGCATGATTTGAACCTCATAAATAAAATATGGGTTGCATATATTTAGTCTTTTGAATTTATGATTACTTATATTCCTTGGAACGAAAATACAATGGTTGATTCTTTGAGTTAGAAGAATTAGACACAAGCTATTCAGGAAGTTAGTAGTGAATGTAAATTGATGGACCTATTTTCTAAGATGCATGTGGAAGTTTAAAAGAATCATATACATCATGTAATCAAGACTCTAATGGTGAATTATTTACGTCTAGATCATGTGAAGATGATGAAAATTTATGATCATAAAGGTTTATCCCCAAGGGAATGTATTCAAGGTGATGAACCACAGCCTGATTGGCCTATTCATGAAGATAAGATCCTACATTTACATGGGTGTGTCTAGGTACTTAAAAACATGTGATAGAATTTGATGCGAGACTCACATGCATCAAAATGGGAAGTGAATCCCAGAATTACCAAGGTGTATCATGACTTATGCCACTAATATTGATGCCCTGATATTAAGAATCAGATAGTAGGTTTGTGTTCCACCTGTTTGGAGGTGAAGTCGAAAACCCATGGACATGTTGGTCTTTTACATCCCTTACCCATTCAAGTGTGGAAATCAGATGAATTCTCAATGGATTTTGTGATAGTATTTCCAAATTCACCTTGAGGTAGTGACGTAGTATGGGTAATCACAGACATGCTAAAGAATGTCTCCCATTTCTTTCATATCAGGGATACCTTCTCAATTAATAAAATTGGTAGACTCTATCTCTGTGAGATTATACATCAACATGGAATCCATAATAAAATAGTATTATATAGGTATTATTATCTCACCTTTCTGTTTTGATAGGTTGTGCAAAAATATTTTGGATCATAGGTACTTTTGAGTAAAACTTATCACCCACAGACCTACGGTCTATCTGAATATACTATAAAGATACTTGAGGACACGATCCAAGAATATGTACTTGATTTTTTAGTTTATGGGTAGAAAAACATACCACATGTTAATTTTTCTTATAAAAATATTTTTTAAGCGATATATATTTTTCCCTATATGAGTTTCTCTACGGTAGGCTGTTCCATTCACCTTTGTGCTAATTAGAGGTAGGAGCATCACTTTTGGGACCTCACCTTGTTCAGAAGACATCAGAGAAGGTAAAATTGATCAGAAAGAATATGTAAATAACTCAATATAGGAAAATTCATATGATTATCATCACCAAAAACCTATATATTTCAAGGTGTGAGATTAGTTATTATTTCATGAGTCACCTAGATTGGTTCATCGATGATTTCAGAGATAAAGGAAATTGTCACATAGATTTTTCAAGCCATTGTAGATATTAGAAAGTTTCAGGCCAATAACCTCTCATATAGCTTTACCTTAGAGGCATTGAGCCATGAACAACATTTTCCATGTTTCATAGATTCACCATTATCATTCCAAACCATCTCATTCTATTGATCTTGAGGAAGTTGAGTTAGATACAGATGAATCCTTTGAGGAGTACAAGGTTTATATTATTGATTGTAGAATGAAGGCTCTTTGAGATAGGTCAATTCCTCTAGTTTTGGTGATATGGAAGCATGGATGTGTTTAAAATGAGACTTAGGAGTGATAGTCTGATATACATGCTCAGGGGCCAATGTTATTCATGGATGATATCAACCACCCTTAGAAGGGAAATTTATGGATGGGTTGTTATGATGAGGGTAGGTTATAAGATCCCCATTTTTATATGAGGTATAAGTCCTTTTATTTTCATTCCAAAACTTTCATTTCTATCTAAATATAATTCCATAAAGAGTTTGTAGAGGCTCTGAGAGTGTATAGTCTGGGATTTGGGCGTGAAGTACCAATTTTTTGAGAAACAAACTAAGGCACACGATTGAAAAAAATAGTACTAACAGTGTGGGATAATCATGTTGACCAATAAGGGTGGTTCATGGTTATTTTAATAGTGATATATAAGTTTCATGGTAATGAAAAACTTTTAATAAATTGAAGAGGAAAATCAAAGGGATTTTTCCTGGATTTTCTAACCATGCACCTAAATAATGGGAGGCTTGGGTGATTAGAAGATGGAAAACACATGATTGGTGCATATTTTGTCTAACCATGAATCTAATCTATAAAACCCTTAAAAATGGGATAAATTACTATATTTTCATTATTTTACTCTTGGAAATGAACCCCCTTCTCTACCATCTTCTTTTCTACACAGTATCCCAATGAATCTCCTAATTTATTCTCTTACCTTGTATTTAAGAGATATCCCTTATAAAAACTCCAATTCAAATGTTTTTCATCATGTTGGATCACCCTTAGTAAGGCTAAGACCCCTCTTACTTACTTTCTCAGTTTCTATCAATATCTTTTTCACTATTTCCATGTGAGCACATATTTCCTATTTTCAGGTTGTTTGTCTTGTTTTTTAATTTTCTCTCATTCCATCCCAAATATACAAACTATATTGGATTAGGAGTTTACTACCATGTTAAGGTAGAAGTTTTATACATTTTCCATAAAATTTAGGGTCTTTATAATTTTTCTATAATATATCGCTTGCTATAATTTCCACGCATCGCTCCAAAAATATGAATTGTTGTAAGTTAAACACATATACCCTATTTTATAATTCAATGACACCCTTATATGTTGTTGGAGTTTTGAAACCTCAACCCAAAACACTCCCCTTGGATGAGTTAGATCATATGAATTGATTACTTATTTTCTATTATTACCAAAACACCACTAAGGTGTGTTTGGCTTGACTTTGACTACTAAATGTTATAAATTGAATTAATGAAATTTTATGTGTAATGGATATACCAATGGAAAAATTGATAACTTATAGATAAATTAAATGAAATGTGAATGTTAAGGCCATGTCACTTGGGAATTGTTAAATTGTGAAGTATGGTCTTGTTTATAATTTATATGGATTTAAATGATAAAAAACATAGATTATGATACTTGGAATTGATTTTGTGATTGGATATAGATATTTTTATATCATTATTATTCTTCTACTAGACCAGGATCACTTTATCAATGTTGTTTTCTTTAGGTGATACTTGGATTCCCAATGTAGGAATTCCTTGGATGAGCTTGTTGCATGATATAAAATTAATTGATCATACCAACCATTGATACAACACACTTGGGATAAATCATTATCTTATATTTTGTATGCCTTGACTTGGAACTAATTATTAACCCATAATTCCTATAAATTAGATTTCATTGGATTATCTTCTTCAATTTTGCATGATGTTACAGACCACCTGGGATTATCACATCAGGATCCAATCGAGTCAAGCATCGAGGATACCTAAGAAAAGTTCTTAGGGCCTAGGTAGACCCTATATTATTATAATTATGAACGTATTCCTTTGTTATATACCTTGTGTCTTAGCACTATATATATACATAAAGTATAAAATTCTTAGAGACATTTTGTCTTAGGATGAAGCAGGTAGGATCATATGGGTGCACTTATGAAATTCAAGATGACATGGTTTCCATTTATTTTATAGATTCATTTATGATCATACCTATACACTATTACACTTTATATTCTCATACTAGATTAGTTATAGACACTGTTGGTGGTGGCCAACATTGTTTTATACACTCTATGTTTGAGACACCGTCAGGTATTTGGAAAAAATTCACGGATGTAAGAAAGGATAAAGGGAATCACCTAGAGATGGATTCTTGATTCCTTTTATATGGAATATTATGTGAACATGATGGATTTGATTCTCATAAATCTCATGGAGAAACTCAATTTTGGAGTTTTGACATTTTTTTACTCAGGTTTCATATGCATGTCTACTACCCTATTCTCTTTACTCCCATCCTTTTGTATAACATCATGAAATCATCATCTATATAAGAAACTACTTATGGCTATTGAATATTTATTCTTATCTGGATGTTTATTTCAACTACTGTATTATTATTCACATCCATTGTTCATTAATATTTACCACTATGCTACACTCTAAAAAAGAGGGTATAATATCCCCATCGTAACATCATAGACCCTTGCAGCTAGTTAGCATCTCCCAAAATATGGGGAGGAATTATGGGGGATATATGACTATCTTGGATTTGTTAATTATGGGTTAACCGAGTCTGAGATGTCACAAAAACAATGTTATTTAAGGGTAAATAAAAAATTGTACTGGTTAAGTAAGAGTAAACTAAAGTTAAGTTAGGGTAAAAAAAATTTAAGGGTAAAATAATGTTATTTAAGAGTAGAAAAAAGTTATATAATTGTAAAACAATGTTATGTAAGGATAAAATAAAGTTATATAAGGGTAATCAGAAGTTGAGGATAAAACAAAAGCTCTAGAAACTTATACATGTTATGTAAGGGTAAATGAAAGGCATCTAAGGGTAAAAAAAGTTATGTAAGGGTAAAAAAAGTTATGTAAGGGTAAAATAAATTTCTTTAAGACTAAAAAAATCTATTAAAGGGGAAAAAGGTATGTAAGTGTAAACTAAATTCATTTATGGGTAAATAGAAGTTATGTAAGGGTGAATAATGTTTTTTAAAGGTAATAATAAAGTAATATATGGGTTAACATAAGTTAAGTAAAAGAAAAAAATGTTTTTCAAGGGTGAACTAATGTTATGTGAGGGTAAAAAAAGTTAATTGAGGATAAAAAAGTTATTTAAGAGTAAACAGAAACTTGTACATGTAAAGTAAGGGTAAAAAGAAGTAAAGTAAGGGTAAAATAGTTATATAAGGGTAAACTAAAGTTATGAAAGGGTAAAAACAATTTACGTGTAACTAACTTGAACCCACACTCTTAGAATCTAATGATCAAAATAAAATATTTACATGTTAGGTTTTGATACCAATAAAAGTGATCCAATTTCAACCATTTAAATCATATAACATCAATTTAAATTAATTACATACCCATAAAATTTTTAGTTTTTGTGTTTTATAGAATTTTGATAATCTCTTTCAAAGTAGACATTTCCCCATTTTATCCATTTTCCCACCAAAAAATATCTTTATAAAGACATGATTGTTTCATTGAATGTAAATGGAACTATAAATTTATTAACTTTTCTACTCATAATTAAGCCATATGAAAAATCATTTGAAAACATGGGATGATTGAAACAAATCATAGTATGGAATATATATAAAAATAAAGGACACCCAATAGTCAATTTCAAAACCATGAGGTCATATAAGAGAGTTTTTACTTCAATATAATAAAATTTTAGCTTAAATAATCATCTAATTAAAAATGAAATCAAATTAATTTCCCAATTTTTTTTTTCAGAAAATTATTTATAATAAAATATAATGGAAAAATAATAATCTTGAGGATGTCTTTCAAAAAATGAAAACACTTGATGTTTTTTCTTAAAGACATATCATTCTACCCCAAAGTCCATAATCATTCCATTAAACAAAATATCATCATATTACATTGTGAAATTAAAATATTTATATGAAAAATAAATAGAAAGAATATAAAATTCATATATATTAATTTGGAAATCATTTTCATATCACTATTACAATCACTCTTGTAAATGGAATAACATACTTGGTAAATTCTAAAAACTGCTTAAAAGAAACCTATAACCAGTTAACTCTATGCCTTAACCCAACTAATTGGAGAGCTATATCAGGTTCACCCATTCATGTATTAAAATAGAACCACTTGTCCTTGGTATATAATAGAACCACCCACCATCATAAGAAATTTACAATAACCATAACATAGTCATAAATATGAAATATTTCATTTTTCAACATTATACTCATAAAAATATTCTTTTCAACTATAAGAAATTATTTCTTGATATTGAAATATCTATTCCATTTAAATTACTATTTGAAAATACTAAAAAAAGAGACAAAGTGTTTTTCTTTGAATAAAACCTGAAATATTGTAAAGGAATCCAAACATCCAATAATTTTTATATTGGTAAGAAAACCATTGATGTATTATACATTAAAAAAGAAACATTATTGTTTCCCTTTTGTCAAAACGTTCCATATGAAACAGATAAAATGATTCATTTTTGATTTTTTTTGAATAAAATTAAAAATAAAATAAAAATATAATTTTTAATTCATTTTTATCCATATAAATAAATCCCTAAAATTATTTTAATAATATGAAAATGGAATAAAAATAATTAGAAATTAAATCTTTTAATCATTTAAAATGAGTGTTTTAAAGTAAAGTGTTTCTTACCTCAAGTTTGAATCATCATATATATTCTTTATGTTAATGAATGATAAATTTATGTTAACTATTTACTTTCTTAATAAAAATTTTCATGTTTATAATCCATTTTATTTTATCTTTTATCATGTTATATAAAATAATTTAATTAAATAAGTTCACATCCGATGTTTTGATGTTATTCAGATCCTATATTCAAAATGAAATAGGTAAGTTAACTATAGCAAAATAAGTAATTATTTTTTTATATAAAAAAATAATGAAATAATTATAATTTTTATATATTAATTATTATTGTTAGACTAAAAATGAAATATGGTTATCAAAAATGAATTATGTTATAAGCATGGAGACGGTAGACCGTATGTACGCATTAGTAACATTTCTATTATTCAATAGACATGATGTAAATAAGGTAAGAATTATTTTATATTTACATAATAATGATTATATCATAAATATCATATTATTTATTTAAATACACTTATATATACTACCCATGTGAAGTTGTGATGAAATATGAATTACAACGCTTTGTGGAGGGGTAATCTACACATACACAAGAATAACATTAACATTTTTCAGATGGATGGATAATAGATGATATATTGTTTTTATATAATGATAATTATATCATGAATATCATATATTTACTTTAAATACATCATTATAACCAGTAGAGTGAGGAATTTATGGAAAAAAATTAGATCGGTTCGTGAGGTGGTAGTCCACCGTGCACATAAATGATGGTTTCATTTACAATGAGATAGAACATGAGATTGATATATGTTATGAAATAAATATAATAACATAAAATTATATTTAAAATAAATATTTTATTATTTCATCATGGTTTAAGAATATTTAAAGGAGGTATAATAGGAAATATGACTAAATAATTTGGTTAGAAGTTGTACTTCTCATTAGATAACCTCCTTCATTTACACCTTAATCCCTCTAAGGTTGGTATTATTCAAAACATTAAATCTATAGAATATTTAGTTGTATATTGGGAAGGTATTTTAGTTGGTATTGGCCTAAAAAATGGCTCATGATGTGTGTTGAGAAGAGGGGAGGGGGTTCCCTTTTTTAAATGAGGGGAGGGATATTCTGGGAATTTTATATAGTATTAAATTTATATATATTAATTTTCATGTTAAAATGGATATATTATGATATAATCAAAATATAGAATGATCATGAGTCTAAATAATCCTATCCTAATAAATTTTGAAATGTTTTTGTTATTTTTTCATCCTTATATATTTGTTTTAACCCCTCATTAACCCTTTTGACAATTATAGAGATATCAATATTTTTTACTTCTTAGGGGTCAAGAAAGTAACTATAAAAATACAAATTACCCATAAATGTACCATGGATGATATTTTCCACCATATTCCATTAAATGGGGTAAGTGTAGTATTTTTATTATTTTTAAATCATATAATAAGACATTGTTTATTATAAAGTATCATTTATATCATTTTTGGAAATATTTGAAATATTATAATTTAATATGGGTCCAACTCATATAAAATGGTTTCAAAATGAAATTTATTCAGATATAATGAGGATATATTCTTAAAATAATCATATAATAAATTTATTACATGTTTATATATCATTTTGGATTGACCCTTCCATTAAACATTTTTAACTTTAACCATGGTAACAACATTTTCATTATAACAGAGCTATAATATTACTTGTGAGCTAAAAATTGGATCATAAATGTAAACTTAATGAATTTATTTTAAATTTATCATAATAATTGTACTCTTTAATTTTTTTTATTTTTAATAATTTAATAAAATATATTTTACATAAAACACCATTAATTTCATTTTAAGAACTATTCAAATAATTTTAATTTTAAGGAAACATGAAAACAATGGAATTATAATATGAAACTTAAAAATAATATAATATTTCATATTTATCTTAAGACTTTTTTGGGACACTTTTAATCACTAAATAAATATTAATGTTAGTGTTTTGAAAATAATTTATTTGAGTTTTCTACTAATCGAACATGTACTAAGTCGACATTGTGAAATCATTTAATGTAATAATTTCATCACTAATAATGAGATAAAAATTTAAATCATAAAAAATATTTATGTTAAATATAACCCTTTATATTCATTAAATATTTATATTTTTTCACATCCCTCTCCTGAAAATTTATTTAATATGATCTTTTGACTTTTTTATCCTTGTTCAAGCATTGCATAAGAATATGGATAAGTCAAAAGTTATATAACTAAAAAATAGAATATACTCAAAAATACAATCAATAATACTTCCATATTTTTTAAAATTTTTTATAAAATAACTCACCCTTCTCAAATATTATCTTTACGACACCAAATTTGACATTTCGAGTATGGTGGAAGCACTATGTCGACACTGAAAATGATTTTGATATTTATCATGATATAAATAACAATTTATATTTTTTGAATTATTTTTTAAAATATTTGAACTGTATTATAATAAATTATTCTTTCCATATTTTTAATAACGTTTTATAACATATTTATGTCGTGATGATATCATAAAAGGTAACTTATTTCACAAAAACTTTATTATTTTACCATCCACCAATAAATTAATTCTTTAGAAACTTATCTAAAAATAGTCCTAAGATAAATTTTAACTAATTAATCAAAAAATTAAGTCCATTTTATCAATTTGAACTTATATATTTATCAAAAATTACTTTTAATATAAAATTTTTAAAACACAATGAAAAACAGTTTTTAGAAAAATCTGTTTTGAAGTCCATAAATGAACTTATATGAAAAGTAAAGTATAATACTATAAATAAATGAGTATTATCTTAATTAAATATTGAATTAAAATCATAATGGTGATTTATATTGAAAATAATTTACTGATTTACAAAAAATATATATTTTCCACTATTTACTACAAAAATAATCATTTTAGAAAAAATCCAACATTTCTCCCGAAGAAAATTTTTATGAGTGTATTTAAAAAACTAAATAATTTTTATATAATAAAATTTATAATAGTTCATTAAATTAATTGAATTATTCTATTTCAAAAAAAAAATTAAAAGAAAATGTATTTTTTAAGAATAAAATGACTTTTCAAAAAAAGGAGTACTTATTTCCTAAGAATTTATCAGTAAATTTGAATTGAGAAAGACCATTATATATATTACACATGATTATTCATATTTTTTTCCTAAAAATTAAATAGAAATATTATAATAATAAAATTTAAATAATAATATTTCATGTTTCATTTAATCTCGATATTGCGTGTCAAATACACAATTAAACAAATTATTCTTTTTAAAATCTCAATGTGTAACATTATGCACACCTTTAATAATTTTTTTCAAAACAATTTGAACATGAGCTTGGAAATCAAGGGTTTGAAAATTGAAAATACCTTTATAAAAAACCCACATCAAAAGAGGGTTAATAAAGGTTCCTTTTGTAAATAGGGAAAGGAAAATATAATTCTTGTCTAGAATAATAGATACTAGGTTTCGAAATAAAAGAAAATTAGTAGAAAGTAAAAATATGGTCATAGATAAAAAATGTAATGAACAAAATATGGAAAGTTTTATAGAATGTGTTCATGAGATAGATAGTGACCATGAAACCATAAATCAAAAAGGGTTTAAGAAGAGCATCAATTCATCTAAAATAAAGGTAATATGTTAAATTTTTTGTTTCTTGTTACCAAACACTTTTTCTAAATAAATAAGATCCTAGGCATCATAGTGAGAGTTGAGATATGTTTTCTATTTAGTAATGACTAGATAGACTAGTTCCCCATGGAAGGAAAATTCCATGTGGGTTTTTCCTCTAGTGAGTCTAGTTGAGAGAATATAGGTTTTTTTACTATAGATCACATCGATATGATGATAGATAGTTCTAAACTAAGTATATCTGGGGCCTCTTCACTTAGTGTATAGGAATTTCCCTTGATAACCATTTCATAGGTATTCCACTTTCCCTCATTTTATGTTATTTTTTATTAAAATATTTCAACTATTATGTTTATACCAGAAACTCTTATATCAGCACCTATTCATCTATACTTTTATTACCAATATTTTAGTAGCACATTGTGATATAATTTCCACTAATTTATTTTCACTAAGATATTTTTTTGACCATTTTTTTCTTCTCTGCCGAATGATTTATTGAAAAATCTTTCATTATTTAGAAACTATCTTGGAAAATGGAATAAAAAATGTTTTTTTTGAAATTATTGTCTTTTTATTCATTTTAAAAGGAAATTAAAACTATATTTATTATTTTATATCAAACTTTAATGAAATATTTTTATTTTTAAGGGAATGAAAATGTTTATGGTTTAATTTTGGTATCATTACTAATTTCTTTTCTCATACTCAAATCTTTATAATTTTTCATCTGCAGGTTTAGTTTACCATTATGCTCACCCTTGATGCATTGTGGTTATTGTGTTGGGTGGTGACTTGTATAGTCACAAGGAAATAAACATGTTTTTAGTTTTTTATCATTCTAGTCACTCTTTCTCACTTTGTCCAATTAGGATTTTATTGCTTTCTATGAATGGGGGTTATGATAGTTTCTAGTTGGTGTAGCAAAGCCTTTAGTGGTGGGTGTATTTTCCATCCAGTAGAGAGTGTTTGGAAGTTGTGGGAGGTTTCTGGTGTCCCATTATGATATCTTTCTTTCTTGGTTTTGATATTATGTTTATTTTTTTATTTTTCAATAGCGTAGATATATGACATATAGATAGGTCATGTTAGATTTTTTTTATTTTCCACCGCTTATTTTCTTTATTATTTATTAACAAAAAACATTCCCAATTGGTGTTTATTTCATTCCAAGGAAAATTTTCCAGTGTTTCGGGATTGAGAACGAAATCCAGGACTTCTCATTGGCCATCTCAGGTGTCTGACAGAGGGGAAACACAGGCTGGTTCATGCAAAAATTATACAAGTGCATATTTTTATTATTTGGGGTTCCAGGTAGATTAGAGATATGATTTTTTGGACTCTAGGGGTAGGTACATAATGATCATCATGAACTCTTACTCATCCTAATCCTTGAGTTACCAAGGATAGTAGTGTTTCAGCCTTTTGTTTTTTTAGTTTTTTTTTAATTTTTTGGTTATTTTGGGATGACAAGGGGAGTGAATTTGTTGTACTTGGTGACCCCATAGTGTTTGGAAATCCATGTGTAACCCAAGTACAATGTTTATGATGACTCCTAGTTCTATTAGTGTAGTTTTAACTTGGTCTTTAAATCCATGTGGCCAATATGTAGACTGACACTACCCCCTTTTGAAAATTATACATTTGAATTTTTTTTATTTCATTTTGATTATGGCACGTCATATCATTATGGGAAAAGTGAGAGTTTTAATTATTAAAATAATTATTTTAAAATGGTGTTATTTTGGTTTTAAAGGAAATAAATGTGTTTTCATAAATTTATTCAAAGAAAAATTCATTTATTGGAATTTATAATGAATTATTTTCTGAAATAAATAATGATATAACTTTAAATGGGTAAATATTGATTTAAAATTAATAATATGAAGTTATAGCAATGTTTTAAAGACTATATCTGAATGTATATGGGTGTTTTAAAATATAAACATGGTTTTGAGTGTAAATGACATGTTTTAAAACTAAAGAAAGGTTTTGTAAAATATTTTGGAGTGATGGTATTTTTTTGAATTTTAATATTAATTTTGATAAATAATTTCTTTAATTTTAAACTAATTTCAAAGTGGGTATTTTGGGCTAATTTATTGTTTTAAAAATTATAAGGGGTTTATCATTTTGTAAGTTCTATTGTTGAGTTTTCTTGTTCAAAACCCAGGTGTGTAATTATAAATTGCATTAATGTAGAAAATTTTGTTTTTCTCAAGTGTTTTAATTTATAAAGTTTTGTTTTCGATTATGTTCCATTTTGTTTTTCTTTGACCTCCCAGAATATTCTAAATGAAATGGGTGAGGTTCTTCCTTTTAGAGTTTCTTCCTTAAGTTGCTTAGATGTAGATATTTTGGTTTTGTGATGGATAACTACTTTGAGAGACTTTTTCTTATTTATCCCAACAGGGACAATGTTTTGGGAACCATTATTGTTTATCTTGTATTTTTGATGACTCGTATTTAATATAGATCTTTGGTTTTATCCACGAATTCTATCAGTGAAATGATGATTTCCATAGAGATTCATTTTTCTTAGTTATTTATTGTGTTTTTAGGTTTTGATAGGATTCTATCCTTTCCATGTGATCTTGTTATGAGGCGTTGGAGAGTGGAAGTCTTAGGAGCATTCAGGGATGACCATGATGAGTGTTACTTCCCAACGTAGGTTGTACCCAAGTTGATTTTTTGACTAATAAGATGGATTAAATGGGGATTTGGTGTTTTGGATATGAAACCCCAAGTTACCTCCTCTTATTACACTATTTAAAATACATAATCAATTGATCTTATTTAGTCATGTCTCATATGAGGTAATTATGGCCATACCATTTTTTCACTCATTTTTTTGTCTCAGTTATTCTTATGTTGTTGTTTGATTATTATTTCTGGTGTGGATGTTCAATGTATAGATGGGCTAGGCTAAAATTCTATATATTTTTCATTATTAATTCTATCAATTATTTATTAGGTTAAATAATTACAAAGTAGAATTTAATGGATTTCTAGGAACTTGTTCCAGCCCATAGGGATTGGGAATTTTATTTAGAAATTGTTGTGATCCTACATAGGCATCTGATGGTGGGATGAATTGGGCTGATTTATTATAGTTCAAAACCAAAAAATTCCTAATTATTTTACCACATATTCTTCTAGGATTAATTTAACATTTATATCTAATAAAAATTAGTAACTCATAAAACCATATTCATAATGATTTATATTCCTTAATTATATAATATCAAAAATATTATAATAATTTCCACAAATAACCTAAATCACTAAAAATATAGATTAATTTTTTATTTGATTCCAAAATATAATTCAACATTTATTACTAAAATAAAATATAATTATATTATATTTAACTTAATAATATAATTTTCCAAAAATTTATAGTGATATTCATCTATTATAAAATAATAAATATGTTCCCAAAACAATTTAATCTTTATCTATGTAATCATTCTTGTAAAAAAATACATACCAACCATAACATCACATTGTCTAGTAGTAGGAAATATACCCTTATTTTCCTTCTATTGTGGGTTCAAGAACCATGAACTTACAAAAATAAATGAGTGGTATCTTGGTCTATGGGGTTTCCTTTTACTAAAACTATATTAATATGATTTTTATAATTTTACAGAAAATATGATGAACATACTCAAAATAACTTTAATAGAATCAATAATAAAAAAATGTTTAACTTCAGATGTTATATCAAATCTCTCAAAATAAATCCTCCAAAATTTAATAACATTTATCTTAAAAAATCAATCATGTTAATCCTAAGGGTTAAATATATTACAACTGAATAAAACATTTCAAAAAATATCAATATTCCCCTCAAAATCCCTTACTAAAAACCTCAAAAGGGGTGTGTAAGCCTTGGAACATATGATCAACCATAAACATATAAACCCATAATGGTATCTACAACTATTAAGTTAACCTAAAATTAAAACATCCCAATATGAAAAGTTCTCTAAAACCTACTCTAATACCAATAATAACTACCACAAACCTATACTCTTGGAATTCAGTGCTTAAAAAAATCTTTATATTTCAAGAATTGATACAAATAAATGTGTCCCAATTTCAACTATGCAAAACATATAATATCAAAAAGAAATTTTGGATCAATTATAAACTCAAGGACCTTTTAGGTTTAGAGTTTTATAGATCTAGTGAAAACTCTTTCAAAGTGGACACTTCCACAAAACATCCTTTTTCCCACAAAAAAATTCTTTATAAATACATGCTTGTTTCCTATAAGAAAACTTCCATATCTGGAAATCCGAATTTATTAACTTTTCCAATCATTCTTAAAAACTATAAAAAGTCATTTTAAAACATGGTATGGGAAAAAAATCTCATTAAGGGACATATAGAAAAACAAAGGAAACCCAATAGCCCCTTTTCAAAACCTTGATGTTAAATTAGAGATTTTTTTATTTTAACATAATAAAATTTGACCTAAAATAATAATTTACTTATAAAATAATTTTTTTTTTTCTAAATGTTTTTCATGAAAAAATTATAAGAAAACAAAAAGGTAAAATAATAACCATGCGATTTTCTTTAGAAAAGGTGAAAACCCTTGAATTTGTTTTCTTGAAATGAAAATTTTTTACCTAAAATGGTCATAATCAATCATTTAAAAAAATATATATTAAAACACTATTATATTTAATATTTTATTTATAATAAATGATATAATTTCCTCAAATTTTATTAAATATGTTTAATTAGAAAGTATTTGAGATTAGATCATTCATTTGAATATTTGATGGAAATTCTAGTTTTACCCTTTCAAAATCACTGTAGTATTTCAATCATAAATAATTTTAGTTGAATTATTTGAACTTAATATTTTGTAACCGTTTTTCTTACATCATTTTATACAACTTGTATTCAGTACACTAGATAAAAAGAGTGCGTTTTGATGGAGTAATTGGGCCATAAAGTCAATGGTGGGTTGGACACTCCAGAATGGAGAAGCTTCTCTATTTCGGCCATAACTCCTTCATATGAGCATGGATTAAGCCCAACTTTTTAGAGGAGATATAGGAACCATATGCTCACATATTATCCTTCTTTAAGTTGGGAAAATTCACGATTTGTGGTGGTCAAATGGGAGGTTCAATTTAGAATAAAATATTTGGCCGAGATTCCCCATTCACACTTGAAACCACATTGAACCTAGCCTCCCCACCACTCTATAAATTAGTGTTTTTCTGATTTTGTTGGGTTGGGACGTGCATTGGGAAGTTTAGGGAAGAGGATAAGTGGATACACTCTAATTATACAACCATTTCAATAAGGGTAGCTCGTGAAGCATGGATCCATTTGACGAAGCCTTCTCCTTCTCCTTCGTGTTGTAATGATTTTGTTTGTGCAATAAACTTCTTTGTTCTTCTTTAATTTATTCTCTTTTCTTATGTTTTGTTTAAATTTATTCTTCTATTAATATTCCTCTTTGGTCTGGAATTATTGAGTAGAAGTGTTATTGGGTTATACCCATTATAAACCTTTGCACATGCAAAACGCTTCTACGATGATTACACGACCCACAAAAGAGTAGTCTTTTAGTAATCGATCTATCTTCTAACCTATTAATTTAATTATTTTGAATAATTGAGCTAATTTAATTCGCTTAATATTATCCATGAATTTTGTTTTTAAATTTTATGAATCTAAGAAAGCAATAGAACAATTAACACAAAAACACGCGAGGTTGAGATTTTGTGTAAATTGTGAGAGAGCGATCTTAATCGGTAATAAAAGATCAAACGAGATAAATTTATAGAGTTAAAATATAATACCTAAAAACAATTCATCATCATTTCCAGAATTTATATGTTCTATAATTAACCACTGACCATAATCTATCCTTATAACAACAATCAAAGCAGGGTGCTGCGATTGCGTGTTCCGAAGCTAACCTAGGGTTTAAGTAATTTCATCTTTGTGGTTAAGTTAACTCTCATAGGGTTCGAGGGATAACAAATTAGGGGATAATAATTAAGTGGATATTGATTTAAAGGATAATTATTAATAATTGAATGAAGATTTAGATTTAGATCAATTACTCCTTTTAAAATATTTTAAAAAAACAACTTCTTGTTGTGTCTTTTTAATCAAACTTCATTTTAAAACTAAAAACCAAAAAATACAATATTCTTCCAGCGAACTTCTTCTATATTTATAATCTATAAACAAACCCTATACTTTAAACTAGTGTTTTAATTCTATTCTATTTTATTTTTATAATACCTTTAATAAGTTGTTAAATTCACTTCCTCTTTTGAGAGACAACCTTGGTCAGCCACTATGTTGCACCTAAGTACCCCAAAATCACACTAAACATTTGAGGGAACCCACGACAACAGTCTTTCAATATCATCAAAGAAACTTGTGAAATCATAATATTTCCATGAAAAATCATTATAAATCATAGTAATTTAATGTAGGTTACTTGGGAAATAATTTTCATATCACTATTATAATCACTCTTGAAAATGAAATAACCTACTCGATAAATTCTAATAATCTATTAAGAGAAACCTATAACTATTTAACTCTATCCCTTTACCTAGTGCATTGAAGATCTATATCAGGCTCACCCATTAATGTTTTATAATAGAAAACCCATAGTTGGTTCATAATAGACCCCCATCATCATAAAAAATTTCAATGAACCATAACATAAACATAATACAAGAAATCATTTATTTATCATCAGTACACATAAAAATATTCTTTGCATCCATAATAAAACATTTAATTATATTGAGACATAAATTCCAATAAAAACCATTTTTATAATAATAAAAAAATGGAAGGAGGTTTTTTATTTGAACAAAAAATGAAATCATATAAAGGAATAAAAACAAAAAATAATGGTTATGACGGTGGAAAAAAAACTCTTGACAACATGTAGATTAAAACTGAATAATCCATTTTTTCCTTTTCATCAAAATCTTCCATATAAAAGACATAAACTATTCCTTTTGAAAAATATTTAATTAAATTAAGAAGTGGCATAAAAAGACATTTATAATTTATCTATGTCCATATAAATACACACTTAAAAAATAATTTTATGAATGTGGACATGGAAACAAATATTTAAAATACAAATATTTAAAATATTTAAAATGAGTTTTTCAATGTAATGTGTCCCTCACCTTGAGTCTAACTCATCACATAAATTTTTTATCTTTCTAAGTAATAAACATATGTAACTATTTAGTTGCTGAAGAACCTTTTTCATGTTTATTGTTCCTTTTATTTTATTTATTATCATGTTATACATTATGAGTGGGTTCTATAGACCCGAATCATGAATATATATTGATTACCATTACATATATACAGTTTCAAAATATGTACATGTGTTTACCTCACCATAATAGTGTTGATACTTTTACACCCAATATATTTAGGGAAATACCCTTATATTGCATGTTATAACTAAATGTTATTGTAGTTCCTAGGATATAATGAGAACATAGATATACTAAGACTCTTGTATTAAACTTATATCCTATGGTCCAAATATATCAAGCCGAAAAAACACAGATGGTGTGTGACTATTAGGTACTGGGGGATCAAAACAATTGAGACTTATTCTCATGAAGTTTTCACTTGGTGATCTTGAGTAGATGAGATCATGAGGATTTACCCACCAAAAGTAATACCACATGTTTTAGGTGTCATATGTAGTTACTTTCTATGAATATGTGTAATGGTATCCTAAATTGATATTATTATCTTTGTATACTATTTAATTACATACATTCATGTAAGATGAAAACCATGAAATTTATTTTTTAGGTGAGGTAGCATTTGTTGGGTACTCCATTGGTGGTATGACATTGATTGAATATTCAAGATAAAATTTTTCCTTATGGAAGTAATATCATAATCCAAGTTGACCTGGATGGTAGTACATTCAATAAATACTTGTCCATGGTAGAATAATGTAAGTTCATATAATTAGGTCAAAAAACAATAAATAAAGAAAGTATGATGAGACAAAGTGTTCGTCCAGATTCATGAGATATCACGAGACAAATAGATTATATTACAATGTTCGTGTTTTTCAGAAAGGTTGTTGTTGCCATGAATTTTCCTTATCTCCTTAGAATCTGTGACGGGTTGCTAGTATCTAGTCTAGGTTAACGAATAGTATTCATTACTATCGATATTAGGTCCAAGAGGGACACACACTTATCATATTCAAAATTCTGTCCTTCTATAATGAATAGGTGTATATGAAATTGTGGGCCCCACCATGGGTTCTGGGAGACATCCGACAATAAATGAATCACTAATGAATAAATAAATTCATTATTATATTAGTATAGAATAAATTGAGTTGAATTTTTTTTATTGAAAGTATTAAGATGGTATAAAGTGAATACATTGGAAATTTTTTAACAAAAAATATTATTTTAATATTAATGGTTCATTTAATATTTGTGGGAATGAGGATTAAAGTGAATTACTTTTATTTTATCATGTAGTAAATTTATTATAATATGATAAAGTGATATATATATAAATGATATTTATGACTTACTAAAATAGTCATAACATTTTATTTATTCATTATTTAGTGAAAATTACATATACGTGGGCTAAGGATCACTTTATGGTTGTTTAATCACCACTATATCAGCAATAAAGAGTTTGTTTCCGAGTAAATATTCATTCACTATAATTTTAGATCTCAAATATTCTTCATTTTTCATCCTAGAGAGAGATGTGTGTGTTCTAAAAATTCAATCCAATATCTCTTTTACAGATCGATGGAAGAAAATTGTGGTGATCATCAGGATGTCGAAGGCTCATATATCCAAACTAGCATTGTGATTTTTATGATCAACATTCCAAATTTGTTTAAAAAACATATGAATGATATAGATGGATCTAACTTCACTTACTTCAAGAAATGATTACTGGTGATGAGTGGTTGTTGAATGTACCATAAAATAAAATGAGGTAATTGTTGATTTATTTCATATGATTAAATAAATTAATACTAGATAATTACCCTTTTATTAGGTATTTATTTCCAAATATGATGTTATTAGATTGATCCAATTATAAAAAATTTTAAATACCTAATTGATTTGTTTCCGCTATATGCCCCAGTACTAATAATTGGTATTTAATGGATTAAATGCCTTTTGTAAGCCCATAAAAATTTAGTTCTCTCTAAATTAATGAAGGGGGTATTATTATGGTATCATTACCATAGATGATGATATAATTCAATATCATATGGTTGAGATATGGCCACCTGAAGATTTAATAATGGGTAAGAATAATTTCTATGGGTTAACATTTAAAGAAAAAAAATTAATATATCTAGGGTTGTGTCTATAGTGGAAATTAACATCATTTAATAAAATCTAGCCAGAATCCTAGTGGTATTAATTTATTTATTCATCCATATAACTTTTTTTATTTTTTGGTCACTAATTCCACATAATTGTGTAATTTTCAAAAAATAAATAAATAAAACAAATTTTTTGGTTTCTCAAAAAGAATAAAATTAGTCTTTGTAATTAATAATTTTAAAGTGATAAAGGGGAGTGTGATACAGTAGATAAATAGAAATAAAAATAAATAAATACTAGGGGTATGGGTAGCTATCCATAAATTAAAAACCAAAAAATAATTTAAATTTAAAATTGGGTGGAAGTGATGCTTCCCCATGACTGGCCTCTTGAAGGCACTGACTTGCACTATTTGCCTCCCCTGATAGACCTTCAACCACTACCCTTGGACTACCTAACACTATTCCTCTGTCATCCTCCCCTCATTAACCACCTCCTTACCATGGTTTGACTTCCCCAACACTCCCCCCTTCACCTCGCAGCTTCAGCCACCCGCCTCCTCAGCCACACAAGACCTTGGACTCTCATCCCTTACATCATCCTATCTGACGATTACCTAATACTCTAGGAACCATGGTGGCCACATGTCATTAAAAAAGCTTCTGGAATACTACTTCTAAAATTCTCTCCATGTTCAATCTCATGTCGCATTCATCCTTCATTCAATTAGCTAACCCATGGACTAGCCAGGTCGCTCTGACCCAGAATGGTCCAGGGAAAGTGGTCCCTCATTTAGAATGGTCCTGGGTAGGTCTTAGCCAACCCAAAATGGGTCGTGGTGGGTCCTGACTAACCCTCCTAGCCCTATTCGGGCTCAGATGTTCATAAAAACCCTTTTAATGGGTTTTCGGGTTATAGTGGGGTCTACGAAAAATTTAAAATATTAAGAAATTAATTTAATATTTTAAATAAAATAATTTTTTTTAGGACCAAACGATAAATATCACTTGAATTAAAATAATTGTTTTAATTCATTTAATTTACCTTAACATGAATTATCACCAATTTAATTTTCATTATGCATTTATTTTTTTTATCGACTGATCATGAGCTGTGACAAACCAATGCATGTATAGTTTTTTATTTATTAATTAACTATTTTATGTGGTTGTTTTTTAGTAATTAATTAATTAATTATATGTCCATTCATCATTTTTTTCCTCATTATATGTATAAGGGCCTATGTATCCACTAGAGTTGTATAGTATGTATATTTTGGACTCCTTAGACCCTGTCAACTGCATGTGGGTATTTATGTATTATGTCATAGTAAAAAACATATGTGGACCACATCAGTTTGACGCAATGTTCCAAAAAATATGTAAATACATTGAGTGGGGTTGGCACTATGACATGAGTCATATATGACTATGGTAATTACCCCAAGTGTCTTTTTTGATTCATTTATTCTTAACAGATTAACTAGTAATATGTTCTCATGACCAATCATATCTTGTATTTACTTATGAATGATATATTATTATCTTGTAAAAATTATTATTTATGGGATCATATAAAATAATTAATATAAATGATTTGATTAAAAAAATAAAGATGCATTGATTGGTTTATATTTAATTCATTTTTTAGTTGTGAGTGTGATCATGCAGTACATTCATATATAAAAGAAAATAATTACATTCTAAAATATTAAAAAAACCCCAAAGTAATATTAAGTTACAATGCCTTCCATCATTTTATATTTGAACAAAATTAGGCACACGAGGTGCTCGTCATCCATATTGGAGGGTGCCTCCTACTATTTGGGATATATTATGAAAGTGATGTGTTGAATTAACATAAGAAGACAACAAATAAGTAGATATAGATATCTTTTTTCTACTTTAGATGATAAGTGCAGAAGGAATCAATGTTATTAATCCTATAAGCTTAGACTTTACTCAATAGTTGAAGAAAACACAATTCAATGTGCTTGGATAGTCTAGTGCCAACCTTGAAACTCTTTGTGTAGCAGTGTAGCTGTATCTGGGACTATGAAGAGAGGTTTTGAGGATCCTTTACACTATAATAATCAAAAAAATTGGTATTGAAAATCTATTATTGGGGGATATTAGGGTTTGATAAAATATTGGGATATATTTAATGATTCAATTGGTAATTTCTAATAAATATTGTAGATAAAGTACTAAGTAACATGTTTATTTATTGAAGAAAACATGGAAATCACCACTACCATTTCATTGTCATTGAGATTAATTCTAGAAAAAGAAAATATATTAACATGAAATAAATTATAGGAGTGATATATGTTCTTTCACATATAAATCTTAAAAGAGAGGAATATTTATTTGTTGGAGTCCTCACTTACCACTAATCCTCCTTAGGGATAAAGAAAGGTTGATAAAAAATATAAGAATTGTATAGATGATTCACTAGATGTACAATGTACCTTGTTTTCATCAATATCCTGTAAAATGTAGAAAATTCTTGAGGATGATGATTCCTACAAGATATTATCTCATCTCCAAGAGTTATATTAAGAGATATTAAGGAAATACATATATGGGATATCAAGTGAATTGTATATGTACAAGCTAGAACAACAGAATAAAATAGTACCTCATTAACTCTTGATGATTGGGTATATATAAATACATGAATCCATTAGGTTCAAATTGAACCATGAACCAATGAATTATATCATTATTACCTCATTACTACCAATATTCTTAACATTTAATGTTAATTAAAACATTAATAACATGATAAATACACATATAGACCTATTAAATTTAGTTCTCTATGATGATAAGAATATGAAGAATATAAATTCATCTTTCCTTATGGTGAACAAGAGGGGGAAGGTAATGGATAATTGGTATATGTCTAAAACCATGTTTAAGACACTGATTCACCATCCTTATAAATAGATAAAGATATAGAGTGAGGTTATTGAGTAGAAGTATATATTATTTTTAGGTGGAAAGAAAGGCAATTAGAAGAAAAATTGAGAGGATGGTAAAAATAATCAAGGAGGCACTTCTACCTTAGATATTTTATTCATTGAATGAAATATATCCTTATCTAAAATTTGGGTATTTGATACAACATGTGGATCAAATGTTTGAATTTATATATAGGGAGTAATTAGATTATATAATATTTCCAATGGATAGGTGTATCTAAAGGAAACATATGGTGTGATAATAGTATCCTTAGCAGTGAGATATTAACATATATCCTTTCCCAGTGGTTTGGTTCATGTATTGGACAATTTTTACTATGTTATTTCTATTATGAGAAACATAATCTTGGTGTTGAGTTTGGATACCATTGGATTTTATTTCAAGTATGGTCATAAATTTTTCCTCTTATATAATGATAACATATGATATAGTATGATGCATCTTAACAATGTCTTTTTTATACTTTAACTTAAAAACCTTTTAATAGAAATCAATGTAAAAAATGAAAATGACTCATTTAACACCAACTTATGGAACTTTAGTGTTGGCCATGTAAATGATAAGAATTTATAAAAATTTCATCAATCAAGGTTTATACACTAAAAAATGTTAAAACCCATAGATATATGTAACTCATGTTTAGAAGAAAAAATGAACAAAGAACCATTCACTAGGAAAGAGTAAGGTTTGATGAATTCGTAAAATTCATTCATAATGATGTATATGGTCCATTTCTAGTAGAGGTAAGGGGTGTGTTTTAATACATAATTACTTATAGAGATGGCTAGAGTGGGTATGGTTATAACTAAAAAACGAGGTATAATTTAGATTACTTTAAGATGTTTAAAGAAAAATTTTATGAAGTAGAAAAATATCATGGCAAGAATATTAAGGTAATCTGATTAGAATAAGGAGAATACTACCTTAACCATGCTTTCATTGATCACTTAAAGGTGTATGTGATATAATCCAAAATCACACCTCATTATCCACCTCAATGCAATGGTGTTAGTGAAATGAGGAATCAAACCTTTCTCGAAATGGTCAGATAAATGACGAGTCAGACAACCCTTTTATTATCCTTTTCGAGATAGACATTGATAACAAAAAAATATAACCTTATCTGAGTTCTATTTAAATAAATAGATTGAATTATATTTTAGTTCTTTCATATAAAGAAACCCAATCTATCACACGCATATGTGTGGAGATGTGAGGCTTTCTTCAAGACTATTGTGAGCCCAACTAGGTTAAATACCCTTGGGGGGTGAATTAGTGTATGAAAGATTAAAACAAATGCCCCTTTTGGATCTTGTTTTTTCATTAAAAAAACACTCTTCTCTCTATTTCTTATAGGGATGTATGAACAGAAATTAAATATTGCAAAAGAAACAAGAATTTTACTTGGTTAACCCTCATTAGGCTACATCTAATGAGCATAAAATGACTATATGCCAATATACCAAATCCATTAAGGCTTACTGACAAAAAGAGGTCCAGGATAGATCAATTATATGCCCAGGATCATTGCCTTTACAATGTTCATAGCAGACTCACTGTCCCTCTTGGTTTATAACCAATTACAATTTTAAAGCTTACTACTCTCTCAGCTGATGTTTACTCACCGATCCTTTAGAATAATATGCTTTGATCTCATGAATTGGTATGTTTTAAACATCATTTAGTGTATCATTATGTTACACTTTCATCCATTTGATGACCAACCCTTTACCATAGAATAATTGGGAAACTTATATCTTTTATGCAATCTTTGGGTGTCTTGGGCACAACTTTAGTGTCTTGCATGAAACTTTTATGATTTATGTGCAATTGTCTTTACTTCAAACTCTTTTTATGGGAAATTCCTTTTGCACACAACTCTATTTATGCACAAATAATTTTTCATGAAAATACTTTTACGTGTAACTCTTTTTCGAGAGACTCTTATGTGATTTAGAGTCCAAGATTTCTCTAAGGGTTGAGATGCTAAAATGAGGGGGGGGGGGGGGTAGTTTCTTATTTACAATTCTAGCTGACCCAACATATAAGATCCTAAAATGGATTCCTCTATGCACGTAATATTTTACTGAGTGCATAAGTACACATTTGAGGTTGCATTGGTCATGTAACTCTCTTTCATGTCGATCGATTTATCTTTTATTTGGAGGGCATGTACAACTCTTACTTTGGCGTGAAAACTCATAGTTCACACATATTAAAATCTTTCATGCGATTATTACCTTAACCATATTTTGATGTGATGATCTTGAATCTTTCCTTACACAAAAATTTATGAATACCCATCAAGGTTGTAGGAAAATTACTTTTCCAAAATCACCTTTCTCCACTCCATAGATTAGGGACCCCGAAAATTTGGCAAATTTTGGAAAACATCACCAACTTGTATATGAGCTTTCTATATCACATACTGAGCATCCATTACTTTTTCATGTATATTTTCCAATATAAATTATCAAAAATATATATATAACTCACCAACTATCCATGTAATCCTACTTTTTCAACACACACAATCAACCCAAAAACACTACAATGTTACCTTGATGGATTTTTCCCAACAATTATACCTAGTGATAAATTAGTATCTCAAATCATGAAGTGCATCTTTATAGGTTATCCTAAATAAAATAATGTATATTACCTATATAACCCTTTATATAGAAACATTATTGTGGAAAGACGTTCTATATTTATAGAAATAGAACACATTTCAAATGAAAAAAGTGGTGAAAGATTTAATTTTTTGAAGTTGATGCTCCAAATTCAAAATATTTGTTACAGGAACAATCTCTATAAGAGATAATGGGAGATGAAGATGTTCTTGAGAAAGAAGTATTATGTAGGTCAACTTGAGAGGTTATAGACATAGAGGTATATCAATTTATTATCACTGAGTCTTGTGACACATTACTCTTAGATAATGATAAACCTGTAACATACAAGAAATATAATGTAAGTATTTTTCTGAATGGATAGATTCCATGAAATATGGGATGGTGAAAATGTACCAATTATAATTTTGAATTTTGGTAAACCATCTAGCTGATATAAAACCAATTGGGTGTAAATAGATATTTAAGAAAAATCTATACATCTATAGTAATGTAAACACCTTTAAGGCATGACTGGTAGCTAAGGGTTTTAGGTAATGTTAAGGTATAGAGTATTAAAAATCCTTCTCACCATTAGAAATGGTAAAATCCATCTGAATATTACATTAAATAGAAAGCTTTCATGATTATAGAATATGGAAAATAGATTTAAAAACAAGTTTTCTAAATGGGAAGCTGGCTGAAGAAGTCTATATGACTCAATTTTAAGTGTTTATTAAGTAAAATAATTCCAATAAATTATACTATCTATAGATATAAATTTATGGGTTTAGGAAGAAACCATGAACATGGAGTGTTCATTTTGATGAGTCTATAAGATAATTAGGTTTCACCAAGAATAGAAGTGATCCGTGTTTCTATAATAAGGAAAGTGAGAATTCCAATATTTTCAATGTATTATATGTTGATGATATATTAATTATAGGAAATGAAGTGTAAGTATTACAATTTGATAAGACTTGGTTGATTGAATTATTATCCAAGAAAGACTTAGTTGAATCAGACTACATCTAAGGGATTAATATCTATTGAGATAGATCCCAGAGATTACATATGCTAAGCGAAAGTAAATATATTCACAAGGTAATAAAAAGGTAAAAAAATGGAATAATCAAAGAGATGTTTGTTTCTATGTCCCATGGTATCGATCCCTCTAGGAAAATGTGTCCACAAATATAGAAGGATATTGAAATAATGAGTATAATCCCTTATGTATTAGTTGTGAGGTCAATCATTTATGCTATTCTATGTACATGGTTTGATGTTTCCATCACTTTAAGAATGATGGGAAAATATCAAGAGAACTAGGGAGTGCTTAATTGGGTATCTATAAAAACTATCATGAAGTACTTAAGATGTACAAATGATATATTCCAATTGTATAGAGGAGATGTGGAACTAGTGGTGGGGGGATACACTGATACTAGTTTCTATATAGATCATGATAATAAAATACCACATTCAGGATATGCCTTTTGCTTGAATTCTAGTTCTGTGAGATGGAGAAGCTCATATAAACCTATGGTCACTAATTCCATAGTGAAATTCTCATATTTCATGAAATCAGATCCAGTTAAGGGGAAATTTAGATATAATTTTTTTCTCAAACATTGGTGTTGTGCCTATTATTGTAGAAACTATTCCAATTTAGTGTGATAATACTGCAATTGTGGGGATTTCCAAGGATCCCATGTCCCAAAATAAGATAAAGAATATAATTTTTAAGTTAAGTATCTTAAGGTATTTTACAAAGATTAGTGAATTCATATTTATCATAGTACCTACCAAGGATAACATGATAAAACCCCTGACTAAATCCATATCTCAGTAGAAACATTATTATCATGTGGGAGATAGCGGGTTGATACTTGTTAGCAATTATCTCCACTGAAAATGGGAGTGTTGTAAGTACATTGACTAGGCCCAAATCATTAATTTAATTTGATTACCACTACATTTATACAATTTGATAAATGTACATGTGTTAACTATACCATTATATCGTTAAAACTCTTATACCTACTATAATTATGATAATTTCGTTAGATTATATGTCCTATCAAAATATTATATCAGTTCATAGGCTATAATGAGACCTAGAGACCCCATGAAAATAATCTTAAACTCATTTACTATATTCAAGATACATAATGATGATAGGACATAGATGGTGTGTGAGTATCTGGAACTGGGGGACCATAAGTATTTAGACTTCTTCTCATGAAGTTCTCACTTGATGATCTCGAGTAGATGAGATCATGAGGACCGACCCACTAATAGGAACACAACATGTTTTAGGTGATATGTGTAGTTCATATATATGAACATGTGTAATGGTATCCTAACGTTATATTATTACGATTTTATTTTATTTTTTATAAAATTTTATTCATGATGAAAACAATGAAATTTATATTGAATAAGTGGAATCTTGCATTGGGTATACCATTGGATGTATGACATTGATTGGAAAATCAAGATAAAATTTCCCATTTATGAAAGGAAGTAATATCTCAGGCCTAGTTGATCAGAATGGTAGTACATTCATCAAATAAATGTCAATGAAAAAAAGTTAAGTCCATCGAGTTGGGTCCTTGAATAGAAAAGTAATAAAAGATGATGACACAAAGTGTGCATCCTATATTATGAGATATCATGATAAAAAGATATTATATTACATAGTGCATGTTCATAGGAATGGTTTTTTTGTTATAATTCTTCCTCATATCCTTAGGGGCCTTTACGAGTTTATAGAATCACCTCTTGGTCTATGAGTAACATTCACTTCTATCGAGATATGGTCCTAGGGAGTCAAACACTTACTGTATTCAAAATTATGGCCTATTCTAATGAATAAGGGTATATGACATGGTGGGACTCACTATGAGGTCTAAGAGATGTTTGAGGATAAACGATCACCAATTAATAAATAAATTCATTTTTCTTTGAGTATATAATTATTATATTTGATTTTTTTTAAAAAGTATTCATTAGGTATTATGAAAATATATAGGAAACAATTTAACAAATAAATATTATTTTAATATATAAGTTTGATTTAATATTTTTGAAAAAAAAGAGTTGAGTTAATAACTCTATTTTATCACAAAATATATTTATTATATTTCAAGAAAGTGATGAAAGTATAAATTATATTTATGTATTAGTAAAATAATCATAATTTTTCATTTATAGATTATTTTGTGGGAATTACTTATGTGGCGGTGATAGAAAACTTTCCAGACTTTTAATCCATAATATATAAGTAAGAGGGGCCAATGAGCCCGTAACTGAGTGGTAAGGGATCATGTTTGGAATCCAAGAGACCCAGATTCAAAACCATGTGGAGGCAAATTTCCGGGTTACTGTTGTAGGTACTGTTGCTGGTACTGTTCGATACTATAGCAGCCAGAACTATTCACACAATTTAGTCCTTCAGGCCACAGGTTTGGGCCAATGTGTCTCAGGGACTTTGGTTCATAAAAAGGCTTCCAGCCACATAGACCATGGAGTAGCCCAGTTCACACAGAGTAGGACCTAGAAGGGGATTAGAGCAAAAGAGTAGCAGTCACCAGATGCAGAGCTAACTGGATTGGAAAATGGGAGGGTATGGAAACTGCTATTGGGACCAGCCATCGTGAAGCTTTGTACGGGGAAATACTAGTCGATCAGCAATGTAAGGTAGGGAGTTAGACGATAAATGATGCAGAAGGTGGGGAGGAGAAGTTCTAGTAGGTTGGGACTATAGGTAATGTAATGGGAATAATATGCCTATGGGCCTTCGGGTCATGTATTATCCTTCGGGTCGTGTCAGGTCATGTTCCTTGGGCCTACGGGTTATGTAAGTGTTCCCTTTCAACCCTTAAAAGGGGGATTATCCATAATAAAAATAAAAAAGAAGGCCAATATAAGTAAGAGGGATATTTTTCCAAGGAAATATTCATCCACTCGAATTTGAGAGCTACTATCTCCCCCCTTTCAACCTAGTAAATAAAGTGTCTATTCCAAGCATTCTATACTAGATATCCTTCAAAAATAAAAGGAATGGAGTAGTGGTGATCTTATAGACATTGAAGGATTTATCCAATATTTGATCTAGCACTCGTATTTTGATGATAATAATTTTTGTGGGAATTAAAAGTATGTGTGGATGATATATCTGGATTTACCTTGGTTTCTTTGAGAAATATTCACCTGTGATGAACATTTTTTGAATGCATTACCAAATCAGATGAGGTAATCATTTGATTATTTTTTTACATAAATCAATTCACGTGTGATACTAGGGCTTTTAATGGGATGGAATCACTAGAGAATTTATTTTTACATTGATACAGTGATGAATCATTTTAAATATGGGGCCCATTTAATTCTTATGTGCACCATGGTACCAACATTATATATAATTACTTGATTAATTAAGTTCACATGAGATGTTTTGATGATATTCGACTCATATGTTCAAAATGACATTGGTAAAATGATATCGACCACAACGGTAATTATTCCATCATAACTATAATAATAATAATAATGAATTAATTATCATTTATATATATAAATTATACTTTTAAAAGTATCCATGAAGGATGCTTATGAAAAAGAACATGTTACAATCTTGGAGACGGTAGACTATGAGTACACATGAGTAGCATTTCCATTTTTCAATGAAAATGATGGAAAGAAGGTAAGTATTATATTACCTTTAAATAATTACAATTATATAATAAATATCATATTATTTCTTTAAATAAACTTATATATTCGACCCATGTGATGCGATGATGAATGATGAATCACATCGATTTGTTGAGGTGGTAATCTACACGTAAGAAAGAATGGTGTTATAATTTTTCAATGGTTAGATAATAGATGATATATTATATTTAATTTTTTTTAATTATATCATTAATATCGTATATATAATTTAAATCCATAATTATATCTATCCTTGAGAGTCATTAATGGAAAACAAATTACATCGGTTTGTAAGGCGGTAGTCCATCGTACATGAAAATGATGGTTTCATTTCCCATTTGATGGAATCAAAGATGTATATATGTTATTAAATTAATAAATTAACATATAATTATATTTAATATAATTATTTTATTATATAATCATGTTTGAAGAAGATTTTATGGAGGTATAAGAAAAATATAAAACTAAAACAATCATTTAAATGATATACCTCTTCTTTAGAAAACATCATTTTCTTTACAAATTAATCACTTTATGGTTTGTATTATGACTAAAATATAACATATAGGATATGTGGTGGGACTTTATGAATGTATTTTAGAATGTATTTTCGGAAAAAAAATATCTCTTTTGTGTATATAGGAGGGGCTAAAAGGTGACCATTTATAAATGAAGGAAGGGTCCTTGGAATTTCAAAAAGTATTAAATTAATATAAATTAAATTTCATTGAAAAATGGTTCCAAATTGATATTGTTATAATATTATATAAATAAGTTTATAAATGATCTCATAGAATAAAAATTTTATTAGTTTTTGTTATATTTTAATCCTTATCAATTTATTTTAAATCCTCGTTAGCCCTTTTGAAAATTACAACGATATTAATGTTTTTTACTCTTGAGGGGTAAAAAAAGTTTCTAAAAATTGAAAAATGATAAATAAAAAAATAGTGGTTGATATTTTCAACAAAATATTTTTTAATTTAGTGAATATATTAATTTTATGAATTGTAAATCATTTTATAAATATTCTTTATTATAAAATATCATTAATGTCATTTTTGGAAATACATGAAATGTTATTCTTTTATACGAGTATACCTCATGTCAAATGGTTCCAAAATTAAATTTATTAAATGATAAGGAGTATATGTTTTTAATATCATAGTAAAATTAAAATTTTATAGGTTTATATTTCATTTTTAACATTATATTTTGGATTAACCCTTATGTAAACTGTTTTTAACCTTAAATTCGGTAATAATTACTTCAATATAAAAGGGTTATAATTTTAATTATAAGAATAAAATTGAATCATAATGGAAAATGGGGTGATATTTAAGACAATTTATTGCCCTAATTTTCAACTATAATTTTTTTATGATTTATTAATAATTTAACAAAATATATTTTACATAAAAAATAGTTAATGTCATTTTAAGAACTATTCACATAATTTGACTTCTAAAGAAACATGAATTAAATAGAATTCAAATATTAAACTTTAACACAAATTTAATATGTAAAATTAATCTATTTTTTTTGGTATAGTTAAATTCAACCAAAAAATAATACTATTATAGTTTTTAAAACAATTTACCTGATTTTTCTACTGCATGCACAAACACCGAGTCGGTGTTGTATATACATTTAAGGTAAATATTTCATCACTAAAATTAAAAAAATTACCAAAATAAAAAATATTTAATTTCAATGTAATCCTTTATATTAAATATTTTTTTATATTTATTCATATCTATTTAAGGATGACTTTTTTAATGTCTTATTTTGACTTTTTTAGGCTTGTGTAAGCATTGCACCAGAATTTGGATAAGTCACTTTTTATATAACTCCAAAATTATAATTTATGAATAAAAATAATAAATAATACTTATTATTTATTATAAAAAACAATAAAATACTTCATAATTCTCAAATATTAATTTTAGGATACCAAATTTGACAATTCCAATGTTGTGCATGCACTGCGTTGGTACTGAAAATTATTTACATATTTATCATGAAATAAATTCCAATTTATATGTTTTGAATTATTTTTTTATGATACTTTCATTATATTATAATATATTATTCATTAAAAATGTTTAATAAAATTTTATGTCATATTCATTTCTTGATGATATCATAAAAGATATCATATTTGTTAAAAACTATATTTTTTTACCATTCACCAAAAATTTAATATATTCAAAAAAATAAATAAATTAATCCTATGATAAATCTGATTTAATAAATAAAAAAATCCATTTAATAAAATTCAAATCCTATCAGAGTTAAAAATTAAATTTAATATAATATTTTAAAATACAACGAATTTTTTTTAGAAAAATGCATTTTTATGACAAAAAATGATATTCTATAAAAAATACAATTTAAAGCTAATTACTATGTAATTAGTTATATTATTTATAACTAAAGGAGGAATATATTAATTGAATATAAAATTTAGAAAATTATGAAACTTTTTAATGAAAATAATTTAAATTTTTATAAAAATTGTTATTTTCAGTGTTCACTGAAAAATAAGTCATTTTAGAAAAACCCCAAAATTTCACCCTAAGAAAATTTTGACATTCTACTTTCAAAATTGATGTAATTTTTATCAAATAAAATTTCTAAAAGTTCCTGAAATTAATTATAGTATTTTATCACAAAAATCAATATTTTTTTGAAGATAATGTATTTTTGAAGAATAAAATGAATTTACTAAAAAAATGAGTTTATATTTCCAAAGTATTTATCAAAAAATTTGTATTGATTTAGACACTTATATATATTTTATGACGTGGTTTTCCCTATTCATTCAATCCAATTGAATTTTAGGTTATAAAATTAATATTAAAATAATAATATTTCATTGTTCATTTAAGCTCGATGTTGTGTGTCATATACGCCATCAAACATAGTCTTCTTTTAAAAATCTAAGGGTGTTACATTATGTTAAAACAAGGTTATCTATGGGTAAACAAAAACATGTAAATGTTAAGAAAGGGCAAATAGATGTTATGTAAGGGTAAAATAAAGTTATGCAAGGGTAAAATAAAGTTTTGTAATATTAAAAAAATTTAAGAAAGGTTAAAACAATGTTATGTATTGGTAAACTAAAGTTATGTATGGGAAAAAAGAAGTTAAGGGTAAACAACAGTTATCTAAGGGAAAAAATAAACTTTCATAAGTTAAGTAAGGTTAAAATAAAGTTAATTGAAGTTAAATAAAATTTATGTAAGGGTAAATAGAAGTTAAGTAATGGTAAATAAAATTTATATATTGTTTAACTAATGTTATGAAAGGGTAATCAGAAGTTAAGTAAGGGAAAAATAAAGTTATGTAAGGGTAAACAGAAACTCGTACAAGTTAAGTAAGGTTAAAATAAAGTTATATAAGGGTAAAACAAAGTTAATTAAGGGTAAAATAAAGTTATATAAGGGTAAATAGAAGGTAATATAGGGTAAAAAAAAGTTTTGTAAGGGTAAACTAAAGTTATATAAGGGTAATCAAAAGTTAAGTAGGGGTAAAATGATGTTATGTAAGGGTAAACAAAAGTTAATGGTAAAATAATGTTATGTAATAGTAAACAAAAGTTATATAATGGTAAATAAAAGTTATTTAAGGGTAAAAAAATTATATATGGTTAAATAGAAACTTGTACAAGTTAAGTCAGAGTAAATTAATGTTAAGTAAGGGTAATGAAAAGTTAAATATTGGTAAAATAAAGTTATGTAAGGGTAAATAGAATTTACGTAAGGGTAAAATAATGACATATAAGGGTAAACTAATTTCATGTAATGGTGAATAAATGTTAATTAAGGGAAAAAAGTTATGTAAGGGTAAACTAAAGTTATATATGGGTAAAAAAGTTAATTAAGAGTAAAAAAAGTTATGTAATGGTAAAATAATGTTTTGTAAATGTAAATAAAAGTCAGGTAAGGTGAAAAAAAGATATATATGACTAAAATAAAGTTATATAAGGTTTTAAAAAGTTATTTACATGTAAAACAATGTTATATAAGTGTAAATAGAAACTTGTTCAGGTTAAATAAGTGAAAATAGAGGTTAAGTAAGGGTAAAAAAAGTTATGTAAGGGTAAAAAAAAGTTATGTAAGGGTAAAATAATGTTATATAAGGGTAAATAGAAGTTATGTAAGGGTAAACCAATGGTATGTAAGGGTAAACTAAAGTAATGTAATATAAAATTGATGTTTAGTAAGGGTAGAACAAAGTTATGTAAGGGTAAATAGAAAGTTTTATAGGTTATGTAAGGGTAAACTAAAGTAAAGTATGGGTAAAAAAAGTTATGTAATAGAAAGTTAAAGATAGTTAAGGGTAAAAAAAGTTATATACAGATAAAACCATGTTATGTAAGGGTAAAATAATGTTATATATTGGTAAATAGAAGTCAAGTAAGTGTAAAAAAGTTATGTATACTAAAACAAAAAATTGCATAATATATCGGTAAATTATATTTAAGTAAGGGTAAATAAAATTTATGTTAGGGAAAACTAAAGTTATTTAAGGGTAATCAAAAGTTAAGGAATTTAAAAATAAATTTATGTAATGGTAAAATAATGTTATGATGTGTTTGGTGTGTTAAATTATGGTTATTGTATGACGTTGTGTTATGATGTTTAATCTAGTATTTTTGTTTTGTTAGTTAATATCATTTTTATCACTTTTATTTTAAAATTTCAATGATATGTTTTGATCATTTTTTATTATTCATTTCTTATGTGAGCACGTATGCCTGTATTTTTTTATGTTTTCACTAAAATGTATTTATTTTAAACATTTGAATGAAAAAATATATATATATATATTAAAAATTTGTAGTTTCTATTTTACTTCCTACTTTATTTTTATATATCATTGATATAAAAAATTTTAAATTTTAATTTATTTTTTTGCCTTATATAATTAGAAATTACCATATGATAATTATTAAAAATTGTATGATATAAGTTTTTTTATTAATCAAATGACTATTATTATAGAAATCTATTTAAACACACACATATATATTTAAAATTAATTACACAAAATAATTATGATTATAAAATTTATTTATTTAATTGTATTTTTTGACAAAAATAAAAAGAATAATTATAATTTTTTAAAAATTAATATAAACATTATTTAATGCATATTTAAATATAATAAATAAATAGACAGAATAATATATAAAATTTTGTTTATAGCTAATAATATAATTAAAAAAGAAGAAAAAATCAAAATGAGGTTTTGTACAACTGTTGCAAGGTTGAAAAATACAAAAATGGTTTTGGGGATGATATGCGTTGAAGATCAATTTCAAGAAAAAATGGCATATTCACACCAAAATGGTGTTTTCACACCAAAATGGCGTAGGATGGAGTTCGTCTAAGAGGAATAAATTATTTTGATTTCAAAGATATTAAAAATAATAAAAAATATTAAATAAAAATGAATAAATATTAAATATATAAATTATAAACATATTGAAAAAATGAAAACTTTTTAAATAAATATATATAAATTTTAAAAAAATAATAAATTCCATAAATATTCAAAATTAATAAATATAAAAAATGAAAAAATATTATTAATAGAAAAATGTTAAAAGAAATTTTATTTAAAATCAATAAATAAAACTAACTAAATTGAAAAAATATTTTAAAAAGTTAATTTATGACATTAATGACAAAAATTTCAAATACAAAAAAATGAACAAAAATGAATAAATAAATAATAAAATTATTGGTAATTATTGATTTATGCACTATATTAATTTTATATAAAAAATATAATTAATTACTAACCCTTATAGTTTTTAATAATAAAAAAAATCTATTTTTTAATTAGATATATAAATTTTCAAAAATGTATCTATGACTATAAAAATTGAATATATTTAAAAAAATATTAAATGAATATATATTAAAAATGATCGAAGAATGAGAATTAGTAAATTACAGAAAATACTAAAAATGGAGAAATATTAAAAATGAATCAATAATACTAAATCAGCAAATAGAAAAACACATACCACTATTACAAAAATGGTATTTATTAGCGCTCAAAATGGGCTTTAACAGCACTAAAATAACACTGTAAAGCTTAGCCCTAAAAATGCGTTGTAAAGATCAGCGCTGATAATGGGGGTATGTCCACTTTATCAGTGCTAAACATGCACTGATAAATGCCCTACTTGATGTGATATAAAATTCCTTTAGCAGCACACCCAAACAACACCGACAAAAAAAATCGGCAGATCAACAAGTATACCCATACAAAATTAACACATAATTCATAATCTAATTTCAGAAAGTATACCCATACAACATGTATAACCATACACCATTAACACATAATATATAATTTAATTAAATACATAAAGAATTCCATTTATAATTCAAGTGGTTTGGGGGGATGTTCAAGGGTTTGGGGTGGCTATCCATGGGGGGTAGGGGGTGTCCAGGGGTGGGGGTGTCCGGGGGGGGGGGGGAGTGTCCAGGGGTTGGGGTTGTCCGGGGGATAAAGCTATCCATGGTGGGTGGGTGGTCTGCAAGGGGGATGTTGGGGGATGTCCATGGGGGTGGGGTTGTCCAGGGGGTGGAGGGGGGGGGGGGGGTCCAGGGTGTGGGGGGCTGTCCAGGGGGAAGATGGGTGTCCAGGGGTGGGGGGGTGTCTAGGGTGGGTGGGTGGGGGGGGGGCTTTCTATGGGGGTGTTCAGGGGGTGGGGTGGTGTCTAGGGTGTTGGGGGGGGGGGGTTCCAGGGGTGGGGTGGGGGGTCCAGGGTGTTAGTGGGGCTGTCCAAGGGGGGTGGGGTGGTGTCCAGGGGGTGGGGGTGGCTGTCCAAGGGGGTGGGGGTGTCTAGGGGGTTGGGGTTGTCGAGGTGGTGGGGTGGTGTCTAGAAGGGGTGGGGGTGTCGTCCAGGGGGTTGGTGGGTGTCCAGGGGGTGGGGGGGGGTGTCTATTCATGGGGGTTTCCAGGGGTGGGGTGGTGTGCAGGGGTTAGGGGATTTCCAGGGGTGGGGGTGTCCAGAGGGAGGGGGGTGTCTCGGGGGTGGGGTGGTATCCAGGGGGTGGGGTGGGGCTGTCCAAGGGGGGTGGGGTGGTGTCCAGGGGGTTGGGGCCATCCAGGGGAATGGTGGGGATGTCCAAGAGGAGTGGGGTGGTGTCTAGTGGGTGGGGGTGGGGGTGTCTAGTGGGTGGGGGTGTCCAGGTGGTGGGTTGGTGTCTAAGAGGGGTGGGGGTTCCGTCCAGGGGGGTGGGGTGTTTGGGGGGGGGGCTGTCCATGGGGTTAGGGTGGTGTACAGGGGGTTAGGGGGCTTTCCAAGGGGTAGGGGTGTTCAGAGGGGTGTGCGGGTGTCCATGGGGTGCGTTGGTGTCCAGGGGGTGGGGGGGGAGTCCAGGGGGTTGGTGGGGCTGTCCATAGCGGGTGGGGTGGTGTCGAGGGGGTGGGGGTGGCTGTCCAAGGGGGTGGGGGTGTCCAGGTGGTGGGGTGGTGTCTAGTATGGGTGGGGGTGCCATCTAGGGGTTGGGGTGTCTGGGGGGTGTCCATGGGGTTTGGGGGGGGGGGTCCAGGGTGTGGGGGTGTCCAGAGGGGTGGGGGTGTCTAGAGGGTGGGGTGGTGTCCAAGGGCGGTGGGGGGTGGGGGCCAGGGTGTTTGTGGGGCTGTCCAAGGGGGGGTGGGGTGGTGTCTAGGGGGTTTGGGGTGGCTGTCCACGAGGGTGGGGGTGTCTAGGGGGGATGTTTAGGTGGTGGGGTGGTGTTGAGGAAGGGTGGGGGCATCCAGGGGGTGGGGGTGTCTAGGGGGTTGGGCGGCGTCTAGGGGTTGGGGGGTGTCCATTTTAAACAAAAAGAGAGACAATTTGAGTGATAATGGCCACACCATACTTGAATTTAGGCAGGGTTGACCCGTACACATCACAAATGAACCATGGATCATTCCACTAAAGTCTCAACACAATCCAAATTCGTTTGGTTGGATTTATGTACGTCAGTTGTTGTTTTCACTTAAAATTCCATCCATTTTAAACAAAAGAGAGACACATTGAGTGATACCGGCCACACCGTGCCTCATATAGAGGAGGGGTTGACTCGTATACGTCACAAATAACCCAGGTATCATTCTCCTAATGTATCTACACAATCCGAATGCGTTTGTTCAGATTTCTGTATGTTAGTTGTTGTTTTCAGTTAAAATTCTATTCATTTTAAACAAAAGAGACACTTAGAGTGATATTATCCAAACTGTGCCTTAGATTAAGGCAGGGTTGAGTCTTACACGTCACAAATGACCCATGGATCATTCTTATAAAGTATCAACACAATCAGAATGTGTTTGGTCGGATTTCTGTATGTCAGTTGGTTTTTTCACTTAAAATTTTGTACCTTTTAAACAAAAGAGAGACACTTTTAGTGATACTGGCCACACCGTGATTCATTTTGAGGCGAGGTTAAATTTTATACATAAACAATGTCCCATGGATCGTTCCTCTAAAGTATCAACACATTCCAAACGCGTTTGGTCAGATTTCCGAACGTCAGTTGTTGTTTTCACTTAAAATTCTGTCCATTTTAAACAAAAGAGAGACACTTTGATTGATACCGGCCACACCATAAATTTTATTGAGTTGGGTTTAAATATTACACATCAACAATGACCCATGTATTGTTCCCCTAAAATATCAACACAATCCGAATGTGATTGGTTGGATTTTCGTATGTCAGTTGTTGTTTTCACTTAAAATCCTATCTATTTTAAACAAAAGAGATACTTTGAGTGATACTGGCCACAACATGCCCTGGATTAAGGCAAGGTGGATTTTTACATGTCAAAAATGACCCATTGATTGTTCCCCTAAAGCATCAACACAATATGAATGCGTTTGATCTGATTTTCGTACGTTAGTTGTTGTTTTCACTTAAAATTCTATCCATTTAAAACAAAAGAGAGACACTTTGAGTGATAACAGCCACACTGTGCCTCGTATTGAGGAAGGGTTTACTCTTACACCTAAAAATGAACCATTTATCCTTCCCTTAATGTATCAACACAATCCTAATGTGTTTGGTCATATTTCCATATGTCAGTTATTGTTTTCACATAAAATCTTGTCCATTTTAAAGAAAAGAGAGATACTTTGAGAGATACCAGCCACACCATGAATATAATTGTGGTGGGGTTGAATCATACATGTAAAATATGATTCATGTATCATTTCCCTAAAGTATCAATACAATCCTAATGCGTTTGGTTGGATTTTTGTATGTCATTTGTTGTTTTCACTTAAAATTCTATCCATTTTATACAAAAGAAATACTTTGATTGATACCGGCCAAACCATGCCTCATATTGAGGGGTGGTTAACTCATACATGTCAAAAATGACCCATAGATCATTCCCATAAAGTATCAACACAATCCGAATGCATTTTGTCAGATTTCTGTTCATCAGTTGTTGTTTTCACTTAAAATTCTGTTCATTTTAAACAAAAGAGAGACACTTTGAGTGATACCAGCCACATCGTGCCTTGGATTGAGGTGGTATTGAATCATACATGTCAAAAATGTCCCATGTATAGTTCAAATAAAGTATCAACCCAATACTAATGCGTTGGTCAGATTTCTCTATGTCAGTTGTTGTTTTCACTTAAAATTCTCTCCATTTTAAACAAAAGAGAGACACTTTGAGTTATACCGGCCACACTGTGCCTTAGATTGAGGCGGTGTTGACTGATAAACATCCAAAATTACACATGTATATTTATACTAAAGTATCAACACAATCATAATGCTTTTGGTCAGATTTCTGTATGGAAGTTGTTGTTTTCACTTGATATTCCATCCATTTTAAACAAAAGAAAGACACTATGAGTGATACCGGCCACACTGTGAATCATATTGAGGATAGTTTGACTTTTACACATCCAAAATGACCCATGGATCATTCCCATAAATTAGTAACTCAATAAAAATGTGTTTGGTCTGATTTCTGTATGCTAGTTGATGTTTTCACTTAAAATTCAGTCCATTTTAAACAAAAGAGAGACACTTTGAGTGATACCAGCCATACCATGCCTCATATTGTGGAAGGGTTCACTCATACAAATCAAACAAGACCCATGGATCATTCCCATAAAATATGAACATAATCCTAATGTGTTTGGTCAAATTTCCACACATCAGTTATCGTTTTCACATAAATTTATGTCCATTTTAAACAAAAGAGAGATACTTTGAGTGATACCGGCCACACCGCACCTCAATTTAAGATGGGGTTGACTCTTACATGTCAAAAATGACCCATGGATATTTCCCCTAAAGTATCAACACAATACTAATGCGTTTGGTCAGATTTTCGTACGTCATTTGTTGTTTTCACTTAAAATTCTGTCCATTTTAAACAAAAGAAAGACACTTTGAGTGATATCAGCCACAATGTGCCTTTGATTGAGGCAGGGTTAACTCGTACACATCATAAATGACCCATGTATCATTTCCATAAAGTATCAACACAATCCGATTGCATTTGGTCAGATTTCGGTATGTCAGTTGTTGTTTTCCCTTAAATTTCTATCCATTTTAAACAAAAGAGAGACACTTTGAGTGACACCAGACACACCGTGCATCAAAAAGAGATCTTTTGACTCTTACATTTCAAAAATGACCCATTGATCGTTCCCATAATGTATCAACACTATCCTAATGTTTTTGGTCTGATTTCCATACGCTAGTTGTTTTTTTCACTTTAAATTCTGTCCATTTTAAAAAAAAGAGAGACACTTTGAGTGATACCGGCCACACCATGCCTCATATTGAGGCAGGTTTGACTCTTACATGTCAAAAATGACCCATGTATCATTCCCCTAAAGTATAAAAACAATACAAATGCGTTTGTTTGGATTTCTGTATGTGAGTTGTTGTTTTCACTTAAAATTCTGTCCATTTTAATCAAAAGAGAGACACTGTGAGTAATACTGACCATACTGTGCCTCAGATTGAGGTGGGGTTGATTATTAAATGTCAAAAATGACCCATGTATTGTTCTCCTAAAGTATAAACACAATCAGAATGCATTTGGTCATATATGAAGGTATTTTGGATATTTTACTATTTTTTCTTATCCAAAGCCCAAAGAAAAGTGGTTCATCATTCTTGCATGTTGCTGGTGAATTTCATCTGTTAATATAGGAAAATGACTCATTGGAGAAAATATGTTTTATTTAATTACAATTAAAATTTTCTTAAAACATTTACATACAACAATGTTTCATCTTTTGATCCCCTTAACCCCTCTAAAAAAATGACCGCCAATTGTACTCGTCCCCAAGTAAGATCTTCATGCTATTTGTGTACAATCTTCCATCAGGTATGTAGACCACTCATTTTTGAACAAATATATATCGTATTGTGAGTATGAGGATTTTTTATAGTCATAGTAGTACTGAAAAATATATAAATAAACAATTTAAATCAAATAGTAGTTGTTTTTGAAAATACATCTTTAGGGATTCTAGTTTGTTGATGAAAAATGATCTCTTTCATAAATTTAGAAACATAATAACTGTAATAATTATCATTTTTTTGGACACTGCAAAAAAATTTATCATTAGAAGAATAGGTAACTTGTGTTGATATGTGTTTGGATAATGAAATTTTATTATATATACCCTGATATTTGTCCAGACATAGTACTTTCTCACCTCTTTATATATACACCTATCCTAATTCATTTTTTAGATTATAATGATACACCACACTATCATAATAGAATCCTCAGTAAAATATAATATAAATTATATTACTTGATGTTTAGACCGAAAATTTAGGATTTATTGTCTTACAGATTCACAAACTCCATCATGTGTAGTCAGTTTGTTGGATATCCTTGCACTAAATCCAAAAAATAAATCTTTGGAGTATCCAAGTTCACCGCAATTAGCATCAAATGTTTTCTAAAAACACAAAAAGGAATAAATAATAAAAGAAGTGCAAATATAATTGATATTCTTTAACCATAGAGTTTTACCCTTACATGGTTGGTATTAGGAAGAGTTTTTCATCCGTAATATTTCTTTAAAATGTTTTCAGCAAAAATTTCACTATTTCATCCTTTTTTGATAGCTCTAATTTCGTTAGTTGTGTTGATGTGGTATGAGGACTAATGAGTCTTAATTTTGGATCATGGGAAAAAAAATTCAACGGCTTTTCATATATACATCTGTCAATAATATGAAATGAATTTAGTCACAATTTTCACATTATATCAGCTTTTATAAAATCAATTCCAGAAAACATACCTCATATATAAATTTATAACTGTGATGCCTAGCTAACCATATTCAAGGATCTCATTTACATTTTTAACTGTAATGAAATCTTGAATTTCCACTCCGTATATATTATTCTAAGAAACCACTATAATACTACTACCACCTTTTAGCTTCGTATCCACATGAGTCTTCAATACTAGTAAATGTGAATAGAGATCAAGTCGTGTTATTGTACTTTCAGTAGATTTTTTGGATCTTTTGGTCGATCCTTTAGATTCTTTTGAGACGATGTTTCTTTTCACCCCCTTCCCTTTCTCTGTCTATAATAACATTCATAGTTCAGACACTTTTTTCATTAATTGATAAAGGTTAACTTGAAAAAATGGAAATAAACACCTTTTCGTCTACATGTTCTCTTACAAGTTGTGACTTCCATGTAATGAATGTACGAATAGCCTTTTCGACCACATCAATATCATCATCATCAAGTGGAATAGGTAGCTCTACCTTTGGCCCATGGGATACAGTAATTGTCACTTTCAGATGATCTTTCAGAAGTGGTCTATTATGCAGCTTGTCCTCTGGGATTTTGAACACCATAGCCCTTGATACTAGGTGATAGGTGGTTGTTGACAGATATAAATCACATTCATTATCCCCCTATAGAAGATCAGTACAAGAAAAGTATTAGTGTTTTTCTGATTCACATTTCATGGGAACAATGATTAGAATATTAATTACCACCACTAAGACAGTTCTTTGAGGGGAATGGCTCATCTCAAAGCTGGTGGGTGGTGGGGTGGGATTTTCATGCGCTTGTTGTTCTTGAGTTGTGTCTTCTCTTCGATTCCCACTGATATATGTTTCAAGAAACTATCCCTGCCATTGAAATCGTTCTTCAATAGTAGCTAGTCTTTCACTCATTTTTTGATTTTTTATCTCTATCATCCATTTGTATTTTTTCTCATAATATACTCGGGGTGTCACCCCAAACCCCACACCTCTGACAGGACCGTATTGTTCTGGATGCTTCAAGGCCTTCGATAATATGTCTTCATCCACTACAGGAGTAGTTAATTTCTGTGACTTTTGGATATAGAAAAATAACTAATTATTTTTATGTAATATAAATTTAAAACAAATCTTTTTATTGTGTCATACTTACACATATTTCGCACAATTTATGTGTGTTTTCATATACTATATTCCCTTACTTATTCACACATGCCTCCTTCCATAGAACATGACATGGGGTGGAAGTGTCTTGGGTTTTAGACTCATCAATCTACATATATATATAGAAATATAATTATGATTTTATTTCTTGGCACCTAAAAATATTACTGTAAATTTAAAATACATACCATTTTCTTTTCTAGTGAAATGTACCCCATCCTTGCTTTTTGATAAGGGTATGTTGGTTTCGATGCACGTTCCTTATTTTCAGTACTAAGTTACTGTTTCATAAATGAAATATTGACCATCAAAGTGATGAATACTCGTATCATCAAACCACGTATTATTAGCCATAATGTACCTGAAACTTCTCATCCCAACGATGACCAATAAATGCATCCCATGCTTCTTGGGATATCGGGAGAACGTAGACCAGGGGTGGTTGTGGGTTTATTTTACCATTGCAATATTTCAGGTGAAATTTTGTTAAAATAGTGAAAAACCTCGATGACACCTTTTGCAAGACTTAGTACATAAATCTTGTGTGAATCATCCACTATAAATGTACTCTACGAGAGATTGATAAGAGTAAGACACTGTTTCATTGTTTTATTTTCTAGTAAATTAAAGAAATAATATCATAATGTTATTGTAATTTCTTCGCAGATCACATCATTTAGCCTGGACACAACATGGTGCCACGAATCTACGTCAATCAGCACGTGTTTCCGAGTGACAATTCCAATGTAACTACTAAACATAGCCTTTTTGGGATTCACATGTTAGCCTCATCCATTCCATCCAACATCAAATTCGATGCCTTTTATTTTCTCCATAAAAACTTTTCCTAACATCGTCAAACTACAACACACCTGTGTTATCTATGATGTCAGTTCTTCATCCCCAACCATTCCATCAATATCAACATCATCTATATGTTCATATGAAATGATAGAAACACCATGTTCTGATGGTTGTTGGACCTCCACACTAGGAGAAAAAATAGGTTCAGAAACTAATTCTTGCTCCGCACTGTATGCAGCCGTAGCAGTAGCAACAACAAAAACAACAACAACAGTTTGATAGACTTTTTCAGCCTCGAGGTTAGGAGCACCAGAACGTGCATGAGTCATTATCTAAAAAAGTGGTTGAACATTTAATTTAGATTACATAAATTTTTTAATGATAATATAATAACATGAGATAAAAATATCTATATTATAATCAAAATATAACCTGTTTATTGAACTCTCTTTCTTTTTTTTTCGAAGGTTGAAGGGATTTGAAACCTCTATCAATTATCCAAATCCATTCATTGTGGTCTCCTATAACATATAAAACATCATCTACATTGGGACCCCTACGAAATGATTGCGACGTATCATTGAAAGGATCTTCCTCAACTAAATTTTCATCGGACCCTTCTGTAGTATTGGACGATAATAGAACAATCGACCACTTTTGGATTGTGGGATCTGGAAAATAAAATACGTGTACTTCTTGTGATGCCATTATAAACTGTTCGTCCTTGTACCCTTCTTTACTAAAATCATGTTTCACAAATCCCAATTCTTCTATTTTAACACCACTATTGTTATCAACCCATTTTCATTGAAAAATCGGCAATTTAAATGTCATATAATCCAACTCCCATATTTGTTTGAGAATGCAAATGTATGACATATTTTAATAAATTGGATTTTAGTCCTTACTACAAGAAACATGCATCGCTTTAGCCACAAGTATAACTCCACTATTTTTCATGGTACTATCTTCATCATCTTTATCAGTATTTAATATATAACCATTAATTAAATAACCATTGTAAGATAATACATACACACTTGGTCCGGGGGCTAGCCTTCAAAGTCATTCTAAAATTGAATTTGGATTTTCTTCTAACTCTTTAAAAATATGCTCTTGAAACCTTCTTATAAACTTGTGATTATGTGTATTTGATATCCATTTTTCAGCCGTTGTTGGATTAAACTACCTAAGAATTTGTTTGTGGGTTTCAATATAAGGAGAAACCTCCCAACTATTATGAAAAACATAAAGGTGAGACTTCTTTGTTCTGTAATATTGATTGTCTTAACATTTCTTCCAGAAACTACCTCACCCTCAATGCGTCTAGTGTGACGAGATTTCGGGAGACCAATGCTTTCCATATCCGATAGGTATTCGGTACATAATTCAATGGCTTCCTCAACAATATATTTCTCCACTATACAACCCTATGTCCGACTTTTATTTTTGACATACCCTTTCAAAATATTCATATACCGTTCAACGGGGTACATCTACCTATAGTTCATAGGACCGAAAAGTTGAATCTCTCTCACCAAGTGAAGCATAAAATGAACCATCATATCAAATAATGTTGGTGAGAAGAACATTTATAATTCACATTATATGATGAAACTTTCTCTTTCCATAGCTGGAAATTTCTCTAGGTCTAAAACATTGTTACATTTAGCTTTGAAAAAGAAACAAAGTTTGGTTAACGTATGAAGAATAATCTTGGGAAAAATGAAATGTAAAGATATAGGAATTAAATCATTCATCAAAAGATGGCAGTCATGTGATTTCAAACCTTTTAACTTTAAATCATTCATTGAACCAATGTTCTTGATATTTGATGAATAACCCTCTGGAACATTTACATCATTGATGATGTTGCAAAACTGATATCTCTCCTCCCTGGAAAGTGTGTAAGCAGCTGGAGGAAGAAACATTCAATTTTCACCCTTCACAGGAGCCAAATCTTATCGTATTCCCATGTCAACCATGTTCAAACTTGCCTTAATTCCATCCTTTGTTTTGCCAGGGGAATTTAGCAACATTCCTATAACACTGTCACATAATTTTTTTTTCCACACGTATCACATCAAGAAAATATCTGACGTACAAAAAATTCCAGTATGGTAATTCAAAAAAAAACTGATATGTTTTTTCAACCGATTTTCGTATGGTTATTGACAATGTTTTATAAAAAATGGTGTTAATATCTTTTACTTTCTCAAATAGCTGATCACCTATTAGTGGAGAAGATGTTGTGAATTGTTCTGAACTTCCATTGAATGATGTCCTCCAAGATCTGTACTTATGTAGATGAGGTAGAAATCTACGATGCCCTAGAAACACAGTTTTCGATGAATGTTTCAACCTAATTGATTCTGAATTTTCTTCGCAGATGGGACACCCTTGAGTTTCTTTAATTCTATAGCCCGAAAAATTTCCATAAGTAGGGAAATAATTTATCATCCCATACAACATTTCTCTCAACCTGAAGTATTCACTTTTATAAGAATCATACAATATAACATCTGAATCCCAAAATAACTTCAAATCCTCGATCAAAGGAGACCAATAAAAATCACTATCGTTACCTGGTTGTTTTGGTCCTAATATAAGCACAGATAACATGATAAATTTCTACTTCATGCATAACCAGGGTGGAAAGTTATAATTTACCAACATAACAGGCCATGTACTATGAGTACTGATTTGAAAACCAAAAGGATTCACTCCATCTGTAGATAACACAAGACGAAGGTTTCTCAACTCTTTTCCAAGTTCAGGATACTCATGATCAATTATCTTCCATTGAGGAGATTCGGCCGAGTGATGTAATTTCCCATTTTTATTTCTTTTATCTACATGCCACGACAATTATCTTGTAGTTTCTTCACTCCCATATAGATGCCAAAACCTTGGAATTATTGGAAAGTAGCATACCTTTCGTAGGACTGGATACATATTTCTTGTATCAAGAAGAACCACACTTTGGGCATTGTTTAAGTGATTTTTTCTCCTTGAGAAACAATATATAGTCTTTTAGGAAAGTATGTATTCCTTCATAAATCATACCCATTGAGCATAGAATTCATTTATCTTCATATGTCCGGTTTGGGAGCTCATTATCTTCTAGGAGGATGTCATTCAAGAGAGAAATTAGTTCCATAAAACTGACATCACTCCATCTATTTATTTCTTTCAATATATACAACTTTAGTACAACTGACAATTCTGTATATTTAGTGCAACCAATATACAATGGCGTCTTTGCACAACTCTTTAACTTCTCAAAAAATTTTGGGTAATCACGAAGTTCATCTTCAACTGTCCTTGTCATTTCCTTAATACAATCATCATCATCATTAACATCTAAAATCACATCCTCTATATAGTCTTCTTCATTGTCCATATTTTTATTCATATTTGATGATCCATAAAACGTAGTTTTGTCCCAGCTAGTAGCTACATTCTCTTTTTCTCCATGTTTATTCCAACATTTATATCTCTGATCTATTCTGTGACATATCAAATGTTCTTCCAAATCCTCTAGAGTAATTTGTCTATAATAAAAACAACATAAACACAAACAAAGGATTTGAGAAGAATACATTTCGTGATCCTTTGAAAACTAGATGAACTAATTCACTTCGTTCTCATACTCTATTGTCAAACGATTAGCATCCATCCAATATTTATTCATCTCCATCCTATTTGAATATCAAATATTAGTATTTATGATTCAAATACACAAAACAAGACTTCCAAATATAGTAGAACAGAACCACTTCCTTATAAAAATAGATATTAATAGGGCCTAACCATTTCTAATAAAGATTTGGAAATCAACAGATCTAGGATAGACCCCCCATCAAAATCAACACACTTTCCAACCCCCTTACCTATAGTTCTATCACCCACCACCCTTGCAGCAAAACATTAAATGTTCTTTTAACCACCCCTACCAGCCACCTCATTAATAATAAAATAATCACATTAAATAGCCCAGAAATAGTGACCAAACTCAAATAAAATGAAAACAAGGATACAATTTTGATGAGAAAACTAATATAGTGGATACATTTCCACACACAATGGGGTTTGCGGGGGAAACAAATAACCTAGGTTTATCCAAACTTACTACGGAATATCATAGGTTTTGTTACCCAAATTAACATAAGAAATAGAAAATTAAGGTCAGTGAACATAAATTCTATCATGAACATCTAAAGAATATGCAGTAACTCTCCCTCACTAACATAGGGCTCTAATAATGCCAACCATATAACTAGAAAATAATTGAAAATATTAGGAAAAATAGTTTCTTGTACCTATTTCTAATAGTACTACAAGAAAAGTATAATGAACATAGATCACACATCCAAACACTCCTGGAGCCTCCTAGTAAAATGAATTTAGTGACTAAAACTATCTGAGATTCTAACGACTAACTTCCCAATATAGGAGTGGTCTATATAGAGATAGTATTAGTAGAATTAAACAAAAGTTCCATCCACCTCATGCTGCTCCCCGATCTCCTCCATCACTTTAGTGCTATACATACCTCCTTTCTGCAGTTCTTTCCTCTGCCTAGGCTATTCATCGAGTGACTCTATGACTGTAGCATGAATGTTAAGAAAATGAAATGTGATATTTCTATACCCATAACAATCATATTAAATTACTTGGAGTAATGGGATATCTTTGAGGTACCTATGAATAATCGTGCCTACTGAGATGAGACTTGCATCACAAACCTACTGTGGCTGGGTGTTGTAAACCCTACATCCCAGAATATCACTACCTTAATAGATTATGATATCAACTCAAACCATATGCATAATCACATAACACTAATATAGCCATCCAAAGCTTAGTATTACATGTTGAATTCCCCCAAACCACTAGATGTATGTCTATGAATTGATCAACATAATTTAATGGATTTAATAAAAAGAGAAGAAATACAATCCAAACAAGTGAAAGACATTTACAATCTCCTGAGAATAAATTCAACCCCCATCACGTAATCGGGTTCTCCACAGTGTAGGTGTACTTAACCAAAATCACTTGGCCTTACACACCAAGGGTAGTTATTTACTAAGCAGTATCCATTCAAAATAACATTCTTGATACCCATAATAGGTATCAGGGAAGAATCACTATCTACCCAATGAAGTTCATGGTGTCTCCCCATTTTCAACAAAAAAGCTTATAGACTAGCACCTAGGAACAACTGGTCATAGAGGTTAACTAAGTTGACACCATCCTTAAATTATCCTTAATATAAAGGAAAGATGTGTGGAATTTCCCATTGATTAATGTAATGAAACATCCCAAAATCCTAAAAAGAATTAACCACCCAAATACATCTTCTCACATGTTCATACCACTATCTAAACCCAAAGTCCTTTTCCAAAGAATACCATTCACCTTTCCATGGATGTGCTACTCAGATATTCTCATCTTCTGTGGCCCTAGTGCATGAAGACAGGTGGCCACTCCATGAATCTTGGTTTAATAATAAATGATCCTAAATGGCTTATAGGCTCCACTATGAACCGTATCAAGGAGAGATTCAATTTAGAACACTATAACTTCACAAAGACACTCATCATATCTGGTATATGTGTTGATGAATACATCATATCCTTACCAAGAGTTAACCATAAGTCTCCCTTATGAAGCATTTCATAATTCCTTGACATTCATAGGGAAGAAAAGTATTCTTCTTGCACAAATAACATAAAACCATGATCACCAACTAAGAGAAAAATAACTTAACATCCACAGGGTTGGATACACTTTCTATATTTGAGGGGTCCTAATCACTATAATAAATTGAACCTTCCCCATAATAACAATCACCAGCACATCATGACACCCACAAAGTATAACCAATTAATAATGAGGTGGGTACTATGAAAACTCTTCTTTTTCAGGAAGGAGTTTACAAAAAATACCACTTTCTCGAGTATAGATAAACCCACCAGAAGGATGAGGAAAAAACTCAACATTAATAGAATATTCATGTATAACAAGGTCTAGCTTGAGGTTGCACAATAATATCAAACCCTCATACATATGACACTTAGTGAAAAAAAAATTTAGTTCCAAACATCATAAGGACCCATGGGGAATCATAAAAAAGTCATACTTTAGTTCAAATCATCTTCTAGACAAGTATAAGAATCCAGTACATGTGTTTTATCGTGACATAGATTATTAGAACTCTATGTTAGTTAGCATCTAATCCAAGGGTGGTGATCATGGGGAAGAATACAAACATCACCCTAATGAAAACTACTCTCACAAAACCTATCCACAAAAAATAAACCTAAAAGGAGAAGTGTGAGACTTACCTAGAGTAGATCGAACCTGCAATGGAGGGAGAGAAGAAGCATCGAGCAGTCATGGAGCCTTCTGCACTACGTCGGGAGAGGAAGGCATGACCGTGAGGGAGAGGTGCACGGGAGGAGCCGCCACCGTTGAAAAATAGAGGAGTAGGGTTCGCCGGGAGTCCAACAGAGAGAAAGAAGTTGGGTTTGCGGGGAGGAGGATCCGCTGAAGGGGTTCGAGGGGGAGGAGAAGTAGTAGGGCTAGCGGTGGAACTCCGACAAAGAGAAGATCGCGGGGGGATGGGAGTTGTCGACGGGGTACAACACCGCGAGGGCATGAGGGCGTGATAAACAAAGGATATTGTGCACCAGATTTTATAAAATTTGGGACTTTGGTTTTATCAGTGCTAAAAAGCGCTTATAAAGCGTACTCTTTATAAGCGCCAAGAAAAAAGTACTGATAAAGGACTTCTTTATCAGCGCTAAAATTTTAGCGCTCATAAAGGGTTCCTTTATCCGCACATTTTTCTTAGCGCTGAAAAAGGTGGCGCTTCCCTTGACCATTTTTGTTGTAGTGTACTCACATATGTACATATAAACATAAATGTACATATACAAGCAAGTACATATATACACATATGTATGTACACATATACATGTACATACACACAAACACATACACATAAACATGAATATGGATATACAAACACATAGATGTATGTATGCACATACACATATATACAATTACATACACATGCATGCACAAACATACACATAAATATGCATACACAAACATACTAAATAAACATATATACACATACACATACACATACGCTAATACATACGCATAAACATACATGTACATAGACATATACGTATACGTATATATACACATACACATACACATACACATACTCATATATACATACACATACACATATATAGACATATATACATACACATACACACATACACACACATACGCATACACATACACATACACACATACATATGTATATACATGCATAAGTACAAATACATACACATAGATGTTCTAATATATACATAAACATACAAATACACATATGCACATAGACATAAAAATATATATACACAAACACATACATATGCATCTACATACACATACATATATGTATACATATACACATAAATGTATGCATACACATACATGTATGAATACACATACACATACATACAATTACATACAAGTGCATGCACATGCACATAGATATACATATATACATATGCATACATACCCATACTATATAAACATACACATTTACAAATACATACACATAGACATACAAGTGCATGCACATGCACATAGATATACATATAGACATATGCATACATACACATACTATATAAACATACATATTTACAAATACATACACATAGACATACATGTACACATACATACCCATACACATACACACACATACAGATTTATACACATACAAACATACTCATACAAATTCACATAAACATACACATAGACATACACATACCCATACACATACACATACACATACACATACACATACACATACACATACACATACACATACACATACACATACACATACACATACACATACACATACACATACACATACACATACACATACACATACACATACACATACACATACACATACACATACACATACACATACACATACACATACACATACACATACACATACACATACACATACACATACACATACACATACACATACACATACACATACACATACACATACACATACACATACACATACACATACACATACACATACACATACACATACACATACACATACACATACACATACAGATACACATACACATACACATACACATACACATACACATACAAATACACATACACATACACATACACATACACATACACATACACATACACATACACATACACATACACGTACACATACACGTACACATACACATACACATACAGATACACATACACATACACATACACATACACATACACATACACATACACATACACATACCCATACCCATACACATACTCATACCCATACTCATACCCATACACATACAGATACACATACACATACACATACAGATACACATACACATATGTATACACATACACAAATATATACCCATAAACATATATATGTACACATACATGAATATACACATACACATACAAATACACATACACATACATACACATACACATACACATACACATACACATACACATACACATACACATACACATACACATACACATTCACATACACATACCTAAACATAAATTTATATACATAGACACATGTATACACATACACATACATACAATTACATACATGTGTGAATAAATACACATACATATGCATACATACACAAACTATATTAACATATACAATCCACATAAACATATGTACACATACATACACACATACATACACACATACATATGTCACATACATACATTCACATACCCATACACATACACATAGACACATACATACGCATGCATGTACATCCACACACACACATGTATATGCACATTACATACTCACACATACATACGTACATGTACACATGCAAACATATACATACAGAAAACATACAAACACACAAAAACACATACACAAAACACAAGACTTGCATACACATACAATACATACATACAAGTGCATATACAGACCTACTCATACATTTACATATATACACATGAATACATGTACATACATATACATGTAAATATATTTTAAATTATATAATATGAATATAAATACATAAATTCAAATATGAATCACATATTTAAATAAATATATTCATTTATGTAATAATATAATCATTTAAATAAAATATTAATATATCATATTTGTATTAATTATATATACATTTTGTAATTAATCTTTACATATATACTATTAATTATTTTATTCACTAATATAAATTTGATTATTTTTATACATAAAATTTTGAAAATATGATTGATAATATGTTTTATTACAAGTTATATCAATCATATTTAAATATTATATATATATATATACTTATTGTAATATAAATATTATTTAAAAATATTAAAATATATTTATATAAATTAAATTATTCATCATGACCATTAATTTGTTTTCACTGTTGAAGGTGGAGATTTTATCAGTGCTAAGAAAAGCACTGATAAAGTTGAACCTTTATCTGTGATAAAAAACACTAACAAAGGGTACCCTTTTATCAATGTTTTTTAACACTAATAAATACAACCTTTATCAGCATTTTTTTATAGAGTTGATAAAATTTTCCCCTTTATCAGCACTTTTTGTTTAGCACTGATAAAAGTTAGCATGGAAAATCACAAAATCTGTAGTAGTGGATCAAAAAAGAATTGATAAAGAGTATATATATCAGCACTAAAATATTTTTAAAAATTATCTGAGCTAGCCACCTGGCCCATTTTCTGGGATCCCATCCTTGCGACAACCATTGTAGCCCAAAAACCATCCCTTTGTCATCTTTCTACCCTTCCACCAGTCCAACCCAAGACTATTCCCTTTATCAGCGCTCGAATTCACTAGTCACCATAATTAATCCACCCAAACATGTGCCTGAACCTGTAGAGATTAAAAAATAAAACCTCCTTTTGTATGGTTAACACCATTACCACTACAATATTCAGATTTGTTAAATATTTTGTAAATTAAGTATATATATATAATTATTTTTTATTGATATATTTATTTATAAAATTATAGACAATTATATAATTAGTTTTATATACATTTATAAAATTAATTTTTATATTTAAATATTTATTTATATATTTATGTAAAATTTTGTGTATATATATACTTATGTAGTTTCATATTTAAATGTTTAAATAAATATTTATATATTCATGTATAAATTTTTATATTTACATATAATTTTATTTTTACAAATAAATTTTATATAATGTATTATTAAATTTCATATTTATTGTAGATACATTTATGTGAGTGTGTCTGCGCACACACACAGATATATATATATAGGGATATGTGTCTTTGTGTGAACTCTCCCTCTCTATATAAATTTATATTTGTGTGTTTGTCGTTATATATATATATATTAATATATATATTTTTTGGAATGTATAATGATATATACATATCAAGTACACTCACCACTAGGCTAGATGATTTTACTTGTTATATATTGAAATATATATATATATATGTGTATATAAATCTTAAAATATATATTTATTTTAATATATATATATTGAAACATATTATTCAAAAATATAGATAAATATATATTTGTTTATTAATACATAAAAAACATATATATATATATATATATATTTATGTAATAATTATACATACATTTGAATATGTATATATATATATATATTCATACTTTTTTATATGTTAAGTAAAATGGTTATATTTTTAGACTAAATAAAATGGATAAAAAATATTTATTTTCATAGGGTTTATATATTCAAAATGATATTCTATATGTAAATATGTTTAAATATTTATTTATACAATTAAATAAACACACACACAGACACACACACACACATATATATAAATATATATATAAATATATAAAAATATATAAAAATATGTATATATATGAATATGTTTAATTATAAGAAACACTAAAATATGAAAACGGGTAAAATTTTAATACAGTAATATCCATATTAGTGTAACCCCAAGGAATAAACTTATAATCCATTGAAAGAAGACAAGAAGTCACTCTTAAAATAAGATGAAATCTCATTAAAAATTAAAAAAATTATGGTACCCTAAATAAAAAATTAGGTTTTGTGGCCTTTTAAGACTTTTTGGACCTCAAAAAAGTTCCCAAGGTATATCAGTTCAATAAGGAATAGATCTATTCACATCCTTTGACTTGATAATTTGTTGAGCCCAAACATACAACCAAATCAAAAGTTATGGATATTTGATGTTCAATTCATGTTAACAACTTAATTAAATATATTTATTATTTTTTAAATATTTTCCATTTATATTATTGTTATTAAATGTATATTAATAAATTATAATTAGATAATTATTAATTAATATTAGTCTATAGTCATTTAAAGCTATTTTTATTAAAAGTATTATATGTTAATTATAAAGACATATTTAGAATTATATAAATATTATTTAAGAAAATATGTTTTTATATATATCAATATAAATATATTAATATATTAAAATATTGTTTTAACAACATATATATTTTTTATGAGGGGTATTTTTTTCATTGTTAAGAAAATCACTAGTAAACACCCCTTTTATAAAATCTAAAAAAAAGTGTCGATAAGGGTGGTGATTTTATCATCATTTTTTTAGAACTGATAAAGGGGATCTTTTTTAGAACTTTTTTCTAGTAGTGATAAAAGAACCCCTCACATTTATTAATGATTTTTAATGTTAAAAATGGTAGCTCTAGATAATAATTATTTTATAGAAGCGTTGATATGAAATATTTTTTCATTTTAAAAAAAAGTTATATTTATAAATTATTTTAATTTAGTACAAACATGAAATCTCATGGTTGATCTCTAATAAAATTTGGTAAGGTATTTTCTAATAGGATTGATGTCATGGGAACATGGGGGGGGGGGGTTGCACTGCAAAATATGAATTGATATGAATTTAACTTTAATCTTAAATGGGGTTTGAATAAAATTTTTAAACAACAGAAATCATGCAATCTCGACAATAATATTCTAATGAGATTAACATTCCTCAATTCTCAATTCATGTTAGAGAATAGGTTTGACTATTTTATATTATAAAAATTAAAAAATTTATTTGTTTCTAAATGAAATCTTGTGAAAAATTATAATGAAAGAGATATTTAGAAATTTTAAATCTCAATAATTGCAACATCCTGAGATTTTAGTAGTAATTTCTTTTTAAAATAATATAATGTTTAATAATTTGTTTCACACATAACATTGAACTAAAATAAATCAAAACATGTTTTATTAAGATAAATATAACTACCGTAATGTAGTTCTTGAATTGATGGGTTTAAATAGAGGTAACCAAATTATGAAATTTATGTTGAAATAAAAATAATGTTCTATTTTATTAATAATGCATTGATGAAACTCAATTAGTATAGCTAAGCTACTAATATGAACATTTTTTCATTAAAATATTTGTTTATTTATCATGTTGGGTTTTTAGGTGCTACGAAGTTTTATTTCAAGAAACTAAGAACATAATGTATAAATAATGAGAAAATATGTTTTTGATATGAAAAATAGGTTAAACCTTATTTAATTATAAAATGATAGTACATAATAACAAGAAGTTTAAATAATTGAATATGCCATTTTTCAAATAAAAAGAGTTTTAATTATATTTTATGTTTCCATTTAAAGGTTAAATTAAAAAATTATATAATACTAATTTGATAAAAGGAAATTTATATTTGGATTCATCATAAAAATATTGTCTAAGGATTATTTTTTGATATTTTTCTAAAAAGATATATTTTTGTTGAATAATACAAGATAAAATATTTACTAATTACACGAATTTTATGAAATTGTTATAATATAAAAAAGAACTAAAAGATTACGAAAAATATTTATTGACCAAAGATTTATTTTATAATAAATATTATACATTTTAAAAAAATATTAATTTGATGTTACAAACCCACATTCGATAATTCAAAACATAATTAATATTTTTACCTGAAATTGTTTTAATGTATTTTATATTTACTATTTTAGAATTAATTTTTATAAATTTTTGAAATTATATCTAATAAAATGGGTGTCATATTTGGAATTAAAAATTAAAAACTATGTAATAAGGGATATTTTATTTTTAGACATAGAAATAAATTACAATGGTAAAAATTAGTTATCACGAGAAAAGATCAAATGGTAAAAGGGTTAAAAAACGTCTTTAAGAATATTTTTTTAAAATATGTATCCAAATGATTGTTTAGGGATTTATCAAATAAAATTTATAACCATATCAATATTTTCAAAATTTGACTCTACTTTCATAGAATAATGCACCTCTTATTACAAAAATTTCACTCCTCTTACATATAAAAGGATCCCTTCACCATAATAGATACTCGCATACCAAAAGTCCCTTAGTTCCTAAAAACACTTATCATATCACTCGAGCATTCCTATCCACATCCTAGATATTTTTTTTATTCTCAATGGACTATACCTTAATGTCAAAATCCAATTTACTATTGAGTTATTTCAAACAGTACAATAAAAAATCTCAAATTTTCCCTCTTCATTTATATTTTTTATGAATAATTATTCTACCTCAAAGTTTATAATACCATATTAAAATAAAAAACCTTTTTACAGTTATTATAATTAATTTTTATTATATTTATGAAACAATCATTATCTACCTTTCCCTTTCTGTAGATAACTAAGAACGCCATTCACACGTACGTGTGGACTGCTGGCCCCATGAAGTGATGTATTTAATTTTTCAAAATCACATTACATGGATGGTTCTAAAAGTATATGAAATTAATATAAATTATATATTTTAACAAAATTAATATTCTGAAAATATAAATCAATTTCTATCTTCTTTCCATTGAATGGAAAACAAAAGCATGTTTTTTGTGTATGTGCGGGATACCTCCTCCATGTAATGACAAATTTAATTTTTCATATCCACCATAATATGATGATTCTAAGAATTTATATAATTAATTAAAATAATTATTATTAAATTATAATGTTTCAAGAAATTTTATATTATTATTTAATTCATTAATAATATTCTATCTTTTGATTGTCAAAAATCACCGGAACCGGATCATCACTGATTCTATCTTTACTAATTGTGGATAAAATTTACTTCGAATGAAATTTTTACTCCATAAATAATTATAAAGAATATATTTCAATACCTTGTATAATATTGTATTTATAAACTAGTAATAAAATAGTTACGATTAACATTTCATTTTAATGTATGAATGAAACAATCGAAGCTGCTAACATATGATGATAAAAATAAACTATAACTAAAAAATGTCTAAAAAATGATTATATATGATGGATTTATTGGTAAATATATATGAATAAGGTTAAGAAATAAGTTATCAATATGTTTATGCTTATTATAATGTAATTTTAACATCCTTCATCGAATTTTAGAGAAAATGTATGAGAATTTATTTACTCAGTTTCTTTTCTTGAGTTATACTGATTCATATTTGAATATAGTTTTAAATGATTGTTTTCTTATATCCTATGATTATATTATATTTCCTTTTCCCCTTATTTTACAGGGAATTAAAATTTCAAATTAGTTATATCTTACTGTATGGATTTCATTATTTATAAAAAATGATGATGTTAAGGATAATTCAAATCCCCTCGAAATGCAATAATTTTATTCAATTTCTATATTCTCTCTTCCCAACAATGTTTTCCTTCCTTGTTTTTGACATAAAAATATTTATTATTTCATATTATATTTATATTTATATTTAATTTATTTTAATATGATGTTTTATTAACCTATTTTATTAACAATTTTTATTATATGGGTTTCAATAAATCTATTTTTAAAAATTTCGAAGAGGGATTTCCTTTCCTAATAACATGTTTTATCTTCGACTATATATTTCCATAGAAAAACAATCATATATGTTTCATGGATATATGAATGATATTTTTTTGAAATAATTACTCAAATATATTTCTTTTTCAACTTATTTAAACTAAAATTTGAAAGTGAACTATAATTTCCTTTTTTTCACTCGATAATGTTATTTAAAAAAAAACTCTTTTTATAATTTTGATTACATTTGCCTATTTACCTACCAAATATTTATAAACATTAGAATAATGTTTTATAAAAAACCTTCTACAATCCATTATGTAAAACTCATCTATTATTGAATTATTTTTATCAAACAATCTACATTTGATATCATGTTATGTGATACCAATTAGAAATTATTCGAAACAAATTTTCACCATATGAGTTTTCATGATATGATGAATGATTAATATTTTATGGAACATATATGTATAGATTTTTGTGGGTGGGTTCTTATATCACTCTCCAATTTATTAGTTAACATTATATATCTCATGATATAAAAATGGACTCTAAGCTATGATACTCGAGTCACTAATGGGACCTGGGTTATGATGCCCAAGAAACTAATGATCATAGAAGGTAATTATCAAGCCACCATATATTGGGTTTCAATATTTTTACACATAAACCACTATGTTATTATTTTCAATTATTATATTTTTTAAGTAATTATTTATTATACTATGTTTCTATACATTTTTATGTAATATACCTATGATTATGCTACATAGATCATGTTTAATATCTCATTATCTTATAAAATAGTACATTTTTGTGTATTTGAGATGACATTTCCTTTTATCATGAATTCAATAAATTTTTTTTCTTCCATGTTCTTTCTGATAAGTTATTTCTCTCATAATCATGTTTACTCACATGCTTACGATCAAAAACTGGATGACATGTTGATAATTACTACCCTTAATAAGCATCTGATTTAACCCCTTTATTATTTTGTCATTCCATATGTTATGAAGATGAGTATAAATTAGGAGAAGTATATATGGGTTTTTAGTTTGGTGATTATGGATAAATATTTACAAGTATTTTAAAATAAGTTTCTTTTATAGATAGTACTCAAAGACACTAAACATTCAGTTCTTAGGGTTGTGTAATTATTTGTGACTAAAATTGGATTCTATTTACTGTGAATGTTACTATGAGATCATAATAAAAACTAAACCATGAATAAATATAATAAAATCACCACACATGTACATTTATTTTTTCAATTAATTCTTGTTAACTATAATATGTGATCAGGTATTATCCACATATTAAAAATAAATAAACACGCACAAGAAAAATAAATAAATAATGAAATTCTCAAAAGATATTTTCTATTGGCTGAACTAGTATATTTTGTATCAATTGATACACATAAAGAATTAATTATGTTTTTTGTTGGATCATGTTACAATGACCATCATATCCTGTGAAATGTTCTAGTTTGGCCCTACGTTGACTCTTGATTTGAACAAATTATAATAAACACCTCTTATTTAAAATTTCTACATATGCATAGGTGATTGGGTACTTCGGATGTGGGAATGAAATTTTATCTCCCAAATGTGGTAATTTAGTCTATTATACTTTTAATTTTATAGGGATGAAATGTGTACAATCAAAAAATATTTAATATTTAATTATTACAAAATAATCATCATTGAAATGTTGAAAATTAATTAAAATAAAACCTAACATACATGGGATTCTATCAATTAATAATTAATAAAAATATGCTAAAATATAAAAATGAATATTAAATATTCTAAAATTATACTCAAGTTAATGTTTTATAAATTGTAATAATATTTTAACAATTCTAATTCATAAATAACACATCTCACGATCAATGATTTATTTAAAAATTCCAAAAAACTAAAAAATATTCTTCTTAAAAAATAGAATCTATCAACTCTATTGGGACCCAAAAAGGTCCCCTCAGAGTAAACAAGGTTTAGGGTGGGTATGTTGACCATAGGAGGTTGGGTATGGTCTAGTCTGATTGTATCCAGGTCACGTGATAATGTATCACCCCGCATGGGAATCAAATATGTAATAAAATATGGTAGTATTAGGAGGTGATGGTATTTATATAAGAAAGTAGACTACTCAACCCATGACTCATAAGTATGGTTGTGATCAAATTAGTCTTCCCCATTTAGTAGGGGAGGAAGTAATCCATATCTCACTAATTGGAGTTATCATATACTGCCCCCAATATTCACTAATGGACTTGTCTCCCACTACCACACTGATAGTGAGCACTGCCATAGTTCTACCCTCCCAATTTTGTTGTGATAAAATATATAATATACATTTTTTATTTATTTATGTTTAAAATTTACAATGAAATGATCGATCGTCAAATGACTATTTCTTGGTCATTGGAACTCAAATTGAGAAATCATTAGTAAAGTTGGAACCATATCAAATCAATATATCCAAATTCTAGGGAATTTAAATTTAATTTAATGTTATATTAGTGAAGAATCATTATGATACAAATTGAAGGAAATCAAGCGTTTCAAAATAATTGTAAACTAGTATTTTCATAATTTTCAATCGGATTTGACTTGTAACTCCAAATTGGAATACAACTCTCTATATTATTCTATTTATCATGTGTAAATAAATGTATTTATGAAGAAAATAATATAACAAAGATGTATATGGTATATTGGTGTACAATATGATACTAATGTTCTCCACTCATATATGGATCATCATAGCACCAAGTAACAGAATGATGCAACCTCTAGATCAAACACACATGCACCAAGATCCCTATAATTTTATTCTCTGATTCTTGGGAGCTAGAGTGAGAAATAAAAGTGCTTCCAGATATCCCTTAAATATTGTGAGGAGCGTAGATTCTATCTAATAAAGTGGAACTAATCTAAACTTTTTCTTCTATTGATTAACTTTAAAACTTAAGATAGAGGTGGGAGAACTCTATATTTTGTGAAATATCCTCCATGAGTGTCTTTTTTATTATTAAATCTCCTTTTATATATAGGTTTTAAGTTTCATTACTTTCCCTTAGGCCCCTTCAGACAATTAAACATAAAATCCAATCAAAAACATCACTATTTGATTATTGAACTTATTGTAAATGTTATTAATATATGACCACTAACTTATGAAATTATTAAAATATCGCATGAAAAAATTTGAACTATAAAGTTGAATCTTTAGCTCCCATTGTTACATAAATAACCTTGAATATATTATGTTCATTTGGAAAAAATATATTTTATCGTATTTCCTTTTATAGTCTAAAATCATTCAAATACCTTGAGATATAAATTCAATTTTTATTATTCGAAACTATAGTAATATAATTTAATTAATTTACATTCAATCCATCACATTGAGATGTTCATCATCCCCCACACATGGGGAAAAATTTATAATAAACTATAATTCAACTAAATTTGTAGAACGTTTGGATGCACTTCTTGTTTAACCCTATGGTGATGAATCTCAATAGTAGTGAGTCATAATAATAGTCCAATGTCAGTATCTAGAAACACATTATATCCCATAAAGATATATGGATAAATTATAAATATAATTACATCCTCTGAATACAATTTGTGTAATAAAATATCTTTTTCTTGTGATATCTTATAAAGGGGAATCCATACTTTCTGTCATCATTAATTAATTCTTTATTTATGTTTGATGAGAGTTACTAGAAGGAAATTAATTCATCCACCATGACCATTTTGAATTTAGTAATATGAAACTAACTAATTTGAATATTTTTTTATTGAAATATCCTTTCTACTGAATATTAATTTATATTTTATCACAAGATAATCAATATTTAATGTGACATTTATGTGATAATTTATTAAGGGTGATTATAATTATAAAAGGTTATGGAATTTCCATAATATGATGATAACCATTAAGTTATATGATATTATTCTTCAATACATGTTCTATGGTAAGATGAAATCATATTATAATAAATAAATGATATTAGCTATCATAAGTTAGTGGCTCATAAGACATTGAGACTACTTATCATGTAGTGTGTTCTTGGTAATCTTAAGAGAATATATTATGATAATATACATTTCAATTGTAGTTAAATATGATTTATGTTTCATTGGATATTATAATATATGTATTTGTTTTACTCTCCTTACATAATATATTATTATTAATGCATATCAAGAGCTATGTACTATGAATTATTTGAAAAATATAAATGATAACATATGTTCACAATTATCTAAGATGTGTTGGGTTTGTCATGAGTGATATGGAATTTATGAATAATTCAAGAAAATATTTTCCCCTTCCATATCATGGAAGTATATATCTATATCCATTTGTTAGAAATGAAAGTATTTGATAAATCCATAGATATTGTGTGATGTTGATTTTTTTTTCTTAAAATTAGTTGAAATAGAATACATGAATATAGGTTGATGAAAAGTTTGTTGAAATATACTCAAATAATATTTAGAGAAAAATAGATTATATTACACCGTATATGTTCATAGGAGTTAGTATGTCATTGACACACTGACTTATTTCCCTATGGATTCGTTGGTGTGTTTCTAGACTCTAATCATAAATTTTGGTAGGTTGGCCCAGTGACACTAGGAAATGGGCCTAGAGGGTTACAAACTATGTGTGTCCAAAAATATGGAACAATATTATATGAATTTAACACGTAAACTAAATATTATTCCCATGATTGGTTTAATAATTATTCATATTTGTATGATCACACATACTCTATCACTAATTATTTGAGAGAATATATGTGAGTTTAATATTTAATAATTTTATATTAAACAATTTTGTGAATATAATATTTTTTATTCATTGGAGAATAATAAAGTGATATTTATTAATTTAAATAGTCACTATTAAAGGTAAAATAAATATAGATGATGAATTATGGGTCTAGTTAATGCTCCAGTGAAAAATAAGATATTCCATATTATTTGAATAAATATTAATTAATTTATTTAAGAAATAATATTTATTTTTGCTTGAGTTTAGTGTATTTAAAGTAATTATTATTATTATTATCATTATATATATATGGGGGTTTCCAAGGATTAATAGAATTATAATCGAGCATTTGAAATTATTATTCTCTAACCATATATTTATATAATCCTAATTAGGTCATTCTCAAACCTGATCCCCATTATACACAATGAATTCTAGAGAGATTCCTCTAAAAACCGATATAGATATTCTTTTATAATAATATAAAGAACAAAGAGTGATTCTCATCCTCCAACCTCTAAAATATTGAGATAAGGGGAATCCTTCCACCTTGAAGTGGCTCTTTCTTAATAAATGAATAAAAAGACAAGCCCTAGAATATAACATGATAGTGCCTGAAGATTTATATGGCATTTTTGGAGGTTTTTGGCACTCGTGTGGATCACATTTAGAGAGATTCTACCCTTGAATCCTCTAATGAAAATATTTTATTACCGAAATATATCATACAATTCAATAATAAATAAATAATTTCAACATAAGGTAATTCCTTATTTATATAAAATAATTAATAATATTATGTCATAATCTTGTCTCATGGATTTATTGGTTACAATTCATATATTTATGGGGATATATACGAAGAAGTTAATTGATTTCAATTATTAGGAATAAGACTGACCAGTTACACAATTCCCAAAATACATAAATTTTTATCAAATCAATACTATATCAATTTATAATTATTTATTTGTAATTGATCAATTATAAACCTTCATTGTTAGTTATTCATTTCTTATTTGTTCATTCTTTAATCTAAAATTCAATGTACCTTTTTAAATGATTAATCAATATTTTTTGATGTTTAAGTTAATATAAAATTGGATAATATGGAGTAAATAATAGTCTTATATACCATCAGGAGCTATCAGATCTTCTAGTTGGTTAACAAATTCATAATGTTTGTAATGATAACATACAAATCATTTACCATGGTTCACCACATCATGATGGGTTATGGGATACATGGATCACCTTCTGGATTAGAATGATGTGTGTAGTTACACATCATGTGTTGACTATCTATATTGGCACAATGTTTTTCCTAATGAACTACATGTATCTAGCATACATGTTTTGTATCCTTTGTGTTTTCAGGGTGACATTCATAAAATAAACAACGTCAATTACACTTCTTGTATTGATACACAATGCATAGGTTAGATAGATGATAAATTAGGAGGTTTCACACCAAGTAGCCATCATACACATAATATACACTCTATGTGTCTTGGGATGAGATTCAAACTGATTCCATGGGTGTATTACACCGATACATGAAAAGAAACATACGTAGTGTGTATCTCATTGGTACAATCCATTTATCCAGGTTGAGATACAAACTATGTCAATGAGTATATATCTTTAATGACCAAAACTTTTACTTATATAAATTCCTCTTGATCCGATTAAATGTCTTGTTATGTAAAATGGTTATATAAAACATATTCACTTCCTTGGTTGTGTTTTTTTGGATTTTTAAAATACCATTAAGAATTGTTACCATTTATAATATATTCGTTGAACAGTGACCACCTGATTATTATAAATATAGGGCTTTAACAAATCCAATTTACTCAAACAATGGAAGTGATGGCCTCATCCAGTAGAATTGCTCCATATGAAGCCTATTTTTCGAAGCTTAGAAAGAAGGCTGAATAACTAGGATTTTCAGTTGACCAAACCCAATCCTAACATCAACATGTTAATCTTGAACGTAACAAACTACAAGAGAAGTTGAAGTTGATAGAGATTACCACCCGAGCGATGTTATCTAAGACACCCAAAGAATCTGTCACCATCGCACACCTTACCCCTAGGTAATCTGCAGGTTTTATAAGGGGTTATGTAACAATAACCTAACACTATTATTATAGGAATTATTTTTTATATATAATAAAGATATTCGTTTTTTTTTATTTTTACATTGTAAAGGATTTTTAAAGAAGAAATAATATTATTAGTTAATATTCAATTAAGAAATATATTTCGATGAATTAAAGGTTTTTTTGAATTAAATAACATTTTAATAAAATATTATTATTACTAAATTAATTTTCATTAAATATAAATGATCGTATAATTTTTATATAATTGTAATTTTTATTAAGGTTTGAAAAATGTTTTTGTCAAAACCCATGAAATTTCAATAAACATCAGTTTCTATAATGTTTTTATTACATCATAATGACCCAATAGTGATGTAATAAAATAATATCAAACTGATTTTAGGCCAATATATTTTTTTACATTAAAATAATTTTCTTTTAGATTTGTTTGATTAATTTTATGGTTCCTCAGTGGAACCTCCAAGACATATAAAACATTTAAAATTTTAAAATGATTTCCTTGAGAGTGTGAATCACCTCCGCACAAGAAAAACTAATATTTTAATAATTTCATCCATTTTCCTTATAAATTAATTATTTCCTCTCTCATTTGGAAAAAACCATGGGAAAAAACCATGGGTTGGTTAGTGGTTTTGTTTAGTTTAATGTGTGGTGTCCAAAACCTAAATAATAAATAATTCTCTCTCTTTTCCTATATAAACCAACCAAATCTCTCAATTCTCTTCACTAAAAACCCTTGTAGAACGTCCCTAACCATATCTCGTCTCTCTAAAATCTTCCCAAGGAACCCCAATCTCCCAATAACCCTCTCTCAATCCCCTCCCATGCCTTTGGGATCACACTTCTACATAAGGGATTTCTTCATTTCTCATTTTTGTCCAAATTTAATTATGGTGTTATACCACTTTTTTTCAATTAAAAATATTGGAGTGTGATTTTACACCACACCCATAAATCCCTCCTTATTTTTTAATGATTATGTACCTTTTTATCTCTTATTAATGCCTCCCATGTACACCCGTTACCATACCAAAATTCTGTAAGGGATTTCTCTCTCATCATTTACAAGCAATAAATTCTATTGTTTTATGAATCTAAAACCCATTACATATGTTGGGACATGTATATATATGACTCTATTACTGTCCATTTCATGTAAATACAATGAGACACCTATTTCTCTCTCATCAACCATTTTTATGAATTCTTATGTCACGCCCTTATGCTTCCGAAATTGCATCACTATTTTCCAAGCCAAAGTCATTGTGTAGTGAATACCATGACCATTTCTCTATCAAAGGTATTCACATTTATGAAAATTTACTTATTGATTATAGAGTTTAATTTATGAATTCCCAATTCATTTATCTTTTAATAAATGATTATGTTTAATGAATATATGTTGTATGAGCTTTTTGGAACACTTATGCATGAAATGAAATTATTAAGAAAGGTGCGCCCTCATAGCGCTCCAATACATTGGGTGAAGATTAGTATCATGAAACTTCAAGGTAAATGAGGATTTACTCCTGATAATTCAAGTGTAATGAGGGTTTACGCATGCCCTATGTGAAATGAGCCTTGGATCAAGCTAATATCATGATAAATGTTTATGCCACATTTCCATGTTATGATAATCATGCTATATCATGCCTTAATGTTCATGTTTCTATTATGCTCCATTTATATTACAATTGCCTAAAATGTACTATATTATTCATGTTATTCTTATTTTAATCCCTTAATGGGCTTTAGGGATCACCATTTTCTTATGCGTGTCCTTAGGTTATCCACTGTAATGCTAAGTACGAAAGAATGTGTCTGACCATGTAAAAGAAGTTTTCAATAAAGATGCGTATTTAATGTTTTGAATTTTTATGTAACGTTTCTAATCAAAAAAGAAACTAGACCTATTTATCTTTTATTTTTTATCAAGTTAAGATCTTATGTAATAAATCGTGTTTAAATGTGTAATAAAGATCAGGGTTTTTATAGTTGGTATCAGAGGATAGGTTTAGTTGTTTTTAGGATTAGGATTAGAAAACCCTAGAGAAAGCATTAGGGATAAGACTAAGTATAATAAAAAAATCCCTATTTTTATTTGAGTATTGAGTATGTGTTTTATCAAGAAAATACATCCCTTTATGGATATGACCAGGTAGAGGCGACTTTGGCACATATGTATATAGGGGTAAAACCCAAAAACCCCACTTTGAGCTATACTCGAACAGGAACTGGTACACAATAACAGGCCTTGCTATACTCTTGGTTATGACACTCCTCGAATACATTCTTTGGTAAATTCATAATCTTAGTATGAACCTTTGTTAACGGAAGAAAAAAATTCTCCTAAGAATATATGTTTGGAAGTAGATCACGGATAACATATATTGAAGCCTATAAATTCATAATTTAAAGAAATATAAGTAATTTATAAGTTATACCTTTTTTCATTGGATTCCCCTTTATGTGTTACCCCTAACTTTCCTTCTATTCCTACCAATGGCCAGTAATAGGGGGACTCGGGCTAACAACCGATGCGAAGATCAATGTGATGATTGCTCTAATGAGATTCCCAATCCAATGAGAGTGGGATTCAGAAACTTTTTCACGATAATCTATCAGTTAACTCAAGTTTTTAATAGAAATATGGGTCAAGAGGAATATTAACCCCCCCTCCCAAATAAAGAACAAGTCACAATAGAGAGATTCATGAGACAAAGGCCTCTTACTTCTAATGGATCATCCGATCCCTCAATCGCCGAAAAATGGATCAACTCCATTGAAAAGATCTTTTCCATCCTTAAATGTTTTGAAACAATAGAAGGTTCTTTTGGCTAATAATCATATGTATTGTGAAGATGATCAATGGTGGACATTGATAAAAAATATGAAGCTTGAGGAGGAGATTGAGTCGTTGGAATTAAAGGATTTACAAATTTTTTTTTCAGTAAATATTTTCCTTTCACCCTCCGAGTTAAATGGAAAGGGACTTCCTTGCCCTCATGAAAAAGGATGACGAATACATCAAAGCATAAGAGGAAAAATTCCCAAGGATTTTATGATACGTCACGTCCCGCCCTCGGGGCCCATGCCGTGACTACCCCAAGCCCGCCTTCCATAGGCCCGGGGCTGGCGACTAGCACCAAGGCGTAAATCCCGGTAAAAAGGGAAGGCATTGCCTTTGTAAAGTAAACGAGCACCACCGAGTAAGCAAGCGGAAAAGTAAACACTAAGTAATAACAGAGTACAACTGAAAGTGAGGAAAAGTAAATGGGCCAGTATACAAACCCAAACTGAAAGTTAAGTACAACTCGAAAGGGAAAACAACAACTGTAAAGTAAAATCCGCTACACCGTGCTGTCCACTGGAAATCCCACCTGAAGGGTGGGTATAGATAGCTCCACTGATCCTCGGGAACCGCCGTCCGCTCCGAGCACGTCCCGCCCAGTGGTCCACCTCCAAGTACCGTCCTGCTCAACAAGCCTCTACCACGATCAACGCTGTCCGTCGTCTGCAACCAACACAACGTAGTGTGGGCATAGCCCGTGCAGGGGTGAGTATAAGCTAATCAGTAGGGACCCCGAGACCCCTGAAGGTCTCCCAAAATCCACAAAGGATATACCACAAAGGAAAGATACAATCACGAAGTAACAACCGACACTGCTTAGGTATATGTCCATACATATACCTAAGTCATCAATTCCAATACGCTCCAACCACCGATCCCAAGTACAACTCAGTCCACATAGGAAAGTATACGTATTCCACACAGGAAAGAAAAACGAAATCCACACAGGATAGCACAACACATTCCACACAGGAAAGCAACAGGATTAAGCTCACATAGGTATACTTCTTCAGTAGACAATAGAGATGATCACCGATCCATCTAAGTCGTCGGACCCACAAAGGATCGATAGGTACTAACCCCCGCAAAGACCCACACAGGATCAGACCCACACAGGATCTGTAGGCGCTGGTTCACACAGGACCGCTGAGCGCAGAACCACACAGGATCGGACCCATACAGGATCGGTAGCACTGATCCACACATGATCGCTGAGTGTTGTAGTCGTCGTCGTCGAATCCACTAAGGATCTCTGTACTGTCGTCGTCGCAGTCACAGTAGCAGTCGCAGTAGCTGTCACAACCAGCTCTAAGGTTCCCGCACACAGCAAGCTCGTTCGGGAGGGTCCGCTCCACGAGCCGAGAGGCTGATACATCAACTATCACAAAGTCCAGAGTTTATGTATCCAAAAGTTCCGAATCCTCAACAGGAACTCTACGCAACAGACGGCGCGTCAATCGGACGCCCGGTTTGAGAGTTATTGGCTTTTTCGTCCTAGGGGCCCGGTTGGTTTTTAATGCAAAACCCACCCAACCGTACTCCACCTACGTCCAAACCTTGGGCGGAGTATGCCAAAAGACCTGTCTCACTAAGAGGAACTCAACAAAGCTAACGAATCGTCAATCGGACGTCCGTAGCTCAAGATATGTGCGTTTCCGCTCCGAGGGCCCGGTTGGTTTCGTGTACGAACCAACCCGTCCGAACTCAAAGTATTCCGAAACATTGAGTGCGATATACCAAAACGACCGTCTCGATCCAAGGATCGTATCACTGCTGATGGCGCGTCGTTTGGAAGTCCGTATCCCGAGTTATGGGCATTTGAATCCAAACCGCTCGGTAATGGGGGTTTCGGGCCCGGGCCGTCCCGGCCCGAGACCCCCCCGGTTGGCCCAAACCGGGTCGACCCGCCCCGGACAAGGTCAACCCAGCCGGGCACGGCCCGGCCCGGCCGGGCCTGGCGGACCGACCAGGCGTGCCGGTTCGGCGCAAGGCAGCGCGCCGCGCGCTGCCAGCTCGGCCGAAGGCAGAGCTGATGGAAAACGGGGGGGGGGGGGGGGGGCTGCCCCTCTTTGTGAAATCGGCCCCCCTCATTATGGGGGCCGTTTCACTTGCTGCCCGGGGGAATTAATTTCCCCCGGTTTGCCTCCCTTCCGGCCGGCCCAACCTGGCCGGCCGGTTCTTCCTCAACGGGACCGGCAAGGCCGGTCCCCCTTCCGGCTTCCAACACCAGCGGCCCGGCTGGCCGCCAGTCTTCTTGTTCCGCCGCGGCCCGGAACCGGCCGCGGCTTTCGTCGTCCGGCGCAGTTCGACGGCACCACGCCCCTCCGCCGCGGCCCCGCTCCGGCCACGACGCCTTCGACTTTCTTCGACGCGGCGCGACATCGTCGCGTCCTTGCATTATTTTACGACGCGGCGCGACGGCGCCGCGCGTTTCTTGCCGTATGATCCTGCATGGTGCAACGACACCGCGCCTCACCCGTTTCAATCACAACCAAATCAAAATGAAAAAGGAGGAGGGTCGGCCGTGTTCGTGCGGTCCGACCCCCTCGCGTTATTTGCTAACAATTGGACAAATTTCACGAAGAAATAATCACGGGTATAAATCATGAACAAAAGAATAAAATAAACCCCTACCTCGGTTTCAAGTGCGGAGCACGTCAACAAGCCGCGGAAGACAAGCGTCGCGGAGGTCGGGCGTCGCGGAAATCGAACGTCATTTCCGTTGACGTCGAGGTGCGTCCGAAGAGGTACGTCGCTGGAGAAGCTTCGTAAGCTGACGGAGATAGTCCAAGGAGGAAACGACGTCTCATTTTGTTTACACGGGGAGAAGATCGAAGATGTGGCGTCGTCGATCTTCGGAAACACACCGGCTACGAAGAAGAGAAGCGGTGTTCTTCTTCAGAGCTTAATTGTTGTTCGTGTTCTTCGTCAAAGTTGAAGAAGGTAGAGAGAGCTTCCGAAATCCTCTCAAGGTGGAAAAGGATACCAACCAAAATAAAATAATCATAAAGCTTATTTTATTTACACAATTAAAAAACTTGAATTTCAAAAGTTTGAAATTCAAACAACTCAACATAATTAATAACTCAAGTTGTCAAGTTAATTAAAGAGGAGTTATAGGGAGTTTAAAGGGAAGATGAAGTGTTAGGGTTCGTGTAGGTCCCACCACACTTAATCCTCTCAAGGAAGGTTAAGTGGATGTGGGTCCCACCCCCAACTCCCATTGGGACGTTATAACCAACTTGGATAAATTTAAAATGTGTTTCCACATTTTATTTAACTTCATTTTAAATTCTCAAAAACTAACTCTCAACCCGCAATAAATGCAACCTCGGAAAAGGTCTCCTTAAGCGAATATCGACGTTGCGAGTTCATCGGTGCCCTTGGAATTCGATTCCGGGCACCGGTTCAAAAGTTATAAATTCCCGCTCGTTCGTTCACTGAACGTACCCAAGCCAAACTTCGGAAATTGATTCCGGGCACTCTGGGCCTCGGAATCAGGTGCCGTCAGAAACCGCGCTCTTGTAAAATTCCAAAGAAAATTAAGAAAAAAATTTCCCTTGAATTTTATGGGTCTTTACATTACTCCCACCTCAGGGCTTTACGTCCCCGTAAAGATACATCAAAACTAGGGAAAAAAATGAGGGTACTGAGCACGCATCTGAGCCTCCCGCTCCCAAGTGCTCTCCTGGAGATTCTCGTGCTGCCATCTGATGCACACTAGAGGAATCAATCATCCACGTAGGACCTGCTCCTGTCGATCCTCGATCTCCACCGGGACCTCCGTAAAAGTTGCCCCATTGTCAACGTCAAGCTCCCCATGGTCAATGATGTGCGTCGGGTCGTGCACGTATCTCCTCAGCTGAGACACGTGGAAGACGTCGTGCACCCGGTGTAACTGAGGTGGTAGAGCCAGGAGATAAGCCACCTCGCCAATCCTACTGAGGACCTGGAAGGGTCTGATGAAGCGTGGAGATAACTTGCCGCCTCGGACAAATCTCCGTATACCACGTCGAGGTGAGACCCGCAAGAAGACGTGGTCGCCATCCTCAAACTCCAGTGGCCTCCGCCTCCTGTCAGCATATGACTTCTGCCAGCTCTGAGCTGTCCTCATCCAATCCTGGATGACCTAGACCTTCTCTGTCATGGCCTGGACCATCTCCGGTCCCACAAGTGCTGACTCCCCAGGGTATGTCCAGCACAAAGGAGATCTACAAGGTCGGCCGTACAATGCCTCGTATGGTTCCATCCCGATGGTGGAGTGATAGCTATTGTTGTATGCAAACTCCACCAAGGGTAGATGGTCCTCCCAGCTAAGACCAAAGTCGAGGACACATGCGCGAAGCATGTCATCGAGAGTCTGAATGGTCCTCTCCGTCTGACCATCCGTCTGAGGGTGAAAGGCTGTGCTCAAATGTAGCTGCGTTCCGAACTCCTCCTGCAACCCCTTCCAAAGCCGGGAAGTAAAGCGAGCATCTCGGTCGGAGACGATAGATGATGGAACACCGTGAAGCCGTACAATCTCCTGAACGTAGAGACATCCCAAGCTCTCCACTGAGCCCTGCTCTCTGATGGGTAAGAAGTGAGCCGACTTGGTGAGTCGGTTGACAATCACCCAGATGGAGTCGTGACCTCTGGAAGTGCGTGGAAGTCTAGTCACGAAGTCCATAGATATCCCATCCCACTTCCACTCCGGGACCTCCAAGGGCTGTACCAAGTCTTCTGGTACCTGATGCTCAGCCTTCACCTGCGGGCAGATGAGGCATCGAGAAACGAACTCTGCCACAGCCTTCTTCATGCCCGGCCACCAGTGCTGTCGCCTGAGATCCTGGTACATCTTTGCCACTCCAGGATGTACCGCCAAAGGAGAAGTGTGAAACTCTCTCAGTACCTCCTCCCATAAAGCGACTGGTACCATGGTACGTCCTCTGAAAAGGATGTCGTGCTCTTCTCCAAGGGAGAAACCATCAGGTGCATGTCCCGTGGATATCTGTGCATGCCGTGTCTCACAGTCAGCGTCCTCACGCTGTGCCTCTCTGACCTGATGCAGTAGTGGAGGAGTGACTGTGAGAGACTGAAGGAAGGTTGCTCCATCTCTATCCATGAAGGATATCTGCAAAGAGGCTAGCTGTTCTGTCATCTCCCCAAGTAGCTGAATGCCCGTCCTCCTGCTGAGGGCATAGGCTACCACGTTCTTCTTTCTAGGAGTATAGACTATCTCAAAGTCATAGTCCTGGAGGAACTCGAGCCATCACCGCTGTCTCAGGTTCAGGTCCTTCAGGGAGAAGATCTATCTGAGACTCTGATGATCAGAAAAGACTGCAATGCACTCGCCCATTAGGTAGTGTCGCCGTGTCTTCAGAACGAAGACCACTGCTGCTAACTCCAGGTCATGGGTAGCATAGTTTTGCTCATGCGGCCTCAACTGTCGTGATCCATAGGCGATCACTTCTCGCTCCTACATCAGGACACAACCAAGTCCGGTCCTTGATGCATCGTAGTAGACTACGTAGCCTACTCCCTCCTCAGGCAACCTCAAGATAGGTGCGCTGGTCAATCTCTGTCTCAGCTCCTGGAAGCTCTGCTGACATCTGTCTAACCACACGAAGGGTTTCCCCTTCTTCGTCAAAGCTGAGAGTGGTGCCACAACTCTAGAGAAGTCTGGCATGAATCTCCGGTAGTATCCAGCTAGTCCCAAGAAACTCTGCACCTCTGTCACGCTCTTGGGTGGCTCCCAAGCTAACACAACCTCGATCTTCGCAGGATCCACTGCAACTCCCGCCTCAGAGATAACGTGTCACAAGAAGTGGACCTCACGTATCTAGAACTGGCACTTCGAGAGCTTACCATAAAGCTGGTGCTCTCGGAGTTTGTCTAGTACAACTCGCAAGTGGTAGGCATGCTCCTCCTCAGTCGTCGAGTAAATCAAAATGTCGTCGATGAAGACCACGACAAATCGATCAAGGTATGGCTGGAAGATCCTATTCATGAGGATCATGAACACTTCTGGAGCATAGGTTACACCGAAAGGCATAACCAAGAACTCATAGTGGCCATACCGACATCTGAAGGCCGTCTTTTGCACGTCCTCGTCTCTAACTCTGAGATGATGATAGCCTGACCTGAGGTCTATCTTTGAGAACCACCGTGATCCCTTGAGCTGATCAAAGAGTTCATCAATCCTCGGTAGCGGATACTTGTTCCTCACTGTCACCTGGTTCAGGCGACGATAGTCAACACAAAGTCGCATGCTCCCATCCGCCTTCTTGGCGAACAATATCGGGGAAGCCCAGGGTGAAACACTGGGTCGGATGAACCCTTTGCCCTGCAAGTCCTCCAACTGTACCCGTAGCTCTCGAAGCTCGGCAGGGGCCATCTGATATGCTAGAGTCGATATCGGGGCTGTACCGGGGTACAAGTCAAAATAAAAGTCTACCTCTCTGCGAGGAGGTAGCCCTGGAACGTCGTCGGGAAAAACCTCTGCAAACAGATCCACCACTGCAGGAAAACCAGGACTCCGCATGTCAACTGCTCCTAGGATGAGGCTAGACAACTGATGAGTGATGGGCTGTCCTCTCCTCTGCGGAAGTCCATCCTGTGCTGCGAAGGCACCCTTCTTGCCGATAAAGGTGAACCTGCTCCCGTCGGTGCGTACACATCGCACCTTGCGCCTAAAACAGTCAATATGTGCATGGACTATAGATAACCAATCCATGCCCAAGATGACGTCGTAAGGCCTCGACGCTGCTACAATAATTTCCCAGCCGAAGCTCTCACCTCCTAGAGTAATCTCACACTGCCGGAACCAGTGCGTAATCATCGAGTCTGCTATCGTAGGAGTCTCTAGCCGTAAGGATCGAGCCAACGGCTCTGTCAGAATCTCCGAGCTCCGAACAAGGGAAGTGGCTATGAAATAGTGACTCGCTCTTGTGTCTATAAGTACTGCAGAAAGGGTGGAATTGACACAGATAGTACCTCGAATCATCTCGGGCGAGCCATGGTCGTAGGCCTCCGCTGCCTGGAGCTGTGCCTGTCTCTTCCCGCCAGCTCCCTGTAGTCGGGGTGGACCTCCTGGTGGTGGTGGTGGTGGTAGAGCCTCAAAGCATCGCCCACCAACTGCTGCTCGGCCAGCTCCTCTGCCTCGTCTGCCTCCTCCCTGCGGACCGCCACGGTCGACCCTCTGCCTCTACCTCGGTGGTCCCTCAACCGTCTGCTGCTCCTCGGCACGACGGGTTGTGCAGTCACCAGCCATGTGGCCCTGTCCGCCGCACGAGTAGCACTGCCTGCCTCTCGAAAGACTGGCTCCGCGCTGTGTGCCCCGCACTGCTGAACCAGTGTCCTGAGGTCGTCTGCCTGAGGGTCTGGTATACCTGGACCCCAGAGTCATCCTTCGACTGCCTGCTGTAGAAGACTCTGCTACGTACCGCCCATGCGGTGGGTCTCGGCGCTGGTGTAGAATCAGCAAGGAGGCTCTCGATCAAAAGGGCCCGCTCCAGTACTCCCGTCTGAGTCGGAATGCTGAGGGAGATCAGCGATGCCCTGATCTCGAGTCTCAATCCCTGTTCGAAGGTCCGGGCCCGAAAGAATGGGTCCCGTACCATGTCAGTCGAGTAGCGCGAGAGATCAGTAAATCTCGCCGAGTACTGAGCGACCGTCATGCTGCCCTGCCGCAATTGAAGAAGCTCCTGAATACGCACCGTACGAAGGGTGGCTGGGAAGAACTCCGAGCGGAAGAGGCTCTCAAATTCCATCCAAAGTAGAGATGCCTCATCGTGCACCTGGAGCATCAAGCTCCACCATCGGCCCACTGCTGCGTGCAGTAGGCTCGCAGCGAGGATCACCATGAGGTCTGCTGGTGTCCTCACTAGCCTGAAAACTCGTACCACTGCCTCCAGCCAGTCCTCTGCTGCCTGGGGGTCCGTCTCCCCACAGAACCTTGGCGGTCGTTGGCGCTGGAACTCGTGCAGAGCTCCAAGGCGACGTGCAACGTCAGCGGCTGGTGCTGGAAGAATCGGTGGCTCAACGGGTAGAGCTACCGCCGGTGCCACTACTGACAAAGGGCCCTGCACCGAGGCCTCGTCGCTCGGTGGGCTGTCGTCACGCTCGACTCTCGGAACCCTAGCTGGCTGCCGTCGTGGGGCCATCCTGAAAAGGAAACAGGTGCGCCACGGTCAGAACAATATACCTGGTGAGCTGATACAAAGTAATCACAAAGAAAACATGAAACACACACGCAATCAATGTTTTTGTGCATTAAGTCAGAAATCAGAAGTCAGGGTCCTGGTGTACGGATACGTCGGCCGTCGCACCAACACAGGACTCCCTAGACTGATAACCACACTCAATACGCTAAACACTATTGCTTCACATAGAAAAGATCAGAGTTTGCGGTAGAACCGAACTCCTCTGATACCAATTTGTCACGACCTGCCCTCGGGGCCCGTGTCGTGACTACCCCAAGCCCGCCTTCCATAGGCCAGGGGCTGGTGACTAGAACCAAGGCGTAAATCCCGGTAAAAAGGGAAGGCATTGCCTTTGTAAAGTAAACGAGCACCACAGAGTAAGCAAGCGGAAAAGTAAACACTAAGTAATAACATAGTACAACTGAAAGTGCGGAAAAGTAAATGGGACAGTATACAAACCCAAACTGAAAGTAAAGTAAAACTCGAAAGGGAAAACAACAATTGTAAAGTAAAAGCAGCTACACCGAGCTGTCCAATGGAAATCCCACCTAAAGGGTGGGTACAGATAGCTCCACTGCTCCTCGGGTCCCGCTGTCCGCTCCGAGCACGTCCCGCCCAATGGTCCACCTCCAGGTACCGTCCTTCTCAACAAGCCTCTACCACGATCAACGCTGTCCGTCGTCTGCAACCAACACAACATAGTGCGAGCATAACCCGTGCAGGGGTGAGTATAAGCTACTCAATAGGGACCCCGAGACCCCTGAAGGTCTCCCAAAATCCACAAAGGAAAAAACACAAAGGAAAGATACAATCATGAAGTAACAACCGACACTGCTTAGGTATATGCCCATACATATACCTAAGTCATCAATTCCAATACGCTCCAACCTCCGAGCCCAAGTACAACTCAGTCCACACAGGAAAGTATACGTATTCCACACAGGAAAGCAAAACAAAATCCGCACAGGATAGCACAACACATTCCACACAGGAAAGCAACAGGATTCAGCTCACACGGGTATACTTTTTCGGTAGACGATAGAGATTATCACTGATCCGTCTAAGTCGTCGGACCCACAAAGGATCGATAGGTACTAACCCCCGCAAAGACCCCCACAGGATCGGACCCACACAGGATCTGTAGGCGCTGGTTCACACAGGACCGCTGAGCGCAGACCCACACAGGATCGGACCCACACAGGATCAGACCCACACAGGATCGGTAGCACTGATCCACACAGGATCGCTGAGTGTTGTAGTCGTCGTCATCAAATCCACTAAGGATCTCTGTACTGTCGTCGTCGCAGTCACAGTAGCAGCCGCAGTAGCAGTTGCAGCCAGCTCTAAGGTTCCCGCACACATCAAGCTCGTTCAGGAGGGTCCACTCCATGAGTCGAGAGGCTGATACATCAACTGTCACAAAGTCCAGAGTTGATGTATCCAAAAGTTCCATATTGTCAACAGGAACTCAACGCAAAAGACGGCGCGTTAATCGGACGCCCGGTCTGAGAGTTATTGGCCTTTTCATCCCAGGGGCCCGGTTGGTTTTTAAGGAAAAACCAACCCGACCGTACTCCACCTGCGTCCAATCCTCGGGCGGAGTATGCCAAAAGATCTGTCACACTAATAGGAACTCAACAAAGATGACGGATCGTCAATCGGACGTCCGTAGCTCAAGATATGAGCGTTTCCGCTCCGAGGGCCCGGTTGGTTTCGTGTACGAACCAACACGGCTGGACTCAAATTATTCCAAAACTTTGAGTGTGATATACCGAAACGACCGTCTCGATCCAAGGATCGCATCGCCGCTGATGGCGCGTCGTTTGGAAATCCGTAGCCCGAGTTATGGGCATTTGAATCCAAACTGCTCGGTAACGGGGGTTTCGGGCCCGGGCCGTCCCGGCCCGGCCCGTCGCGGCTTGGCCCGGCACGGCCCGGCCCGGTCCGGACCAGCGCGGCCTGGCCCGGCCTGGCTCGGCCCGTCCCGGTGCGGCCTGGCCCGGCCCAGCGCACCGGTTCGGCGCAAGGCAGCGCGCTGCCAGCTTGGCCAAAGGCCGAGCTGCTGGAAAACGGGGGGGGGGGGGGGGGGGGTCGCCTGCCCCCCTTTGTGAAACCGGCCCCCCTCATTATGGGGGCCGTTTCACTTGATGCCTGGGGGAATTAATTTCCCTCGGTTTTCCTCCCTTCCGGCCGGCCCGACCTGGCTGGCCGGTTCGTCCTCAACGGGACCGGCAAGGCCGGTCCCCCTTCCGGCTTCCGACACCGGTGGCCCGGCTGGCCGCCGGTCTTCTTGTTCCGCCGGGGCCCGGAACCGGCCGCGACTTTCGTCGTCCAGTGCGGTGCGACGACACCGAGCCCCTCCGCCGCGGCCCCGCTCCGGCCGCGGCGCCTTCGACTTTCTTCGACGCGGCGCGACGGCATCGCGTCCTTGCATTATTTTACGATGCGGCGCGACAGCGCCACACGTTTCTTGCCGTATGATCCTGCACGGTGCGATGGCACCGCGCCTTACCCGTTTCAATCACAACCAAATCATCATGAAAAATGAGGAGGGTCGGCCGTGTTCGTGCGGTCCGGCCCCCTCACGTTATTTGCTAAGAATTGGACAAATTTCACGAAGAAATAATCACGGGTATAAATCATGAACAAAAGAATAAAATAAACCCCTACCTCGGTTTCAAGTGTGGAGAACGTCAACAATCCATGGAAGACAAGCGTCGCGGAGGTCGGGCGTTGCGGAAATCGAACGTCGTTTCCGTTGACGTCGAGGTGCGTCCGAAGAGGTACGTCGCTGGAGAAGCTTCGTAAGCTGACGGAGATAGTCCGAGGAGGAAACGACATCTCCTTTCATTGACACAGGGAGAAGATCGAAGATGTGGCATCGTCGATCTTCGTAAACACACCGGCTACGAAGAAGAGAAGCGGCGTTCTTCGTCGGAGCTTAAGTGTTCTTCGTGTTCTTCGTCAAAGTTGAAGAAGGTAGAGATAGCTTCCCAAATCCTCTCAAGGTGGCAAAGGATACCAACCAAAATAAAATAAGCTTAAAGCTTATTTTATTTACACAATTAAACAACTTGAATTTCAAAAGTTTGAAATTCAAACAACTCAACACAATTAATAACTCAAGTTGTCAAGTTAATTAAAGAGGAGTTATAGGGAGTTTAAAGGGAAGATGAAGTGTTAGGGTTCGTGTCCGTCCCACCACACTTAATACTCTCAAGGGAGGTTAAGTGGATGTGGGTCCCACCCCTAACTCCCTTTGAGAGGTTATAACCAACTTGGATAAATATAAAATGTGTTTCCACATTTTATTTAACTTCATTTTAAATTCCAAAAAACTAACTCTCAACCCGCAATAAACGCAACCTCAGAAAAGGTCTCCTTAAGCGAATATCGGCGCTGCGAGTTCATCGGTGCCCTCAGAATTAGATTCCGGGCACCGGTTCAAAAGTTAGATATTCCCGCTCGTTCGTTCACTGAACGTACCCGAGCCAAACTTCGGAAATTGATTCCGGGCACTTCGGGCCTTGGAATCAGGTGCCGTCAGAAACCGCGCTCTTTTAAAATTTCAAAGAAAATTAAGAAAAAATTTCCCTTGAATTTTATGGGTCTTTACATGATACACTTATAGGTTTGTTGTTACTCCCAAATGAAAGGTTGACCCCTTCTTTGGTGGGCTAAAACCTAGCCTACGAAAATCCCTAGTGATCTGTGACTTAGAGAGCTATGAGAAAATTGTCCGATGTGCCCTCATATTCGAAATGAAGATCGGTGAATCTTATAGGTATCATGGGGATAAGTAGAATAAGTTGGACTTTAATTCTAGCGGTCTGATGGATAAATCCAATAGTTCTATGAAAATACATCACCCCACTTTCCCAAGGTGCGAAAAGAAACACCTTAGAAATTTCTTAACGGGGGTGAGGAAATGCTTTAGGTGTTGAAAAAAGGGCACCTGGCCATTAATTTCCGATAATTAAAACCCATGGCTGCGAAAGAGGAGAGAAACACTCTATTTTACCCTCAACATGATGTTCATCGCTTCAACTCCAAGTAACTAGGTCACTTTGAAAACTAGTTTCCTATGATAAGGGTTTTCAGAGGTAACCAACAACCTCCAAGGCAGCAAGGGAGAGATTTTTCCTTCACTACCAAAGAAGTGAACCCTGAAAATGAAGTGGTGATTAGTACGCTAGTTATTTATTCAATGATATTGAATATACTTTTTGATTATAGATCTACGCATTATTTTATATCCATAAAGTTTAGTAGAACAATCCCGACACTACCATAAATCATGGATTTAAAGATGTTGGTGATAATAGAAATGGGGAAATCATTGAATCCCATGAATATAACTCCTCGCTTGTCAAAATTTTTGGATTTAAATTCTCGGAAAACCTCAGAATACTCCTTTTTGTGGAATTTGATGTAATTATTAGCATGGATTGGATTTCATTATATAGATCCAACAGAAATTTCCATGAGAGGGAAATCACTCTCTATATGGAGAATCGACCCCAGATTTTATACAAGTGCAAGGAGGAGGATGAATCTTCTTTAGCAGCATCATCTTAATCATGGATATTAATACCCTATGACCACACATTACTTTCTCATATGATTGATTCTAATGAAGAAACCATCCTTTAAGACGTCCCTATTGTGAGGGAGTTCCCTGAATTGTTTCCTAAGGAATTTCTTGGTCTTCCTCCTAAAATGGATGGTTAATTATCAATTGATCTTATACCTAGGGCATTAACAATATCCAAGACTCCATATAAAATGGTTGTTGTGAAGATTAAGGAGTTGAAGAAACAACTATAGGAGAATCTGGATAAAGGATTTATTTTCCCAAGTGCTTCACCATGGGGTGCACTAGTCCTCTTTTTAAAGAAAAATGATTGGTCAATGTGCCTTTGCATCGATTATCATGTTCTCAACAAAATCATGATAAAGAAAAATTACCCTTTACCATGAATTGATGACTTGTTCAATCATCTACATGGAGCATAATACTTCTCCAAGGTGGGTCCGCAGTTGGGATATTATCATGTGAGGGTGAAGAAGGAGGATATCCACAAGACTACTTTTCGTACAAGATACGAGCACTATAAATTCATATTAATTCCTTCAGACTCACTAATGCTCTAGAAATCTTCATAGACGTGATGAATAGAGTTTCTAAATATTACCTCAATAAATTTGTGGAAGTCTTTATAGAAGATATTCTAATATACTCCAAAACCAAGGAGGATGATGTGGAGAATATAAGAACTATACTAGAGACCTTGAGAAAGGATAATCTCTATGAAAGGTACAGAAAGTGTGAGTTCTGGTTAAAGGAGGTCTCACTTTTGCGGCATATCATCACAAGAAATGGAATATATATGGATCCCTCCAAGACAACTGCATTTGAGGGATGGCTGAGGCCAACATCGGTAACAGATATCCGTAGCTTCCTGGGGTTAGATGTGTATTATCGCATATTTTTGAGTAATTTATCAGGATTTTCCAACCCTCTTACCAATCTAAATCAGAAGGGAGTAATTTTTTCTTGGAGTGATGAATGTGAAGAGAGACTCAAGGAGTTGAAAATGAAGCTTATCACTACACCAGTTCTCACACTACCCACAAATGGAGAACTTTTTTTGGGTATTTAGTGATGCTTCTGCGAAGGACATGGGCTGTGTGTTGATGAAAAATGACAAAGTCATTGCCTATGATTCAAGGCAATTGAATGTTCATGAGAAAAACTATCCAACATATGATATGGAGTTGGATGCAGCCATTTTTTCTTTACAAATTTTGTGACATTTCCTCATTTGGGGGAAGTGTGAAATATATACGGATCACAAAATCCTCAGGTATATATTCAAACAGAAAGATCTGAACATGCGCCAACAAAGATGGTTAGAGGTGATAAAGTACTACGAATGATCAATCCATTACCACCCTAGGGAATTGAACAAGGTGGGAGAATCTCTAATTATAAAGGATCCATCAATTCTATCATTTATAAGAATTAAAAAGGATCCAATCTTCTTATATTAGATGAATATGGACATGAGAATCATAAATAAGGGAACATCATCAATACTTTCAAAAATTATTTCACAAAACTCTTTTTTGGAAAGGTTAATGGATGATCAGAAGGATAATGTGGGAATTCAAAAGAATGTGGAAACTATCAGAAAATGGAAATCCTCGGAGTTCAATGTTAATGAAGAAGGAATTGTTCAATTTGGGTCAAGACTATGTGTTCCATAAAATCCAGAGTTAGAGAAAGAACTTTTGGATGATGCACATAGTTCATATTTCTCCATTCATCCAATAAACACAATGATATATTGAGATCTCCAAGAGCATTATTAGTGGAAAAAAATGAAGGAGGATATCTTTGAGTATACATCGAAGTGCCTGCTAAGTCAGGAAGTGAAGGCTGAGAGGTATAAGTTTAAGGGGATGATGCAACCATTACCCATACCAACATGGATATGAGATAACATCACTGTAGACATTGTCCTCAGGCTTCCGAAGACATCAAAAGGAAACAATGATAACTGGGTTTTTGTAGATCATCTTACAAAGACTCCACACATCATTTCAATTCGAGAGGATTTCTTATTGGATCAACTGTAACAAATTTACATCAAAGAAGTGGTAAGCCTGCATGGAGTTCCACTATCTATTGTATCCGATTGAGGTCCAAGTTTCATCTCTACGTTCTGGAAGAGTCTTAAACATGACCTAAATACTGAGTAGAAATTTAGCACGTCTTATAATCCTTAAACTGAGGTCCAATCTGAGCAAACTATCCAAACACATGAGTACATGTTGAGAGCATGCTCAATGGACTTCAAAGGAGGATGGGTCGAAATATTCACTTGGTTGATTTCACTTACAAAAATAGTTTCCACTCAAGCATCCAAATGTCTATTTATGAATCCCTTTATGGGAAGAGGTGCATAACAATGACATGTTAGGACGAAGTTGGGGAGTGAAAACTCCTAGGTCAAAAAATGGTCGATGAAATGGTAGAGAGTGTTAAGACACTACAACAACACATTAGTGCTACTCAGAGTTGACAAAAGAGTTATACTGATAATCATCAAAGAGGTGTAGAGTTTGATGTTTGAGATATTTTATTCCTCCAAATATCACCTAGGAATATAGTTATGAGATTTGGGAAGAAGGAAAATCTTAGTCCAATGTACATCGACCATTTTGAGATATCTGATCGCATTGGAGTAGTGCCCTATCAACAAGCACTCCCACTGAACCTATCTAAGGTACATGATGTATTCCATGTAACACTCTTGAGGAAGTACACACATGACCCATCGCATGATCTCAATCCAGAGGTGGTACCATTGGAGAATGACCTCTCCTATGAAGAGAATCCAGTGAAGATCTTAGATCATAGGGAAAAAGTTCTACGAAACAAGACAATTACCATTCTCAAGGTCTTGTGGAGAAACCACATGTTTGAAGAAGGAACATGGGAATCGGAGGAAGCGATGAAGTAGAGTTACCCTCATATGTTTTAGTGTGGGAAAATTAAATTTCATGGGAAAAATTTCTTAACGTGGGAAGATTATAATGACCCAAACTTTTACTAATGAAAATTCTTCTAGATCTGATTAAATGTATTATTATTTAAAATGGTTATATAAAACCTATTCACTTATGTGGTTTTGTGGTTTTGTTTTTTTGAAATACCATTATGAATTTTTACCGTCGCTAATATAGCTGTTGAAGAGTGACCACATGATTAGTATAAATAAAGGTCTTTAACAAATCCAATTTACTCATACAATGGAAGTGATGGCCTCATCCAGTAGAAATTATCCATACGAAGCCCATTTGTTGTAGCTCGAAAAGGAGGTGGAATCACTGGACTTCGCTCTTGATCAATCCCAAGCTTAGCTTCAACATGTTAATCTTGAATAGAACCGCCAACGGGAGAAATTGATGTTGATAGAGATTACCACCCGAGTGATATTATCTGAGCCACCCTAAGAGTTTATCACCATTGGACACCTTAACCTTAGGTCATATGTGGGTATTATAATTGGTTATGTAACAGGACCCTAACACTATGATAATGTGCATTATTTTTGTATATAATTAAGAATATATATTCATTTTATTTTTGTTACTTTGTAAATTTTTTTTAAATCACAAATAGTATTTCTAGTTAATATTCAGCTAAGAAATATATTTTGATGAATTAGTGGATTTTTGTAATTAAATAATATTTTAATAAAATATTATTATTAATAATTTAATTTTTATTAAATATAAATTATCATATAATTTTTATACAATTTTAATTTTTATTAAGGTTTGAAAACTGTTTTTGTCAAAACCCATTAATTTTCAATAAATGTCATTTTTTATATTAAAAGTGAAAATTTACATATTTAGAAAATTATTTATATTAAATTAATATTATTTTTGGAATCAAAATGTTGAAATTTTCCAATGTTGAATTTTTCATAATTTTCCGAGACAGTCGATTTTTTGGGAAAAAATTAAATACCTTTTAAATATATAATATGTTTTATGACATCAAAATGACACAAGAGTGATATAATAAAATACTATAAAATGGATTTTCGGCCAATATATGTTTTAGAATTAAAATAATGTGATTTTATATTTTTTTGATTAATTTTATGGTGCCTTAGTGGACCCTTCAAGACATATAAAACATATCAACTTTTAAAATTATTTCCTTCAGAGTGTGACTCACCTCCCGGTAAGAAACCCAAATATTTTAATAATTTCGGCCATTGGACTTATAAAATATTTTTTTCCACTCCCCTTTGTAAAAAATAAAAGGCAAAAACCATGGGTTGGTTTGTGGTTTTGATTAGTTTAATGTGTGGTGTCCAAAACCTAAATAATAAAGAATTTTCTCTCTTTTCCTATATAAACCCACCCAAGATACCACTTCTATTCACTCAAAACCCTTGGAGAAAATCCCTACCATACCCTAATCTCTCTAAAATCCTCACAAGGGACTCCAAGCTCCCAATAAGCCCCTCTCAAGCCCCACCCAAGCCTTTGAGATCACACTTCCAAGTAAGGGATTTCTTCCTTTCTCGTTTTGTCCAAATTTCAATATATTGTTATACCGTTTTTTTTTCAATTAAAAATGTTGGGGTATAATTTATAACCTCCCCCATACTTCCCTACTTATGTTTTAATTATTATATACCTCTTTCTCTCTCATTAATTCCTCCCATGAACATCTGTTACCATGTCAAAATTCCACAAGGGATTTCTCTCTCCTCATTTACATTCAAGAAATTATTTTGTTTTGTGAATCTAAATTCCATTAAATATGTTGGTAAATGTATCTATACTACCACATTACTGACCATTTCATGTAAATATTATGATACACCCCTTTATATCTCATCAAAATTTTTTATGAATTCTTATGTCATAACATTTTGCTTCCAAAATTGCATCGTGATTTTCCAAGCCAAAGTCATTATGTGGTGAATACCATCCTCATTTCTCATTAAAGGGCATTAAACATTATGAACATTTACTTATTGATTATACAATTTAATGTTTTAATTCCACATTCATTTATCATGTAATAAATGATCATGTTTAATGAATCCATTTTGTATGATCTATGTGGAACACTTATCCATGAAATGAAATGATTAAGAAGGGTGAGCCCTGATAGCACTCATTAGTGAAGGCTTGGTCAAGTTTTCTGGAAACGAGATCTAGGGGAAGACTGATGGCTCCCATTTTTCTCTCTGGTGGAGTGGTTTACCTGGCGGCTCCTCCGGTCTCTCTTGGGGGCACTTCTGCAGGGTTCGGGAATGGGGCTCCCTCAAAGGCCTCCTTCAAGGAGGTGCTCTGTAGGGGCTCTTCGGGGTCTGGTGTGTCTGCTCAGCCTCTGAGTCTTGCGGAGTGCGTGGAGGTTCCCTCAGTGGTGGAGGTCCAGCGTGGACCTGCGGAGTGCTTGGAGGTGTCTTCGGTGGTGGTGGAACTACAGGGACCTTTGAAGGTCGGGGAGCTTCCTTTGGTGAGGCTGTCTTCTCGGGAGCTCAAGGAGGCGGCTGCCTTCCATGATCTCACCCTGGTTGCCCGTTTTGGCCGCTCCAAGCTGTCTCTTAACTGTTTCCGAGACTTTGTTGACTCGTGGGGACTGTCTTCTCCGGCGGCGGTTTCCGACTTTTCGAGGGTTGCTTTCTGTGTGCATCTGGCCTCCCGGAAAGACTTTGTGAAGTCCTGGACACGGGAGGATAGACGGTGTGGCTCTTGGTGCTTCTCACTATCTAGGTGGTCGTGGGAATTCCACCATGGTCGTGAATCCTCCTCAGATGCGGTTTGGCTGTCCTTCCCGGGTCTCCCTCTCCCTCTCCAAAATCCGGCGATTCTGAAGGAGGTTGGAAGTTCTTTGGGTTCCTTTCTATGCGTGGATGAGGACACTAAGATGCTCAGGACGGCGGCGAACCCTCACATTTGTGTTGAGATGGATTTAACGGTAAATAGACCCTCAATGGTGCAGTTTGAAGCTGAGGACGGTTTTTGGTGGAAACAAAAAGTTTTTTTATCAATAGTCTCCTCGTTTCTGTGTGTTCTGTGGCTTGCATGGCCACGATGCGAAGGGTTGCCGATGCCGGACAGAGGTGGCGGAAGCTTCTAGGCCTCCCATGGAAAGGGAACCGGGCCATGACCCACCTGTCTCGGGCGGGTGTGGTGTTCCGATCCATAACGTTTTCCCTCTAGAAGTTTCAAATTTGAATCCGGCTAGCGACCCATGTGGGTTGGACAGTTCCAATGACCAAAATGGGGAAACATCTTCTGATAGGGATAGGCGCTCATTGGAGTTACCATCTGGGACGATGGACCTCATCTCTTGGTCTCCGAGCCCCATTCCACAGAGGCTTTCCTCTTCCCATAGGGGTAAAGGCAAGGAGGCTGAGGTGCATATGTCTCTTTTTCTAGGGAGTCCGGCCAGGCAGCTGTCCTCTCCTGCCTCCCCCATGGGTTTCTCCTCGCAGCTGTCTCCAAGGGCCATCCAGAACTATATTGCGAAGAAGATTTTGGACTCTTCTGATGAGGGACTGGAGGTGGCTAACAGGAACAGAGGTGCGGAGAAGGAAGTGTTGTCGTCTCAGCGGTCTCCTCAGAGAGAAATTTTGTTCTCCTTGTTCTAGGGGTATTGGGGTTTGGAGTCTCTCCCTCGCGGTCCTTATGGGAGGAAGCCTGAGCTGGAGGAGTTAGATGTTATGTTTAATGATGTACTTTTATCAGCAAAACAGAGCAGCGGTAAGGGATGTTTTTTTGGACCGATCACCCGTTCGAAAGCCAAGGAGAAGGGTGTACATGTACCCTACGAACTATCTGCTCCTTTGGGCCAGAGAGCCCGGAAGAACCTGTAGGAAGTTCTCCATTCTCATCTGGAATGCGCGGGGTATGGGAGCTCGTGCCAAGCGGGCTTTTTTATCTTTGTAATGCAGGAAGGGAAATGTTTCTACAGTAGTGATTCTCGATCCAAAACAGGATGCTTGTAAGCTCCCTGGGTTAGCAAGAAAGATGGGTTTTCCCAACTACTTTCATGGCGGCTTAGCGAACTCACAGGTCTGGGTCGGATGGAGGGATGGTTTATCAGTGGTGAATGTAAGAGTGATGTCTCAGTGTTTAGATATGAGGTTGGAGATGGATGGAGCCTCCCTTATGCTCTCGTTTGTATATGCGAGTAATAGGGTGGTGGAGAGGAGGGAGTTATGGTCTCATCTGAAATCGCTGCAAACCGGATCTATGGCCTGGTTCGTGGGAGGCGACTTCAACTCTATTGTGGATATTTCAGAGAAACGTGGAGGGTTGGGGTGAAATGATGAAGGTATGTTTGAATTCAGAGAGTGCCTATTACAAACAGGGTTATTAGACTTAGGATTCAACGGGGTGAAATACACGTGGTGTAATAACCGAAGAGGGCAGGATAGGATTTGGAGTCGGCTGGACAGGTGGCTTACCAACGTGCATGGGTTGGGCCGATTCTCTAAATCATCGGTTAAGAATCTTCCGCGTATCCTTTCAGATCATGCTCCTCTCTTAATTGATATTAAGTGTGAAAATGTGGTGTGAAAGAGTTTTTATTATTCAAACGATTGGAATAAAAATGATGGTTTCCTACAGGTGGTGAGGAAGTCCTGGGCGGAGGAGGAAAAGGAGAGGTCTTAGGGAGGGCTAGTGAATCGTCTTAAAAGACTCAAACAGGCGATCAACCAGTGGTTGGTGGAACAACTGGACTTGAATGCTGGGGTGACTACTCTGCATGAAGAGGTTAATAACTTGGAGGAGTCTCTTCTAGCTTTGTGGGATGAGGAGGTCTTTGTTGAGCTATGCGATAAAAGGATGGTTTTGGCAGAGAAGTTGCTTGAGGTGGAAAGGAACTTCATGCAGCGTTCTCGAGTACGGTGGCTTAAGGAGGGAGACCACAATAGTGCCTACTTCCATGCATGCATTATGGAAAGGAGGAGTATGAAAATCAATCTGAAAAGGGAGGATGGGTCTTATACGTCGGATGTGGAGGTAGCGGGCAGGCATGCTGTTGATTACTTTGAGAAATTGTGGGTGGGGGAGAACAAAACCTTTTTTGAAAGGGAATCTCTAGGGGAATCTGATTTTCTGAACTATGTACCTATATTGATTACCTGCTCTGATAATGAACACATATCCTCTTTACCCCAAGAGAAGGAGATAAGGGAAGCTCTGGGGAGCATGCCGCGTGAGAGTGCACCTGGGCCGGATGGTTTTCCGACATCTTTTTATTATGCTGCATGGGAGGTGGTCGGTCCCTGTGTTGTGGAGGCTATTTAGGACTTCTTTCGAGGGGCCCCCTTGGTCAAAGGGATCAAGGATTCAAGGATGGTTCTTATTCCGAAACTCAGAGATCCCTTTCTCATCAGTCATTTCAGGACGATATTTCTGTGTAACGTTTCATATAAAATATTGGCGACCGTTATTAGCAGGCGGTTATCTAGTCTTCTCCCCAGGATTGTTTTGCAGGAGCAGCATGGTTTCATACAAGGGAGGAGTATACAGGGGGCGGTCAGAATCGCGAGCGATATGGTCCACGACCTGAACAGGAAGACGATTGGGTCCAATGTTATTCTACAGGTGGACATGAAGAAGGCGTACGATAATTTGGAATGGGGTTTTATACTTCGGGTTCTGAGAAGCTTTGGATTTCAGGAACAGTTCTGCGAACTTTGTTTCAGATGCTTGGCCTCCCCGTGGATTTCGGTTTCGCTAATGGGGAAGTGTTTTGGTTTCTCTAAATCGGTGAGGGTGGTGAGACAGGGGGATCCACTCTTGCCGACTATTTTTGTCTTGGCTCAAGATTCCTTGTCCAGGAATCTACATAAGGGCATGACAGAGGGGACCTTGAAGCCTTTTCGGGGAAAACGATACTCAGGGATTATATCTCACCTGATGTTCGCTGATGACATTCTTCTGTTTTTGAATGGAGGATGCAGGACTTTAAATGCCTTTAAGTCCATTATGGTTTCATATGGGAAGCAAAGTGGGCAATCGGTTAATCATGAGAAGAGTCATGTGTTCATTTCTAGAAGATTCTTGGTGAGGAGATGTAGGACCATTCAAGATTCTCTTGAATGTGGACAGAAGCAGCTTCCTGTTGTATACTTGGGGATACCTCTATCCAGTGGGAGGATATTGAAGAGAAAATTCAATGGGATTTTGGATCTCATCTTGGGGAGGATTTTTAACAGGAAAAACAGGATACTTTCATTTGGGGGTCGGATTACGTTGATTAACAGTGTGTTGCTATCCATTCCCATGCATCTCCTTTCCATCATCAGTCCTCCCAAAGGAACTGTTGAAAGAATTGAACGCATTATGATATCCTTTTTGTGGGATGCCAAGGGGGATGGCAGGTGTCATTGGGCTTCGTGGAAGAGGATGACTGGTCCGGTGGAGGAGGGTGGTGTTGGGTTACGAGATCTTCAGGAAGTTATATTGGGAAAGCAGGCCAAGCTAGCATGGGAGGTGATTGTGGGTAAGACTCTGTGGGCCAATTTTTTCAGATCTCGGTATGGATGGAATGGGGATATTTACATGCGTGGGGCGACACGGCTTGCAAGATGCATGTTCTCCCATTTGGACATGCCACTTGATCACACCAGGTGGGTGATTGGTTGTGGGGAGATAAGTTTCTGGAAGGACACATGGACAGAAGAGAGACTCTGGTTTGAAGGCTGCTCTAACCCCGACGTCTTGTTTAAGGATGCATGTGGAAGCTATGATTTCATGCATGCAAACCTGGATGTGTCACAAATGAGCCATCTCAACAATGTGGTTATGAATGATGAGCCAGATAGGCGTTTCTTCACAGAGGTGAGATCGGGACATTTTAACTTGAACGGATATAGGATAATTCTGCAGGGTAATGACTCGGCGACTGGAGAGGAGGAGGCTGCTTGGTGCAAGTTTATTCCAATAAGAATGAACTTTCTTGTGTGGAGGGTCAGAAATCAAGCATTACCAACGAAGGAGAATATTCAGAGGAGAGGGATTATCTTGGCCTCACGGTGCCACTGTTGTGAGAAACCATGCTTAGAGTCCACGGTTAACTTGTTTTTTCAGGGTCGATGGGCTTCCTTCCTATGGTATAGACTTGATCGCTTCAGATTTCCAGATAGGGAGTGCCATTTGGTGGGTGAATATGTTTGTTTCTAGCTTTCCAGGAGTGATGGCAGGTCGGGGGAAAGAATAGCGTGCATCATCGCTCTTGTGGCCATATTCTGGACCATTTGGGAGGCTCGAAACCAGGTACGGTTTGGTGGTGTGAGGTCCTTGTTATATCTGCAGATTTGGATGAAGGCTTGTATAGTTGAGTTTTCCTCTCTTCCCCAAATTGGTGTTCCATCTCTTATGTTGGAAGGCCTGGTTAGTGGACAGGCTGGCCAAAGGATGGATAGAGGGCGGTGGATCAAATGGAAACCTCTAATGCATGGGTGGAAACTTAATGTGGATGGCTCTTGTGTGGGTGGAGTTATGAGGGGCGGTGGCTTTCTACGTGACTGCTGGGTTTCAGTTCTGGTTGCGTTTAGTGCTTACTATGGCCCAAGTAACTCTATGGGTGCAGAGTTTAGGGACCTTCTTTCAGGTTTGACCGTATGCAGGAGGAAGGGGCTTCCCGTGACAGAGGTGGAATCAGACTCGATGGTTCTGGTCATATCTCTCCAGGGTTATCAAGACATCTCATGGGATCTAATGTATATCTGTCGCCGGTGTAAATTGGAGACTAAACAGGGAAGGATGGTTCACCATAGCCTGAGGGAGTCTAACTTTTCGGCAGTCGAGCTGGCTCGTTGGGGCCGACCCGAGGAGCCACTTGTGGTCTTTGACAGCCTTAATTCTTTACCTTTGGAGTGTGTTAATGTGGTTCATAAAGACTCTCTTGGCCTTCACTATTTTCATCCCCCGTGAAATGTAAGGTGGCTTTCTCTTGGTTTTAATAAAAAATAACTTTCAGCTTGATACCACTCCAATGAATTGGGTAAAGATTAGTATCATCACACGTCAAGTGAAATGAGGGTTTAGTCATTCTAATTCATGTTTAATGAGGGTTTACTCATGATCCTTGTGCAATGAGACTTGGATCATGCTAATACCATGTTAAATATTGATGCCACTTTTCAATGTTATGATAATAATGCTATATTATGCCTTTATGTTCATGTTTCTTTTATGATACATTGATATTCCTATTTCCTAACATGTAGTGTATTCTTCATGTTATGCCTTTTTTACTCCCTTACTGGGATTTAGAACTCTCCATTTTCTTATACATGTCCTCAAGTTATCCCATGCAATGTTAAGTATGAAGGAATGTATGTGGTAATGTAAAATATGTTTTCAATAAAGATGTATATTACATGTTTTATGATTTTCTGTAAAGTTCCGAATCCCAAAAGACACTAGACCACTCGATCTTCTTTGTTGTATCAAGTGAATATTTTATGAAATAAATCAGGTTTATGTTTTTAATAAAGAGTAGAGTTGTTATAATATCCCAAAAACATAATTTGAAATATACATGATTTAATTTTCATTAATACGCTCCATGAAGTCACACAATAAAAAAAACAAAATTAAATTTCATGAAAATAATTAATTGTAGCATTAAAAGAATTTCATGGATAAAAACCAGTGTTCTAACTATATAAGAATATCTTCTGAATTAATAAATTCTCCATTAATCCCATGTAATTATATAACAATTTTTTAAATGTCATTTACTTACCACATTTCCACATATGATGGAAATTTACAAGATGGTTCATATAGAAATAAATATAAAAAAATTAATTAATTAATCAACAGAATTAATTCAAGAATATACATATTAATAATGAAGAAAATATTAAATTAAATGGTATGTAATTTACATTTTCATAATTGTTTCATATGTGGATGATCAGATTTTATACTTTCCTATGCATGTAATTATTTTCTTTTAATTAGTTTCTATTAAATTAAAATGATGGTTGGTGTGACATCCCCTACTAAATACTATATAAAACTTCATTATCCATGGTTTATTTTATGTACACTCCCTTAACCATTCCATTGTATCCCATCACTTGAATTTGAATAAAATCAAATGTAAATGATGAAAATTCTATGTGATTAGAGAAAGTCTATGTATGGAGTTGAGGTGAAACTAACTCAGGAAGTGCATAGGATAATAGGTGGAATGATACAACTTGAACCAAGTGTGGTCAGAGGATTTTCATACCCAAGGTAAAGGGTTGGTTTATCGTCCTCAAGATAAAAAAACCATTACAAAATATCATGATCATGCGACATTATTTATTTTATTTTTTCCAATTCCATATTTAATTATTTATGAATAAATTATCCATAAATAATGAATTGATGATAATTCATGATAAAAATAAAATAAAATTTGATTTTTAATAAATCTTATCTTGACACTGATAATTAATTATGTAAAATATACATAATATTAATGATAATGTAATAATATAAAATGAGTAATTTATGTATATATATAAAAATCCATCATATCAAGTATTAAGTCATAAAAATTTCCAATACTCAACTAATGATACAACTATGGTTCAATGACCATGAATGGCCTTCATCAGAGTGCTTCCAATTATGAGTGAGTTTTAACTTGAGTTTTGGGTTGACATAACCTAGTTCCCAATAACGTTTTGTCACCTCCATGAGACATAGTGTAACTATAATTGATTGTTAAAGAAATTTAAATCTAATATTTTAGTATTTTAGATTCAACTCTATGGATAAAAGAGGTATGAGTTAATATAGTTGGAAATTTATGCCTAACTAAATACATCCGAATAGAATTTTAGGACATCATTTGGGTTATATTAAGGTTTTTATCAATCCTTTCCACTAGAATAACAATATGGTTGGATATTTCAAAACAAATAGTGTGGGATATTAGATTTTTATAAAATAGCGTGAGACTAATAAATAAAATTTATCATGTCACATATTTTGGTAATAAAGATAAAAACTAAAATTTTCTTTCATTTAATGTAGATAATGGTAACTAAAATAGTCATACCACTAGGATATATCATCAAATGGACCACATTATCACAATAACATATTTATAAGGGGATATAGTTGTTTTTTACACTAAACTGGTCATGAACCATCCCAGTGGGGCATGTTCTATGAATTCTCAAGCCTACCTTTAATAGGCTAGTGGATGGTGACTAGCATCGAGTAGGCTTATCACTAAAATGGGAGGCATTTCCTATGTATTTGTAAACACACACACATATTGAAGCACAAAAAATGTTGAAATGTAAAAACAACTGAACAACCAATGAATGCACATATCTATATCCCACAACATTGAGTATGATGCGATGTAAAGAAAGTAAATAGGGACAAATACAATCCCACCACAAAGTGTCTGAAACACAAGTCCAAATTGAAAGTAATGTACTCAGACTACTGTAAGAAAGCTATAGGAATACACCTTGGTCTATCCAGTATAACTAAGAACTGCATTGTCCTAGTCTGACTAGGATTCTGTCCAATGGTTGATCAACTTCAGAATGAACAACATGTTCCGGACATGTCTGTGCAGCGGTGAGAATAACAATACTCAGTAGAACACCCCGAAACCACAAAGCATACAAAAAAGGAAATAAAGTCAGCCCTAAACATGTATATGTCTATAGCACAAATAACAATGAATATCCACATATACCCAATAGATAAAACATTCTAGAGGTTAGTCACAACCATAATATACTAGCCCTAGGGTTTCCAGCTCGAAGGATTCATGAAGCACTCATCCGGGTGAACACACTTCTGAGTCTGGTAGCATTGATGATGTCCATATGAGAGGTGAAGCTCATCGAGTCTCATCATGAGAAAGAACATGATAAAAGTACAAATAGAATATGATACATATTTGAGGATCACCGCCAATTCCATGGGGGTGATACTAAAAAACTGAAATTGGATTTAGACACTAAGTAGAGGATCGACACATGAGTATTTTTGGTCACATAGATAATGATAACTCCACATAGGGCCTAAAGATGAATAGAGGATCTCACTCTGGAACTCTTGGAGAGATTCCAATGACTCTATCCAAGAATTCATACTAATGGGATCGTTTTCCTAGGTGTCTAATATGATACTATACCAACCTTCAAATAAATGATAAGGGGAATGAACCCTATCTAAAATTTTCTAAGTAACTATGGACAATGGATATATCCATGTATAAAGGAGTACACGACGTGTAGTAGATTTCACACAACACGTCCCTTCACCCTGGGTCATGGTTATGTAAACAACCCATGTTATCAAAATATGTTCATATAGGGGGTAAACATTGTGTAGAAATCACATGTACTCTACCCATGTGATACTACACGGATAATCCAATGTACTAGTCCAACCCATGTCCACTTAGTGGAGTACACGCCATGTAGGTGGTTCATGTACCCCACCCCAGTGTCTGTGTATTTCCAAAGATACACACTGAACTACCATGTAGAGACCACAAACTGTGTGATAGGGGTCACATACTATGTGATAATTAAATTTCTCATAAAAATATCTAACTATAGAAAGGGCGACCACACAGGGTGTAGATCTGGATTACACTCTGGGTTGTTTTGGATTTTTTAGAATCCCAGATATGTTGTCTTTTCTTGATCTGGAACCCCCGACCTTCAATCCGATGAACAATTTTCTAATAAATAAAATATCCAAGCTCATTAAATCCTTTCCATCATCAAATAATGTGTTCTATCACTATATATACTCAGAAAATGGATCAAACCATCGTTCTCTGTTATGTGCCCAAGAATTCTAAAAAACGTGTATTCTAGTATTCATAATTATCTAAACCACTCTGTCTCAGTCATCCAACCTCGATTGTGTCATGTAGATCCCATATCTACGATATTGGATCATTGTCCAAGAAACATCTTCTAGTGATTGATCGATCGAGGTTTTTCTTGTGACGAACCAAACAAATAATTCCCACGAAGAATGATGAACACAAGAAGAAAATCACAAGAACATTCTAGAGGAACAACCTTGTTCGATGTTTTTTTCAATCTCGATCAATTTTAATTAGAAAAAAATGAAGAAATCAATAAATATAAGTAATTATCCTGATAAAACCCTAAAATAATACCCATCCAATAGGATGATCAATTCTTGTATCAATATGTTCATTGATTGGTTCGCGTTTTTCATATAAATCAAAAATGGGGAATAAACAAATCAAAACACTCACCCTACCTCGGTTTGGTAAGATCACTGATGAAGATTGAACCTCTGTCATTTTCCTTGGAAGGATCCATCAAATCCAAGGTGTGTTCCTCATCGATCCACGATCTCATTTTTTTTCTCCATATAAAATTCTAGAATCTCTCTCCAACGGTTCCCCAGAGGTTCTAAGGTTATGTGGCTAACCCAAGAATTCTAACATAATATAATTTTTAAAGAGTAAACATTCATTGCATAAATAATTAAAAATAATATAATTTATTGAATTATTTTATTCATTTCCATTCCCGTAATGACTTTACCACAAATGGTATGAACCGAATAATGTTAAGTCATGCCTAGGGAAAACCTTTCATTCTTAACTCAGTGGTTCCCTCGTATTTCTGATTCAAGAACCTGCATAGAAGTTATTCCACTTTATTTTAGGAAAACTGTGCATCCATGTGTTATTTAATGTATTAAATATATTTCAAACATTTATTATAGAAAAATCAAGCCATGGAATCACACAAGATCTTCACTCTTAGTCTTAAAAATAATCCATATAATATCCAAGAGAAATACACATAAAAACAATACATTAAATTCTCCCCGCCTTGGGGATTTATGTCCCTAAAAATCCCAAATAAGGGATACTCAAAAAGATGTAGTCACTCATCATGAATCTGACACTCCCCATCCTAGGTTCTCTCCTAGAGATTCTCATGCTACCACCAGACACACACTAATGGAATCGATCACCCACAAAGTATCATCTCTTTTCATTCCTCAATCTCCCTCGGGTACTCAGCAAAGGTCTCTCCATCATTGATGTCCATCAATCCCAAGTCAATAATGTGTGATGGGTCATGCACGTACCTCCTCAACATTGACACATGGAAGATATCATGCACCTAGTATGACTTCTGAGGCAGATCTAAGTAATACACCACCTCACCAACTCTACACATTATCTTGAAAGGGTAATTAATCTTAGAGACAGCTTTTCGCCCTAGCTAAATCCCTGTAATCCACATTGAGGTGAAACATTTAAGAACAAATGGTATCCTTACTCAAACACCAAAGGCACCCATAACCTGTCAATATAATATTTCTGATGGCTCACTGTAGTTTTTATCTCCTCTAATATGATCTATACATTCTCTATTGTAGACCACATCTATTTTCAGCCCATGATTGCTGAATCTCCCATGACAGTAAAAAAAATTGGTGACCTGTAGGGTCACTCGTCCAAGACCTAGAACGGTTCCATACTAATGGTTTAATGGTAGCTGTTGTTGAATGAAAACTCCACCAATGTTAGGTGATCCTCCCAACTACAACCAATTTCCAGCATGCAATCCCACAACATTTCCTCCAGAACCTGAATGCTATGCTCCATCTGGCCGTCATTTTGATAGTGGAATGTTTTGTTGAAGCATAACTGGGTCCCAAACACCTCCTATAATCCCTTCCACAACTAGGATGTAAATATGATATCACGATTAGAAACAATAATCATTGGAACTCTATGGAGTCTGACTATCTCTTGAATATTGTGGCATCCCAAGATCACTAAAGAACTTAGTTATCGTATAGCTAAGAAGTGTGCCAACTTAGTGAGTCAGTCTACAAACGCCCATATAGAATCATATCCCCTAAACATACATAGTAATCCCGTGATGAAGTCCATAAATATCTCATCCCACTTCTATTTTGGAACCTCAAGTGGTTGAGCCAAACCCACTAGATCTTGGTGCTTATCCTTCATCTAATAACAAGTAAGGGATCAAGAGACAAACTCTTCAACTCCTTTCTTCATCCCTGACCACCAAAACTAACATCATAGGTCCTAGTATATATTTTACACACCAATATGTACCACCCAAGGAGACTTATGAAACTCTCTCAAGACCACCTCCCCCAACCACAATGGTACCATCAAGCATCCTTTAAAAAGGATGACATACTCCCCACCTCTAGAAATACATCAAAAGCATGCCTTGTGGATATCTATGTATGTATTGTATCACATTCATCATCCCCAAGATGTGCCTCCCTGACTCACTATAAGAGTGAAGGGGTAAAAACCATCTACTATAGGTAATCTAATATATCTCAATCCATATAGGATAACTACAATGAGGGAATCTATCTCAATGCATCATTTACTAGCTGCGAACACAATCTCTTTCTAATTTTATCAGCTACCACATTACCCTTCCTAGGAGTATAGAAAATCTCAAAGTCATAGTACTGAAGGAACCCCATCCATTTCTTCTATCTCATGTTAAGATATTTCTGTGGGAAGACATGCTTGAGACTCTTAGGATCGGAATAGATGATAATTAGCTCGCCCATCAGGCTGTGTTTCCACATCTTCAAAGTGAAGACTACTGCTAAAAACTCAAAATTGACACTCACATAGTTCAACTAGTGTGGTCTCAACTGGATTGATCTAGTAATATCCATCCAACCCAATGAAGCTTTGCACCTCAATTTCACTCTTGGGTGGCTCCCAAGATAACACTACCTCAACCTTGGTGGGGTCCAATGCCACCCCATCTGATGTGACAACATGTCCTACAAAGTGGATTACATGTATCCATAACTAGTACATAGAGTTATTTATGTGAATTTGGTGCTCTTAGAGTGCGTCCAGAACTATCCTTAAGGGTCTCTCATGATCCTCCTTATGTGTCGAGTAAACAAGGATATCATCAATGAAGACTACCATGAACTAGTCTAATAAAGGATGAACGATCTATTTCACGAGTCCCATGAATATTTTTAATGTGTTTGTCATGCCAATGTTCACAAAAAAGTAATCATAGTGACGATAGCAACATATTAATGTCAAAATTGGTATATCCACATCCCATTCTTGTAGTTGGTGATATCCTGTCCTGATGTTAACCTTCGAGAACCATAGTTCCCCTCTTAATTGATCAATGAGTTCATTGACCCTTAGTAGTAGATACTAGTTCTTCATGGTCACTTGATTCATGTTTCGATAGTCCACACACAACCTCAAGCTCACATATGAAATTTTGGAAAATAACACTAGGGTAGCCCAAGGTGAAACACTGGGTCTAACGAATCCTTTATTATATAAGGCATAAAACTACACCCATTTCTCATGAAGCTCTGTGAGAGACATCTAATATACTGATGCATATTTCGGTGCCATCTTGTCATATAGATCAATGCAGAAGTATATCACATGGTGGGGAGGTAGACCTGTAACATATTCAGGAATTACTTCCTTGTACTCCACCACCACAGTAATAAAAAATAAACTAATAACATCCACTACCCCAAGGGTCAGTCTATGAAAATGATGAGTGATCAGTTTCACCCTCCAATGAATTATTCCATCTTGTGCTTCCTGGGTTTCTTTTTCCCCAGAAAAGGAGAATCTGGTTCCATCACTAAGGATACACCTCAACCTTTTCCTAAAATAGTGAATCTAGGCATGAATTGTAGATAACCAATCCATTCCAAGAATGATTTTGTATGGTATCAATGAAAAAACCAAGATATCCCAACCTAAAATTTTTTCTGCAAGTGTCAGGTCACACTATCGGCATAACTGGTTGATCACCAAGGCTTCTATAATAGGAGTCTCCAAGCATAAGGGTAGATTAAATGGTTCAACTAGAATATATAAGTCTCGAACAAGATATGTGGTGAGAAAGGAGTTAATAGAACATGTATCTATCTGTATTTTAGATAAAGTATAAAAAACTTATATTGTACCTCGACTCATTCCTTGAGCAACCGGGTCATAAGCTTTGACCACATGTAGTTGTCACCTCCATCGTCCCATAACTCACTAATTCTTGTGTGGACCACTTGGGGTGGTGGTGGTAAAATTTCAAAGAATTTACCAGCTATTGATGATCTCCTAGCTCCTCTAGCACATCTACCACCCTGCGAACCTACCTTCTCTTTTCTCTACCTCTGCCTCGATGGACCGTCCATGGTTTCACTACCAATTGTACTATGGGTCGGAAAATCTCAGTTTATATTTCCCATGCCATCACATGAGTAGAACCTCCTTTATATAGGCTGACTAGAACCACCCTATAAGCCCTAAATTTCATATCCTCTTTCTTATGACCTCCTCCTGAAACTTCGGACACATCCAGGTTCCTCAGACTGACTTTGGATCCCTACAGCCAAGGTCTATGCACCTACTTTCCCACTACTGAAAAGCACTAGATGTATCTGCTCAGCCAAGAAACACTCAAACACTAATGATTTATCTAAAACACCATCATACGTAATAATTCATAGTGGGATAACACTTGATTTGATGTATCTACTCAAACCTCACTCAAAGGTCTGATCCATGAATAAATGATGTCAAAACATATCCATCTAGTACTTGTAGATGTCAGTAAACTTTTATGAATACTTGTATACTGTAATATTGTCCTTCTAGATCTCAAGAAGCATATATATATGTACAAAACTCAGCATATCTGGTGATAATTACTCTATGAAAATGTTCTCAAACTTTTTACGGGAAAGAGTTGCCTCATGATAATTCTAGGTTGCTAAATTCCACCGTCTTTCTACTGATCCAAGAATAAGGATTTCTTCGAGGTCCACAATCTAATCTACTGGTGTCTAGAACATGTAGAAAACAAGGGTTACTTCCTCAAGATAGTCCTCATCCTCTTGCGGGTCGGCCTTTCCTTGGAACCTTATGGGTATATATCTATGAAATTCATAAAGCACATTCATTCCATGCACCACATCCACTGGTACTATGAGTACCTCGTGCTGCTCAACATGTGGTATGGGTAGTGTCCCACCTAGAGGTAACATTTCGGGAATTGGTCCTCGAATTGACACCTCCTGATTGAGAGTATCATCCTCATGATCTTCATGTTGAATCCTATCTTGTATACATTGCAGATTCATCTTGATGGTAAACGAGATGTACCATGGTCAATGAATATATCTAGATAGATGACTCAAGAAAGAAATGGAACCACAACCCATTACTACATGATGATTATACCATTGTTTTCCTTTCAACACGTGTTCTCATGAACCGAGTCGAAAAGTAGGTGATCATAGTCATTGTGTATGGATATGTCAGCCTTTAAAACAACACTAGATTCCCTGGATTGAAAGAATAACTTGAGACACTTAACACTGTTTCTGTAAACCAATATCATAGAATCATAGTCCTAAAGTATAACTAAACCTTCTCTAATACAAATCTATCAGGAACCATCCCTGTGGGGCTCGTGGCGACTCCCCAAGCCTTCCTTCAACAGGTCAGGGTCTAGTGACTAGTAGTAAATAGGATTATCACTAACATGGGAGGAATTTACTCTGTACATGTACACACACATAAATCTCCGACACCAAAATGCAATAAAATGTAAAAACAAATAAACAACCAACGCATGCATACATATATATCCCATATATAGAGTGTGACAGGAAGTATGGAATGTAAACAATCCAAATACAAGCCCACAAAAAATTGCATTAAACACAAGTCCATCATGAAAGTAGAGTACTAGGAGTACTCTCAGAAATCCATAGGAACACACCACAATATTTTTGGTCTCACTAAGCACCTTCTGGTCCTATTCCGGCTAGGACTCTATTGAAAGGTTGATCGTCTAAACAATAAATGACAAATGTAGTCCGATCCTATCTCGGGGTGAGTATAGTAATACTGAGTAGGAAAACCAGAATCAAAAAAGCATACAAAAAAGGAAATACATTCAACTCTGCATACGTACATGTCTACAACACATATTGAAATAATATCCATATATACTTAATAAAGACACACATTCAAGAGTTAAGTTGCAACCATATTATACCACCCCTAGGATTTACAGATCGAAGGATCCATGAAGCACTCATCCGTGAGAACACACTGCTGAGTAGAATACCACGGATGATGTCTGTCCAAGAGGTGATACTCATCAGGTCTTGTCATGATAAATAAGACACTGATATTCTGAGGAGAATACAATACACATATGAGGATCACTACCCTGGACATGGGGAGATACCAACAAACTCAAACTAGATTAACCTACTATGTAGAGTATTGATGTCTGATTAGTATTTTTAATATTGATACTAATAACTCATCCTTGGGAATGAAGACCAATACATGACGTCACTCTAGGCCTCTCGGAGGGATTCCAATGAATCTATCCATGAATTCCTGCTGAACCGATCATTTTCCTAGGAGTACGAGATGATTCTATACCAACCTTTAGAGAAAATATAACTATAGTGAACCCTAACAAAACTTTTCTATGTCATTGAGTACAAGGGCTCTAATCCATGTAGAAAACAGTACATGACATGTAGTTGGGGTCACATGCCATGTCTGTTGACGCTGGGTCCTGCCTGTGTAAACAACCTATGTAATCAAACTCTATTTTTGTAAAGGGTATGTGTCATGTTGGAATCCCTTGTACTCTACCCATGTGAAAGTAAACACTTTATCCTATGTACTAGTCCATCTTGTGTCCATGTAGTGGATTACAGACTACGTAGGTAGCCTGTGTACCCCACCCAATGTTCGGGTACTTCCCATGGTACAGACAAAGTTACCCAAGAGAGACCACACAATGTTTGATAGGGGTCACATGCTATGTGATAAATAAATTTCTCCCAAAAACATTATCTACTTCAATGGGGTCCCACACGGCCTGTAGATTCAGTTCACACACCATGTTGTTTGGTATTTTTCAAAATCCCATACTTGTTGTCTGTTCTCAATATGGCTCCTCTGGCCTTCGATCTGGTGATCAAATCACCACCAAAAAGAAGATCCAAGCTCATACAAAACTCTCCTTCATTAAACAATGTGTTCTGCCACCATATCTACTCGGAAAATGGATCAAACCATAATTCTTTGTTGTGCACTGAAGAACACCGAATAATGTGAATTTCGGTATTCTCTGTCATCTAAATCACTCCACCTCCATCATCGAACCTCCATCATGTCGTGCCAATACAAGATCAACGATATCATATCATTTCAACAATTATTAGTTGTCTGATGATTTATTGATTAAGATATTTTTGGTCATGGGACAAATGAAGAATTTTAGTGACCAATGTCAAATGGGGGGAGAAAAAAATAAGAACATATTATTGGAATGAACCTTGGTCTATATTTGTTTTGATCTCAATTCTTCACCATTATAATAAAAAATGATGAAATCAATAAACATATGTAATTCTCTTGAGAAAACAATGCAATCATACCCATCCTGCAAAATGATAAATATGTAAATCAAACTATTCATTGATTGGTTTGCGTTCATTGTAGATATCTAGAACGAGGAATAAAAAAATAAAAACACATTCCCAAAGTCTATTCATTTTTATCTATGATGAAGTTCTAAGATGAATCATTTTTGTTGGAAAGATCCATCAAATACGATGTGTAATGATCATTGATCCACTACCCCATTATCTTTTTCCTAAGATAATTCCTGAATCTCTCTCCAACAATTCTCGAAAGGTTCCAGGATTATGTGGTTAACCCTGTAATTTGGAAAGAATACCCTTCTTAAAGACTAAATAGTCGATGTGTCAAGAAGTTGAAATAAAATATTTTATTCAATTATTTTATTCATTTCTACGCCTGTGGCGACTTTTCCACAAATGAACTACACCAACTAATGTTACGTCATGCCTAGGGTAAACCTTGAATTCTGAATTCAAGAGTGCCATTAGATTTATAATTCTGGAATTATTTAGAATTTACTCCAATTTTTTCAGGAAAAATTTTGTGCTCTATCTATTTAATATATTTAATAAATTTTAAAGATTTATTCTAGGTACACCATGCCTCATAATTACACACCTTCTTCATGCCCTCATCTCAAAAATAATCCATATAAAGTCAAAAAAATAATACATGAACAATTAAATACATTAGAAAACTATTGTAGAAAAATTTATAATATGATATTGGATTATATATACCTATTCCATCACCTCACAAATTAAGAAAATGTGATAATGGTCCCTACATGAGGTACATAGGGTTTCTGAAACTTTCCATTACATCATGATATCAATTATGTTTAAAGAAATGTTAATGAAAAATAAGTAAATTGATACCTATACCTTGATATCTCATATCATATCTCCTAAGAGGAAGAAAGAGAGTATTTAGAAAAATGATAATGTCACTATACTGAACTAGCGTAAAATGGATTATGGTAGTTAGTTATTAATCTTTCCTTAAATATTATGAAGTACATTAATTAGTTAAAAAATTTGGGCTTATATATGGATAATAAATTAACCATTAATCTCAAAATATAATCTTTATATCCCATTCTCTCATTATTTTTCTAGAATTACGAGATGAACAATATATATTAACAACTCAATAATTTTTTGACCAATATTATTCAGGTAAATAAGAGGTGTGGGGAACTTATATTTTTAACACATACGGTGAATGATATAAAGAATTAATGATTAAAAATTGAATAATAGAACCAAATATAAGGGTACCTATAAAATTAATTTTCATGTGACAAAAGATTAATAGGAATTATAGTGAATATGAGGTTATTTTATTCCATGTGGATAGAAATTTAATTTGAATAGAAACATCATGTAATTAAAGAAGAATTAATCAATTATATATATATACGGAATATATTCACCATGTTATATAATGTTTTAATATCAATTCTTGGGTAATTAATACATTTTATTTTAATACCAAAACCAAATATGTTAGGTTTATTTTCCGAGAGTTTTCAAAAGGGTTATTTGTAACACCCCAACATTTTAAAATAAGGACATTGTATTTACTATAGTATATGAAACACAACACGAAGATTTGAAAGGAATATAACCTCCTGATATTTAAGGAAATATTTACTAAATATTTTCTATATATTTACCTACATGGAACAATGATGTTATCTTTCATTATACGCAATAATGAATTTATTCTATGGCTTTCATAACACACAATAACTAGTTTTAATGAATGATAAAATATTATTAAAAATATTTTTATTTAATATAATAAGATATAACATAGACATTAAATTGGTAGTTATGAATATGATTAAATATCTTATAAAAATATTGGTATGAATTCATCAGGTACATGTTAATTATAAACGAATATAAAAAACAATTGAAAATAAAGGGAATGTTTTTATAAAAAACTATTTTTATGATCACAAAGTCATTTTATCCTAATTAATTAAATTAATTAAAATTATATAGTGATATTATTGTAATATATATTATATATTTAATCAAATATCTTGAACATTAATCTAATACATTTGATAAGCATAAGATAAGAACGTACCCAATTTTCAAAAAAAACCTATATTTTTATAAAGATAGCATTACTGCCTTTCAATAGAGAACCTATTTTAAATAATTTTTTTAAAATTTTTTTTTATATGTAAAAATAAATTTCTTATTTTAAAACAAAAATTATTAATTTTTTTGTGGTTATTTTTTGGTATTTTTCTATAAAGATTCATTTTTTGATATGTAGTGAAAAATGCTGAATTTTAATTCAAAACAGATTTTCAACTAATTTATTTATAATGTTAAATTATAATATTAATTGGATGAAAAGTATAATTTTATAAATTTTATATCTATTAATATAATTTAGTTCATTGGAATCAATTTCACTTTGAAATTAGATGTAAAAACATTGCAATGTTTTGAATATTTTTACTTTAAAAAGCCGATTTGTCGTCCCATCAGTGGGATTAAATTTAAATTAATTTGTTCAAATTATGTGATTTTAAATCATAAAAATGTATTCCATGTTTGTAATAATAATTATTTATAATTTATAATAAATTAAAATTTGTTTTTTACATAAAATAATAGTGAACGTGATTAAAATTTGTTACAAAAATTAAGAGGAAATTTAACTTCACAAGGGACTAAACCTAAAACATAAGAGCCAAAATGACCTAGAAAATTTACAAAAGTCATTTTGTGGATATATTTCTACCATTTATTCCCTTTTATTTTATTTTTTACATTATTTGATCCATGCTTCATATTAAAAATGTGAGTGGAATTCTCTCCCCAAAAAATTACAAGAATGACACTCCTCCTCCACTATAAAAGGCACTCACCCCTCTCACTTCCTCACACATCTATAGATACTTTGGATAAAAAATATATATTATAAAATAGCTCTTAAGCATCACTCTACTAAAATTATAATCCCGTACTTATGAATAAATCCATGCAAGGATTCCCTTTAGTGAAAAGAAAAAGGAGTTACCTGAATAAGACGTAGCATCCTTCCTCAAGATCTTTAGTTTTATTTATTTCTCAACTCTCCTTATTACATGATTATATAAAAAATATCCTAAATATATTGATACTTTTTTAAGGGTTCTAACTACACTTATACACACTATCATTTAATGGGTAACAAACTTACCGTTCCTGGGTATAGTGAACTACCGCCTCACAAAACGAAGTTGTTCATTTTCCATCAACACCTCTTATGGGAGGTAATTATGATGGAAACACTATTTATATATATTATATATTATATATATTATTTTTTTATGTTTATTTAATTTTTATAAATAAAATACCTTTATTCTATAATTTTTGTGGAAATATGATAACATCGTTTTTGGAAGTGTACACTACCGCCTCCCCAAGATGATGTGGTTCATTCACGTGATACATGGAATGCATAAAGGATGGTTTTAATTAAAAATATGTGAAATATTTGACATATATATGAGATTCATGACATAATTAAATCTCTATAAATATAATATATTATAGTCTTTAATACCCTTTTCACACACTAAAAAGTGGTTACGTTAGTCATGGACGTGTGGACTGTTGCCTCCCTAACATGATGTTATTCATTTTATATCATAAGAATCATAAAAATAAGTATATATGATTAAATAATTTTTTTTTATGATATAATTATAATTATGGATATATATAATGTTACTTTCCTTATTTTCATAATGATCACTAAAAAATGGCAATGTTACTCATGCGTAAGTACAACCTACCGTCTCCATGATTTTTACATTGGTTCATTTTTCATAACCATCTTTCATGATTGGTTTTAAAAGTATAATTTATGTATATATACGATTATTATATGATTATTATTTTTTATATTTTTATATAATGACCCATTTTACTTTAGTTGACCTACCAATGTTATTTAAACACATGAATTAAATTTGGTCAAAAACATCCGATGTAAAATTAATTGTTTGTGTAGTTATATAAAACATTATAATAAGTGAAGTAAAAGTAATAATAAACTAATAAAATTTTATAAAGAAATTAATTAACATAATTTTATTTTCCTGGAATAAAAATACACACGAGACCAGTTGGACTCAAGGTAATGGATTTTCATCACACTTTTTACATATGTGAGATAAATGTCATATTCACCACTTACCTATTTTATGTGGTGTATCTAATGCCCCTTTTCATATATTATGTCATGAACCATTTTAAATCATAATGGTATCCAAAAACCTCATTTAATTTTATTCATTCATGGGTATTATAATTTAATTTTTAAATTGGTATGGGGATCTTTGGAATGTTTAAAGATTATCTTCCTCAATAAAGTGTTTAACAATTACCTTTGCAATATTACTTTCTTTTTTGATAGTTATCTTTCTTCTGAAACAATCACTTTATTTATGATCACTTTTATGCTACATTAAATTTTTATAAAATATTCATATTCTCATGAAATGGATATAATTATTTCCTAATCATTATACTAATTTACATACAGTTTTCAGTTTGATAGTTATTTGAGTAACTAGGGAATTATTAATAAATCTTTATATTTTATTAAATATAGATATTTGATAATAACAAAATTCTTGAATTAAATCAATTAATCTATATGAGTAATTCTTTTTACCTTTTCAACATGAATGGAACATGATTATAGATAGACCCTAGATGTAATGATAGTCTCATGAGGTGATTCAGTTTTCCAAATTAGATGGGTTTTTACCTGATATGCTAAATCGTCTTGTGAAAGGTATTGATGGTAAACGTACCATGTACCAAGGAAAAATGGAGTAAAATAATTAATAATTTCTCTCACTAAGATTCAATTATTATTTATCCATGAGATCTTTCCATTGACATATCTATGGATGCATTATATTCTCAGTTTATTGATAAAATGGTTTTTGTTTCATTTTCCTACCTTGACATATTAATATTGCATTTTCTAGTTATTATAATGGCATGTGTTATCAGTTATTTACCTTTGCACATTGATTAAGCTAATTAATCCGTTATTTATTTCTTTTAACTTACCCTTACTGAGAATTTGATCTCGTCCTTTTTATGTTTCCTTTCCCCAGGTTATGAAGAAGAAATAATTGAATATGATTTCAAGGATGATGTTTTTTTCATTTTATTATGTATCATGTTTGATTTTATATTTCACAATGTATTTTGGGTATCATGTATTTAATATTGTATTAAATTACTACTAAACTCATCAGCCCTTTGGGATTTGATTCCTTATAATCACACCAATGTAATATAGTAATACACCAGCTCCAGGATTCTAGGGTTGGGGTGTTGAATTATTGTTATTTCATTTATGAGAAGAATATAAACAATTTCAAGAATTACGGTGTGTTCTCTAAAATTTTGTGAAATGGTGATTCCTATGTCATGATTGAGAAACACATGACTTTATAAGTGAGTAAATTTATTCCATTTATTTAGAAAGGGTGATTTCTAGGTCGATAATGAAAATCAAACATTGTATTTCCTAGTGGAATGATTCTAGTTGAACTATTATTTATGTTAATTATCACCAGAATTTTTTTTTCAGTGTTCTATTGGACACTGCAAGACATTATTTATTATCAAATTAATGTCTTTATGGTAATCTAAACATAATTAATATTTTTATAAATGTTTAATCATATCAAATATTGATAATAGATGATGAATATGATGTTATAAGACTGTTACCCAATTGGGTAAAGATTGTTCTTGGAGAATCAATACTATATGTTTTCATGTATATACCCAGTATGATGTTTATAATTTTTAGTTTTATGACTATTAGACATATGAAATACTTAAATTTTATAATAAGAAATATTTTAATATAAAGGTAATCCCATAATATTTCGGATTTAGTTCAAATTAGTAACATAAATTATCCCAAGGGGAATCTAGTGTTAAATTCTTAAACACTATGATATTTCTTTACGAAGTTTTATGAGTCCTTCTTGAAGTAATAAATAACCTTCATAAAAGATATATGATCCTAAAGGAGTGATTATCAGATTATAATTTTCCCAAGTTCTCACTGATCATTTAATGTAGAGTGAAGGTTTCTTTAATCTCACATATCCTTATTCAGATCACAGGGATGGTGATAGTATAATGTAAGATTTATGGAGAGTCTTATATATGTATAAAATCATTCAAGATTCCTTTTAAGATTAGTTTTACAAAAAAAGTGAAACATATAAATATATGTTACTTATATTGACTAATGGATATAATATAAGTTATAATATGAAATAAGACTATTATATCATATTCTTAGGTTTTTGATGGGATCTATTTGTGAAGATATTAAAATATTCAAACATAATTCAAGAAAATCACATGGTGTATTTCATTTATTGATCATGATTTTTTACTTTGTATATTAACATCCCTAAGATTGAAAAATGAATCAATAATTACAACAATATTTCTATAAGGTAATCAAAAATATTTTTATATAGTGTGAGAAAGAATGACATTAATTGAATCTTAACTCTATATACATAAGTTGGAATTATAATAATAAACACTAAAAGTGTTTTTCAGGGGAATTATTTCATAGAAACGTAGTACGTAGGATGGATTAAACCATAGTGTTGGTTTTATATTCACTATCGTGCATGATATATTATTCAATAAGAATAATAAATCCTATATAGAGTAGTATGGTGAAACTATCTATGATTGAAAATTTTATATGAATTTAAAAATAAATTTTATTTACCAATATTCATAATTTTTTTGGATGATAATTATTTTTGGAGGGTATTCGTCATAAACATCACGTGGATGTTCAAGCATGACAACAATAGGGATACACTATTTATTCAATGTAATCATTGTTAAATTAATTTTAAATATACTTTTCAATTTAATTATGTTAATTATATTGGGCATCGAATTTCAAGGAAAACTATTATAGAGGTAAAATAATGGAACATGTCTATATGACATGACCGAAAAAGATGAAGTAATTAAATAAAGACAATATGGAATGAATGTTTCAAGGATCCATTTATGGTTTTAAACAAGTATAATGATAATATTATATTCATTTGAAATGAAATTTTTCATAGTGTCTACAAAAGGTTTATGGGGATGTTATATTTTTCCAAAATAGATTGGATTGGAAACATATAGAGATTAATAATTATCCTTATGTTAATAAATACCAAGGTTAATTTCTCCAAAATTACTTATGTAGATGGAAAAGTTCTATGAAAAATGATCTATTATCTTATATTTGGTTTTTATAATACAAGTCAAAGTACATAGCCAATATGGTATTAAAAAATAAAAAATAGATTAATTTAATAATTTTTTCCATTATCCCAAGGTATTCATGTAGTAAATACACAACATATTACTAAGATTACATTGGAAATTTTTCTCACATTACAATAACATAGGATTGATATTTCTTATTTGTAATGAATAATTTGAAAATTTCAAACCAGACCAAGATTATTTCATTATCTAGATGTTAGAATTTTCCAACATCTGTATGGGAATGAAAAAATATTTGAGTTATTGGTAACTGGATAAATGGTAATACAAGTTTATGGGGATATAAAACCAATCTTATTTATATCACTTTGATATGGAATCATATTAAGGCTAAGGTAATATTGAATGGTAATTTTTTTACAGCTAGTAGTTATCATATATAAATTAACCTGAGTATTTGTTTTACTTCTAATGTAGCTTACGAAAAAAATTACAATGAATCGTTCACAATATTAGAGATATACTGAGAGAGTTAAATTCAGTCATATTTTGAGGAATTTATCTATTATATTATCCAATATGATAGAAGTTATAGGGTAAAATATTTATATTTTTGGGGATATCATCTCATGAGTGATATTTTGAGAGATATGATGTCACTATAAGAACAAACATGGGTAGCACTGTTGGATCATTATTTATAATCATACCTCAACAAAACTATGTTTATCATATTAGCTTAACAAGTTAGGTAGTTAGAGGGAAACTCTACTTTTAGTGTGATTCTATGGGAGTATGTTCCCAAAAACCGACTATTATTAATTTTTTACTAGAATATCCATGATCTTTAATAAAAATTTTATAGTTTATCACATGATGACCATTCTTCTATGTGACATATATGTAAAAATATCTTTCGGGTATATGTTTCACCAAAAATTCCTTAAAGTTCCACAATTTGAAGATAGACTTTAAGTTCCATTACATTATTCATAAATACATGTTTTATAGTTGGTTGGCATCATATAATGGGACACATATAATGAAGGCTATCTAGGATTCATATCTCATAATATATTAAGATTACTTCTCTTGTAGTTTATCCTAATAAATATCAAGAGAGAAGATTATGAGAGCTGTCTTTCCAATCAGAATTCCATATGTTTTATGTTTCATAGTATATTAATATCTGTTGATTTGAATAATAGTTCTTATACTTAAGATTATTATTAATTCATATACTGAGTCTTATACATTGAAGTATTGAAAAAAACTATGAGGATATATGTTACTGACTATATATATCATACCCTTTGATAGAATTGAAACCTTAAAATAAATCTTTGGACATGGTGTGATATCAAGGTGTCCATTTCTTAAAATTCAATGAAATATAATATGAACATATATGTTGATGATGCATGTGATGAAACCCTGTTGACTGAGATATAGAGACAAAGTGATTATATATTACATTAAATGTTACTAAGAGGTAATATGTCATTACCATATTTGCCTCTTTTTCTATAGGTTCGTTAACATGTTTCTAGTACATAACCTTAGAAATTATATAGTTTTTACTAATTCCACTATGGAAGGGGACTATAGGGTTTCACGCAAACTGTATCCAAAACCTCCATAAAATTTTATATGAATTTAACGCGTTTAAGAAATTGTATTCCCATACATGGTTTAATAATTATTCATGTTTTGATGATCGTAAATATTTAGTTTCCATTTATTCAAAAGAATATATGTGGGTTAAATATTTACTCTGACTTTAAGTGAATATAATATTAATATATATATATATTTGAATAATAAATTAATATTTATTTATTTTAATAAATACTCATTATTTAAGGTTCAATAAATACTGATGAAGAATGATGGATTAAGTTAATATTCTAGTGAGAAATAACATATTAAATATTATTTGAATAAATATAAATTTATTTTTTGAGAAATAATATTTATTTATCCAATAGTTTAGTGAATTTAATGTAAATATTGTTATTACTACTACTATTTCATGGGGTTCTCTGGGGATTAAGATATTTATAAGGGCCCATGTGAAATTATTATTCTCAAACCATAGAACTACATAAACCCAATTATATCATTATCATCAGAAATCATTATTGTGCTTATTAAATTCTATATAAAATCTCCTCAAACCCTTGAGAGATCAACCTATGGAATGCACTAAAGGACAAGAACAATAAAATAAATAGATATTCATAGTGGTTTATTAGTTATGGAAATATATAACCACTATGAATGACTGAAAACCAAATATATGTTGAACTATTAGTGGGGGTGTACATAAAAATTCCAATTATTAATTATTTAGAGTTTTTATGAATAAACCACTTCGAAATAATTATTTAGTGATGGTTATTAGGAACAACGACCAATAAATCCAAAATTTTACCCATTGTGTCTCCTCTTTCATCCTACTCTCAATTTCAATTAAACTATTCCATTCAACCCTTTATCACATAGCCTGATCCTGACCTTAATATCACCCTAACCTCCTCGAAATTCCTACCTTATCTTATGAAGATGCCCTCTCATCCCCTTGATCCCATCCATAACATATAGATTTATTTCTAATTTCCATATATTTTTTTCTTGTTTTTTGAATATATTTTTGTTACTAATGAATTATAAGATAAAATGATTATCTAATTATAGTTTTTTAATAAGGCAGTGCCTCAGTCAAAGACCCAGGTACAATTTATTGAAAATAGAAAAAAAGGATTACAAGAGTCTAAAAGATGGAATTTTATTATAATGTTTATCAAAAAGAGGAATCAAATCCATAGGAAAGTCATCCCGCCAAGTTATATCCTAGTTGATTCCCTTGGTAGTGAGCCCATATGAAACCATGTAAGCTTGAAGAAAAGCATGTGTAGCAATGTAATTGATTTCCGTAAGCGAAGAAAGACAATTCATCCAACGAGTAGTGAGAGGCCCAACAAGTTGGACCGAACAGTTCCAAATAGCCTAGACAATTATGGTGGAATCACTTTCAATCCAAATATTGTTCCAACCCTTTTTCTTTGCACAATAAACCACATGGATCACCCCCATCATTTCTTCCTCTAGATACAAGGCTTTTCCATAGCTTCTAATGAAGAATCCATGACACTATCCAAGACAATCTCTGAAAATAGCACCACAACCTGCAGGACCTGAGTTTCCTTTAGATGCACCATTGGCATTCACATTGATCTATCCTATAAGTCGGGCTTTCCATAAAAACTCAAACGTGCATCCATGCTGTCTATAAACTCCATCAATCTAAAGACAATGAAGGATCTAAAAGTCTTAAACAAAGTTATCACAATATGCTTTCGGAATCGAGGCTCCATCTCGAATAGCAATTAGAATCCGCGTCTGACCTGAATTAAGCGTAAATGAGAAATTATTATGAAAAAAATAATTTATATCATACCAGATCACCTGGAGGAGACCATCAACTAAAGTCAAGAAGAGATTCTTGATTTGTTGGGAAGATTGAAACTCTTTACATCGCAGCAGTTGTAAGTCGATTTAATCACAGAGTAACCATATGCAATTAAACATGTCAAAAATATAATTCCAAAGAGCTAAAGCACTAGCTCAAGACAGAAATAGATGATTTGTATCTTCTTTATGTTGGATACATAGAAAACACATAGAGAAATGTTGAATCCCAAAAGTTTTAAGACAAACTTATGTTGGGACTATATTGTGTGAAACATGCCAAACTAGAGAAATCTTGAGGGGTTAATCCAAGGTTTGTAGAAATATTTTAACCAAAAAAAGCTAGAATCAGAATTTTTTAAGTTATTTTTTGTAAAAACTTTGGGAATCAAGACCAAAATTATGAGAAGGATCCTAGATAAAGAAAATAATAAAAGATGGAGAAGGGGTAGTTGTCAATAACATGATTGATGTTATCAGAGAGGTTGATGTTATGAGAGGGAAGAAATGCTATTATGGTGAAATTGATGTTGACTAGTATAGAACTTGAAGGCCCCGAGGTTATTAACGAAGCACTAATCCAGTTATCAAGACAAAAATTCATGGAGGAATCAGTATTAACCATCCATCTAGAATTTTTCATGATGTTTGTGAAATATAGTCTGAGGAATGGTCAGATTGAAGAAGCGATATAATTGAAATTTCCATTCTTTAGTTTAGTCAGAAATCTATTTTTAAGGAATGCAATGGAATGAGAGATGTTGTGAAGCATCCTCCTGGTAAGCCTAGCCTGAAGAGCTTCATTGAAAAGCATAATATTTTTGATTCCAAGACCACATGTTTCTAAAGGAGTACAACATATAGCCCAAGTAATGATCACAAACTTTCTTTTAATAATGATTCTAGTTTAGATAAATGTTTTATGTAAAAATTTATTTTCTCGAGAATACTTGAAGGCTATTTTTAAACCATCAGCGAGTAGACCATTTTAGAGACTATTTTGGATTTCACAAGAAAGATCCTGCCAGCCATAGAGAAATATTTACCCTTCCATGATGATATTTGGTTGATAAATTGGTAAATAATGATGAGAATGTACCTGGATTTAGGTCTACCCCAAAATATGGGGACTCCTAGATAGGTAAACAGAAATGACCCTTCTTTGATAACTAAATTGTTGATGATAGTACCTTTCCTGTTAGAAGAATTTTTTTTTCTGAAATAAAAAAAAGGATTTGTTCTAGCTTATGGATTGACTAGAGATGTCTTCATAGTGGGTGAGAGAATTTTTATGATTTTAAATATTATTTTTTCACCTTGTAAGAACAAGATTATGTCATCAACATATAAAATATGTGTGGGCACATTTAATTTCCGAGAAGCCTGAATAGGTTTAAGATTGTTTTGGTCAACAAGGTGAGTGAGAAATCTGCTTAGGTAATTAGCTAAAATGGAAAACATAATGGCAGAGAGAGGGTCTCCTTTTTTAACAACCTTTGTGGAGTTGAAAAAACCCTTAGGAGCCCCATTGTCATGAATGGAGATATATGTCGATTTGAATAAATAGTTTATTATATTGTTAAAATAATCACTAAAACCAAAACTCTTGAGAACAATGAAAATAAAACTCCAGTCCATGGTGTCAATGGCTTTCCTAATGTCAGGTTTAATGGTTATAATACCTCCTATTGTGGCTTTTCTTAATATATTGGTGCATTTTGATCAAGGAAGATGAAATCTTGAATAGACCTACCCTTAATAAAACCAAATATATTCCATGAAACAATTTTATTGCATATGGTAGAAATTCTATTAGCAATAAGTTTCAAAATAATTTTAAAAATGGTTTTAATGAGCACAGTAGAATGGAAAAGATGAATCTTAGAGGCATTTTAAAATTTTGGAATTAAGGTGAGGAATTAAGAATTTTGGCCATGAGGGAGGATACCATTGGAAAAGAAAATTTAACAAGACTGCAAATGTATAACTTAATAACTTCTGAGTAACGCTGGAAGACACCATTGTTGAAACCATCAAGACCTGGGGCACTATCAGGGATTAGGCTGAAAATAGTGTCTTGGATTTCATGATTAAGAAGGATGCTTAAAATATAATAATTTTCATACTCATTTACCATAGTTGGAATGGCATCAGGAAGGAGGTCTTTGTTGACATTCGAGCTTTAGAAAATATTATGAAATTAAGATACCACATGATTTCCAATAGCATCCTCAGAGTCAATGAGGGTGTCTTCATCCCTAAGAATGGTAAGAGGTCTAAAGACTTTTCTAATTTTTTGGAGAAAGTTTTACAATCTAGTATTTATATCACTGTTCTCAATCCATTTAGATTTTAATATTTTCTTATGCATGTTGTCCTTGAGGACAAGAAGAGTATTGAGCTTCATAGAGGTATTTATTTCAATATGTAGATCCAAAAAAATTTCAGAGAAAATATTAGTGTTTTGAATTTTTAGAAGCTCATTTTCGAGAGAAGATATATCTATGTCAATTTCCTTGGACTTGGAACTACACCAACCCTTAAGACATTGATTAAGGTGTTTGAGTTTATTGATACAATCAAAATCTTCATTGTGAGGCTTCATGCTTTCCCAAAGTTTATTAATTATGCTAATATATTCAGGTTCATTGGACCAAGCATTCTTAAATCTAAATGGAAGAATATGTATAAGATTTATGGTGAAAATACTGAAAATAATGGGATGATGGTCCAGGTTAAGATTAGTTAAGGTAATAATCAAAATTATATCAAATTTATCAAGAGAAGGGGTGTTATTGAAAGATCTATATAATTTTCTAGAAAATAACCTATTATAGTTTCTTTATACCAAGCTAACGTAGCTCCAGTGAGGTTGATTTCTACAAGATTACTATCTTTAATAGTAGTTCTGAATTCTATTGAGAAGATCGAAGAATGTGGTGGTCCAATTTTTTCATTGGAAGTAAGAATCGATTTAATTCACCAATCATGAATGAGGGGCCATGAATGTTATTGGATAAAGAGTAAAGGTCATTCCAAAGGGATCTTCGATCATGATATCTATTTTTAGAATAAATCATTGTACATTAAATATGCATTCCATCAAGGAAAAATTCAAAAGAAATAATTTGTTCAGTAATTTTAAAGGCATTAACTTTCTGCAAAGATGAATGGTAAAAGACCCCAAGAGATTCCACTGTAAGACCAGTTTTGCAAACACCTAAGAAATTATAACCACAAGAACAAAGATTTCTAAAATTCAAAGAAAATTTGATTTTGGGTTCAGTAAGATAATTTTTTTAGGTATTTGAGTTCGAAGAAATATTTGAAGAACAGTAAAAGTGTCAGGTTTTCAATACCCTGATAGTTCCAAATTAATATATTCAATTAAAACGAGATTTGGGGTTAGAACCCCCTTTTCTTCCACCACCCGAGCCCTTCCTCCTCGATGATCTCCTGAACACTTGATCCAAGTTTAGACTAGGTTTATTACCCTATTTACTCATAGGAGAAATAGAAGTCTAATTAGTAGCACCTATCATGGAATTAATCTGGTTTTCATTAGGTGTATTAGCATTCAGTGGGGTGGCCGTGGGTAAACCCCTTGAATCCATTAATGGTTTTATAACATGAGTTAACTTTCTTTTAATAGGAGCAGGCATCGTACACTTTGAAACAGCTATCTCAGAAGATATAACCAAATTAGAGTGTGTAACCATACCTAAATTTCTATCTGGAGGCACCGAGAGTGTGATAATGTTCATAAGTGTTACTGGATTGGTGCTCACCAACACTACGACCTCTCTGGATGTAATCTTCAAGACTTCTGAAGGAGTATTAGCAGGTTTCTCAGTGCACTTCCCAACTGTGGCCTTGTGGTCTAATTCCTTGTTTCCACCCAACTTTGATGACAATATAGTTTCAGTGGTAAAATAGTTTACCACTGAGTGTACATCACCCTTATTTGCATCATGGTGTTTCTGTTGCATCACAGTGTGAGACAGGTTCAAATTTTCTAGTTCTATAACATTTCTACTCCAACCGGATGGGACCTCAGTGCATACAAAAAGTGTCCATGATCTATAGCATTCAGATTACAAGAATCTGTTCCATAAACACTCCCATTGGATGGATCCACTGTGTCTCAAATATGATGAACAACTTCTACAGAGTTCGTATTTCAAGAATGTTCTAAAAAAGAGGAAACTTGTGGCTGGTCACAAACTTCCAATACCATTTTTTTCAATTTCCTTTTGAATTATTTGATCCAAATTTTCCTCCTCTTCTTCATCCACGAGCTGAGCCCAATTTGTACCTGAACTCTCTCCCAAGATAGGTGCCTTCCTCACCCATGATTTAGATTTATTCTTGTGCAGTTCAGGCTCTTCAAAGGCAACACTTTTGTCTATATTATCCCGTCAAATTTCAGTCCAACCATATTCCTTTGGTTGGGAAAAATGACTTTTGAAAACCCTACAATTCATCAATGAATGAGCTACAATTTTACATAGGTCACAGAATAGTGGGTTTCTATCAAATTCTATCTGATCATTTGTTTTTTAGACATTAGCATTGAAAAAAATAACCTCTAGAATATTAGAGTCTAGATCAACCTCTACCATTACTCGAGAATATAAACAAATCTTAGAATTTAAGGTATGTTGGTCAATCTTGAGAGGGGTACCAATATAAGACACTAAGTCGTTCAATATCTTGGGATGCTAAAAGAACCAGCTAAGTATATGAAGTCTAACCCATATTTGAGCTGTATTATTCCTAAAGGTATGAAGATTGAAAGAATAGTTCCATTCAGAGATTCTCAGGACACCGGTCTTGAGTTTCTAGTTCCCTAATTTCCATACCCATTTGATATCATCCTAAGATTTTAACAGCATATGGAAGTAACCCCTTCTAATTGGAACACGTTTCCAATTAGAAAATCCCCATAGATGAGAAATCCTATTTTTTTCTGTCGGCAACCATGATTTTTCACCTTTAATAAATGAAATTCGACCCAAAATCAATATCTTACACATTTATGTACGCTGGTGCAATGCCTCAGGATCATCCTCGACTTCGAATCGGCCATCTTTAAGTCTCTTTCATATTAAAGCTTTTGTCAAGGAAAATTTGAAAAGATCCATAGTTTTGAGTGCTTCGACAAATTATATCCCTCTAGGTCTTTCAACTAGAGTGGCTTAATCATTTTATTCTTTAAATTCACGACAATCGAATTCTCATTCCGATTCAAGATCAAAAGCTTCCATGATAAATCTGATCTATCACATTCCGAATAAAGCATCAAGAGCATTGTATGCAAACCCTAGGGGTCATGGGGAGAAAGATGTTGCGATATCCTAATCCATCCTAATCTAATTATATTTATTTCTTCATAAATATAGAATTTATGTTATTATGATATTGATTCCTTTTATATGAATTTTTTTATCTAGTGTTATATTTCTATTTTATTATAACGTATTACAAGATTGGAAAAATGTGTCATGCCATTGTAAACTACTCATCTACAATTTTCACTAATTATTTATTCAATCAATTTTTACTATCATTTTTATTCATGTATATTTGTAATTTTATATGAATATTTTAATGATTGTTTGATTTTTTATGCAATTTATTAAAGTAATATTTAACCTTATATCTGTTGTTTTACCCCAATTGGATTTGAATATCACAACACTAATGTTGTCACTTATATTTATGTAATAATTTGAAAAATATTGTGTATTTATTTTTTTAATTTATTCTTTAAATACTTGTGAGTCTGATATAGAAATATAAATTAATAATTAAACATCCTAATAGGTGGAATATAATTAATTAGTTGAAAATCATTAAAAGAATAAATATTTTAAGAAAGAATTCTTATTTAACCCCCGATGTTTATTATATAGGATTTATTGAATTTGTATTAAATATATACATATTATTTTTTTATTTACTCTAAATTAGATAAAAATTAATTATTATTAATATATAAAGTTCTATCAATAGAGTTTCTAAATGTGTTACAAGTGGTTTGAAATATTTTCTCTATTGATTATATTGATATTCTCTAATTTTTTTGGTGATGTGCTATTTTTTTCAATTTGTTATATGAAAAGTTTTCATTATAACATATGTAATCATAATATCAATTGATTATAATTATATTATATTTTATTATTTTATCTCAGTTCTGTTTAAAAAATGTTAATTTTTTATATTAAATTTTTTAGTCTATAAATATTATTTTTTTTATTTTTCATATCATTTTATTTAATTAATTAGTTCTATTTTCTTATAAATTTATTTATCAAGAATATAAAAATGGATTTATATTTTATTAATTTACCCTAAAATACACTTCAATATGTTGATGTTTTTGTGTAATTTATAGATTTTATAATTGAAATTTGATCCATAGATGAAAGAATTAAATGTACATTTCCTTATTGTAATTAAATACAATGGATAAAAATAAATTAATTTTATGATAACATGATATTGAAACAATTTCGTAATGGATATGTTATATGGATATGAAATTAATAATTAGACATTGAAGAAATATCTATTTCTAGACACCATCAGAATGAAAAACCTCTCTCTAATAGTGTAGAATGAAAATTTGAACATGATCAATGATATTGTATGCACTATATAGATAGTTGAAAATTGTAATGTATTAGTGGGATCTCTTTTCTGGTTTCTATAGATTAATAAAATAAATTGGGTAACATGAAAATCAAATGAGATTTATGAATTTCTGGAAAATTGAAATCCAAATTTATAAGAAGTATGTATCAAATATAAAACAATTTCCTTCCTAGAGACATTTTCCATATCATGTATATATGTGGAATTACATATAAATCAATGTTGATGATATTAGAGTTGTTGTATGATGTATTTGGTTAATCTAAGATCCCTCAATCATTGAATGAGATGAATACATTTTTTATCAAACTCAGTCTTAATTATGCAAAGATACATTCAATTCATAATGAATACATGTTTTATTGAGGAGAATATTCAGATAAAGAATAGTGTAAAAGATGATATAATTTTAGATGGAAAGTAGTGAATCAATATGAAAGTATAAATGAATGTACTATGAGGAATGAATATAAATAAAAACATATTGAAGGATTTATGTTACATTATATTCAAATATACTTGACAAATATTAGACATGTATTTTTAAAAAATGTATGTGAAGTGTCATACTATGGAAAACAATAATGAAGGGCTTATATGGCATCCAATATATTCAAAATCATAAAAATCCATTGTTCCTTTATCTCCAATTTTTTTTTAGTTCCCATGATTATTTATTTAGCATTGGATAGTGGAATATTTAATAATTTCAGACATAAATGATTTGGTATACACCAACACCTCCTAATTTTGATGATCCCAAATCATGTTTAAAATATTAATGATCAACTTCATGTTTTATGTTAATAACTGATTTTCTGGCCAAAAAAATAAAAATTTCCTATGTCTGGAACTTACCATGAATATTAACTTACTGTGTGAAATCTCCCACACATTGTACCTAAGTAGACAACATGAAAAATCATCTTATCATGAGTCAGATGTAAATACAATTTCTATGCCATAAACTGACCACACATTAAATCCGAATTTATTGTGAGTTGAGAATCACCTTAACACATGTATAATCAACCTATATTGAGATAGAGATATACCTACTTCATGAATAATTAAAGTTACCACAATAAGGTATGTATAATTTTTAATAAATTAATATACTGAATATTTTTATTGTTATAGTTTTCACATTAAGAAAATGTTTATCTCACAAAGTCATGAACCTACCACATGAGAAATTTATCTGACAACCTAAAGTGATAAACCAACTATCATAATCTATTTCATCAAATGACAATGAAAACTATCCATTTCAAGTATTTGTTAAAATATTCCATTCCTAAACATTTTTTAAGTGAATGTAGTTTGTTGTGTCTAATTTAGCAGTGGATTATTTCAAATCTCCGTGTGCTAGTTTTTGAATCATTTAATGAACCATCAGTGGATTTAATAATACACTGATAGTTCCCCAACAATTTTTTTTTATTTTGATCTATTTAAAATGAAAATATAATAAAGTGAAGTATTTTATAAATATTTTTCGCTTACAGATAAAAATAGACAATCCTACACATGCACATGTTCTATAAAGAAGACTCTATGAAACAATGTTTTCAAAAACATACAGTGAAATTATTCCTAACTTCTTCCAAATACAAATTCAAGGATACCAGACAACCAAATCTATTTAGATCAAGCTACATAATATTTCCTATCTTATATCTCATTATAATTATATCTAGGAAATATATTTGAGTTGTTTTTTTGTTTTACTCTAATTATTAGGGACGAAATGTTATCCTATGTGTTAGAACAAAAATTTTATTAAGGTCAATGGTTGGAATATTTATGTTACTAAAATACTTATTTTTATTCAATGGAAACTCCTGTAAATCCATAGGGCGCCACATGCAAGATTGGGAGCTTTTGAAGATGAATGAAATATGTACACAAGTCTCCTCCAAGCCAAATTACACTTCAAGACACATATTTCACTCTAACATCCAGAAAAAGCCTTGTTAGATGTGTGAAGGAAGTCAAATTGACATGCAGGAATGAAATCCACACATAAAGATCTTTAATTCCAAATGCAACGTCAAATGGTCTATTCCTCACTAGCCTCCTTTCATTCTGCAACCAAGATATTCACCTTCAAATAGAAGGGTACCCCCTCCTTTAGGGTAATTTTCTAAAAGTTGAAATGTCACTCTTGTGCATGCAAGATGACTCTTTCGAGACTATGTAAAAGCCATGAGTCTGGGGTACTAGATCTTGCGCAATAGGTACCCTTTGAGTCCTACTTCAGGTGGGCCCTCTGGGGACTGACCCTCTCTCATTTCCTTTTTCCCTAAGGAAAGTGTGTGAAAAAACTACTAGATATGTTGCCTTTAGAGACCGCCAAAAGTGGTCGCTAAAGGCCTATAGGGACCACCATGCGACCAATTCTGGCAGTCGAAATTGTGTCATCGGTGTTGATCAATAGAGGCCACTGTTGTTGGTCCCTAAAACCCCACCCGATTTTCAATGCCGCTAGTGCATTCGATGCGAATATAGATGCATGTGGGATGTGTTGTTGGGGTGAGACGAACCGAAAGGTCTGGCCGCTGACCATGGACGATCTGTGACGACCGGAGGAGGGGAAGGTGCGATGTTGAGGTCTTTTTGGAAGCTGGTAGAACATGGGCTGGGCAAAGGGTTTAGCAGTGGTTGTGGATAGGGAAATGTGGGATTACGTGGGGTGGAGATGGGGGGTTACCGTAGGCGGAAGGACGGCGACGGGGGAGACACAGTGTCTGGAGGGAGTTGCAATGGTGGAATCGGGGAAGATAGGGGCGGGGGGCGGGAAATATCCCGCACATTTATTTTCAGTAGTAACAACCACTGTTGGCGGTCGCTAATACTATCTATAGCGACCACCGCTGGCGGTCACCCGTTTCCCCAGGCGCAAATGGAAATATCTCTAGTAGTGAAAGTCCCTTTTTGTGTGTAAGGACCCCCCTTGTGTAGTACATCTTTCACTTGATCCCCTTCCTTCTGTGCACAAGTCTCTAATACTAGATGCACATCCTCTTATAGAATTCATGGTCTGTCCTTACCTTATTCCCCCATGTTTTATCTCTTCTTGCTCACAATAATCATGTCTTGTGTGGACCTCCCCCACATGTCCCTCCAAGATTACACCTAGTGACTTCCTGGTCCCCCGAGCAGTATTCCATGTTGTGTTTCCCTACATCACAATTCTTCCCATAGGCAGACTAACATATATTTCTTCTTTACATATCCATGTTAACATGGACCCCTCAATTGATCACTCCCCCACCTCATTGTTTCATATAATTTCTTGTTCCTCCCCATCCCCAAGTGCGGGTTGGTACAAGTTAGGTAAGTCTAAGGGGTTTGGAGTGAGTCCTAATTGTTCAAGCTATAGGATGTTAAAATTACAAGAATGGACATCCACAACACATGAAGTTAAATTGTGATTCACTGCATGTGTGGTAGTCCTGAGAGGACTTGAAGTTGAATGATCATCATAACTCTCAGCCTTTTCATTCCCTTTGGGATTTGTCTCCATGTGCACCTTGGGAAATTTCTATGTAATCCATGACACACTTTGATAGGGTGTTCCCCATGAAATGGCCATATCCTCCTTGTACATTAGGACATCATCCTTGGGAATATCCCCTAGTGTAAGTCCAAATCTCCATCTCCTTAAGATACTATCCATGTATAAGCCCTACACCATCCTTCGCGGTCACACCATCCACTACACAATCCTTGGTTTTACTGTTACCTCTTGTTTCTTTCACTGAGAATGACTCATGTGATCTTAGAGTGTAACAGTGACCATGAAATCCTCTTTAGTCCATTAAACATGTGTCATCCCCATACCCCCTCATCAAACTAACTACTTGAAATTTGTTCCCTAACTTCTAAGAAGGGTACATAGGTATTGTCTTTGGGGTCCAATCCCTTCACTCCCTATAATCCCTCTATTCCAACTACCTCCCACTGGCTCAATATATTCCTACAGGATGTTAAACTTTAATCCCCTTCCTCTTTCCTAACTACATGGGTTTTGATTTATTTTAGGTACGTAGGATGCCTCTTTGAGGTTAAATCTCAACCAATAGTAAACCTTGGTGTCCACCATTTTAGGGTTCCCCTTTCCGGATCTTCCCTTTGTGGTGTCCAAATCATCCCTCATGATGTCACATATTCCATTTTTTGGGACACGTCCCCCGGATGCATCATTTTACATGTTTTGATCCATCTTAGGATACTGAAAATGCATAATCCCCACTCATCACTACATTCATCCAACCAAGAGGGATCATATAGTGAAGGGACGGTAACCCTGCATAATCCCCTAACATGTCTTAGGGTTTTCATCGTTTATGTATACCCTGATTCTATTCCTTCTTCTTAATCTATGAAGACTCTGATTCCTAGCCACTGAGATAAATACGAAGACTCCCTGAGGTTCAATCCCGTCTTCTATTTCCCATCTTGGCCTTCATTTTTGGTCCTTTGTGTCTTTTGAATATCATTCCCCAACACAAGGTCCAATTTCTTATGGGTCCGCATCCATGCACTCTGTACTTAGGATCCACCTTCTTAGGTGTCTCTTCACCCCATCTGAACTCCATGTACTTTGATCACTACCTTCTAAGAAGGGGACATACAAAACATCCCTAAGGTTCAAGCCCAACACAACTGTCATCTTTATGTCGATTACATCTCACTCATTCCACCCACTTCACTCAACCCCCCACCATCAATCCTGATTCACACCAGATCCACCACGTCCCTGTGGGACCACACTATTCATATGCACAACTAACCATGTGTAAGCCCCATTCACCCCATTTCTCTTTATAGTACATGTGTCCCTAGCCATGTGTAAGACTCGAATCACCCCATAGAACTATATGGGTTTTAATCCCTATCTTCTACATAGGGTACATAGGAATCCTCCTTTATATTCAATCCCGGCCAACGGTAAACCATGGTTTCCCCCTTTATGGGGTGAACGTTTCCTTGATCCATCCTTTGTGATGTCCATATCAGTTGTTATGGTATGAAACATTCCCTATTTAGGACACGCCATCCAGGGTCTACCTTTATTGGTATGTTCTGATCCATCCATCTAGTAAAACATCAAATTGATACCTCCCAGGGATGCACTAATTTGATCCACTTTCATTAGTGTTCTAATCAGTCCGATACATCTCTACGAGATGTCAAACTCACGATATACCTCATTCTAAGAATGAGAATATAAGGAAAACATTGAAGAGATGGGAAAAAGAGATGGCAATAGGAACGAGTTCATGAAAAAAAACTTAATCTATATAGGAGACCCAGACTAGGTGATGAATTCGGAGGAGGAATCCACAGAAGGATAAATCGGCATCCCATTATCCAATTTCGATCAAGCAACAAAAATCTCCAAAGAGGTGATGGATGTCGACTGCCTTTGGATACCAGAGATACAGGGAATAATGTGACCATTAATGTCGACACCACAACGATGTTCAGGTCAGTGCACCCTAGAGAAAAGTATCAAAAACACTATGCTAAGTGAGATATGACATGATACAGTCAAAAATATTTAATTTGGATTCCAATTAACTACTATGGAAGTGGTTTAGTGTGACCTGATATCTTTTTCAAACCATATATAACTATTAATGATGTTCTATTTATGTAATGCCTTGTGTGTTGGGGTCTTTAAAGACTGATCTAGTTTTTGGATAATTTTTTATAATAATAAACTTCTTGGTAGAAAGTTATTTCCAAGTGGAGGGGATTAAGTCTTGTCTTAAGATCAAACCCCTTGTTAAATTTATGAGGTTTTATTTATCTTTTTCCCATAATACTCAAATTCATTATGTTTCTCTTTATAATTCATTGAACAAAACTATAATCTAACATTTAACTCAAATTAGTAATTTATATTTTTATTTTGATACGGGTAGACTTCTTTCAAAAGATAAATTGTATTAAAAATTATTTTAATCGAGCTGTGATTGAGCATTTCAGAACCTATTCCAATGATCAAATTATATATTTTTTTCTATTTATGTTAATAGTGACATTTTATCAATTCCGATGATTTAAATTTTAAATTATTTTTAAAAAAATATTTCATTAGAAAAAAAATTCACCCCACCACCATCACCTCTTCAGTTTTCCTCTCCAACCAACATTTGGTATCACATGCATTTCAATTTTTTTTACATTGATCTAGTTTTATTTATTCATCTTTAATTTATATTCTATTTATATTTTATTCTTTATCGATGAAAACAAACATGAAATAACTTTCAGTAATCATCGTCCATATTTAAATGGAAATCATTATTCTCATTGGAAAATAAAAATAATATTCCACCTACAAAGCTTGGGATTTGATATCTGGACTATAATTGAAGATAAATATGAAAATACTATTGTTTATAGAGATGTTTGGAGTGATTCAACTATAGAATTATGTGATTTTAATTTTCATGCTAAGAATAATTTTTATTGTTCCATAAGAGAGTATTAATTTAATAGAATATCTTCATGTTCAACTAATTATGGGATTTGGTATACCGATGCTATATCCCATGAAGAAACTTGTAATGTCAAAGAAATGTACCTATATATGCATACTATTAAATATGATACTTTCAAGATGAATCCTAATGAATCAATTTCTAACATGTATCTCTGGATAAATGATGTTATTAACTTGATGCATTCACTAGGAAATAAAATTGCTGATAAGGATCAAATTTTTGGAATTTTTAGATGTCTACCAAACTGTAGAAGAGGAGCCTCTATTTCCACAATAGAATAATATGATATAAGTAAGATTCCAATCAAATAGACAGGTGGAAATATCATAATGTATGAAAATGATATTCTAGTTTAAAATATTATGCGGATGAGACTAAAAATAATTTAGTAACTGTTATAAATTTTGACTCTAAACTAAAATAGAGTATCAAAGAAGAAAGTTTGAGTGATTAAGAATCAACATATGATAGTGATGAAGAAATGGAAAACCTACCTAGATATCATAATACATTTAAGGGAATGAAAACATTCATCACGAAATATAATTATAGATGAATGTATTACAATAAATGGAATGGGAGAAAAAATTTAAAAAAGGATGATTCTCCCTATAAAATAGTCTGCTATGAATGTAAATGTAAAGGACACTTCAACGAATACATTCTCAAGATCAATTATTAGAGAAGTTAGGAGGGAAATTGAAAAAAGAAACAAAAAGGATATGAAGTCTACCTGGAGTTCCTTAGAGGATAGTTCAATTGAATCATATTCTAGTAGAGATGACAATAATGATAGGAAAAATGTGTGTTTTATGGTAAACACATCTGAGGTTCTGAATGTTTTAACTGAATTTCCTATACATATTTATATTCCTTATAAAACAGAAAATAATTATGTGAAAATTTATGTGGATGAATAATTAGAGTATTTTAATATGCTTGAATAAAAATTAAACGAATTAAAAGTTAAATATAGAATTCCGCATAAGAATCATGATATGAATGGTAGCTTGCAAGATGATCTTAATGTAGAAAAGTTCAAAATGATCAAAATCTATAGGAAAATAATGAGATTAAAATATCTAATGATAAAATAAAGAAATATATATAGATATTTATTAATGGGTGAAAACCCCTTACCCATATTCTTGGTAAATAGAAAAATCCTAAAAACACTACTGGAATTGGATAACAACCTAGATAACAAAAGATATATAAAAACAGATTTATCCCAAGTTCCAATTCTTCAAATTCTTCTAATAGTTCTTATTTTATTAGACCTAATAAAGTTTTTATTTCTGATAGTATGAGTTTTTCTTATAGGAAACTAGTAACAAAATTATGGATTTTGAAATAACCTATTATTAACATCTTTATACCAAATTAAATATTGGTACCAAAGTCATTTTTGGTTTAAATATCATTTTTTAGAATACTTCATAAATATTTACAGAAATAAATTATGTTATATTAATAGTGGATTCTCTTGAAATATAATTGTGAACTACTCATGTTTCAAGAAACTAATAAAGTTTTATGGTGGACATGTCACTTTTGGTGACAATTATAAAGAAAAAAAAGACTCAGTCATATCAAAAAATTTATTATTTTAGTAATTTCTAAATATTTATTTATATATGGGTGGAATTATAAAGCTTTTATAATTTCACAATTTTGTGATGATGGTTTTCATGGAAATTTTAGAAATAATTTATGTACTATTTTTATGAAAAACATTCTTTGGTTTTTAATTCCATGAGAAATGATAATTTTTATGTTTTAAATTTAAGTTACTTATTTTATAGTAATGTTTCTTATTTATATGACTTTCACAATGAATTTTTCTTTCACATATCATACTAAGACATCGTATTATCCACTATCTTAGAATTATAACAAGGAAAGGTTTAGTTAAGGATCTACACAAACAATAATCCCCAATAGATAAAGTCTGTAATTCCTATTAGGTGGGAAAACATCATAAAATCTTTTTTAAACCAAGGAAATAAGTCTCAAAATCTCCATCGTTAGAGTTGCTTCTCATTTTTTAAAGTTTAGGTCTGAAGCCTCATTTTATTATTAAATCAATGCAAATTCCTCCTTTTAACTGGGTAGAGGGAGACCCATTACATAGCCCGAAGGCCCCGTGGGCATTTAGCCCATAACACGGCCCATAAGCCCAATTTTTTGGCACCAAGCCCATTCTGTGAATAGTACTGCTACAGTACCTATACTGCTACAATACCGCATTGTACCCACCGCTGCTACAGTTCCCTGCCACCGCTACAGTGACCTGCCACCACTACAGTGCCCGCAGTTTCTATAATGCTGCTACTGCTACAGTATGCTACAGTACCTGCACCCAATGGGTTTTGAACCCCCATTTTACATGTAGGATTACGAGGTGCTTACCACTAAGCTAAACCCCAACTACTTAGAGTTGATTCTCATGGATTTTTTTGAACTTTCATAGAAAGAATAAATAATGCATGTGTTATAGTGGATGATTATTCAATGTATACATGGGTGTATCTTCTTACTCAAAAAAGTGAAGATATTTATGATTTTTATAAATATTCTATATCTTTAGAAAATCTTAGTTGGCATAGAATTATGGACTTAGGAAGTGATCAAGGATATGAGTTTGAAAATCCTGAGTTTGAATAATTATTCTAAAAAAATGACCATAGTCACAAATTTTCTTCTCCTAGGACCCTATAAAAGAATGGTGTGGTAGAGAGAATAAATAGAACCCTTCAAGAAATTTTTAGGACCATGCTCAATGAGTATTATTTATAAATATTTATTTGGGAAGATTATAAAAATATATCTTGATATATAATTAATTTATTTTTTATTTCACCACTGATAAGGAAGACCCCTTATGAATTATGGAATGGTTGATGACCAAATGTGAATTAATTTAGCATTTCTAGTTGTGAAGTATTTATACTCTACACAAAAGAGTGATTATGAAATTTTGATTCCAAGTGTGCTGAAGAAATTTTTCATTGATATGATACATCTAGTAAATCATATATAGTTTTTAATAAATGGACTAAGATTGTGGAATAATATGTACATGTCATGTTTGATGAGATTGGTCCACATGAGTCTAACACCTCTTTCGAAAATATGTAGGATGATCTTTCAAACCTCAAAATGAATTCCAAATCAAGGGAAAATTCTACTAAAACTCTTGAAAAGAACACTCCTAATAATTATGAATAACATAAACATGAACATGTTGATGAAAATTAAGAATAATGAACTTCTATTACAAGAGTTATTATGACTCGTATATATCACCCCATATATGAAGTTAGAGATGAACTATACAAAATAAATCATACTATATATTTTTACAAAAATCAGGTTCAACATAAAGATTTATTATCATTTCTTGAACATAATAACATCACAAAAGAAATTAGTGGTTAATTCTGGGTAATGAAAATAAAATAAGAACTTTACCAATTTGAAAATAAAAAATTACTATAACAAGTTGAAAGATCAAAAGACTACCTAACTATTGGAACAAAATTGATGTTTATAAATAATGTTGATGAGTCAGGTATAATAGTTAGAAACAATTCTAGATTGATAAAAGAAGGATATAGTCAAGAAGAAGGTATTGGCTATAGTGAATCCTTTGCACCAATAGATAGACTTGAATCTATTAGAATGCTACTTTCCTATGAAGTACATTTTATTTTCAAACTATATCAAATGGAAGTGAGGAGTCCATTATTAAATGGTAATATATTGGAGGATATTTTAATTGAGTAGCCCCCTTGATTTCAAAACCCAAACTTTTAAAATCATGTTTTAAACTAAAAATATATTTATATGGTTCAAAACAAGATCCTAGGGCACGGTATGATAGCCTCAGCTAATATTTGTTTTCAAAAGTTTTAAATAATTGAATATTTAATAATATTTTATTTGTTAAATTAATAACAAAAAATCTTTTAGTAGTACTAATAGATGTTGATGATATTATTTTTTCTTCTTTAGTAAATTCATTGTGTATTGAGTTTTCAATAGTGATTCAAAGAAAATTTTAAATTATTTTTATGGGTAAACATAAATTCTTTCTTGGTTTTCACATTTTTTAAAATATAGAAGGAATTAATTTAATTCAAATCAAGTACACTGAATATCTCTTAAAACATTTTTGTACAGATAATACAATTGGTAGTCATACTCATATTATTACTAGCAACAGGTTGGATCTTTATAAAATGGGGAAACAAGTTGATAAAACCACTAACAGGGGTATAAATAAAATTTTACTATACATAAATACCAACCGAACTAATATAATGTTTAGTGTGTGCATGTGTGCTCTTTTTCATGAAATCCCAAAGTGTCACAATTATAACTTATGAAAAAAACCAAATACCTCAATAGTCTAACCAACATAGGATTACATTACTCAATAGGATATACATTTGACTTAGTTAATTAATATGATGATGATTTTAGTGGTTTCAAGTTAGACATAAAAATCACTTCAAGAACTTTTGACTTTTCAGGAAAGTCTCTAGATTTGTGGTATTGTAACAAATAGAAATATATATCATTATCTACTACTAATGTTGAGAACATACCTATTGGAATTTATTGTGTACATATTATTTGGTGAAACATTCATTAATAGACTATGGATATCAATTCCATCATGTCCCTATAAATTGTGACAATAAAAGTGAAATAAATTTTTCTAAAAATATTATATCACATTCTACAAGAAAAGATAAATGATATAAGACAACACATTTTGAAATATCTTTTTCAAAAGGGTGATATAAGTCATGATTTCATTAGTACTAAAAGTCATCTTACTAGTATATTTACAAAACCCTATAATGTTGATAGAATAAATTATATCATTCAAGAATTGGTTTTGATAAATTATATCTAATTTTTTAAATAAAATTTCTTCATTTTATGTTTTTTATGTTTTGATTAGATTATATATTCTGAGTGTTTTTTGGAAATAATTATGATGTAATTTCCACACATTCAGTATGCCAACCATTTATTCATATTCCTAAAATTAATATTCCTATCATGAACACATACTGATGCGGTCTCTATACGTATTATGATTATTAACTCACACGATTACAATTTCTACCATGAAAAGTTTACCTATATAGTTAGCATAACTACCCTGTCTGTTTCTTTGGAATTTTATGTGAGAAATTTTGGGTGGGGTTTTATTTATGTCTATTAATATTTTAATACGTGAATTATTTAAATTTTATATTCATCTTGAATATGAATCAACACCCATTTTTTCCCTTAGATATCCTCTATCTTTTTGAGAACTTTTGAGTGAATCGATTTCTCTTATCTCATACATCTCAGTCTCTCTAAATCAAAGCACTCTATTTTTTCCCATATAAGATCCTACTACAGTCAAACCAAATCTAAAATTTTGATTTTGAAATGCATATTAGAAACCACTTTTCTTATTTATTCACCTCAATTTAAGAATTACAATAAATTAAAATCCAGCTTGATCACGATAGTGGAGTTGAATATTTTTCACCATGTTGATCATCCTATCTTTATAGAAAAGGAAATTGATGCATAGTGGTTAAAATTTAGTGAAACACTAGTTTGTGATGTGATTAAGGAAAAAGGTTGGGATGTGTGCCTTAAGGAAAATAGTAATCCTTTTTATCTAAGGATTATTATTTATTTTTATGTTCACCTAGAGTTACACCCTAGAGAGAAGAAGGATAAAATTAAATCAATGATATATGGTGAATTTATGGAGTTCACTTCAAGGAAATAGGAAAATTATTTTGGAGTACCTAATAATTATATTTATCAATATTACTAAATCTCATATACAAATAATCATCCACACAATGAGTTTTAAAATGATTTAGATGAAAAAACTAGAAATAGAACACCATGAAGACCATTATCTGTTGAGTTGAATGGCGAATATAGGATGATGGACAATTTTTTCCAAAACCTAATTTTTTGAAGAAAAGGATAATTATATATCATGAAACATCAAGGTTTTTTTCTTGTTTTTTATATAGAATGGTTTCCCAATCAACTTCTAAATATATTTCATGAAACATATGGTTTTGGTGTGTGAAACTTTATCAAAGTTTATTTCATTACCTTACCTAATATTTTTCTCATCCTTGTTAGAATACAAGTTATTAGTTTCTCAGAGGGCGTATTATTACCTCTTCAGTTGGACTATTCCTTACATGGAAAATGTTCATGAAAATGAAAGTAAATTGGAAGCCTTGGCTGAACCAAAAAATATTTATAAATAATTTCACCATGTGAATTAGCTGGTGAGACCTAGGGATATTATTATCCATGTCTTAAACCTAATTCGATTGTTTTTTATTTAGAAAATGAGTTTGTTTTGGTAAGATAGAACAAGAAGATGATGAAATAGAAGATTTGGATGAATAGGAATGAGCTACTTCTGTGAATAAAAGGGAAGAATATCTTTAGATATCTATTGGATCTCCTAGGTCACCCTTACCATCACATGAATAAGGGATTTTGTTTCATGATCTAGTTGACCCATAAGTTTTGATGAGTGGTTATTTTACAGACAAGAAAGAGTTAGAGGAATCTAAAAGTGTTGAAATTAGTTTGGATAGATCACTTATGATTGGTATCACTTCAAAGAAAATTATTCCAGATGATCCATAAAGGGGTATATGTCCCTTGGATATATGTTTTTCATTTTGGATTATCTAAAATTAGCTAATGATGGGGTGAGTTCATAGAGACATGGTGTACTTACCATCCCTTCTTCTCATGGTGCCTGGGGGTCTCTAATTTCTCCTTTAGAAACTCAATAGATAATTGAGTTATCTTCTTTTAGACCTTTAGTTGGATATACTATACATGTAATCTTTTGTCTTACACCAACCAAGGTAGGTGAAGAAGCTGATAAAGGTACTACTCATGGTGGAGATATTGAGGAAAATGTTCTTAGGGTTGATGCTGAGGCTGATATTCCTATTGTTCATGAAGAAAAATTTGATGGTGATGTCTAATTTGATGTTTAGGTTAATATAATTGGATAAATAGATGATGTTCTAGAGTTATATGTTAGGAAATAATCATATGATCTATCTACCTTTATCCCCTCTACTTTATATGTGACTAAGGATGAATTGGATTTGTTAAAATCAGATATTATGAATATTTAGAAGCAAAGTATTGTTAATTTTGAGAAATCTATGAAGCAAGTTAGAAAATATGACATTTATGATGCTTTTAAAACTAAAATATCTCATCTTCATCCATGATTTAATTTCAAAATTCAGATAATACAGAATGAGATAGCATATTTGAGAGCTTATTTTGGTGCTCTCTATATAATCATTCTGATATGATGATTTAGATAGACCAACGGTTTATGAATACAACATTTCATCCCACTCATGTGCCTCCTCCTACTCATCCTGTTCAATTGGTACTATTTTAAAAGAAGATTAGAAAACACATTAATGATGATTTTTAGGTTATGTTTGATGAGTTTCAAATGACCGGAGAATATATTCTTGATGGGTTTCAAACCCATACTTCCAAGACCATGGATATTGTTCAAGAGGATGGAAATAAAGATATTCAATATAGAGATTCCATCAAGATAAAAATTGATTATTACTAGAGTAGGATCTTCAAAATGTTAGGTCCAAAAGGAATGTTTAGAACTCTTAATTTGGATGTGAAGATTCCACCTCCAAATCATCTTGTTAAGACCTATGTTGAGAAGACCACGACTATAATTCTAGTTTTGGAGTCTTTCATGGATACTATAGATGATTTCTTTCAAGTTATCAAGCATGGTCCTTGAGAATTTAGTGTGTTTTCCCTATTTATGGAACCATATATATACACTTCTCATACAGCTATTAAATATCCTCCACCAACTCCTTTATCTGTACCTACTACCACATCTACCATTAATCCTTTTGTCCTAACTCCTAGAAAATATTTTTAGAGACATAGTCGTGTTTCCGGAAGTGTAGTTCTTTGAGAGCCTACTTTCTTATTTTATCCTCAGAATACCTCTTCTCCTTTTTATACATCCAAAGGAAATGGACCACTCATTCCTATATATTTTAGAGATGTCCCAAATTTGAATTCAGATTATGATCTCTAATATGGAATTTTTGAAATATTTTTATAATACCTTTTGTAATATTAATACAATATTGACTTTAGTTATATTTTATATTTTAACTTATTAATTTTTTATAATCCCAAAATTCGGAGTTATTAATGAGCAGTGATTAGTAATTAATTAAAATAACTTGAATTCCCTGGAAAACATTTCATGATTGTATGACCTTGCAAAAGAGTTATTTCAATCCTCTCAAAATATACTTTTTTATATTCAATTCCTTACTATAAAAATGTCAAGGATTATGATCATAAAAAATGGAGAGATTTTCTTATTAAAACAATATATATATATTTTAATAATCCCAAATCACATATATAATATTACGAATGAATTTAATTTTTTTCTATTAGTAACTACTTTTCGGGCCCAAAAAATACAAAAAATAGATATATATGGAACTTATTGTAAAGATCATCTAACAGTGTGGAACCTATTGCATGTTATAGAATAGCTACCCAGATGAAATTTTTTTTTACCATGACTCAAATGTTACAAATATTTCTAAATAATAACTGACAGTGGATTGAATTTGAACTTATGATGAGTTAAGAATCACCATAATACATGTTCAATAATTTTATCATGTGATAGTGATTTAACTACCACATGAAGAATTAAATTTATCATGCCATGATATGTATAATTTTTCATAAAGTAATATACTGAATAGGTCTATTATTATAGCGACTACATGAAGAAACATATTATTGCATGAATTCATAAACCTAACACATGAGCCAATGATCCTACTTCGTGAAGTGATGAACTTACTGAGAAAACTACCTCATGAAGTGACCATGATAAACAATCGTGTCATGTAATCATGCTAATATACCATACCAAATAACCATATTTTATGTAAATAAATCCTTTTATTTCTAACATAGAAGTGGAAGATTTCTAATCTCCAATGTCTAGTTTATTATGTATTAAATGAAGAATCATGGAATTTTATATTTCATTGATTGTTCTCCAATATATATATTTGGATAAATATCTATTTAAGAAGAAAATAAAATTGTTTTAAGGATGCAATGAAAATTTTGGGTTACAAAGAATAACATATGATTATATACATGATCTTGTGCTATATAGAAGACTCTACGTCACTCTGTTTTCCTAAACATGTAGTGAAACATCTGTATGTTTCTTTTAAATAATAATTAAAGGACACTAGATAATAAAATATATTTAGATTGAGCTTCATCACATTTCCTATCTTATATCTCTTACTCTTTATATTTATACATTACATTCAATATATTTTTATTTCCCTTTATTTATTTTTAAAAAATTGTCTCATATGTTAAAAAGAATATTACTTGATATTCTCACAAATATTTTATTTCCATTCCAATGAACAACTATGTAATAAGTCCCATATGAATGAATATCCTTTTCATCCCACGTAAACTATGAATGATATTATATTCTTAGACATCCCTATGTTTTGTTGTCTGTAAAACCCTATAGAAGTTTTGGATTAGTCTATTTAATAATAAACTACTTATAAAAAGGTGATTGAAAAGTGGAAGGGGTTAAGTCTCGTCTTGGAATAGAAAAGCTTATTAAATTTATGGTGTGCTATTTATCTTTTTTGTTTTTTAATATTCAAATTGAATTAGTTTTTTTTGATAGTATATTGAATAAACTATAATCTCATAGTTAACTCAAATTAATTTTTTATATACTATATTTGATATAAGTATACATGTTTCAAAACATAAAAAAGTTTCCAAATTACTTTAATTGAGCTGTGATAGAGCATTTTAGAACCATTTACAAAGATCAAATTATATATTTCTACTAATTATGTTAAATGGGTGATTTTATCAATTTGGGGGATTTAATATATTTTTTTTTCAAATCAATTTTATTGGAAACACAATTAACTCCCCTCTTAAGTGACCCAGTCCAACCAACATATATAAAATTTTCAGTTATTTTGATCCCTTTCAATCTAACTCAACAGATGATTATGTAACAAACTTCTTTCAATATTTTGATGACCATTATTGCAAATAGAATTCCTGTAAATGAAATAACTGAGTACATTAATCCTCTTGTATAATAATTTCAAGAGTTATGGGGAAATGGTGTGGATATAATTGATGAATAGACTAGTGATACGTAAAAAATGTATTATTCTCTAAGGTAGATGATTACAAATTTCCATAGATTAGGAAACATGACAAGTTGGAACACTCATATTATCTAGGATGTGTAATTTGTAAATTATCATTGAGAAAATATGATACAATATAGAATATAATGGTGTTTCTGGTGTCATCATATATTTTTTGACGCATCTAATAGATATCAGTTTAATAGGTCATGATTCTATGAACACAATGAGTTTATTCCACCACCGAAATTATTATCGAGTTTAGAAATCATGTCGTAAATACCAAATGTTGATAAACACTTTTGGAAAAGGAGTTAAATGTTTGTTTTCGGGAAAATTGTTCAATAATAATAGGATACATTTGGTACCCAATAATGAGAGTAATTGATTATTTTATTCAATATTCCTTATTGGGAATTTCAATGATTACATCATAATCATGATATCATGAACCTTGAAAAGAATTTATCTGACAATATGGTTTTTAAAATATTGAATTATCATGGAAAATCAAAATACCATCTTAATTATCATATTCACTTCAATGAAATGAAGAAAAAACATTATATAAAGGAAAAGGATATTGTAATGTATCATATAATAGCTTTTTCATTGAAAAAATAAGAAAAAGATGATTTCCTTTGATGAATAAAAAATTTGAAATTTGTAGTTGAATATTCTATTAACATTTCAAGATGTGTTTAATTGAAACATCATAAGTTACAAGGAATTAAAATCCAAGACTCATGTATTTTTAAGGAGAAATTTATTCCATTAGAATATAAGAAATTGTTATATCATTATATACCAATAGTTTTAATTATGTTTTTCACATTTTTAGCTGGATTTGTGGGAAAACATTAAACCCCATTTATGTTAAAAAAAATTGGAAGGAATTTTAAAGACACTTTGTAATTTAGATATGATATTTACCATAAAGGTTTTCATTTAGATGATTCATCTAAGTGTCTATTTTCCTAAGGAAATCAAATTTAAAGGACCTATAAATTATCCATTTATGTAACCGATAAAGGTGTATTCTCTTCTTAATTTTTTTGTGATTAATATATTTAATATTTTAAACTCATTTAATATTTGGTTTACTCTACATTATTAATTTTTAATTAGGTATTTAGTCCATTTAAAATCTCCTTAGGGAAATAAAGCTCAACAATATGACGCAATCACTAAAGGATATATAATAAAAGAATAATTCACCTTTTCTTCGTTGTATTTAGATAATACTGAGACTTGAATAGATAATGTTGGACATGCTGATGATAATCCAAATCATTTATAAAACTATAATAATTCATAATACATCTAATGCTAGTTCATCATGTTAGAAATATATCATTAGATTTATTTACACAAACGAAGTTTATATAAGAAAATATATAATTTATACTCAATAGTTTTATTAAAAAGTCCCTTTATTGGATATTTAATGATGAAAAATAGAGGAAATTAAATTTAAACATGAAATGAGAAATATATGACAAAATATATTTGAAAAGACATTATATGTTTTGTTCACACCCAATAAGATCATAACCTATATCATATTAATAATATATTGATATAATTATCCTATATAATTAATAAAATATCATATTATACATATAGATCATGAATTATAAGAATCATGTTTGAGAGTAATATGATTTCAAATATTTTACTCAATGATCATTGAAGTATTCTAAAAGTTTAAATGGTTATAGTATTAATGTATTTATGTTTCTTTTGGTTTTTTCTGAAGAAGGTTTGAAGACACAAAATAGTGGAATCTTCACAAAAATCATATCCTTTATATTCTATTGAATTTTGATTAACGTTGTCAGATTAAATTATTATTGAAATTTTTTATTTATGTTCTTTAAATGAAATTGGTTTGATATTTATAGGGGAATAAGGAAATATTACTATAATATAATTATGTTAACTTATATCAATTTATTGATACTGGTAAGCATAAAGAACATGATCAATATATTTTGGATTCATAAGATAAAATTGTATATTTTTTGGATGATGGAGTTGATGATGATTGGAGTGTTCTAGTCCATATAAAACTAAGTGACTTGTATCATATGGTATATAAATATTAATAATTGTTTTATGACATCGAACCCCATATACAACAAGTGACTGATTTATATATCCATGATGATATTGAAATAGTTTTTCTTTAATAAGTTGGGGAATATAATAAAATCTTGTTAATGGTAGAGGAAGAAAAAAAATATATTTAATAAATAATTAATTGAATGTATGTTCAATCCTCCTTTAACAAGTTTTTATATATATTTATATAGAAAACAACAATTAAATTACATTATGTATACAACTTGGAAAACATTTGATTTTTTTTACATTTTATATAATTTTATAACATGTTTTATATTCATTATAGTTGTTGAAATATTAAGAAAAAATTGATTTAAATATATGATCTAATATTCCTATACTCATATAATGTCAACTAATCCATCTTATACGATCCTTCATATATCTCATAAACTCCATACATTGAGTATTATCCCATTTCCTTCATTTGATTTCATCTGATATACTCCCTTATTCATCAGGTATACTCCCTAATTCAAGTTTATCACATTCTACTCTAGGTTTGTCAAAGGGATCAAATAGAGTAGTTGAGGAGTGGTCATCAACTGAGTATATGTTTCCACATTTACCACCTTGAGGGTAATTGAGGGTGACCCTTATTGGTATGTAAGTAAAAATGTGAAAAAATAATTAATTACATCTGTATATTAATTTTTCAGTATATTTATTAAAGATGTTGAGATAATGATATGAAAAAAACGAACATGAATACACTAAATGATTAATGACTAAAAAATTTTATAATTGTTATACAATTTGACATGTTTGGGTGCCTATAGAAGATATTGGGTCTTATATGGGAATATTTTGGGTTTTTGAGCATGTGAGATTATGTCTCTACTTAGTATGTTTCATTATTGGATTAATATTCTTATCAATTTCAGTAATGAAATTTTATACAAATAACTAAAAGTAATTGAAAATAAGTATGTATAGTTCTTTATGAGATATTTCTCTTAAAATTAAGTTTAATTATTGGGTCCACTATTTTAGGGAATCCCTATTAGAATTCCTAGGGACATCGAATCCTTCATATGAAAAACTATAGTGTAAAAAATATGTTACATTTGTTACAATACGATAAAATTATTATGAAAAATATTACAAAAATATTTTAATTGAACTATCAAACTAAAACTCATTAAAATTTTAAATTTCATTTAATTTAGAGAGAAAATTCACCAGGGGTAAGTATCCAATAGAAAAATTTAGAGAAATAGTCATCTAGGAAAATCCAACCAAATATAGGGGAGTGGGGTTGTTGTTGTATTCCCATTTTCATGTCTTCCATTTGTAATGAAATCTAATATATATTGTTTCTGGATAATTTAACATAAACAAATATATTATAAGTTTTAAAAAATAATATAATGTATGTAATTGTATTTCATTTTATGTTTTTTTGTTTCAGTACTAAGATTATTGAATTACATAATGTTTGGATAAATATATATTTTATATTCATAGTAGTAGCATATTTAGAAGGGTAATGTTATCTAATATTGTTATTCTATAAATAACGGTTGTTTAAATCAATGATAATCAAATGAAACACTACTAATCACTAAATCCCATCAATATATACATCTAAACCACAGTGAATTTATTAGTAGTTATTATAAATGTTTCTATATTTTACAAGAAAATGATAAAATGGAATAAAATACCACTTATGAATGGATGACATCTAGTACCATAAATATATAAGAAAAAATTATTCAAAAATAAACCACAACATTTATTTTAGGTGTGGTTTCAAAACCACCTGCAATCATGGATTGATGGTCATTTTATAGAACGACCATTGATAAAAAAATCATCAATAAATTAGTGAGACTAATAACCATATATATACTATAAAAATATTATTCAAAAATAAATTGCTGATTTTTTAGTGAAATTTAAACAACCAACTCTAATTAAGTATTCACATTGGTATACAAAACCACCACTAATAAAAAACACTACCACCCTTTAATAGTTTACTAATAGAAAAGTAGAGGTTTAGAGAACCACCAAGAATCAATTTATGGAAGTAAAAAATTACAAATGTTTAATAATGAACTAGCATTAACACTTGTCTTCCTTGTAGTGAGAGAGTTATTCTCTTTCTCCACCCATTTATCTCTAGATAAATCAAGCATAATCATTACACCATGAATAAATTCTTCTGGTGATTTATGATTAATGATGAATGAATAATAATCTTTTACTCCAATACGTAGGGTTTTCTATATAAATGTTCGAAGGTTCATGGTGGACATGTCGATCACCATTGGAGGAATTTTATCGTTGAATCACCATAAATAATGTCGGTGAAACTATAAGAAGTCAAATGATCTCTCAATAAATACTGAATATAAAACCAATGTAATTTTATTTTCCATTAAATTAATCAAATATTATTTATGATGATGTTGTCATTTGGATTATTTGGCTTTTATTAATTTATTTCTCAGAATAAATCCTATAAATTTAGTGAATTTACATTATTGGGGATGGGCCTGACCAGATCCTCTATGCCCCAGAACCTTTATGGACTGTTAAGGGTTTTAGATATTAGTTTATAATTATTTAATAATAATTGATTGATTTTATTCATTTGTTTTTATTTTTCTATTTATTTTTTGTTCAATATTTAATCTGAATGTCATCTAACATGTTTTGAAAAATAAACATGCTTCATTTTAGTTTTATGTGATGTAAAATACATTAAAAAAAGTGAATAATGAAAAAAAATACCATCAGGATGTGATGGAGTTTCTAGCCAGTTTCCACAATTACATGGTTTTTAATTGAAAAATACACAGGGTATTGCAAGGTTCATTAAATGAGGATGGAATTTGGGATACCCATTTTCCTAATGGCTCAACATGATGTGTATTATTAGAAACCATTTGATGATGAGGAATACTGGTACATGGTTTTTTAGACTACAATATGTGTATCTAGAGTGCATGTTATATAATATACACATTTGTACAATTATTTTTGTATAATATGAATGATTAAAAACACATTATTTATTAATAAAGGTCACAATGGATATCCATACAAGAAACTCAATGTTTACACAATATAGAGATATCATACGTGGTGTACACTACCTATGAGATTGTGTTTGAGATACATGCTAATTCTATAGGGATATTTCACGGATTAAAAATAGGTGCCACACATAATGTGTAGATCATTTTTACACACTAGTTATCCCATAATAGATAAATACTTAGTCATTAGAAATATATCCTAGACATGTGAAAAATGGAATAAATGGTGTGTATCTCATTAATACACATCTTTTAGTTACCCATTAATTAACAGTATTAAATTACGTGAAAATAATTAATTATGCTGTTAAAACATAATTATATTCATCACAATTGGAGGGATTACAATGTAAAAAGGTTTTTAGAATTAATAAATTATCAATTTTTTCTCAATAATTATCTAAATAAAATATGTAAATCCATTTACATACCACATTTCCATAGATGATAGGAGTCTATAAGAATATTTTAATAGAAATTAAGAAAAACTAATTAATTAATTTAATCTTTGTTTATCATAATAATAAGGAAAACATTTAATTGAATGCTAGCTAGTTTGTATTTACATATTTTTTTCATGTGTTGATGATCATGAGCCTAAACAGACTAGTATATGTGATAGTTTTTTTTAATTTCCTATTATTAAATTAAATTTATAGAATGTGGGTTATCCTCCCTCTATACTATGTAGTACCCATGTTCCCATGGGTTTTTAAGAAAAATAACTTAACCATTTAATATGTTCCCTTCACCTATATATGATTTAAATAATATGTAAAGGATGAATATCCTTGGAATGTGGGGTAGTCTATGTTCAAGGATGAGGTGAAAGCAACCCAGGAGGAAAATGGGGGCACATGTGGAATGCATCAACTTGAATCAAGCATTGATATAGGATTTATTTCCAAATGATTATATTTGGTTTATCATTTTATAGATAAAAAACCATTATAAAATATTATATTCATTCCACTTAATTTATTTTCCTTATATAGTTTCATTGTTAATTAATTATGGATGTTTTATCAATAAATAAATGAAATATATTGTATACTATAAGTAATTAAAATAAAATTTGAATATGAAATAATTTTATCTTGATATGATTAATCATGTAAATAGAATACACAAAAATATAATAATAATGTAATAAGAAAATATGATCAATATATGTATTAATCTAAAAATATCTTATATAAAGTATTAAATAAAAAAATTATTCCACTACTCAGTTTAATATACAACCATAACTCAATGTTCTTGACCACCATTCATTGGAGTACTTTAAGTTTTTAGGGAGTTTTAACTTTATTTTGGGGAATAATTAATCTAGTTTTCATAAGGGTTTATTATATCTGTGTGACTTATTGTAATTAGTGTACATGTTTTGATGAAGTACAAGTCTAGGATTTCAATATTGGGGATTCCACTATATGGATAAAAGATCTTTGATTTAATGAAATTGAAATGTTAAGCCTCAATAAATACCTATTAACCGATTTTTAGGCTCCTGTTTAGATTATGAGAGGGGTCATTTGGATCCTTTCCAGTAGAATATCTTCATGGTAATATTTTTCAATACCAATGGTTATTGTTATTAGGTTTCGATAAAATAGTAGGGGACTAATAAAAAAAATTAATTATGTCAAATATTTTATTAATTAATATAAAAACTAAAATATAATTTCAATTAATAGAGAGTGTAAAAAGAAAAATAATCCAAACATTCATATCTTTTAGGACACATACCATGTCTATATAGGTGAATATTTCCATGGTTGGTACAATTGTTTTATTCACCCAACTATAGAAGGAAAATTTATACTATGTGATAGAATTACCTATATCCATTTACCCACATCACATAGAATGTTTAGGTTATAAGGATGCCTATACGAGTTAATACATTCCTAAACCCACACTCCTGTATCCAATTCTAAAATAATAACATTTACATTTATAGATCTCACACCAGAAAATGTAACCCAATTTTAGCCATCCAAAATATACAAAATCTAATAGAAATAATGGATCACTTAAAAAAAAGACTTTTTATGTTTATAGTTTTAAATAATTAGGAAAAAATATATCATAGTGTATATTTCCATATAGTATCTATTCTTATAACAAAACAAGTTCTTTATAAAGACACACATTTTTCATTCGAGTTATCTTTTATATATAGAACTCCATCTTTATAAACTATTATACACATCCTTAATCCTTATGAAAAAAATAAATTAAAAATATGAAATGCTGAAAACATTTGTTAAGGGGTATATAGAAAAAAAATTGAAACCCATTAGTGTATTTCAAAACAATGTGATCATAAAAGAATATTTTCTTTTAACATAATAATTATGGTGATAAAAAATCAATTACATAAACATGAAATGAATTTTTATTCCTATAGTTTTTCATTAAACACATATTATAGAAAACATAAAGATAATATCATAAATATTAGTGTTTTTAATAAAACATTAGAATCCATGAAAATAATTTTCTTAAAAAAAACTTTTATAATTAAAAGGGCATAATCAATACCTCAAACAATAAATAATCACATTACATTATAGAATAAAATTATTTTAATAAAAACTAATTCAAAAGAACAGTAAATTCATATAGGTTACTTGATAAATCATATTAATATAACACATACAATAACCCATATAAGAGAACTTATAAATGGAAGAACCTATATAGTCATTCTCAACATAATTCTTCGAAGAACGTAATCATTAACCAATGCATTGGAGAGAAATATCGGTAAAAAATGTCATCATAAACAATTTACAAGTACCCTAACATAAATAAAACACATATAATATAGTATTTACATAGTAAAATCCTAAAAATATTATTTTTTATACATATGTAGAAACACATTCTAGTTTCATGCCAAAATAAGGGAATTTTATTTTCAAAACACATTGAAAAAAATCCCATAAGTGAAAAAATAAGATATTAATGTAAAAAGTGATGAAATAATATATAGGAATTTTCTTTATTAATATTTTTATAATGTTGAAAAATTATTCTCATGTCATATACATTATAAATATTTTTTATTCATACATTTTTAGAAATTTCAAAATTAACCTGTTTCAAAAATATATAAAAGTATTCTTTTAAAATGATTGTAATGAAAATAAAACATATTTTGAAAAAAATAACCTAAATTTAATAATAGTAATATCATACTTGAAACCATTGTAAGAACATCTACATGCAGTATAAATACAAGAAAAACATTAAAACATGTAAAATAAGTTTTTCAAGATAAAATCACTTCTATTAATTCTGACTTGCCACATACATTCTTTAAATGTTGTATACAAATTATATTAATTATTTAATATATTAATAAAATTTTACAGGTTTAATAACTAATCCTTAAAAAAGTTATTTCATTTAATTCAATAACTTATTTAATTATTGAATCAGTCAAGTCTATGTCTGGTGTTTTGAGGATGTGTGGTTCATAATTTTGAAATGAATTTGGTGTTTTAAATATGGTTAAATTTTTATTTGATATATTATAACAAGAATTATAATTAATAAATAATTATAATTTTATACATAAAATAAAAAAAAATATTACCTATGAAAGGAGGATGTGAAAAATGAATCTCATCACTTTCGGGATATTGTATTTCACACGTACAAATAACCAATGTAATAATTTTTAAAAGGTATAAGGATTAGAAGGAGGGTTATTTATTTTATTTATAGAAAAATAATTATCTCCTTAATATCATATATATTTATTAAATCTATCATAATAACCATCCTTGTGAGATGGTGATGAAAAATGGTACACACCTCTTCATGGAGGAGGTAGTTCACATGTATAGATTAACTATGTTTGACTCCCCATACAATGGAAAATAAGATGAATAAGGTTATTAAATTAGAATAGAAACATCATATTATATATTTTATACTGATATTATTATATTTTTATTCTTATTATAGATTTCATGGAGGTCAAATAATAAGTAAAATAAAAATGCATGGTGGGAACAATTACCTCTTCTTTGAAGAGCCTCCTTCAGATCTATCTTTTAAAGACACCAGGAATTGTATTTTGGAGCTACCAGAACCTATTGAACCAGTATAAAGATGTTTATTATGTTTTTAGGTTTTTAAGATAAGTGTCTCAAGGTAGTGAGAAGAATATAGGAGTGTTGGATTCCTTTTATAGTGAAGGAAAAGACATAGTTGGAATACATAAAATATTTAAATAAAATAGATTATTTTTTATCAGAAAGTGGAAAATGCCAAAACAATTATAATATAAGATAGGTTATTTTATAAATCCTTAGTAAAAATAATATTTTTATAGTTATATGTTTAATATTAGACTTTATATTTAGGTTTTACCACTTCATTAACCAATTTTAACCTTATCCATGTAAACAAACGTTTCAATACTAAATGGTTATAAATTTACATATAAAGTAAAACATGGATCAGAAATTTAAAATAATGAAATTTATGACTATATATAATCATAATTATCTAATTTATATATATATTTTTATTTTTAAATCGTTTAATAATATATTATTTAATATAAAATTCCATTAAAGTCATTTTAATAACTATTCACATATTTTGACTTTAAAGATAGAATGATTGGTATGCGATTAGAATATAAACTATTTTACCGTCAATTATACAATATTAATAACCAAAAAATTCACCTAACACCATAATTAATAAAAATCAATTACTTTTTACTTTTTTAAATCATTTCAATTTTTTTTCTACTCCTTGCACAAGCACTAGGTCAGCCTGAATATCATGAAGGACTTCATTTTTTATTCATTTTTGATAACCTCCCTTTTAAGGGTTGAAGGTTAAGACTTGAAATTACATAACCCAACGGTATTAAAGTAATTCATTCATTACATACAATTACAACTTGAAACTGCCCCTCCCTAGTGTCACCATTGTGTAAGAGTTTAAGAAAATTATACAATAATTAAATATAAAAAATATATTGAAATAATAAAAATAAGTTAATTAATTTCCAAATAAAATTTTATATTTTTCAAAAACATATTCTTATCCCTATATAAACGCATAAGGAAAATGAAAAGCAAGAGAGTGACATTTTAGATTTTTCCTTTACTTAAAATATTATGATGGCCTTTATCAAATACAAATGAAGAAAAATTCAATATATTTAAAATATATAAGGGGTTATTAGAACTAAAATAATCCAATATATATAATAAAAGTGGTATTAGTTTTTTTGAATCCTTTTCACATTATTTAAAACATCAATTGCCTGATTTACCCATACCGAGGTGACACATATTTATTATAATTGATATTCATTATTACCAAAAATAAATATTCCATATTAATTAAATTTGAACATCATGCATCCAAATATGTAATAAATTTTTTGAAAAATAGATTTCTTAAGTGGAATAAGTTAATATGAAAAAACTTATAATATGGGACAAAAATCAATTTTTCCTGAAAAATGCATTTTTCATATAAATTTTTTTATGTAACAAAATAAATCACAATATGAAATAAAATAAAATTAATTGGATTATCTATATTCTAAATATTTTGATATATAATTAAAATAAAATGTGACTTTATAAATATGTGAATTGAACATACAATTTTCAAAAAAATCGATATTGTATAACTATTTATTGAAAATTTATTCTATTTCATAAAATACCAAAACGTCACGCTATGATAATTTTGGTAATATGATTTCAAAGACGATATCAATTTTATTATTTAAAATTTATTAAAATTTATAAAATTAAATATAATATTCTCTCATAAAAAACTAATAAAACCATATTTAAAACAAAAATATTTTTGAACAATTAAATGGATTTACTAAATATTGAGTTCTTAATTCCTAATAATTATTCAATAAATTTATATTGAGTAAAAAAATTTTATATATAGTTCATAATTAAGTTACTTCTATCCAAATCTTATAATGTAATAGCTATTTTATAATGATCTCATCTAAATAAAAATATATTATATCAAAATTATCTTAATGATAAGTGTTTTCTATTAAGGAATATATCAATCATATAATTATTTTAAACTAAATTTTTATGGTGTTACATTTAACCCCATTAAAGAAATATTATCCTCCTAATTTCATATTGTTTATGACAAAATCGGTGAAAATCATTATTAAAAAATGAATTCCTGGGAATGGATGATAAAACATAAAATCAGGGAAGGAAAAACATTTTCAATATTTAAAATAATTGTTGAAAAACATCATAGTAGAAAGGGATAATAAAACATTATTTAGAATATTTTAAAAGGAAAAAAACCCATAATAAGATATAATAGGGAGTCCAATTATGGATAAAATTAGTGGGAAGTGAAAACATAAACTTAGAAAGAATTGTCATATTAGAGATAACTTTATACATTTTACGAATAGAAGAGACCTTCATTTAAATAGAAATGAATGGAAAAAGATAAAAAAATTATCTCAAGGTGATTTCCCTAGATTTGAGAATTTATTTTATCATTTGGATAGAGAACATGACAAAATATAATTACTTGATTTCATTCAATTTAATTATCATAATATCATTATTTATTTTTATTTATTCAATTTTCACTTTTATCATGTCTTTTATTCCATGAAATAAATATTAAAGTTGAATTTTTCCTGCCTAAAGAAAAAAAATCAACCTCTAATGGATCACATGATCCATAATAGGATAACATGTTACATATTTTATCTTAAGACAAAAAAAACAAAAATGTTTATCACTAGGTATGATAATATCCAATATTAATAAATACTACATTTATATCTCAATCCACAAAAATGTTACCTCAGGTTAAAATTTAATCATTCCACACATAAGATACCTTAAAAAAATTAAAAATATTCCTAAAATTGTTTAAAACCAAAAAAAATTCAAGGACTTGATAAAATTTACTTTGTATTTCTATTTAACATTTATCTTTACAAAAAACTTGTCACTCATAAATTCATACGACTAAAAATGTGTATCTCTAAATCATATAATCTCCAGAATATGCTATTATTTTCCATAAATAATGTGAATCACCATAAATCCAAAATAAAATCATATATACATCAAAAAAATAATTCATTCTTTATTCTTCAAAAAAAGTAACATATTAGACAAAATTATTTGCATTTACCTTGATAATATAATATTCCAGTAATAGTTAAATTTTTTTAAAAAATATTAATCACATTGTTATAAAATCACTTTTAAATCCCATGGTTATATATATGATGAAACATATATTCATAAAATTTAATAAGCATTTTTTATAAATTAGCCGTTATTAATTCATTATCAAATTTCATATTAACTCTTATAATTTTCTATACTATTAAACATATTTCCCCAAAATATAAAATCATTATTCCTCAAATTAAATTTTCACTATAGTATAAGTATACATAAGTGATAAATATACCTAAATTGTTTTTCAATAATCAAAAAATGTCTCATAGTGTAACATTAATCACCATAAAATCCCATCACATAAATCTTAAAATGGTTGTATATGACTTTGAATGTATGATCAACCTTAAACTTATAAAACTATGAAGGTATCCAAAACTATTTAGTTAACCTCACATAAAAACATATTACTCTTGAAATTTATATAAACCCATATCTAATAACAATTATAATTACGTCAAACCAAAACTCTAGGATTGGTTTCTAATAACATAATCATTATATTTCTAGATTTGACACTGATAAATGTTACCCAATTATATCCATCCAAAACTTACAACATCAAACATGAATATTTTATTGTAAAACATTGATATTTTATGATTTTTTTCTTAATTAATTTAATATATTAGATTTTTTCTTTACACACAACACTAATTTAATCTTCAATTACGTGAAACACTGAGTTTTTATTGTTTAATAAGAATCATCGGTCTTAGATTTAATTACACGGAACACTGTGCTTAAATGAAATGTGTCATATTACTAAAATATTATTATTTCCTATAATAGTTATCACCTAACCATTCAAATGGAAGGCATTAAGATAATTCAATAAATTATTAAATTTTATGTTTTAAACATGTATATATAATAAATTATTTGGTGTACAATTAAGTAGAAATTAAAATAAAATCATTGAAAAATAAAAGAAATAATTTTATAAAAAAGTATTTTTACGAACATAAACACATTTTACCTCAAATAATTAAATAAATATTTTTTTATTGAATTATTTTATTTAAATTTATATATTAGTTACTATATCAAATTTTTAACATTCATCTAATGTTTTATTTATGAAAGAGATAAGAATAAATCAAATTTTGTGCTTCAAACTATATTTTCTAAAAAATAGTTTTGTCACATTTGGTAACATATTTTAAAATTAATTTTTACCAATTATATAAAATTTATTTGATAAAATAAATTTTCTTCTTGAAATAATGTTTTAAAAATTATATTTGTGTGAATTTATTTGTTGTTTTTGGAATGTTTAATTTTTTTTAAAAATAATGAAAAATAAAAAATTTAAATTTAAACGATATTTTCATTTAATTTATATATAAAGATAAATTGTATTTAAAATTGATTTTAAAGTTAAATCAATTCAATTATATATTTATTAATCCAATTTATTTCATTTAAAACAATTTCATGTTGAAATTTTATAGAAAAAAAATCAAACGTTTGAATATTTCCCCTTTAAAAACATGCTTGCTCGTCGCATCTATGAGGTTAATTTTAAATATATTTTTCTTGATTATGGGAATTAAATTTAAAAAAAAATCAATCTTTATAATCATATTAATTTTTATAATCAAATAAGGTCATATTAATTTATATCAAAAATGAGTAGTGAATGTGGTAAAAATTAATTATTGTGGTTAATGTAATAATTGGGTTACCAAGGCTTAAACTAAAAAGATAAGCGATAAATTTACCAATAAAATTTAATAAAACCTATTTTATTTCAATATTTATAACATTAATACTATATGTATTGATAATTGTTCATATTGGATCCTTGTGATATATGAAAAATGTTGGAGCACACAATTCTTATAAAAAATACCTACTGTGTCCTATCCCTCACTTGTAAAAGGTAACACACTCTCTTCCCATTTTCACACCTTTAAACCCTCTTTATTTAGAAAATAACTACCTAAATAATTATTATAATTCCCTTCCATCATCCTAGAATCATTATTTTATATGTAAATACATCCTAGGAAAGGTTTTATTACAATCTTAAGGGGGTACCCGAAGAAGATGTAATGTTTTTCGACAATCATTTTTGTTTTCTTTATTCCTAAATCTAGTTATATTAAAATTAAACCATGATTATATAATAAAATAGTTATATTAAATATAATTAAATGGTTTTATCTTAAGTTAATTACCTACAACCATCTCCACTTCCATAAAATGGGTTATGAAATCATCATTTGTGTGTTTGGTGGGCTGCGACCTCATGAATCGATGAAATTAATTTCTCCATTACCACCTATAAAAATAGACATAATGATGTATTTATTATATATATATATATGATATATATAATATTTAAAATTTTATTATAATTTTTCATCTTTTATATCACACATACCTTTATATTTTCCATTTTGTGGGAATAGAATAACATCGTTCGTGTGTACGGTGGACTACCAACTCGCAAAGAAAAGTGATCCATTCAAGCTTTACATGGAAGGTATTAAGGTTGGGTTTAATGAAAATATATTATATTTATCACACAAAAATTATTATATAATGGTAATATATATATATATATATATCTTACTTTTCTTTCTTTCAATCTAATAAGAAAATGGAAATAACATTAATGCGTACGTACAACCTAACATCTCCATGAATGGTGTATTTGATTTCATATCACTAAATTTTATGAATTACCATAAATATATATATATATTTAATATATAAGAAATTTTTTCATTATTTACATTCGTTAGATGGCGAAACCATAATAAAATTAAGAGGACCAAAAAATAACAAGTTAGAACATTTGTTAAAGACAAAGTACTTATTTCCAGTAACATGACTTTAACTTGGAATTATTAATAAATGGGTAATAAAAAATTAAACATTAAAACAATATATGTTATTATATATATGAATATATTTACTTAATATATTTATAATAAACTTTTATTTATTTTCCTGGAGTTTTGAACAACCGCAACAGAATTCAAGACTTAAGGTAAGGGGGTTTCAAGCCATTATTTTATTTCTAGAAGTCATATGAAAATCCACCACTCGTTTCTTTTTTGTGGTGTATATACTTACCCATTTACTAGTTATAACATCAATCTCATTATTTTCATGATATTTAAGTTTTTATTTGATTTTAGGCTTTATTGAGGCTTAGTATTCAAAATACTACTATAGTTGTATGGGATTCTTGTCTCACTTTTACTTTCTCTGAGACAAATGACATATCAACCACATGATTCATTAATTTGGGGTATAAACATACCATGAATATATTTTATTGTAATTATACTTAAAATTATTGGTATTTTAATATCAATTTTTGTAACTCTCTTTCATGGGGTTTACAGATCGAAATTTTCCAAATTGGTATTTTTTTCCCTAAAATATTCATTCTTTATGACTTATAAATATGTTATGCACCTATATTATTGTAAAAGGTATATATAAATCCCCATTTACATTTAATATAATCAACTTTTTTATAATCATGATATTTTAAGTTTCATTTAACGATATTATTTCTTGGGGATTTTGTTTCATAGTTACTAAAGTGGTAAACATTTTATGTTACTATCTCATTGTTTATCAAGATTATTTATTATCATCTTTCTGATGATACAATTTTATCATACATATCTCAATTAACTCATTAATTTTATTATCCTATGGTTATATCTTGATAATAAATGTATTCTCTTCGTTTTCCTCTATATCTTTTTTCTAGAGTTCAAAAAAATAAGGTATTCAATAAAAATCATTTTTTTCGGTCAAAAACCCTTTTTCCCAAAACCAAATTTTTTAAAAAAAAAAATTCAAAACAAAAATATTATCACATGATTTTTAAATTATATTTTTACCCATGTTTCGACATTAAAAAAACCTGAATGTAATCTTTATATTTCTTTCTAAAAAGTGTATGTTTTGATTTTACTAAAAATATGCAATGAATCATTATTTTAATCTGTATGGAATGAATTAAAGTTATTGTCATCATGACCATTATTTTTATATAAAGGTACCTAATAATTTTTCTAGGTTATTATAAAAGAAAATTATTTTGGTAGTTTTTAGGGTTTAAAAATTGTTTTTCAAAGTGGAATGGATATTTTACTTAAGAAATGTTCTAAATCATTTTTAAAACATACTTTATAAGTTTTCATATTTCTTTTAAATGAAATGGACATTCAAAATGTGTTAAGTTTTAAAATATTATTTTCATTGAAAATCTATTTTCCTCAATAAATTCCCAAGGTAATATTTCAAAATTATTTTCCATCTAAGATGGAATCTGTTGTCGTTACATATACATTACTAGGGATTTGAAAGAATGATGTCTTTCTTACTCTTTATATGAATTGTTTATTATGAAAAAAATGTTTATTAAACCCATCTATATTTTAATGGGTAATAACATGATTTATTTATTATGAATCCCTCTTCTATTTCATTGCTTACACTATGATTAAGAGATTAAATTATTATGAAATCTATCTTTTTTTCACAAGTTATGATATGATGAAATGTTCATGAAACCCATTTCATTTTATGGGTTAGGATAAGATTATTTTTTTATAATATGGATCAAATGTGTATGATTCTAAATATGTTATGGGTGGGACCTATATCTACCTCCAATTATTTGGGTAAATCTTTATATCTTATGAGATAATAATGGGAAAGAAGTCGACATGCTTAATCCACTATAGTAAATAGGTGTGTCCTGATCCACTATGGGAAACAGGGTTGTCCTAATATACTATGGGAAATAGGTGTTTCCATATCCACTCTGGGAAATATATGTATCCTGATCCAATATGGGAAATATGTGTGCCCTCACCCACTATGTGAAATAGGTGTTTCCAAATCCACTATTTTAAATATGTGTCTCCTGATCCACCATGGGAAAACAAGTGACAATTCATTATCCACTATATTGATATTCTTGGTAGTTAACCTTGAAATTTGAAATGGATTTCTATTTTTTTGTTGTTTCCACAATTTTATGTCATGATATTATGGTTCATGATTGAATTATGGTGATTTGTAACCCTTATGTGACATGTTTTCAAAAATGATAATTGTTTATTCCATAACTCATGTTTATGACCTATGAATAGTTGGGTATGAACTTTGTAAGTTATATTCCTGATCATATAAACTTTTTATTATCTTATTCATCCATATGATCATATATTGATATCACTTCTGATTAATATTACTTAGCATATATTGTTACCCTTTCTTATGTTTCCTTTCTCCAGGTTATGAAGAATGGTTTTATACTGGTTATCTCCCTAAAGATTACTAAATAGGAAGAACTTTGTTGAAAATATTAATGATCATTCACTAGATTATAATTTTTTGTTCCACATTTCCAAAGTAACCAAAATATTACTTTCCTTAGGTGTGTTTTTTTGGTAATGCAAGGAATAGTCATCTAAAAAGTTGTAATAACCATGTATGAGAATCTTGGGTCTCTATAGCTGGTATTAGAGGAATGGTTTAGTTAAAATTTAGAATCTATGATGTAAAAATACAGTGAGATGCCTAATGATATTTCTAAGGATACATCTAGGGATGTATATAAGGATAAGTTTAAGGATGAGTTAGTGTATAGGAAAATATCCTAGAAATTTCATAAAGGATGGAGTGAGTAGTTTTTATGAAATTTAATCCCTGTCTGGATACTACAATTCCACTTGGATCTGGAACAAATGTAACTAATGGTAATAAATTAAAATGGGATCATTGATATGGAATTTATCATATCCTAGATCATAAAATATGGCCTTGATGCACACCTTATTTGACACTCCCTTTGGATATTTTTGAAAATTGACAAACTATTTATGGGCCATTATGAAGGATTTAAATAGATGATGATCATGGATATCTTAGTTTCATCCTAATGTGTCACTAATTTAAAATAAGGTCTCTTGATTTAGACATATTATAAGTAATTTCTTATTATTACGTGGTTTTCCCCTATGTTTAGTCTTTCTCATGCCATTCTTTTTTGTTTTAGTCAATGATGGGAACCAAAAGGAACTACGTTAACATTAAACGTGATGAATAATTTTACGATGTGTATCTAAATGGGATGATGGTTGGAGTAACAGAAATTATGATCATTCCTAATAATTTATCATGGAACATTTTTAATAATATGTACCTCAACCACCTATCGAACTCAACAAAGAAGGGAAGGGTAGAGATCTCTATGAGTCCATGTAGTGGAGACCCTAGAAGAAAGAAAATTCATTTTTTTATATTTCTATAATGTGGGAAGAATCATTCTTGGGATTGTGTTAAAATAATGAGAAGATGTATTATGTGTGGAGAAGTAGGTAACAGAATAAGAAAAATTTCAATGTAAAATAAAAAGTTCATTTAACGCAATCTATGGGTATTTTGGTCTTCATAAGGTATTATCAGAGGATGGACATTTTAAAATGTATAATGTATATGCATTACAAAAATTACTATCCTGAGGGGAAATATCATAAATATAATCTTCAAGGTTATATGAGTAGTTGTTATAATACTGATGGTGAAGATACTACAAATCAAATATGAAATGAAATATGTATTAACGAAGAAAATCATGAAGCCTAGTAAATGGTTTGAGAAAGAAGTGGGATAAATGAAGTATTTATGTATTTTAATTTATAATATTATGTTTTATTAATCATGAAATATATACAAGTACTATTTAGTAAAGGGTTTCTGTTAAGGATTTGAGATAATATGTTGAATGTTTTTAATAGTCTGGATAAGTTATTTAATGGAAATGTAATTTTTTAAAGATAATTATTAATTTCTTCCAGATGTCGATATAATGATGTTAGGATAAAAAGATGATTGATTTTGATAGATAATACTGACTTCCTTAGAACTGATTAATGATTTATTGATAAAGTGTCTTATTTTATCATTGATGGTGTTTACAATTTTTTTGGATTTAATAAATATATCCACTATTCATTGTGTTATTTATGAAATTATGATTAATTAATATATTCAATAATATTTTATGGTAATTATGGTTTTAAGAGAATACCTAAAGAATGTATTCACATGTTTGTTATTTGAAAATTAAATTATATTTCATGTTGTTTGGTGGGTTAATGATAAGTTTATTTTTGAAATTTAGTGACCTTAATTCTAATGTTTTGGATATTAATATTTCTAAAGGATCACAAGGTTAATAATTTAGGAAATGGTTTAGGGTTAGATGACAAACAGAACAATGAAATGGTTTATAATGAACATTGAATGTGTTTTTAGAGATTAATTTATCTCTTTACCATATGATGGTTTATGTATATTGAATAATATGTTAAAACAATTTTGTTTTGCTGATAACTAAGGATAGAAAGAATTACTTATCATTCATTCTATGGATCATAGGACACTTTAGTGCTTTAGGAATAAAAAAACCACCTTCATTTCGTGGATTATGAGATGAAGTGGAAATTTATCGAATAAAAATCGAATGGAAATGTTTTTCTTATGAAATGTAATGAAATCAAGTAAGTATATATTCCCATGAAAATTATTCGAAATTAGGAAAAGGGTAATGAAATAAAAAATTTTCTTATTATCATTATTTTTTAAGATATCAATGAACTTTTTCATTCCATTTTATTTTATGGTTTTTTGGAATTTAAACCTCTTTGTATCACTCAGTTTCTTCTGATCAATGTTCTATATCACTCTTTATAAGTACTTGGGTGTTATTTTTCTCTTTTATGGCCATGTTTTAACTTCCCACATATGTTCTCCTATGTAAAAACCATGTTTATTGTTTCTTTATAAATCCATTATGTTTACAAAAAACCTTTTATAAGGGATTATTTATTATTCATTTGTACAATTTGGGTGTCAATTTATGAATTTTCAAATGTTAAACCATTGATTACTCAGATTAATTTTGAGGGTGAAATTCATTTTAAGGGGTGTATAATGCGAAACACTAATATTTTATGATTTTTATTTTCAAATTAATTCAATATGTTTGATTATTTTTTATTTAGGAATAATAATATGTTTATATTGAGTTACACATAACCCTGAGTTTGGCTAGTTTTTTATTATACATCAAGCCTAGTTTACATTACAAACAACACTACATTTAAACAAAACGTGAAAAATTATTAAAATACTATTATTTAATATGATAGTTACCACCTACACATTTTAATGGAAGAAATAAATTAGATTAAATAAAATTTTATAGTATGTGGTTTACACAAGTATATATAAATAATTCATTGGGGGCCAATTAATCATAAATGAAAATGAAAGCCTTTTGAAAATAAAAGAAATGATTTTCTTAAAATCTATTTTTATGAACATAAACAAAATTTACCTCAAAAAATCAAACAACTCATATTTAGTGAATTATTTTGATGAAATTTATATATTATTTATTCAATCATATTTTTTACATTCATCTTATGTGTTTTTAGGCAAGATATAATAATAAATCCAATTTTATGTTTAAAACAATATTTTCAATAAAAAACTTTTAAAAATTTTGGCATATATATTTTAAAATTAATTTCTAAAAATTATAGAGAATTTATTTTATAAAATTAAATTAATTTTTTAAATATTAATCTCTAAATTATCTTAGGGTTAATTTTAGTGATTTTTCTAAAAAGTTTCAGTTTTCGAAGAAAAGTGAAAAATACTGAATTTTAATTGAAAATAACTATTTAATTTAATTTATTTGAAATTTTATGTTATATAAAAAATTTATTTTTAAGTTATATTTTCTCAATTATTCATAAATTAATATATTTTAGGTCATTTTAATCAATCTCATATTTGATTTTGATATAAATCATTTCAAACTTTTGAACATTTTCCCTTTCAAAACTCACTTTCTCGTCTCATCTAAGAGACTAATTTAAATTCAAATATTAACAATTTTATTCATGGAATTTGAAAAATGGATTCAATATTTTTTACTAGAATAATTTATATTATCGTATAAGGTAAATCTAATTTTTTTCTAAAATTAATGGTGAATGGAGTAAAAATAAATTTACGAGATTGAGGTAAAAATGGGTTTACTAAGATTTAAACTAAAAAGATAAGGGTTAAATTTACCTATAATCTATTATAAAAACTATTTTATGTAAATATATATACAATTAAACCTATATTTTTATATAACCTTCCATTTGGTCTCTTGTGAATAATGAACTACGTTGGAGAACTCAATTCTTTTAAAAAAATATCAGGTGTGTCCTCACCCAAACTTATAAAAGGCCACCCCATATACTATCTTTATGTTTCCATAAAAACCATTGATTAAATAAACTCATACCCAAATAACTTTCATAAATCCTTCCCCTCATCCTATAAGCCTAATTGTTTACACAAATTCAACATATTAAAGCTTTTAGTGAAAAACTAAAGAGGATACTTGAAGAAGATGTAACGTTCATCAATGAGTGTTTTTGTTTTATTTATTCCTCCACCTACATAAATTATTATTATAATAATATTATATAATAGTCTTATTATTTTCAATATAATTATATTTTTTTATTGAATTTTCATGACCTACTATTATATCCACTTCCATCAATTGGGTTATGAAATCGTCATCCGTGTGTATAACAGACTACCACCTGGCGTACCAATGTCATTCATTTCTCGATTACCCTATCTAGATGTTAAAATAATGATATAATTTGTTTTTATATATTATATATATGATATTTATTATTTTATTATTATTATTTATTTTTTATATCACACATACATTCATATATTCCATTTTTCTGGGAATAAGATAACAACATTCATGTGTATAGTGGACAACTGCCTCTTGAAATGATGTGATTCATTAACACATTACATGGAATATATTAAGGGATATTTTAAATAAAATATTATATGTATATGAATCATTTTTTACTAATTATAATATATATATATATATATATATTATTTTTCTTTCTTTCAGTCAAAAAAAGAGGAAACAACATTCTTGTGTACGTACAGTCTACCATCTCCATTAATAGTGTTTTTAATTTCCTATATCTAAATTTTATTAATTAATATCAATATTTATAAGGAATATATTTGATATTTATATCATGGTGAATCTTATATATATTAAGAAACCATTATTTAATTAGGAGTACAAAGAATTAGCAAGTTAAAACATTCATTAAAAACAAAGCAGCTATTAACTTAAATGTGACTTCAAAATGTAATTGTTAATAAATGGGTAATGAAAATTCAAAAGAAAATAATATTTGGTATGATATAAATTAACATGGTTCTATAATATATTTATAATAAACTTATATTTATTATACATGGGTTTGATTGAGTATTGTGGAAGTCAAGCCTTAAGGTAAGGAGAATTCTAGTCTCTCTTTTATTTTTTGGAGACATATGAAAATTCACCAGTTATTTCATTTATGTGTTGTATATTTTTCCCCTTTAAAAATTTATATTATGGATATAAGTATTTTCATGAAATTTAGTTATTAATTTTATGTTATTATTTTTGGGGGCTTAATATTCCAAATATTACTAAAGCGGTACGGGATTTACGTATCACTTTTACTTTCAATGAGATAAATTTCATATTCAACTCATGATAATTTTTTGTAGTGTACATAGTTACCATGAATTTATTTTAGGGTGATTCTGAATAGAACTATTATCATTTAAATATTTCTTTTAGTATATCTCTTTATGGGTTTTACGGATCAAAAGTAACTAATAAGCGATTGTTCTCTAAATTTTGTTTCTTTGTGACATATGATTATGTTATTAACCTATCATCTTATTTAAGGAGCATATAAATCCCATTTTACATGTAATATCATGAATATTTTATCCTAATTACATTTTATGTTTCATTTAATGATATTCATTCATGGGTCTTACATTTCAAATTTACCAAATTTGTAAAGATTTTGTATTACAATCTCATCATTTATCAAGATTGTTTATGATCATGCTATAGATGATTGAATCTTATGATCCATATCAAATGAAACTCATGAATTTTCATCTCCTATGGTTATTTCATTTGAATAAAATTTTTATATTAATTTTACTCTCTTTATGAACTCAATATTTAAAAAATAATGTTTTTAATAAAATCATATTTTATGTCGAAAACTCTTTTTTTCCAAAACCATGTTTTTAAAAAATGTTTTCAAACATGTTTTAATATTATCCAATTATTTTTTAAAGAAAATTTTACCAAAATTTAACTTTTTAATGAATTAGTTTGAAATGAATATCCATGTCAATTTCAAAAAAATTCCCATCTGGATTTTACTAAAAATGTGCAAGGAATCATTATTTTAACGTATAATACTTGAAGGAAACTCCTCATTATAATTATAACTGTTTCATTTTGAATATTATATTATAAATTATCAATTATATTCTCTAAGAAAATTATTTTTCAAATTTTTTATATTTTAAAAATTTTATTTCAAAGAAGAATAAAAATTTTCCTTAAGAAATGTTTTAAATGATTTTTAAATAGTCTATTATATGTTATTAAGATCATTTTCAAATAGAATAATTTTAAAAATGTTTTATGTTTTAAAGAATTATTTTAAAAGAAAATTTATTTTTCTCAATAAATGTCCTAGGTAATATTTAATCATTATTTTTGATATAAGATGAAATATATTGATGTTAAATATACTTTACTATGGATAAAAAACAAGGAAACCATTACTACTCCTTATCTAGATGGTTTATTAGGATAGAATGTTTATGAATCTTGTCTCTCTTCCATGGGTTATATCATAATTGAATTTTTATAAAACATTTTTTTCATGGTTTATTTTATGATGAAATGATGAAATTATTATGAAACCTATCTCTTTTCTATATTTTATGTTATGATGAAATTTTTATGAGACCTATTTCATTTTATGGGTTTTGATATGATGAATTCTTTATGATCTCGTGAAAAACATATTTATGATTTTCATTTTGTGATTAATGGGACCTATATCTCCCACCAATGCATGGGTTAAATATTTATATCACATGAGATAAAAAAGTTAAAAAAGTAGATGAAACTGATCCACTATTTGAAATAGGTGTGTCTTGATCCACTATGAGAAAAAATTGTGTCTGTATCCACTGTAGAAAAAAGGTTTGCCTTGATCCACTATTGGAAACGTGTGTGTCCGAGTCCACAATGTGAAACTTGTGTGTCTGGATCGACTATATGAAATATGTGTTTTCTAATCCAAAATTGGAAAATAGTAGATAGTTCATGATCCACTAGGTTGATACTCTTAGTATTTAGATATGATTTATAAAATTGTTTTCTATATTATGATGGTTCTATAATTTTATAAAATGATATTATGGTTCATGATTGATTCATTTTGTTTTATAACACTTATGGGCCACGATTTAAAAAATTAAAAGGTGTTTTTTAATAACTCATGTTTATGTTATATGAAAGGTTATGTATGAACTTCAGATGTTATTTCCATGATCTGATACCCATATTCTTAACTTTGTGTTTCATATGATCATTGGTTGATATACCTTTTGTTTTCCCTTATTGAGTATCTAAGCTCACACTTTCTTAGGTTTACTTTCCCATGGTTATAAATAAATGTTTTATAAAGGGTATGTTTATGAATAACACTTAATGGGAAGAGATTTGTGGGAAATGATGAATATCTTTCACCATATTAGAAGCTTGGGTTCCAAGATTCAAATGGTACTAAACTGTTATAGTCCATAGGAATGTGTCCGTGTAATGTAATTAGTGTCCATATAAAAATATGTATTGTCCATATTTCTGAATCTTGGATCTTTATATGTATCAATTCCAAAACCAAGGACCTTTTAGGTTTAGAGTTTTAGAGAATAACTAAAAAAATATTTAAAATTGACATTTCGATGCATTATTGATTTTTTCAACAAAATAATTTCTTTATAATGACACAATTCTTTTGTTCAAGGTAACTTCCATATATGAAGCTCTGAATTTAGTTTCATTTATACATATAATTTATCCCTATGAAAAAATAATTTCAAAACATGGGATGAGAAAAAAATTTCATTTTAAGTGATGTGTATAAAAAATTAAATTCATTAGTCCATTTTAAAACCATGAGATCAAACAAGTAGGTTTTCTTTTAAAATAATAAACTTTGAGCTCAAATAATTTTTTAGTTATAATTACAATCTCATTTAATGACCAAAGTTTTTCATATAATTCATTTTATACAATAATAATAATAATAATAATAATGAGTGCTTCTTAGAATACATTATAACCCATGAAAATCATTTTAAAAAAAATACCTTTTTACCTATAAAATTTCATAATCATTCCTGTAAATAATATATCATTACATTACATTACCAAATAAAATTATTACCATAAAAAAATAATAGTAAGAATATATAATTAATTTAGCTGCCTTGGGAAATAATCTTTGTGTAACTCTTACAAAAAACCTTATAATAACCCTTATAAAGAGATTAATATACATAGTAAATTACAACATAAATCTCTAGAGAACGTAATCATTACCCATTACAATTGAGAGCTATATGTGCCTCACCGATCATCATACCCAACTTAGTTAGACCATAACATAAATAAAACACATATAATATTGACTTCACATTATAAAATCTCATAAAATATTGTGTTTAATACCTCTATAGAAACTCATTTTTCCATCTCTCTAAAATAATGATAGAATTAATTTTTCATTGAATATTCCTTAAAAAAATTCATAAAATAACAAAAAACATGGATATTATTTTTAAAAAATACAGAAAATTTTGAGAGTAATATTAATAAATAGCAAGATTCATGATAATGGGAAATTTTACTCATGTTGTATACATTAAAAAAATTATTCCACACTTTTGTGTAAATGTCAAAAAAACATGTTTTAAAAATATTGAAAATTATTCATTAAATAATTATTAATGAAAATAAAAAATGGTTTAAAATATCATTGAACATAAATTTACTTATATTAATAATATAATTCAATCCTTTACAGTTACATGAAAATAGTGGAAAAAGAATAATAACTTTAAAACATTTAAGATAAGGTATTAAAGAAAAATCACATACCTTAAGTCCAACATGTCATGTATGCTATTTAAATTCTATATAATGAACGTATATTAATTATTTAATTTTAAAATATCATATTATAATTTTAATTCATTATAATTAAAGCATTTATATCATTTATTTGGATGAGATATTTAATTACATAATCAGTTTAGTCTACTTCTGGTGTTTTCATGACGTTCAGTTCATAATTTCAAAACATAATAGGTGGGTTTCAAATGATAAAAGAGATCATTGTTATATAATATATATAATTATAATCATGAAATAAAATTCATTTTATAGATAAAATACAATTTTTTAATTAATTATGAAAGGAATATGTGAAAAATGAATTATGTCACTTCATGGAGGTAGTACCAAACACGTACGCACTAGCATCATTATGATTTATTAATGGGTGGATGAGTGAGAAGGTAAGTAATATATTATATATATATATACTGATAATTATTTCATTTTTATAATATATACTTATTATATATATTATAATAACAAACCTTATGATGTGGTGATAAAAAACTAGACACATCACTTTATGGTGGTGAAAGTCCACACATATGTGCAAACAATGTTTCCATTCCCCATAAGATATAAAATGAGATGAATAAAGTTATTAAATCAAAAAATAACTTATAAATATATGTAATGTACTTATTTTATTATATTTTATTGGTTATTAAATTATTGAATGGATGAAGATGATAATGTAAAATGAAAACACTCGATTGAGACGATTACATCTTCTTTAAAGAACCACTTTTGAATATTATATAACCTATAGAACATGTATATGTATTTTTAGAAGTTCTTTTGGATTTTTTTAATCATGATAAGTGTCTTATGGAGGTGTGAAGAATAAAAGAGGGTGGTGTCCTTTTAGAGTGAAGGAAATGACATACAAAGAATTACCTAAAATATTTAAATATTATATAGTATTTTTTATCAAACTAATACAAATTGGAGAAAATTTTAATCTAATATATTTTACTATATAAATACTTTATAAAAAATAAAATTTAGATTGGTTTATGTGGAATTTTATACCTTATCTTTTCATTTAACCCACTTTTTTAACCAATTTTAACCTTAAATATGGTAACAAATTTTAAATTACTATAAGGATATAATATTAATTATAAGTAAAACATTGGATAAAATGGTTAGTGGGAGAAATTTCAGACCATATAACATTACCATTATCTTGTTTCAGGACTTTTATGATTTTTAAATCATTAAATAGCAAATTATTTTACATAAAATACCATTAATGTTAATTTAAGAACTATTAAAATATTTTGACATAAAAGGAATAAATATTGGTATTTAGTTAAAATATAAACTATTTTAACATCAATAATACATTATTTTTAACCAGATTTCATCTAAAAAAAATTATTTTTTTATTTTAAAAAAAATCTATGGTTTTTCAACTCCTTGCACATGCACTATGTCAACATTGTGTATAAATTTAAGGTATTTATACCATCATTTAAAAAAATTATGTAAAACTAAACTTTTATACTAGTTTATGACATCTTGTTATCCCTATTTGAACATATTAATTTTTTTTTTAAAAAATAGTCACTTTTTTTCAAATTTCCTTAAATGAAAAAAATTATAATGGTCTTCTTCAAAGAAAAATGGACCCAAAATGACATATTTTATGAAAATATGAATAGTGTGGTTAAAATAAGATATCCCAATTGAAATAATTCAAGTTTTATAATGCTTTTTAATTCTTGGTCGTATTATTTTTAACCTTAACTACCTGATTTACCCTTATCAAGGTTGTAAATATTAACCATGATTACTTTTATTTCTAAGCAAAAAAGTTTAAAAATTTAAGAAATTTGAACCCCCTGATTTAAAATTTTGAATATATTTTATAAATTTTATTTCCATTTTGTTTTATAAGTTACTTATAAAATAAATCTGAAAAACACAAAGAAAATGGGTTTTCAAGAAAAAATGCATCTTTAAGTATGAAAGTGTTTTTATACAAAAATAAAGCATCATTTCAGTTAAATTAAAATTAATTATATTATACTTATTAAAAATTAAGTAATTACATTTTAAATTCAAGTAATTAAATCATATAAATTTTTAAATACATGAATGGAGAAGTTAGTTTTATATAAATTCAGCATTTTTTCAGCATTCACTTAAAAATTAATCCTTTTAAAAAAATCCCAAAATTTCACACTAAAATAATTTTGATATGCAGATTTCTAAAAAGATATCATTTTTTTCATAACAAATATAAATGTGAAAATAATTAATTATAATATTCTCTCACAGAAAGAAATCAAAATCATTTTTGAAGAAAATTTATCTTTTAAGAATAAAATGACTTTACCAAAAATTGGGTTCTTCTTTCATAAGAATTAATTAATATATTTGTATTTAGTAAGAAAATTTTATATATATTTCATAATTTAGTAACTTATATTCATACATCATAATTTAATAACTAGTTTATAAATATAATATTAAAAAAATGATATTTAAATAGTATATAGTGATTCACTTAAAAATTAGTGTTATGTGTAAAGAGATAAATCGAGCATAAAATTATTTTAAACTAAACTTTCAAGGTGTTACTTAAGAAACATAGTGATTCAACAATTATTTATTACATCAAGATATAATTTATATGTTGATATATGATAATTAAATATAAGGACCTGATGTATATGCCACGATATCCAATATCCTATATCTAGAGAATCTAAAAGATAAGCTTCAGATAAATGAGATTGTCACTATACTATACTTGTGTAAACGAGGTTATATTACTTAAATATTGATATTTTCTTCAATATAGTTATTTACATTGATTATTTAGTGAAATTGGGTTTTTGAATGGATAAGAAATTATCCTTTAGTCTCGTATTATTATCCTTTTCTTCCATGATCTCTATATTCATCAATAATTATGAGTTGAATTGTATAGATGACAAACTTTTTAGTTTTTTTACTAATAATTACATGTTAAATAAGAGTATTAGAGAATTATATTCCAAAACCCTAAAGATAAACCATATAAAAATAGGATAATTTTAAAAGTTCAAGAGAAACTCAAAGTTAATGGTTTCATTTAAATGAATTTTAAAGGGATAATAGATTTAGAGGAATTTTAGTAAATATGTGTCGAAACAACTTTAGTTTGGTATTGTATTTTTTTCAATTCATGCTAAGTATAATTATTTTTTAACTAATACTTATGTTCAATACTTGTAACAATGAGGTATAAGTGTTTTCTAAAACAAATTACAGTTGTTGGATTTTTTCAAGCATGTGAAGTCGCTAGCTGAGTCCTGAAGTTTCCTTGCATTTAAAAACTAAGATTAAGAGGTTGTGAAAAGGTTGTGCATGTCTTTTATAAGAAATTTGGATGTTTCCTAATTCTTTTATGGGATTTGTAAAACCTTGTGTCTGTGAATGTAACAAACTAGGTACCTATAAAATAACTTGTTTTCATTATGAAATTAAATTGTAATATTCATTGTAAATGTATAATAAAATAAGGGGTATTTATAGAAGTTAAGTATTCTACACAAATATAATAGTGACATGACCTATGACTGTATAAATAAAAATCAGTAATTTTAACAGTGAAAATATGAAATATTTATTTCATGGAATAAGTAATTTTTTTTGAAAATGATAAATTAGGTACTGGAATTTTTGAGACACATAAATTTATGTTTACAAATTTATAATTAATATAATTATTTATAGTAAAATTTACCTTCATAAAATATATTTAAAAATTAATATTTTTTTCTTATGATTAGAAGATAAATTTATGAGACATTAATTAATTTTTCAAAGTGTTATAAAATTGGTTATAAATTTGAATTTGAAATTTTTATAATAAATGATGATTTTAATTAATAAATGAATTCCTCATATTTAGAAAATTATTTTCATAAAATGGAGTTCATTTTTTAATTCTACATGTAAATAAATGGTTCTAGTTAATTTTTGTTATTTTTTTAAAAAACATTAATTTTTTGAGGAATAGTATATTACGATAATTTTAAATAAAATATAAATACATGAATAATTGTGTCATATATGATGTATGAATTCTTTAAGAAAATAATATCAAGATATAATTCATTATTATAATATATTTAGTAATAATTCTCAAACTATTCATAGTCTTGATCCAAAAAAATAATCTAATTATTAAAATTATCAAAAAAACTCTTCTCTCCTCTATAAATAACACCCACACCACCTCTACACCTCACACCTTAATGAATTTTAGATTACTTACATTATACCCAATTCCCTTACCAAGCCTCTTACACACCTCGATGACCTTATTTTCTCACCTGAAGTTCAAAATCAATTGACCTAAGGAGTTTCTCTAGGAGGATAATTCAAGAGGTAATACCGTCTTTCTTTTTCTTTTCTTTTTCTATTTATTTTTTTTCAATTATAATTCTATTTTAACCTAACCTTATTTGAGTGGAATTAAAACTCTATTATATTATATATATTTTAGTTTTACAGTTTTTATAGAAAGAATCATCATACACATTTTTATCCTATCTGTTTTATTTTAAAATGGAGAACATGATTCCTGATGTGTCAATTTACCTCCATCGTGGATGATACACTTTCATTTTGTTTATAGCTGTCAAGGCTGTTCATAAACCATTGTTATGGTTAAATAAGATTTTATTATACATATTATAAGTTATAAAATGTTTTGGAACCATTTTATAAAGATGATATTAAATAAAATGATATGAGTTTATGATGGTCATAAAATGTGCCAAAATAAATTAAATCATTTTCATTATTGTTTTATCTAATAAATCATTCTCATATTAGAACAAAAAATTATATATGGTATAATTTAAAATTATTGAAACATATTAACACCATTTTATTCCATGTTTTGAGTTCTTCTTATATTTTACAAGAAAATCCAAAATGAACCAACCATGGGAACCATGAAATAAATGGATTCAAAACAATAAAAATAATAATATTATTATTAATAAATGGATGGAACATTGTCATAATATGATTATATGAGCTATTATAAATATTAATATAGTTCATTAATATATTAATAAAACTATTTAAACAATTATACATGAGGTTTGAACACATTTGAAGTAATAAAAACTAAGGTGAGGGACTTTTCATTAAAAATTCACATTTGAATTTCTATTTTTACTAAATTAGTATGGAATGTATTTATGATGCAACTTATCATGTTTTAAAATTATTTCATAGTTATATAAAATTTATTACGATTAAGTGTGGGACCTTTATCTCTCTCTAATTAATTGGGTATGTTTATGTTGAGGTTCAACCGTATGGTTACTCCAAGTGTGATTGTGGTGGTTACACTATATCGATGACTTGTTTGATCAAATCGAAGGAGGATAGTATTTTTTCATGATTTTCATGAGATTCGGGAACCATCAGCTAAAGTTAAAGGTGGATGAAATCCCAATAACAACATTCCATACAAGATATGGTAATTATCAGTTTGTTGTAATGCCCTATGGTTTGAAAAATACTCCTAATATATTCATGGATCTTATGAATAGAATATTCCATCAATATTTGGATATGTTTTTTGGTTTTTTATTTATTCTATTTTGGAATTTTAAAAAAGTTAGGAGGATCATGAAAAAAATTTAAGTACCTCTTTACAAACACTCAAAGAAAATAAGTTATAATAAAATTTCTGCAAATATTTTTTTTGTCAAAATGGATTTCTTTTTCTAGGAATATTGTAAATAAAGATCGCATATCCATTTATATTGTCAAAAAAAGTTATTGATGAATGGAAAAGACATAAAAATGTCATATTGATTTGTAGTTTCCATGGATTACCAATCTATTACCAATGGTTAATTAAATAACCCATGTTTATCTATCCTGCTAACTAAGTTAACACAAAAGGGGTTAAATTTATTTTGATATAAGACTATGATTTTATTTTTCAGGAACTAAAAATATGATTGGTGAATTCTCTAGTTTTGGCCCTGACATTTATAAATGGTTATTTTTTCTTCTACAATGACACTTCATTGAAGGGAATTGGTTTTGTTTTGATGAATAAATATGGGGTAGTTTCATATGCTTCAATACAACTGAAACCAAATGAGTTAAATTATCCCATGCATGATTGGGAATCAATAGCTATGTTTTTTGACTAAACAAACTGGATACATCATTTTTCTAGAGCCTAATGTGAAATATATAATGAACATAAACGTTTTAAGTATATATTAAATCAGAAAGAATTGAACTTGAGGTAGAGAAGGCATCTTGAACGGATACTGGATTATGATTTCATGATTAATTACCATCCTGGAAAAGAAAATAAAGTGGTGGAATCCTTGAGTGAAAAAAATCATGCTATATTAACCATGTTATGTTTGGAACATGACCCCATGATTAATGATTTGATGAATTATTTCATAGATGTAGTCAATGTTGGAAATTACTCTATTTTGATTTAGGTGTCAGTAAAATAATCTCCCTCAAACAGAATTACTGATGTACATAAGGAAGATCATGAGTTTCATAAGAACATAGAATTTGTCAAGAATGGTAAACTGCATAAATTTAATGTTGACAAAGATTGTGTATTAAGATTTTGAAAGAGATTATGTGTGCTTTCTGATTCCAAGATGAAGAAATAATTGTTAAGTGAAGCTCATCATTCTCTCTTTTTAGTTCACCATGACAACACTATGATGTGTAGAGACCTTAGGGTGTATTACTAGTGGGATGGAATTAAAATTTACATTAATTATTTTTCCACGAAATGTTTGACATGTCAACTGGTTTAAAGAAAGTGAAAAATACCAAATGGTATGATTCAACCTTTTCCAGTGCCAAAGTGGAGGTGAGACAATATATCCATGGACTTTGTGGTGGGTGTAACTCCCCAACCTCAGTTACGCAGAGTTGGTGCATTATTATATAACATTGACACGATACAAGGAATCATATCCTGAAAGACTGACCAGTTTAGTACTGAAGGAAGTAATAGATATATTCATATGTTTTACATTACATCATGAAATAAAAACAACAATAACATTTTTTCCTCTCTTGAACACACTTATATACTTATCCTATACCAAAATGTCAACCATATAATACTTCTTCACATCATGGAAAAAATAAAACTTATAAAGGGGTGAGCTTAGATGCTCAATAAGGATAACAATATAGAAGAAACTTTTGTAAATACGAATAATCATTTAAGGAAATGTATAAGAATAAAACAAAAGCCTTTTATACTTGAACATTAGCATAATATGGAAAAGATAAAATCAAATAACTCCATTTACATACCCACATAGATATTCTACTAGTCGAATAATCACATGCAATATCAATAGCCACTTTCATAATAATGGAATGCATAATATCAGACTTCATAACCACATAGTCAAGGCCTTGTGCCAAGAATACAAATAAGATTTTGTCAAATCCTTGTTCCAAGAAACTAGTTTGTCTCATGATACCAACTGACACATTGAGAAGCTATAGTGGGCACCACCAATCACTTATTAAGTTTGATGCATTCGTCATTTGAAAAGGTTTAAACATAACATAAACATTTGTATTAAAACTAGCATATGAAATATCAATAGTTTATCCGTAAACCATGAATGGTGTAAAAATAACACTTCCACAAAAAAATATATTATAAAACCTTCTATACAATATGGAAGATTTGTATCATAACAAATGAACTTCAAATAAGTTTAAAATCCATCAAAGGATGTTGACATAGATGAAATAATTTTTTTTTAGAGAAATAGATCATTATATTTTGAAATCATTTAAAATTAATATTATTATAAAAGAAAACATTTATTTTGAAAATATTCTTATAATCTTTTATGGGATGCTTTAACAATTTTATAATGGCAGAAAACAGCCACACCCACCGTATAAGTTAAAAAAAGGAATTCTTACCTTAATTTTGATGAAAATGTCATCAAGTACCTTGTTTGGAAAATGACAGAAAGATTCCTTTCCAACCATTTAAAAAAAATATCAAATAAATGAATTTAACCCATAGTATCATAAATAGTTAAAATGTTTTAAAATATATTTTTAAGTAACATGGATTTGGACGATAAAGAGGTCCCAGTAGATATTTACGCAAAAACAACATGAGATAACAATGAGATTGTGAAATTAACCTTTACCTTGTACTTTTTCTTAGTAGACAGTATGTTAAACTCTAGAATAATAGTTAAAACATTGTTATTAAATTATATAAGAATTACATACATAAATATGATATCATATATGATCTTATAATATTGCATTGTGAATAATATTTTAGTAGTATCTTCGTTTCAGATGTTAACTGATTTGTTTTCCTTTATATGCTTGGTTACATAATTCATGTTTGTTATGGATAGGATGTATTTGATTCATATACAGAATGATATTATGTTCATAAACATTATTTTTAATCATAAAATTAAAATTATTCTTGAGTGAATACGATGGAGAATGAATCTCATCGCATTCGAGCAGACGATAATCTGCACGTACGCACGAGAAAAAATATCATTATATTGATGGAGACATCATATGTAATTGGATGGTATATCATTTATACAGAATCATTAAAATGTTATATTTATTATTTACATCAGTTATACTCTTTATTATACCTATCCAAATAATGAAGTGTTTGAATAACAAACAACACCACGACATGTAGACGGTAATCTGTACGTACGCTCGTATGGTGACTTTGTCATTTAAAGGATGGATAGAATAATGAATATGGTTTTATAATTTTTATAATAACATCACTATATATATACGATATGGTTATTTTTATTTTATAATGGAAAAAACAAGGAAATATGAAGTGGAAGAAGAAAAGAACTTGAAAGAGGTGATGAAATATTTACCTCTTCTTTGGGTTCTTTCTTTTGATTTGATCAAAAGGGTTCCTTAGGATGGATTTCTGACCAAAGGAAGGCCTATAGGATGAAGGTATGAAATTGGGAGGATATTTGGGCTGGTATTGGACAATCCAAAAGGCTTTTTAGGTGTGAAATTAAGAGAAGGGGAAGTTCCCTTTTATAAGAGATGTGAGGGTCACTTTAGGAAAAGTTTTAAATATTATTTTATAATAAAATCATTTTCGGTTTATAATGGATCAAAAATAAATTATTTAAATCCTAAGGTGGGTATGGGTCGAATATTTCTCAAACAATAGGTTTTAGACAGGTTTAGGTCATCATATTAACCTAATATTTTAGATTTAACTCTTAGTTAAATAGGTTGACATTTACCATGTCTCTTTGTATTCTTATATTATATGGTTAATAAAATACTATAACAAGCCAAGATAACCCCATGTGTTTCATTATTAATATATATAGCCTTATTTAATTCCTTGTCCCAAACCTTAGATTTTTAGAAATATTATGTCAATTAATAATATAATACTTGTTTTAAAAACTCAATTATGTCAATTTTGACACTATTTAGTAATTGATTTTTTTGAAAGCCATAAAAACTTTATCACTTAGAATAAAATTTAGTTAACCAACTCTGACATGTCATATTGACCTAGAAAATCAGTTTAATTCATTATAAGTATCAATTTACATTTATTTGGATATTTATAATATCAATTATTTTAATATTTCATTAATAAGGTAATTACTACATCATTATTGTGTGATAAATAATATAATGTCTTAAAATTATAAATAAAATACCATTATGTATGGAATATTATTAGATTGATAATGAATATTTATATTTGAATTTATATTGTGTGTAACCCTATATTATAAATTATTTAGTTATTAATCTTTGATTTTAAGTCCTGTAAATCTTCTGTAAATAAAATAATTATAAATGTCCTAATCTAATCCAAGTGGACCAAAGGGGATCATGTTTTATTTCTATTGTTTTTTTGATCGAATGATACTTATCCAATATAAATAGGACATGTGTTAGGGTGATTATGATATCATTTTTACCCTTAATTACCCTATTTACTTTTAACCCGGATAAATAAAAGTCAAAAGTTACTATTCATCAAAAATTATTTTCATCTTATTGAAAAAAATTTTACTTACTGATATTAACCATGACTATCTTATTTTTGATATCCAACTCACAGAAGTGGTAAAATTATGTTTTATACAAATTTGAAAATGCTTCTAGGAGGTGGGTAAAAGATGATAAAAAGTTCGATAAAATTTTATATATCTGACCGTATTATGAAATGACTCCAATGAATTACTTTGAAAATATATAGGTATTATGTATTTATTTTGACCTAAAATAAATTAAAATAAAATAACTGACTATTTAAATTAAAATTCAGTTTTAACCAATAACACAATGTTTTTTTAATATTCACCAAAAATTGAAAGTGTTCAGAAAAATAACAAAAATTCACCCTAAGATAATTTCGATATTTTGAATCCAAAAATGATGTCCATTTTGGAAGAAAAAATTTATAAAATTTTAAAAAGTGGTTATTACTATTCATTATAGCTAGTTTTATTGGTTGTGGTGTATTTGAACTCGAAGTTGTGTATAACACAAGATATTGTATTATTCAAAGGGAAACGTATCATGGAAGCTTGGAGTGTTTCATTCTCCCCTCCTTAAAATAATTCCATCCTTGAAATTTCTATAATATTACTGGATGAAATGATTTAGGTGGTTCTTCATCATTAGTTCCTCAGGTTCCCATGTTGCCTCTTCCATCTTATAGTTTCTCCATAGAACTTTTACTAGATGAGTCGTCTGGTTTCTCAGCAGTTGTACTCTTATATCAAGAATCTTGACAGGATATTCAAAATAAGACAGATCAGTTTCTAGTTCAATTTATTTATAGGTGAGTACATGCGTCAGGTCAAGCATGTATTTTCTCAACAGTGATATGTGGAACACATCATGAACTTTGTAAAGTCTTGGCGGAATTTCCAAACGGTAAGCCAAAGCCCCAATTCATTCTAGAATTTTGAAAGGTTTGATGTACCTGGGAAATAATTTACCCTTCTTACCGAATCATATAACTCCCTTTCAGGGAGATACCTTAAAGAAAACATTATCTCCTACCTTGAATTCCAAATCCTTCCTCGGTTATCAGCATAGATCTTCTACCTACTTTGAGCTACTTTGATGTGGGTTTGGATAACCATCACATTTTCCATCATTTCCTCAACAAGTTCTGGGCCTACGAGTTTTTTTCACCAACATCATCCTAAAAAGTTGGTGTGCAACATCTCTTTCCATATAATGGTTCATATGGTGCCATATGAATACTTGAATGGAATTTATTTTATAGGAAAATTCTACCATAGGTATATATTGATCCCACATACCTTGAATGTCAGGTGAGAAAGATCTCAGCATGTCTTCTAATTTTGAAAAGTTCGTTCTGATTGCCCATTGGTTTGAGGGTTGTAGGCAGTGCTCAAATGAAGTTCAGTATCAATGGATTTTTGAAGACTTTTCTAGAATCTTGATGTAAAAAGGGGATCTCGATCAGAAAAAATCGATAGGATTACTCCATGAAGTCTTACAGCTTCATTAATATACAGTCTTTCTAATTGTTCAAGTGGTAAATCTTCTCTTATATAAAGAAAATGTACTGACTTGGTAAGAAGATCAACAATGACCCATATTGCATCATTCATTCTAGGAGTCTTTGGTAGTCCCATGAAAATGTCGATTGTAATATTATCCCATTTACACTCAGGTACAGGAAGAAGTTGCATGACTCCTCTAGGATGTTGTCTTCCAGCTTTCACTTGTTGACAAACCATACACCTCGACACAAAATCAACAATCTCTCTCTTCATGTTGTCCCACCATAAATATTCATTGAAATCTCTATACATATTAGTGCTACTAGGGTTTATAGAGAAATTAGAGCTATGAGAATCATCTAAAAATTCCATTTTTAGATCAGTTATGTTTGGAACACAAAGTCTCTTCCCAAATTTCAAAATTCGATCTTCATATATGAATTCACTCAATCTCCCATCATTCACTATTTTAATCTTCTATTGAAACTCCTCATCATCAGTTTGAGAACTCTTCATCCATTCTAATAAATATGGTTTGGTACTCATTTGAAAAAGTATCTATGTTTCACCTTCCATGATTATTCCCATATCCATCATTAATAGATTCATGAAAATAAGATCCCTTTCAACTCTCATATTGTTCAAAATTACATGATCCTTTCTGCTCAAAGAATCTACCACCTTATTTTCCTTCCCCAGGTGGTAGTGTATTGTGAAATCATAATCCTTGCGTAGTTCAATCCATCACCTATTCCTCATGTTGAGTTTTTTTGTGAGAAAATATACTTCAAACTCTTGTGATCAGTATAAATCTCATATTTTTCACCATAGAGATTTTGTCTCCATATCTTCAAAGCAATGATTACATCTTCTAACACAAGATCATGAGTGTGATAGTTTTTCTCATGAATTTTTAACTGTCATGATGCATTGACAATAAAACTATCATTCTACAAAAGGAAAAAACCAATTCCTTTCTTTGAAGCATCACTATAAACAACAATCCCATCATTCCCTAATGGTAGAGTCATGATAGAATCATTAACTAGTCTTATCTTCAGTTCCTCAAAAAATTCTTTACACTCCTTTTTCCAAATAAATTTAACCCCGTTACGTGTGAGCTTGGTTAATGGGTTATACAATCAAGAAAAATTCTAGACAAAACACCAATAATAACTTGCTAATCCAATAAAACTACATACCATAGTTATACTCATTGGTGCTGGCCATTCTTGGATTGCCTTTTTCATAGAATGATCAAAAGAGATTCCATATTTAGAGACAATATGTCTAAGAAAATAATACTCCTCAAGCCAGAATTGACACTTTCTAAACATTCCATATAATTCAATTCTTCTAGAAGTCATTAGGATAATGCGTATGTGATTTTCGTGATCTTTGTAGCTTTTTGATTATACCATGATATCATCAATAAATACCACTAAAAGGTCATCAAGATATTCCATGAAAACTCTATTCATTAGATCCATGAAAACAGAGTGTGCATTAGTCAGCCCAAAAGGAATTATTGTAAACTCGTAATTCTTGTACCTAGTTCGAAATGTTGTTTTCAGAATGTCATCCTTATTCACACAAAATTTATGATATCTAGATCAAAGTTCAATCTTTGAAAAATATTTAGATCCTTGAAGTTGGTCGAATAAATCATCAATGTGAGGAAGGGGATACTTGTTATTTTTTGTTATAACATTGTTCTCCCTGTAGTCAATGCACAACCTCATAGATCCAACTTTCTTGTTAACAAAATGGAAAGGGGCTCCCTATGGAGAAACACTAGGGTGAATAAATACCTTATTACTCAATTTCTATAGTTTTTTCTTTACTTCCACTAATTCCAAAAGTGGTCATTCTATAAGGGGTCTTTGATATGGGCCTTGAACCAAGAAATAAGTCAATGGAAAACTCAATTTCTCATTCTGGTGGACGTACAGGTAAATCCTTTGAAAACACATCATCATATTCTTGAACTATAGGTACATACTCTATTTGAATATTCATTTCGTCACCCATATTTATTTCATTCACTTCCTCCGCAATAATTTAATTTATTTGAGCTACTGGGGTGGATCTAGATAAGAATTAGGTGGTGACATTTCTTCTCTAAAGATAAGGTACTCTTTATCATCATCGAGAATTGTAACCTCCTTATTATTGGAATAAATTTTCGCATCATGGTCCGAATGTAAATCCATTATGAGGATTATATCAAATTAAATCATGGGTATGGTGATGGGATCAGAAGATAAAGAACATTTATATTACCAAATGGGAACTGATTCACAAAACTTTATTGCGTGGATACTTCCCTTAGGTGTTTTGACTGAAAACATCCTTGTTAATTCAAATTGAAAATATCTAATTTTCATAGAAAACTGGGAATATATGAAACAATGAAATGATCCAAAGTCAAATAAATATTTGGCTAAACATGAGGAAACCATTAGATTACCTTCCACCACATCTATCGAAGCTTCAAACTCTGTATTAGTGATCACATAAGCTTGTCCTTTCTACATTGGCATTTTATGAGGTAAGTTCCCTTGGTGCTTAGGACATTAATTAGCATAATTCCCCTTTTCCCTATAATTGTAGCATTGAACATTGAAAACCTCTTTCCTCCCTTTGCAATCACGAGCTTGTTGGACTTTTTCACCACACTTGTAACAGACTCTTATTCCCTTTAGGAAAGTACTGGGGTGTTTCTTCCCACATTTACCACATGATGGATATTTAACTCTTCTCTTATTACCCTTATTTCTATTTCTAGAGTGTTAAGTAGTTCTATTCTTCTCCTACATTGATTTAAAGTCTTAAGACATAGAGAATTCTTTTTTTTGTCTTGATAGCACATGATAAAATATCTTCGTATGATAAAAAGGATTTTGAGACTAATTCTCACCGAATAAATGGTTTTAACCCATCAAAGAATCGATGAATCTTACTCCTTGTGTTACATATATGACATGAAAAATGCCTTTCTAACATTGTAATGTTAGCCTCATATTTTGTGATATTCTCATCCACATTTTGTCTTAGACTCAAAAATTTCCATTTTATATCCACTCGACGGATACAAGGAAATTATTTATCTAAGAAAATATCTTTAAACTCTTTCCATTCCATATTCGATACTTCATCATCTTTCTTTGTGTTTTGAATCAATGACCACCACAAATTTGCATCTCCCGTGAGGTGATAAACTGCCATGAAAACTTTTTCCCTTTCGATACTCCCTAAAGCATGATATATTCTCTCTAAGGAATTTATCCATTGGTCAGCTACTAATGGATTTTTACTAACATTGAATATTGGTGGTTTTTTTCTCATAAATTGGTCTAACATTGATCCTCTGTGTTGTGGATCAGGGTGCTCATGATATGTAATGTTATTATTCATAACCTGGGTGATTTTCCCTCGTATGGTGATAAATTGATCACCACCAGTTGCTTCACCAGATCCAATTAAATTATCTTTATTGTTAGGGAAATCTCTATATTGATTACATGAATTAATAGAGTTTCCATTCCTTTCACTAGGATCTATTTCTAAACAATGGAATACACTAGATTAGTTTATGAATCGCAATACATAATTCCAATCTTGTAAAGCAGTTACCATAAATTGAATAGTTTATCGATATAATCCATAATCATAAAAATGTTTTCTTTGAATAAGTATATAATCATAAACCGTTCATAATGGTTTGTATAGAGAATGAGAATTATCCTAAGCATATCCCCCGAGAGTGTCATAACCAAGAGTGTAGCAAGGCCCGTTGTCGTGCACCAGTTCCCATTGATGTCTATATCAAAGCGGTGTTTTTAGGTTTTACCCCTAGGTACATCTGTCCCAGAGCCACCTCTACCTACTCATATCCATACAGAGATGTATTTCATGAAAAACTCACAAAATCTTTATAGTACCAAAATTCTAGGAAGTTCTTCTATTCTAATCCTCACTGTTTATCTTAGGGTAATGTTCTCTAATCAGTGTTTTTCTAAATCTAGCTTCCATGGTTTGTATTAAACATTCTCTAAAACCAATTGTAACTCCCCAACCCAAGTTACCCAGAGTTGGTGAATTATTACATAACATAGGCATGATATAAGGAATAATGTCCCGAATGAATGATCAGTTTAGTATATTTGGAAGTACTATATACATTCATATGTATTACATTACATCATGAAATAAAAACATCAAAAATATTTTGTCCCCTTTTGAACACAATTATATCCTTATCATATCCCTGCAAGTCAACCGTAAAATACTTCTTCACATCCTGGAAAAAATAAAACATATAAACGGGCGAGATCAGATGCTCAGTAAGGATAATAATATAGTGGAAACATTTGTAAACAAGCACAAACATTTAAGGAAATATATAATACTAAAACAAAATCCTTTTAAAATTGAATATCATCATAATATAAAAAAGATAAAATAAAATAATTCCATTTACTAATTCACATGGATATTCTACTAGTCTAATAATCACATTCCATACAATAGACACATTAATAATGATGGAATGCATAATGCCAGACTTCATAAACACATAGGAAAGGCCTTGTGCCAAGACTACAAATAATATTTTGTCAAGGGCCTGTGCCAAGATACTGGTTTCTCTTATGAGACCTACTAATGCACCAATGAGCTATAGCGGGATACACCTTTCACTTACAAATTCCAATTCATTCCTCATATGAAAAGGTTTAAACATAAAATAAACATTAATATTAAAAAATGCATACGAAATGTAAATAGTTTATCTATAAACCATGAATGGTGTAAAAATGAAACATCCACATTCAAATATATCACAAAACCTTCAATATAATATTGAAGATTTGTATCATAATAAATCAACTTCAAAAAAGCTTAAAATCCATCAAAAGATGTTGACATGGATGAAATAAAAACATTTTTTAAGAGAAATAGCTCTTTCTATTTTGAAATAATTAAAAAGTAAAATAATTATAAAAGAAAACATTTATTTTGAAAATATTTCTATAATCTTTTATGGAAATATTCAATGATGTTATAACGGTGGAAAATAGCCGCACCCACCATATAATTTAAAAAAAATACATTAATACCTTAATTTTATCGAAAAGGTCAAGAAGTACCTTGTTTGGAAAAATACGAAAAGATTATTTTCAAACCATTTTATAAAAAGTAAAAAAAAGGGTATAAATGAATTTAACCGATAGTCTCGTAAATAGTAAAAATGTTTTGAAATTTGTAAGAACCCCGGTTTTCAGAACGGGTCAAAATCCCGACCCTGTTTGAATTTTTGACTGGTTTCTGAGGAAACTGGAGGAAATTCAGAGTTTCTGGAAATTTCCAGACTACACACCGTATACTTTGAGTACACGATGTGTATGTGTAGGCGAGTGGCCGGCCGTGTACTCGCCGAGTACATGCCGTGCGGGTGACCGTGTAGAGTTTTCTTACTACATGGGGTGTAGTTTTGAACACGCCATGTAGACCCCCGACCGTGTGAGGCCATACATGGCGTGTAGGTCGTTGGCCGGGTAAGAACCAGGGGCGCGCCATGTTCCCTTTAGACACACCGTGTAGTCTAGCCATGTATGAGGGATATACATGGCGTGTGGGTATGTCAGTGAGGAAGAGAAGAGGAACCCGGTACACGCCATGTACCCAGAGGTACATGCCGTGTACTCATGTCGGCAGGTTCAGAAATTAAGTCGGCGGAATCAGCCGTCTTTTGAACAGTTAAATGAAATATACACGGTGTTTAGTCCAAAAGTACACGTCGTGTACTTTCTTGTTTTCGCTTAAATCGGGCAGTAGCCTCGTATTAAGGTAGAACCTCATGCTCTCTGCCTGGATACGCGAACCAAGCCGACCGGATCTTCATTTGCTTCCTGGTTCTTTGTCCAAAGTCCGATTTGATCGCTAATTAGTGCGTTGGAACCACCTCTGTAATGCCTCGATTCCGCTTTGGCCGTTTTGTCTGATTTTCATTCTAGAACGAGTTATAACCCTTTGAGAGGTTTTGAATATTTTGTATATTTACCTCGTTTTAGACAAAATTGGCTGGGGTTACTGGAGGAGTAGCATTGTGCGAGTCTCAGGTAGGTGGTGCATACCACATTTTGTGTTTTTATGGTTGTTTGGGTGACACAACTTCAATGCATTTTCGGGTATTTTTGAGCGGGACCTGTTTTATCTGATTTTTTCATACTGAATTGTTTATGGGACCTCTAGGATGCCTTTGGGTATGCTCGGTTACCAATTTGTGTGAGCAGGGCCGAGTGAGTGGTCGTGGCTCATCGTGGCATTTTGGTGGAGGAATGCCAAAATGGTTTTAATTGAAATATGATCGGTATAAACCATTTAGTTTAATATGTTAAAGCCTGTTATAATTGATAGAGGCATTCAAGACCTCTGTGCTGGTATGGGACAACACCCGGTATAGTGGAATTCGACTGTTTAGTTGGTTTTTCCTAGTTATGTTTTCTGTTTACATATGTTATATATGCGATTGCTGAATTGCATCTGCTGGACCCATTGGGTTGTGTTGGGCTTGGCCCGGTTACGGTTGAGTGATGTTGATAACAGGTTGGGGCTTTTCCCGGGTTACTTTGGGTGGTTTTGACCATGGGATTGGGTGTCATGGACGTCGGCTTGAGGTAGTACGACTGTCAGGTTGGGCAAGGCCCGAGATACTTGGGTGGCGATGCCATCGTACTTGAGCGACATGGTCGCAGGGACACAAGGTGTCAGATGTGTTGGTGGCTTGGGACTATTTTGGTGATTACTGCTCACCGGGACTTGAGTAGTGTGCACACAGAGATACTCCATGATGAGGTGGTTTTGACCACTCGTGTGGGTAGAGGCCCTTGTAGTTACAGTTAGGTATTTTTGGTTGGGGGGTGCTTGCCGTAGAAAGCCATGTGGGAGGTGAGGAGCCTTCATGAAATGGGCGTGCCTTCGGGACGTCGGTATTTGAGACACGAGGTGTCAGGAGGCACATGGTGCCGGGTTACTATTTGTGGGCATGCCTTCGGGACGTCGGTACTTGAGACATGAGGTGTCAGGAGGCACATGGTGCTGAGTTACTATTTGTTGGAGTTCCTTCAGGATGTCGGTACTTGAGACACGAGGTGTCAGGAGGCACTTGGTGCCGGGTTAGTAGTTGGGGCGTGCCTTCGGGACGCCGGTACTTGAGACACGAGGTGTCAGGTGGAACACGGTGCCGGGTTACACGATAGAGATTCCGGCGTTGGACGAAGCAGGTGACACTCCATGGTGGCTGTTGAGCACCAGTGGAGTTTGTATTTATTTTTGCATTGTACTGATTACTGCTTTCCTGGTAAATTCATGACTGCTTAAACATATATATTTGGTACGCACCGTTGGGTGGTATCCTACTGAGATTTGTCTCACACCCTGCACGGGCCCTTCGGGACGCGTGCAGACTTCATGCATTTACGTGCACGAAAGGGGCCAACATCAGGAGGTGGGTTACGTTAGTTGTTTCATGGAGATGGTACAGACCATGAGGTCATACCTAGATGGGGTTTACTTGCTGTGTTTACTTTTCTATAACAACATGCTTACTTGTTGTAGCTACTGTTAGTTACCCATTGGCGCCCTTTTGTATGTTGACCTGCTTCAGATGCATGTTTTACTGTTCAGTAGTAGTTACATGTTATCAGCATGCTGTTTTATTTATTTCCGCTGTTGTTGTTATCATTATTGGTTCCACAGTTTTTTGATATTGGATATGCTTCCGTTCTGTGGGACTGGTTCGAGTGTGCTGAGTCTTTCTTTCCGCTGCATCTTTTCTGTTATACTCGGACCAATAACCCTACTATAATCCTCTGAGAGGGTATAACCTCCCCACTATACCTATTCAGACCCTCGCTGCTAGTCGGCAGCCTTTTTCATTCAGGGGAGGTGCACCTAAGGTAGTGACACCCGACCCGCTCGACACTGTTCGGGTGGCTGGCCGGGTCTAGGACGTTACAAAGTGGTATCAGAGGGGTTTATGACAAGGATTTAGTAGCAGTGTTTTCTGGCTACTAATGAGATTGAGACTTCTCGTTTCTTTCTGCTGGTTTTACTATTTGTGATATGGTAGACTGGAGATAAGTTGTGGTTACTAGGGCTGGGTTTTTTTAGCTTGTGCTTCGGTGCATGTAACCCCAGGTACGAGGGATGGACCTAGTTTCCATGGGTGGGAATTGCTATATGCTTTTTCTCAGATTACGGTTTATACGATATCCACCTCGGTGGATCACATGGTGTTTGATGTTATTGATTGTGATATGTGACCCTTGACCTGGTGTGGTAAGGGAGAATTGGACCTTGGCCAGGTATGGTAAGGCTTGTTGCTTTGATTTTTGTAGGCACATTTTTAGGGTATTTAAATTTCATAATTGCATGTATTCTTTGTGAAGTGATAATGCCATGTGAATAAAATAAATCAATTGCCATGCATTATCTTCTTTGAAATGTAAAATGGTGAAATTCCTGATAGAATTTTTAGTTGTTTCAATGTGTATTCCATGATTTTTTTTGTAGAATTGCATGTGGCAGGGTTTTGGGCCCGACTCTTATGAGAGAAGGCAGGTACTATGACTGAGGCAGTCTAACTGTCAGGATTGGGCGACTCGGTCGTCGGTTTGAGGAAACGTGAGTTGTCAGGACGGGCATGGCCCGAGGTACTATAAATACATGGCTCTGTTGAGCGGCTAAAGAGGCCATGAGGCCGGGATGCCGTGGGGTATGGGTTGCGGTGAGGGGGAGTAAGGGTAGTTGTTATGCATTGCCTTTTACTGCTTTCCTTATCTACGTAGAATATATTGTTATATATATGTATGAGTTGTCTGACCATTTATGGTATTCAGAAGGTTACTCCATCACGAATCGATGGAGCATCAGGCATGGGAGGATACAGTGCCGCAGGATCCAGGTCAGAATTCGGTACATGTAGAGCACGATCCACAGGTGCAGGCACAAGGACAAGATCGAGTTTAGGATCTTGTGCAGGCAGGATAGCAACCGGGTTTGGCATCGTTCGGTCCGTGGCTCGACGAGCAGCTCCGGGTGAGCCTGGTACGCGTCTTGCGGGGGATTGACAATGGCGTTCAGGGCACAAAGCCTTCTATGGAATACCTGATGCGAGAGTTTCAGTGGCAGCACCCGCCACTTTTTCAGGGAGAGGATGGTCCGCAGGCAGCTGATAATTGGATAGAGAGTATGTAGATGATATTCGAGCATCTCAAGACGCCTCTAGGTTGGAGGGTCAAGCTAGCGACATACACGCTGAGACGACCGGCGAAGCATTGGTGGGAAGTACAGCTTCAGTCTTGTAGACACGAGGGACTGGCATGACAGGACTTCGAGGGAAGGTTCTTTGAGCACTTCTACCCAGAGACACAGAGGGCAGAGAGAGATCGGGAGTTCTTGAGTCTTCAGCAGGGGGACATGTTCTTCATGGACTACACAACTACTTTCACATATTTGTGTCGCTTTTCACCTGGTATGGTGAGAGATGATGTACCTAGGGTGAGGCTCTTTGAGGATGGCTTGCGACACGCCATTCGGGTCTAGGTGAAAATTTTCCGGATGGGATCTTTCTCCGAGTCGCAGAATCAGGAGCTTATAGCTGAGGGAAATGAGAGAGAGAAATATCACTTGGGTAGGACGGCAGCTTCAGCTGTTGGTTCGAACAACAGGAAGCGAGGACGAAATGAGTTCCAGCAGAGCAATCCGGGCAGGCATTCAGCTAGACCACATCGTGGGAGTTCTTTGGTGATTTTCTTCCAGTGTGGACAACCGGGACATGTTTGGACGCAGTGAGACTAGCCTCCGAAGGAGTGCCAGGCATGTGGACAGGACGTGCATCTGGAGAGGTTTTGCAGGAATCCTTCTCAGATAGCCGGCAGGCATGGACCAGGTCAGACTGCAGCGTCTAGAGTTGGTTCGGGTTCGATACCCGGATAGGGTAGTCAAGGTTCAACTGTGCGTGGAGGCCGTGACATAGACAGTGGGACCCAGGTCAGGGGTCAGTGGCCGGTGACTGGAGCAGCACCGCAGGGAGGTCAGGCGTCAGGCAGCTATGTTTCAGGCCAGGTGCACGCTGTGGAGCTGGCAGAGGCTGAGCAGGCCGGTGAGCCGATGATAGTTAGAGGTACACCGCGGTGTGACCGTGATCCCCATGTTTCCTTTTTGGAATGACCTGTAGAGGTATGTCTGTTTTGAGTGCACGAGGTGCAAAGGATCTTTGTGGACTGACTATATGCTAGTCAGGGGGTTGTCGCCATCTTGGATGCGTGATATATATATATATATATATACATATATATATATATATGTATGATATGTGTAGCATCGGGGTATCGTAGATGTGAGTTACTTGAGGTGTCGTGGACATCGAGGCATTGTGGATGTGGGTTACTTGAGGTGCCGTGGGAATCGAGGCATCGTGGATGCGAGTTACTTGACGTGCTAGGCACCAGGACCTCATGGAGGCAGACACCGATGCAGTTCGGGATAATTTGGGTGTCAGAAGCGACACAGGAGCACCAATGAGGTGCAGGGGTGATGATGCATCACATGAGGTTTTTGCTTCCAGAAAACAGGTTAGTAAACCATGTTTGCTTTATGTTATGTTGGGTTGAGAATGGGTAAGGCAATTACTAAGGTGGGGAGCCCCCCTTGAGGAATTTGGTCGGAACCTTTGAGACCGGGGTAGTCCGAGTTGTTTAACTGGGGTGGGCATGTTTGGTGCCATCTCCTGGTTTCGTTTGGTAGCTTGAGGACGAGCTACGTTAAGGTGGAGAGTTTGTAAGAACCCGAGTTTTCAGAACGGGTCAAAATCCCGACCTTATTTGAATTTTTGACTGGTTTCTGAGGAAACTAGTGGAAATTCAGAGTTTCTGGAAATTTCCAGACTACACGCCGTGTACTTTGAGTACATGCCATGTCCGTGTACTCGCCGAGTACATGCCGTGCGAGTGACCGTGTAGAGTTTTCTTACTACACGGCGTGTAGTTTTGAACACGTCGTGTAGACCCCCGACCGTGTGAGGACATACATGGCATGTAGGCTGTTGGCCGGGAAAGAACCAGGGGCACGCTATGTTCCCTTTGGACACGCAGTGTAGTCTAGCCGTGTATGAGGGATATACATGGCGTGTGGGTATGTCAGTGAGGAAGAGAAGAGGAACCCGGTACACAACGTGTACCCAGAGGTACACGTCGTGTACTCATGTCGGCAGGTTCGGAAAGTAAGTCGGCAGAATTAGCAGTCTTTTGAACAGTTAAATGAAATATACACGGCGTGTAGTCCAAAAGTACACGCCGTGTACTTTCTTTTTTTCGGTTAAATCGGATAGTAGCCTCGTATTGAGGCAGAACCTCATTCCCTCCACCCAAATATGCGAACCAAGCCTTCCAGATCTTCATTTGCTTCTCGGTTCTTCATTCGAAGTCTGATTTGATCTATGATTAGTGCGTTGGAACCCCCTCTATAAGGCCTCAATTCCTCTTTGGCCGTTTTTTCTGATTTTCGTTCTATAACGAGTTATAGCCCTTTGAGCGGTTTTGAATCTTTTTTAGATTTACCGCGTTTAAACCGAATTGGAGGGTGTTACCGGAGGAGTAGCATCGTGCAAGTCTCAGGTAGGTGGTGCATACCTCGTTTTGTGTTTTTATGGTTGTTTGGGTGATGCGGCTTCGGCGCGTTTTCGGGTATTTTTGAGCGGGACCCGTTTTATCTACTTTTTCATACTGAATTTATTATGGGACCTCTGGGATGCCTTTGGGTATGCCCGATTACCAGTTTGCCTGAGTGGGGCTGGGTGAGTGGCCGTGGCTCAACGGGGCATTTTGGCCGGGGAACGCCAAAATGTTTTTAATTGAAATATGATTGGGATAAACTTTTTAGTTTAATTTTTTTAAAGCATGTTATAATTGTTAGAGGGATTTAAGACCTCTGTGCTAGTATGGGACAACACCCGGTATAGTGAAATTCGTCTGTTTAGTTGGTTTTTCCTGGTTATGTTTTATGTTTACATATGTTATATATGCGATTGCTGAATTGCATATGCTGGACCCTTTGGGTTATGTTGGGCTTGGCTCAGTTACGGTTGAGTGATGCTGATCACAAGTTGGGGATTTTCACGGGTTACATTGGGTGGTTTTCACCACAGGATTGGGCGTCATGGACGTAGGCTTGAGGCAGTATGACTATTAGGTTAGGAATGGCCCGGGATACTTGGGTGGCGATGCCATCAGACTTGAGTGACATGGTCACAGGGACACGAGGTGTCAGATGTGTTGGTGGATTATGACTATTTTGGTGATTACCGCTCACCGGGACATGAGTAGTGTGCACACAGAGATACTCCGTGATGAGGTGGTTTTGACCACTCGTGTGGGTATAGGCCCCCGTAGTTGCAGTTAGGTATTTTTGGTTGGGGGTTCTTGTCGTAGAAAGCCACGTGGGAGGTGGGGAGCCTTCGGGACGTCGGTACTTGAGACACGAGGTGTCAGGAGGCAGATGGTGCCAGGTTACTATTTGTGGGCGTGCCTTCGGGACGTCGGTACTTGAGACACGAGTTGTCAGGAGGCACATGGTGCCGGGTTACTATTTGTGGGCGTGCCTTCGGGACGTCCGTACTTGAGACACGAGGTGTCATGAGGCATTTGGTGCCAGGTTACTATTTGGGGCGTGCCTTCGGGACGTCGGTACATGAGACACGAGGTGTCAGGTGGCACACGGTGCCGAGTTACACGATAGAGATTCCGACATTGGCTGAAGCAGGTGACACTCCAAGGTGGCTGTTGAGCACCAGTGGAGTTTGTATTTAGTTTTGCATTGTACTGATTACTTCTTTCCTGGTAAATGCATGATTGCTTAAACACATATATTTGGTACGCACCATTGGGTGGTATCCTATTGTGATTTGTCTCACACCCTGCATGGGGCCTTTGGGACGCGTGCAGACTTCATGGATTTACATGCAGGAAAGGGGCTAGGTTCATGAGATGGGTTATGTTAGTTGTTTCACGAAGATAGTACAAACCTTGAGGTCATAACTAGCTGGGGTTTACTTGTTGTGTTCACTTTTCTATAACAACATGCTTACTTGTTTTATCTACTGTTGGTTAGCCATTGGTGCCCCTTTGTATGTTGACCTACTTTGGTTGCGTGTTTTACTATTCAGTAGTAGTTACATGTTATCAGCATGCTGTTGTGTTTATTTCTGCTACTGTTGTTATCATTATTGCTTCCGTTGTTTGTTGATATTGGATATGCTTCCGCTCTATGGGTCTGGTTCGAGTCTGCTGAGTCTTTCTTTCCACTGCATCTTTACTGTTATGCTCAGACCAGTGCCCTTACTATGATCCTCCGAGAGGGTATAACCTCCCCACTATACCTATTCAGACCCTCGCTGCTAGACGGTAGCCTTTGGCGTTCAGGGGAGGTGCGCCAAAGGTAGTGACACCAGACTCGCTCGGCACTGTTCGGGTGGCTGGCCGGGTCTGGGACGTTACAAAATCCATTTTTAAGAAACATGGATGTGGATGATAAAGAGGTCCTAGTAGATACTTACATAAAAAAACCTCGGATAATAAAAATATTGTGAAATTAACCCATACATTGTACTTTTCCTTAGTAGATGGTATGTTAACCTCATGAATATTATTTAAAAGATTTTTATTAAATTATACAAGAACTATATACATAAATATGATATCATACATGAACTAATAATATTGCTTTGTAAATAATATTTCAGTAGTATCATCCTTTCGGGTGTTAAATGATTCATTTTCCGTTATATGATTGGTTACTTAAGCCATGTTTTTATGGATAGGATGTATTTCATTCATATAGATAATGGTATTATGTTCATAAACATTATTTTTAATCCTAAAATGAAAATTATACTTGAATGATTATGATGGGGAATGAATCTCATCACGTTCGTAGAGATGGTAATCCGTACGTACGCACGAGCAACACTATCATTATATTGATGGATAAATCATATGTAATTAGATGGTATATAATATAAAAAGAATCATTAAAATGTTATATTTTTAATTTACATCAGTTATATTCATTATTATACCCATCAAAATAATGAAGTGTTTGAATAACAAACTACACCACGACATGGAGACGGTAATCTGTACGTACGCACATATAGTGAATTTTCCATTTATAGGATGGATAGAATAATGAATATTGTTGTAACATTATTATAATAACATCAATGTATATAGAAGATACTTTAATTATTATTTTATAATGGAAACAACACAAAAAGATGAAGTGGAAGAAGAAAAGAACTTGAAAGTGGTGATGAAATGTTTACGTCTTCTTTGGCTTCTTCCTTTTGATTTGATCAAAAGGGATCCTTGGGTTGGCTTTCTGACCAATGGAAGGCCTCTAGGATGAAGGTAGGGTTGTTTGGAGGATATTTGGGCTGGTTGGGCCAAGCCAAAAGGCTTTAGAGGTGTGAAATTAAGAGAAGGGTAAGCTCCCTTTTATAAGAGATATGAGGGTCACTTTAGGAAAAGCTTTACATACAATTTTATAATATAATAATTTTCAGTTTCTAATGGATAAATAATGAATTACTTAAATTATAAGGTGGGGATGGGTCGAAAACCTCTCAAAAAATAGGTTTTAGATAGGTTTAGGTCATCATATTAACCTTATCTTTTAGATTTAACTCTTAGTTAAATAGTTTGACAGTTACCATGTCTCTTTGTATTTTTTTATTATATGGTTAATAAACTTACTATAACAAGCCAAGAGAACCCCATGTGGTTCATTATTAATATATATAACCTTATATAAGTCCTTTGGCTGAACATTATATTTTTATGAATATTATATCAATTAATAGTATAATATTTCTTTTAAAACTCAATTATGTCAATTTTGACACTTTTTAGTATTTGATTTTTTTGAAAGAAATAAAAAATTTATCACTTCGAATAAAATTTATTTAACCAAAACTAACATGTCATATTAACCTATAAAATTATTTTAATTCATCAGAATCCTCAATATACATTTATTTGGATATTTATAATATTAATTGTTTTAATATTTCATTAATAAGGTAATTACTGCATCATCATTGTGTCAAAAGTAAATTAAATTATATAATGTCTAGAAATCATAAATTAAATACAATTATGTATGAAATATTTTTAGATTTATAATGAATATTTATAGTTGAATTTAAATTTTTTTGTACACTATACTAAAAATGGTTTAGTTATTAAACATTTATTTTAACTCTTTTAACTATTCTTTAATTAAAATAATAATATATGTCCTAATCTAATCCAAGTGGACCAAATGGGATCAAGTTTTATTTCTAAGGTTTTTTTGGTCGAATTATACTTATCCAATAGAATTAGGACATGTGTTAGGGTAATTGTGATATCATTTTTACCCTTAATTACCCTCTTTACATTTAACACTATTAAATAAAAGGAAAAAGTTAATATTAACCAAAAATTATTTTCATCTTATTAAACCAAATCTTAGTTACAGATATTAACTATGTCTCTCAGAGTTTTGATATCCAACTCATAGAAGTGGTAAAATTAGGTTTTATACAAATTTGAAAATGCTTCTAGGAGGTGGGTAAAAGATGGTAAAAAGTTCTACAAAATTTTATATATCTGAACATATTATAAAATGACTCCAATGAATTAAGTTGAACATATATAGGTATTATGCATTTATTTTTGACCTAAAATAAACAAAAATAAAATTACAAAATATTTAAATAAAAAGTCGGATTTAACTAATAACGCTGTGTTTTTCCACTATACATCGAAAACTGAAAGTTTTCAGAAAATACCAAAAATTCAACCTAAGCTAATTTTGATATTCTAAATCAAAAAAAGAAGTCCATTTTAAGATAAAATTTATAAAATTTTAAAAAGTGGGTATTACTATTTATAAGGGCTAGTTTGATTGGTTGTGGTGTGTTTGAACTCAAAGATGTGTACAACACAAGCTATTGTATTATTCAAAGGGAAACGTATTGTGGAAGCTGGGGGTGTTACATTTTCCCCTCCTTAAAATAATTTTGTACTAGAAATTTATATAATATTACTACATGAAAGGATTTAGGTGGTTCTTCATCATATGTTCCTCGGGTTCTCACATTGCCTCTTCCATCTTATAGTTTCTCCGTAGAACTTTTACCATACGAGTCATCCGGTTTCTCATCACTTGTTCCCTTGTATCAAGAATCTTGACATGCTCTTCACAATAAGACAGATCAAGTTCTAGTTAAATTTCCTTATAGGCAAGTACATGCGTTGGGTCAGACATGTATTTTTTCAACAATGATATGAGGAACACATCGTGAACTTCGGAGAGACTTGGCGGCATTTCCAAATGATAATCCACAACCCCAATATGTTCTAGAATTTCGAAAGGTCCGATGTACCTGGGACTAAATTTACCCTTCTTACTAAATCGTTTAACTCCCCTACATGGAGATACCTTCAATAAAATATGATCTCCTACCTAAAATTCCAAATCCTTCCTTCAGTTATCAGCATAGTTCTTCTGCCTAATTTGAGCAGCTTTGATGTGGGTCTGGATAACCTTAAACTCTTCCATCATTTCCTCAAAATGTTATGGGCCTATGAGTTTTCTTTCACCAACATCATCCCAACAAGTTGGTTTGCGACATCTCTTTCCATATAACGGTTCATATGGTTCCATTTGAATACATGAATTGAAGCTATTGTTATAGGAAAATTCTACCAGAGGTAAATATTGATCCAACAAACCTTGAAAGTCAAGTGATCAAGACCCCAACATGTCTTATAATGTTTGAATAGTGAATTCTGATTGCCCATCAGTTTGAGGGTGGTAGGCAGTGCCTAAAAGAAGTTTATAATCCTTGGATTTTTGTAGAATATTCCAGAATCCTGATGTAAAACGGGGATCACGATCAGAAACAATCGATATGAGCACTCCATGAAGTCTTACAACTTCATTATTATACAGTCTTGTTATATTTTCAATTGGTAAATCTTCTCTTATAGCACGAAAATGAATTGAATTGGTAAGATCATCAACAATGACCCATATTTCATCATTCCTTCTGGGAGTCTTTGGTAGTCCCATGACAAAGTCCATCGTAATATAATCCCATTCCCACTCAGGTATTGGAAGACGTTGAATAAATCCTCTAGGATGTTTTTATAAGGACCTGGCCTTAAACATTACATAATATTGAATTAAATGAATAATTCACATTGAGGATCTTTTCAGGTTTAGAGTTTTAGAGAATTATGACATAACTATTACTTCTCAAAAGATTATAAGGTAGAGATATCTACAAAATTCCCATTTCATTCATAAAATTAAAACTCTTGAAAAAAAGTGTCATGTCTAGTTCCATGTTTTAGACAGCATGACTTTTCCTTGATCTCATTCTTAACCCTTATCATCTTTAAGTCCTGTGAAAACATTTCAAAACTTGGGATGAGCATAAAAAGCTTAGTAAGGGTTATAAATCAAAGAATGAAAAAATTTGTTCATAAATACATACAAAACATGAAATCATTTACTTACCTCATTAAATCATAAAATTTATGAAAGACACATAGAAATCACTAATCATAAAGGTAACTTGTGGCATCCATATCATAATTAGATTGTAGCTATCACAGATACGTAGGGAGTTACTTTGGAATACCCATCACAGTATATTCCCTAGATATTTTTGGAGAAACATTCACATTTACTTTAGTCACGTTAACCAATTCTTTGGAGAGCTATCTCGGGCTCACCCGCCCTAGGTTTATCATGAAACCACCCGTATATGTAAATAATTTCCAAGAACCATAACATGATCACAACACAGAACATAAGCATAAAGGAAAGATAACATTTACACATTTCAATATCATTTCAAGATATTGAAATAATAAATCCATTTTCAAAATATTTTTCAATACCAAAATACATAAAAAGAGTATATGGTATTTATTTTTCCTTTTAAAAACATTCTATCTTGTTACGGAAGCCAAATATCAAATAATAATCACGACGGCGAAAAGGTCATTTTCTCCACTTACATTAAAAAAACATTAATTTTTTTAGTTTAGTAAAACTCTTCGTATAAAATTATTCCGTTTGAATAAAATGAAATTTCAAAGGGGTTTATACACCGTATAAAAGAATGTCGTGTATAAAACTAAAAATTCCTCAATGAAAGGAGATTGAGACGAAGTCCCTTACATCGTGTCCAACTTGACTCGATCATTCTTTAATATCCTGAATAATAAACTAAAGTTAAATTATATTTTCTTAAGAACCATTTTAAAGTTTATTATTCCTTTTATATCACTTATAACCATGTTATTAACATTATGCACTCATTTAAATTAAAAACGTTCATTTTGTCGATATTTGGTACTTGAGTAAAAAATGAAAACCTTATATTTACAAGATGTCCATGTGGTCAAAGGTTCATTATATCCAGAATTATATTAATGATTTCTATATCATATATATCATATATATCCAGCATATACATGTTTTTATAATAGTACATAACATTTAGACGTAAGAAATGAAATGCACCGTTCATGGAGACGGTAAGCCGTACATACGTATGAACACTACATTCATTTAAATTTCTTATTTTAATGGAAATAAAACATAATGATACATAGGTATATTATAATTACAGTATAATATCATATATAATATTGTCAACTACATCCTTTATAAAAACCACATAAGGCATTAACGAATAAAATCAATTTGAGGGGGCGGTAGTCGGCACTTCCTCAAATGAAATTATCATATTTACCCACTATGGAAACTGGAAAGGAATGCTATAAATGGTAATTACATAAGCATAAATAAATAATAAACATAATATATATCATATATAAATATAGTTCCATCATAATGGCTACCCTGAGAGGCGGTAAGATGTAATTGAACAATCATCGTTTCATGAGGCGTTAGTTTCCCATCCACAGAAACATTATGTTCTTCACCGATTAGATGGATGTGTGTGTAAGTTTAGGTAGAATACTTCTCATAAAAACATCCTGGTATATTGGGGATACATGTGTTGTTACAAAAGAAATTAATAAAAAGAGTTTAGGGGTTGTGGAAGTAAAATAAAAGAAAACATTTTAAGAGAAATCGTTACCTTTAATTTAGGTAACTTCCTTTGGTTTGAACCAAAATGCCTTTTTAAGTGCCTTATGACTATGGTATGGCTTATAGGGAGAGGATAGGGATGTTTAGAGCTTAATTTGACATATTTTGGATGAGCCAAATGGATTGAGAGGTGTGAGAAATTGGAAGGAAATGGTCTCCTTTTACAAGGGAGAGGGGGGAATCTTTAGGAAAGTGTGAAAATATTATTTTATTATAAACATATATTCGGTTACAAAAGGTCCAAAAATAATTAAATTCGAATATAAGATGACTCATATTCTAAATAAAATCATCCAATCAGAATTTGACATGTTTTGGATAATATTTTAATCATTATAATCTTATTTATTTAAATCATTTATTAATGAGGTAAATACTGCATCATTATTGTGTCAGAAATACTTTAATTTATTTGAGGTCTAATAATTATAAAAAAATAATATAATGTATGAAATATATTTAGCTTTCCAATTATTTTTATAGCCTAAAATAGGACTTATATAACACTATATAAAAATTAATTACAAAAACATTTTTGTTAGTGTCAATTTTGTCTTTACTTTAAATCAATTTATCTAACGTGTCATTATATTTCATAAGTGGCTCCATGGGGTCCCAAAATAGACCCATGTATGAAAATGGTCGGCCATTACTCATACAATAAGGTTAGGACAAGTGTTAAGGTAATTTGTAATTATTATAATATTCTTTTTACCTTGAATCACCTTATTTACCTTTAACCATGGTAAATAAAAGACAAAAGTTACCATTCACCAAAAATTATTTTCATCTTAATGAACCAAATTTTACTTCTTGATAACAACTATTTATGTAATATTTTTGAAATTCAACCCACAGAATTGGAAAATTTTCATTTAAATGAAAAAGTCAGTTTTTTAACTACCACTAAGTGGTTTCACTATTCATCAAGAATTGAAGTTTTTCAGAAAAATAGCAAAAATACAACCTACGAATTATTTGATATTCCAAATTAAAAAATTATGTCTATTTTTATATATTCAAAACATATAAGTGGTATTAATTAATTTAAAAATTAATTCCCATTGTTAAAACAAATAGTGTGTTTTTAAGAAACAATAACCATCAAAAAATTGATACTTGTTTATCTGTAATTTTAATGAGAAATTAATTCCAATGACCAACATTGGATTAAATGAAAAAATATATTTTAATTTCACTTTAAAACCAACTAAAATTATAATCTAACCATATAAACAAATTATATTAAAAGGCATTTTTGAATTAAAATACAGTATTTTTCACTATTCATTAAAAAAAGAACTTTATCAGAAAAATACCAAAAATTTACCCTAAGAAAAATTTGATGTCCCCATTAAAAAGAAGGATTTTATTTGGTCAATTAGAATGTATTAAAGTGACCAGAACTATATTTTACGAGGGTTTTCCATTAAAAGGTAATAAATCGGCCTTTTAACGTAAATTATGCTTAAAATTAGATTCATTTACATTTTAAGCCTCTAATATTTTATTGGATAATTAAAATAAATTTAAAAAACATGTAGTATCATATTGTAGTTAGTTTCAATCATTCCTGCCAATACAATGGCTAGGAGTTAACTACCATTTAAAATAAAAATATTATATTATTAGTGTGCCGCGTAAGATTCCAAAGAAACCCGTTGTTATGTATCGGGTACGCTATCGAACATAAAAACCCTTTTAAAGTAAAATTAATATTTAATTCAAAAATATTAATAAATATGAAATATGTTGTATTCTTCATTTACCTGGGATGTTACATCCTTCCCCCCTTTTGGGAATTGCATCCTCGCAATTTTTATTCACTTATCAAAATAAGTGGTGGTATTTATCCCCCATAGAATCTTCAGATTCCCACATTGCCTCTTAAACCATATGGTTTTTCACAAAAACTTTACCTGGTGAATTGCCTTATTCTGCAACACTTTCTCTCTACGGTCATGAATCTGGAATCGTTGTTCTTTATAAGAGATATTCTCTTCCAACTGAACTACCTATGGGCTAAAAACATGAGATGGATCCGGCATATACTTTCTCAACATCAAAACATGAAAAACATTGTGTACCTGAGATAAACATGGAGGTAAATCCACTCTATATGCAACTGATCCAACTTTCCCCAGAATTTCATAAGTTCTATTGAACCATGGACTCGACTTTCCCTTCTTACCAAAACACATAACACTTTTCTGTGGAGAAACTATGAGAAATACATGATCACCTACCTCAAACGAAAGATCCTTCCTCCGGTTATCTGCATAACTTTTTTGTCTGCTCTGAGCTGTTCTCATGTTCTTCTGAATCAACATAACTTTCTCTTCAATCTCTTCTACCAATTCTGGTCCCATCAGCTTCCTTTCACATACTTCATCCCAAAAAGATGGATTTCGATAATGCTTTCCATATAATTCCTCAAATGGAGCCATCTGTATAGTGGAATGAAAGCTGTTATTATATGAAAATTCAACCAAATTAAAATGTTGTTCCCAATTTACCTAGTAATCCATCGAACAAGCACCTACCATATTCTCCAAGGTCTGAATTGTTCGTTCTGACTGCCCATCTGATTGAAGATGAAAAGTTGTACTAAAATTTAATTTATTACCCAATGACTTCTAGATGCCTTTCCAAAAGTTAGAAGTAAACCTAGGATCACGATCAGATACAATGGAGAGGGGAACTCCATGAAACCTTACTATCTCTTTTACATACAACAGAGCAAGTTGATCTAGTGAAAAAGTATCCTCAATAGGAAGGAAATGTGCAGATTTAGTCAATCGGTCAACTATAACCGAGATTGCATTATTATCTCGAGATTTCTTTGGTAATCCCAAAACAAACTCCATAGTTATATTTTACCATTTCCACTATGGCACCGGTAAAGGCTGATGCATTCCATTTGGTAACTGTCGCTCTACTTTAACCTACTGACAATTCAAAAACTTCATAGTAAAATCAGCAATAACTCTTTTCATTCCACCTCACTAGTAATACTCCCTAAGATATATGTACATCTTAGTACATATAGGATGAAATAAAAATGGAGAACTATGAGCTTCACATAACAACTCATTCTTCAACTGTGAATCAAAATCCACACATAATATCTTTCCAAATCTCAAAACACAATCATTATCAATGTTAAAATCAGGGAACTTACCCTTATGAACCAACAAAACCTTTTTCTACAACTCACTGTCTTCCTTCTATGCTTACTTAATTCTGTCTGATAGAGAAGTTTTCAATGACACCTAAAAAAAACAGAAGCATTTCATGCAACAACAAATTTTATGCCAAATTTCATCAAATCAAAAAACCAAAGGATCTCATTCCAAACATAACATGGTTAATGAAGTATTACTTTTTCGACTCAAAGCATCAGCCACTTTATTTTCTTTCCCAGGATGATAAAGGATCATGCAATCATAATCCTTGATTAATTCCAACTATCTACTCTGTCTCATGTTCAATTATTTCTGAGTGAATATATATTTCAAGATTTTGTGATCAATATATACTTCACACTTTACACCATATAGTTGATGCCTCTAAATTTTTAATCAAAAAACAACAGTAGAAAATTCCAAATCATGTGTAGGGAAATTTAGCTCATGTGGTTTCAACTGATGTGAAGAAAAAGCAATTACCTGATCATTTTGCACTAGGAAACAACCCATTCCTTTCAGTGAAGCATCACTGTAGATATCAGACTCACCATTTCTAGAAGGAAGTTCCAAAACTAGAGCATTCACCAATTTTCTTTTAAATTCCTAAAAACAATAATCACATTCTTTTGTCCAGAGGAACTTAACACCTTTTTGAGTTTACATAGTCATTGGACTAGATAGCCATGAATGTTTTCAACAAGCCTCCGATAATAACCTCCCAAGCCAAGAAAACTACGAATCTCGGTTATATTTGGGGGTCTTGGACATTATTAAACAACTTTCGTTTTATCAGGATCAACAGTTATGCCATTTTTTGAAACAGTGTGACCAAAGAAAGAAATTTTTTGTAACCAAAACTCACACATGCTGAATTTCCGAAATAGTTTCTTTTATTTAAAGGTTTGCAAGACAACCCTTAAATGACTTTTATGTTCCTCCTTACTTTTGGAATAAACCAAAATATCATCAATGAACACAACCAAAAACTTATATAGGAACTCATAGAAAATTCTATTCATAAGATCCATGATTATAGCAGGTGCATTGGTTAACCCAAAAGGAATAACTAAAAATTCATAATGGACATATGTAGTAAAAAACACAGTCTTTGGAATGTTTTCTTCCCTTACTTTCAATTGATGGTACCCCGACCTCAAGTCAAACTTCGAAAAATACTGAGCTCCCTTGAGCTAATCAATCAAATCATCGATATGAGGGAAATGATACTTATTATTAATAGTGATGTTATTTAATGCTCTATAATCAATGAAAAGTCTCATTTATCCATATTTCTTTTTAACAAACAAGATAAGTGGTCCCAATGGTGACGTTTTAGGTCAAATGAAACCTTTATCTAATAACTCCTTCAATTTATTCTTTAACTCTAAAAGTTCAATTTGAGCAATTAGATAAGGGGTTTTTGATATTGGATTATCATCAGGAACTAAGTCAATATTAAATACAACTTCCTAATCAGGTATAATACTAGAAAACTCATCAGAAAAAACCACAATGTGCTCATTTACCACTGGCACATCATTAATCTGAATAGTTACTTTTTTTCTACAATATGTGCAAGGTAACATTCACTTCCATCTTTTACTTGTTTCTCAGCTTCCTGATATGTTATCAACAGCAAGGGTTCATTTTATTATACAAACTGAAAATAATTCTGAAAAGAAACCTCTTTAGCTCTACAGTCAATCTTAGCATGATAAACAGAAATCCAATCCATGCCCAATATAACATCAAACTCTACTAGAGGCAAAACAATAAGGTTTGCAGGTAGATTATTTCCGCACACAAGGAAAAGAATGTTCTTATGTTTTCATTTTGTCTCAACATTTCCTCCAGGTGGTTTTACCATAAGTTCAGTATTCATATCCTGATATGGAATTACCAAATTTACTAGAAAACTTCTCAGAAATGAATGAGTGTGTAGACCGTGAGTCAAACAACACATTGGCATAATCTGAACAAACAAACAGTTTAGCTGACACAACTTCATTTTATGGACCAACATCTTCTGAAGTAGTTGCAAAGGATTTCACCACCCATTTTTTCTTGTAGTCTGGAAGATTTCCTTCGGTTGAGTTCTTTGTTGGAAACTCATTTTCATAATGACCCATTTCATTGCACATAAAACATTTTACTGACTATAAATCATATTTTTTCATACCATTACCCTTATCTTTTTTAGTGGAATTACGAGCCTTATGTCCCATTTTACCACATCTGTAGCACTTCCGAGAATTCAAAACATATTCCCCAGCATGCTTTTTACCACAATTTTCACAATCTGGAAACTTAAGATTCTTACTATCAGACTTTTTCGAAGAGTTCTTACCTTTTTCCTTCCACCTCGACCTCTTATTTTGTTGTTTTCCAAAAAATACCTGATCATCAGCAAACTCCATTTCCACCATCTCCGCACAATGAACAATTTTTTCATAACTTTTTAAATAATGGGAAGCTAAAGCCCTTTGATACTTTGTCTTTAATCCCGATTAAAAATGGTTGACTTTACTATCAAGATCTTCTATGAAATTTGGAGCATACCTTCCCAGTCGAGTGAATTTTTTTTCATAAGAATCCAGTGAGTAATCATCCTGCCTCAATTCTAGGAATTGTTTTTCCATCCTAAGACGATCCACATTAGGAATATATTTCTCAAGAAACATACCTTTGAACTCATCCCAATAATGAGAATCAATCTCCTAACTACACCTGATATTTTTCACCATAGACCACCACTGATCAGCTTCACCTTCAAAACGGTAAATAGCAAGACTAACCTTTTGATGTTCTGAACAACCCATGACATCGAAAATATTTTCCAGTGCTTTAATCCACCCTTGTGCTAGCACCGAATCAGATTATCCTCTGAATGATGGGGGATGTTGCCTAATGAAATGCTCCACTACTGACATGTTCCTCTGTGGTTGATCTGGCTGATCTCGTACATGGATACCACAACCATTTATAGCCTAATTGAACTATTCCATCGTTGTAACGAACTGTTCAGTTCCAATTCCGACCATATCAGGTTGCTGATTTGGAAGGTTGTCTTCCTCCTGATGTTGTCCCAACACATCATCCTTGTTTCCTCTGCGGAAAATAATTCTGAACACAAAAATATCTTAGGCAAAGAAACATGGTAATCTGTAAAGGCTATATGATGTCAATATTAACCTAAATTACTTTATGGATATTACTTTAACAATTCCCTAACACACAAGGTTATCTAAACCGACCTCTAATACCAACTATAAAGACCCAGCCTTAAACATTACATAATATTGAATTAACTGAATAATTCACATTGAGGATCTTTTCAGGTTTAGAGTTTTAGAGAATCAGGACATAACTATTACATCTCAAAAGATTACAAGGTAGAAATGTCTACACAATTACCATTTTTTTTCATAAAATAAGAACTCTTGAAAAAAAGATTCAACTCTTCTTCCATGTTTTAGACAGCATGAATTTACCTTGATCCCATCCTTGACCCTATTCTTCATTAATTACTATGAAAACATTTCAAAACATGGGATGAGCATAAAAAGCATAGTATGGGTTATAAATCAAAGAATGAAAAAAGTTGTTCATAAATACTTTCAAAACATGAAATCATTTACTTACCTCATGAAATCATAAGATTTATGAAAGACACATAGAAATCATTAATCATAAAGGTAACTTGTGGCATCCATATCATACTTACATTGTAGTTATCTCAGTTACATATGGAGTTACATTGGAATACCCATGATAATATATTCTCTAAATCTCTTAGGAGAAACATTCATGTTTACCTCTGTTACGTTACCCAATGCATTGGAGAGATATCTCGGGCTCACCCACCCTAGGTTTATCATGGAACCACACGAATACGTAAATAATTCCCATGAACCATAACATGATCATAACACATAATATAAGCATAAAGGAAAGATAACATTTCCACATTACAATATAATTTCAAGATATTGAAATAATAAAACCATTTTCAAAATCATTTTCAATACAAAAATACCTAAAAATAGTATACTGTGTTTATTTTTCCTTTTAAAAACATTCCGGCTTGTTAAGGAAGCCAAAGATCAAATAATACTCACGGCGGTGGAAAGGTCGTTGTCACTGCATACATTAAAAAAACATTCCTTTTTGTCGTTTTGTAAAATGCTTCATATAAAAAGATTACCTTTGAATAAAATGAAAATTCATAGGGGTTTATACACCATATAAAATAAAGTAGTGTATATAACTAAAAATTCCTCAATGAAAGGTGATTGAGACGAAGTCCCTTACCTCGTGTCTATCTTGACTCGATTGTTCTTTAATATCCTGAATAATAAACTACATTTAATTTCTAGTTGATTGGGAACCTTTTAAAAGTTTATTATTCCTTTTATATCACTGATTACCATGTTATAAACATTATGCAATCATTTAAGTTAAAAACGTTCATTTTGTCGATATTTGGTACTTGAGTAAAAAATGAACAACTTATATTTACAATTTGTCCATGTGGTCAAAGATTCATTATATCCAGAATGATATTAATGATTTGGATATCATATATATCAAATATATCTAGCATATACATGTTTTTATAATAGTACATAACATTTAGAGGTAAGAAATGAAATGCACCGTTCATGGAGACGGTACACCGTACGTACGTATGAACGCTCCTTTCATTTATATTTCTTATTTTAATGAAAATAAAACATAATGATACATAGGTATATTATAATTCCAGTATAATATCATATATAATATCATTAACTCCCTCCTTTATACATCCCATATAACCCATTAACGAATCAGATCACTTTGAGGGGGCGGTAGTCCGCACTTCCTCAAATGAGATTATCGTATTTACCCACTATGGAAACCATAAAGGCATGATATTAATGGGAAGTACAGAAGAATAATGAAATCATAAATATAATATATATCATATATAAATATACTTCCATCATAATGGCCCCCGTGAGAGTTGGTAAGAGGTAATTGAACAATCATCATTTCATGAGGCGTTAGTTTTCAATCCACAGAAACATTATGTTCTTCACCCATTAGATGGATGTGTATGTAAGTGGATTTCAAATCCTTCTCATAAAAACATACTAGTATATTAAGGATACTGGTGATGTTACAAAATAGAGGAATAAAAAGATTTTAGGGGTTGGAGAAGTAAAATAAAAGAAAACAATTTTAGAGAAATCGTTACCTTTAATTTAGGTAACTTCATTTCGTTTGAACCAAAGGGGATTTTCAAGTTCCTTCTGCCTAAGGTAAGGCTTATAGGAGGAGGAGAGGGATGTTGGGAGCTTAATATTTCAGAGTTTGGACGAGCCAAATGGCTTGAGAGGTGTGGGGAATTGGAAAGAAATGGTCTTCTTTTATAAGGGAGAGGAGGGGCTCTTTAGGAAAGTGTGAAATCATTATTTTATTATAAACATATATTCGGTTTCCAAAGTTCCAAAAATCAATAAGGTCTAAGATAAGATGAATCATATTCGAATTAAAATCATCCAATCACAATTTGAAATGTTTTAGATAATATTTTAATCGTTATAATATTATTTATTTAAATCATTTATTAATGAGGTAAATACTGCATCATTATTTTGTCATAGATACATTAGTTTACATGATATCTAAAAATTATAAAAAAAATACTATCATGTAGGAAATATTTTTAAATTTCCAATGAGATATAATAGCTAAAAATAGGACTTTTATATCACCATATAAAAATTAATTACTAAAATATTTTTGTTAATGAAAATTTTGTCTTTACATTAAATCAATTAATCTAAAGTGTCATTATAATTAATAAGTGGCTCAATGGGGTCCCAAAATAGACCCAAGGATGACCATGGTCAGAAATTACTCGTCCAATAAGTTTAGGACAATTGTGAAGGTAATTTGGAATTATTATAATATTCTTTTTACATTGAATTACCTTATTTACCTTTAACCGTGGAAATAAAAGTCAAAAGTTACTATTCACCAAAAATTATTTTCATCTTAATGAACCAAATTTTACTTCTTGATAACAACCATGTATGTCAGATTTTTTAAATTCAATCCACAGAATTTGTAAAACTTCATTTAAATGGAAAATTCGGTTTTTTTAACTACCACTAAGTGGTTTCATTATTCATAAAAAATTGATGTTTTACAAAAAAATACAAAAAATTAAGCCTAAGAATTATTTGATATTCCGAATTCAAATATGATGTCTATTTTTTCAAATTAAAAATAAATAAGTGTAATAAATTAATTTAAATATTAATTCTCATTGTCAAAACAAATAGCGTGTTTTTAAGAAACCAAAACTATCAAAAGATTGATACTTGTTTATGTCCAATTTCAAAGTGAAATTAATTCCAATGACCAACATTGTATTAAATGGTAAAAATATATTTTAATTTCAATTTACAACCAACTAAAAAGATAATATTACCATATAAATAATTTATATTTAAAGACAATTTTGAATTAATATACAGTATTTTTAACTATTCATTAAAAAAATGAACTTTATCAGAAAAATACCAAAAAATTACCCAAAGTAAAATTTGATTCCCCATTCTAAATAAGGATTTTATTTGGTCAATTTTAATGTATTAAAGTGACCAAAACAATATTTAAAGAGGGTTCTACATTAAAAGGCGATAAATCAGCCATTTAATGGAAATTATGCTAAAAATTAGATTCATTCACATTTTAAGCCTCTAATGTTTTATTGGATAACGTAAATAAATTTAACAAACTTGTATAATAATATTGTAGTTAGTTTCATTTATTCCCTCCAATACAACGACTAGGAGTTAAGTACCATTTAAAATAATAATATTATTTTATTAGTGTGCAACGTAAGATTCAAAGAAACCCATTGTTGTGTATCAGGTATGCTATCAAACATAGAAACCCTTTAAAGTAAAATTAATATTTAATTCACAAATATTAATAAATATAAAATATATCTTATTATTCATTTACCTAGGATGTTACAGTTGTCTTCAGTGTTTCACTTGTTGACAAACCATACACCTCAATACAAAATCAGCAATCTCTCTCTTTATGTTGTCCCACAAAAAATATTCTTTCAAATCTCTATACATCTTAGTGCTACCAGGGTTTATAGAGAAATTGGAGCTATGAGCATTATCTAACAATTCCCTTTTCAGATCTGTTATGTTAGGAACACAAAATGTCTTCTCAAATTTCAAAATTCCATCTTCATATATGATTTTCCTAAATATCCCATCATTCACAGCTTTAATCTTCTTTTGAAACTCCGCATCAATTGTCTGGGAACTCTTAAACCTTTCTAGAAAATATGGTTTGGAAATAATTTGAAAAAGTATCGATGTTTCATCTTCCATGATTATTCCCATATCCATCTTTACTAGATCCATGAAAATAGGATCCTTTTCCACTCTCATACTGTTCAAAACTCCATGATACTTTATGATCAAAGAATCTGCCACATTATTTTCCTTCCCTGGGTGGTACTGTATTGTGAAATCAAAAATCCTTGAGTCGTTCAAGCCATCTTCATTTCCTCATATTGAGTTATTTTTGTGAGAAAATATACTTCAAACTCTTGTGATCAGTATAAATCTCATATTTTTTACCATAGAGATTGTGTCTCCATATATTCAATGCAAAGATTAATGTTTCTAAATCAAGATCATGAGTGGTATAGTTTTTCTCATTTAATTTTATCTATCATGATGAATATGCAATAACTCTATCATTCTGTATAAGGACACAACCATGTCCTTTCTTTGAAGCATCACAATAAATACCAAATCATCATTCCACGATGGTAGAGTTAAGATAAAAGAATTAACTAATATTCTCTTCATTTCTACAAAAAATTCTTCACACTCTTTTTTCCAATCAAATTTAACCCCTTTAACTCTGAGCTTGGTTAATGGGTTATCCAAACGGAAAATATTCTAGACAAAACACTGATAATAACCTGCAAAACCAATAAAACTGTGTACCTCAGTTATACTCGTCAGTGCTGGCCATTCATGGATTGCCTTTGTCTTATAAGGATTAAAAGAGATTCCATACTTAGAGACAATATGGCCACGAAAAGAAATTTCCTGAAGCCATAATTCACATTTGCTAAACTTCCTATATAATTCATTTCTTCTAAGAGTCTTTAGGATAATTCAAAAGTGATTTTAGTGATCTTCATAGCTTTTTGAGTATGCCAAGATATCATAAATAAATACCACTAAAAGGTCATCAAGATATTCCATGAAAACTCTATTCATTAGATCCATGAAAATAGAGGGTGCATTAGTCAGTTCAAAAGGCATTACTGTAAACTCATAAGGCCCGCACCTGGTTCGAAATGCTGTTTTTAGAATGTCATCTTTCTTTACACACAACTGATGATATCCAGATCGAAGGTCAATCTTGAAAAAATATTGAGATCCACAAAGTTTGTCGAATAAATCATCAATTCTAGGTAGGGGATACATGTTCTTTATTGTTATAGCATTGATCTCCCTGTAGTCAATGCACAACCTCATAGATCCATATTTCTTATTAAAAAAAAGGATATAGGCTCCCTATGAAGAAACACTAGGGTGAATAAATACCTTATTACTCAATTCCTCTAGTTTTTTCTTTAGCTCAACTAATTCCACAGTGGAAATTCTATAAGGGATCTTTGATATCGGGATCGAACCAAAAAATTAAGTCAATGGAAAACTCAATTTCTCATCCTAGAGGATGTATAGGTAAATCCTCTGAAAACACATCAACATATTCTTGAACAATAGTTACATCCTTTATTTGAATATTCATTTCCTCACCCATAGTTATTTCATTATCTTCCTCCCCAATAATTTAATTTATTTGAGCTACTAGGGGTGGATCTAGATAAGAATTAGGTGGTGACATCTATGCTCTAAAGATAAGGTACTCCTTATCATCATCGAGAATTGTAACCTTCTTATTCTTACAATAAAATTTCACATCATGGTCCGATAGCCAATCCATTCTGAGGATTATATCAAATTCAGTCATGGGTATGACAATGAGATCAGTTGATAAAGAACATTTATATTCCCTAATGGGAACTAATTCACAATACATTGTTGCGATGATACTTCCCTGAGGTGTTTTGACTGAAAACTCCATTGTTACGTCAAATTGAAAAAATATAATTTTCTTAGAGAATTAGGAAGATATGAAACAATGTAATGATCTAGAGTCAAATAAAGCATTGGATAAACTTGAAGAAACCATTAAATTACCTGCAACCACATCTCTCAGAGCTTCAAAATTTTTAGTAGTGATCACATAAGCTTGGCCTTGCTCCCTTGGACTTTTCTGAGGTATGTTCCCTTGGCGCTTAGGACATTCATTTTCATAATGCCCCTTTTCCATAAAAATGTAGAATTCAACATTGACATCCACTTTCTTCCCCTTGCAATCACGAGCTTAGTGGCCTTTTTTACCACACTTGTTATAGACTCCCATTCCCTTCAAGAAAGTACCAGGGTGTTTCTTCCCACATTTACCAAATGAAGGATATTCAACTTTTCCCTTATTCCCCTTATTTCCATTTCCAGAGTGTTCAACAGATCTATTCTTCTCCTGCTTTTCTTTAAAGTCGTAAGACTTAGAGAATTATTTTTCTATCTTGATAGCACATGAGATAATATCTTCATATGATTAGAAGGATTTTGAGACTAATGCTCACTAGAGAAATGGTTTTAACCCATCAAAGAATTGATTAATCTTACTCCTTGTGTTACGTATATAATCTACAACATGCCTTTCTAACCTTGTAACGTTAGCCTCATATTTTGCGACTTTCTCATCATCCTTTTGTCTCAAACTAAAAAATTTTCTTTCAATATACACTCAATGGTCACGATGAAAGTATTTTTCTTAGAAAATCTCTTTAAACTCCTTCCATTACAGATTTGATACTTCATCATATTTTCTTTTCAGTTTTAAATCAATCACCACCACAGATTTTCATCTCCCATGAGGTGATAAAATGAAATGATAACTTTTTCCCTTTGGCTTCTCCCCAAAGCATGAAATATTCTCTCTAAATAATTTTTCCATTTCTCAGCTACTAATGGATTTTTACTCCCATTGAATATTAGTGGTTTTTATCTCATAAATCGGTCTAACACTGATCCTCTGAATTGTGGATCAAGGTGCTCCATATGGGTATGATTATTATTCATAACTTGAGTGATTTTCCCCGTATGGTGATATGATGATCATCACTAGTTTTTCACCATCTCAAATATAATTATCTTGAGTAGGAGGGTAATCCCAACATGGATTACACACATTTATACAGTTTCCATTCCTTCCACTAGGTGCCATTTCAAAATAATGCCATACACTAGATTAGTTTATGAATCACAGTACATAATTCCAAAACTTGTCAAACAGTTAACATAAATTGAATAGTCTATAGATATAATCAATAATCATAAAAATGTTTTCTTTGAGAAAGCATATACTCATAAGACCTTAATAACAGTTTGTAATGAAAATGATATTTTTCCTAAGCAAATCCCCCTGGAGTGTCGTAACCAAGAGTGCATCAAGGCCCGTTGTCGTGCATCACTTCCCCTTCAAGTCTAGATCAAAGCAGTGTGTTTTGAGTTTACCCCTAGGTACATCTATTCCAGAACCACCTCAACTTTCTCATATCCATACAGGGATGTATTTCTTGGAAAACACACAAAATCTCTATAGTACCAAAATTCTAGGAAGTTCTTCTATTCTAATCCTCAAAGTCCATCTTAGGTAAATGGTCTCTAATCATAGTTTTTCCCAATATAGCTTCCAAGGTTTGTACTGAACATCCTCTGATTCCAATTGTAATGCCCCTACCCTAGTAAACTAGAGTCAGTGAATTATTACATAACATTGGCATGATACAAGGAATCGTGTCCTGAAAGACCGATCAGTTTAGTATCTGTGGAAGTACTATATACATTCATAAGCTTTAAATTACATCATGAAATAAAAACATCAACAAAATTTTGTCCCAATTTGAACACACTTATATCCTTAGACTATCCCTGTAGGTCAACCATAAAATAATTCTTCACATCCTGTGAAAAATAAAACATAGAAACGGGAGAGCTCAGATGCTCAGTAAGGATAATAATATAGCAGAAACATTTGTAAATAATCATAATCATTTAAGGAAATGAATAAGACTAAAAAAAGTCTTTTAAAATTGAACTTCATCATAATATGGAAAAGATAAAATCAAATAAAACCATTTAATTATTCACATGGATATTCTACTAGTCGAATAATCACATGCAATATCAATAGACATTTCATAATGATGGAATGCATAATATCAGACTTAATAACCATATAGTCAAGGCCTTGTGCGAGGACTAAAAATTTGAATTTGTCAATCCCATGTGCCAAGATACTAGTTTGTCACATGAGACCTACTGATGCATCGAGGAGCTATAGTGGGCTCCACCCATCACGTACAAAGTCCAATGAATTCCTCATATAAAAAGGTTTAAACATAATATAAACATTCGTATTAAAACTTGCATATAAAATGCCAATAGTTTATCCATAAACCATGAATGGTGTAAAAATAACACATCCACAGTAAAATATATCAAAAAAAACATCAATATAATATTGTATATTTGTATCATAATAAATCAACTTGAAAAAAGCTTAAAATACATCAAAGGATATTGACATTGATGAAATCAAAAATTCTTTTAGAGAAATATCTTTTTATATTTTGAAATCATTTAAAAGTCATATAATTATAAAAGAAAACATTTTTTTTGAAAATATTCTTATAAAATTTTATGGGAAGCTTCAATGATGTTATAATGACAGAAAATAGTCGCACCCACCGTATAAGTTAAAAAAATACATTCTTACCTTAATTGTGGTCGAAAAGGTTATAAAGTACCTTGTTTTGAATACGACAGAAAGATTCCTTTCAAAACATTTTTTAAAAAGTAAAAAAAGGTATAAATTAATTTAACCCACATTAGAGTAAATATTAATATTTTTTTGAATTTTTTTTAGAAATATGGATGTGGATAATAAAGAGGTCCCAATAGATACTTACGTAAAAACAACCTCGGATAAAAAATAGATTGTGAAATTAACCCTAACCTTGTAATTTTACTTAGTCGATGGTATTTTAAACTCTTGAATAATAGCTACAACATTATAATTAAATTATAAAAGAACTATATAAAGAAATATGATATCTTATATGATCTTATATTATTGCTCTGTTAATAATATTTTAGTAGTATCATCGTTTCAGGTGTTTACTGATTCATTTTCCTTTATATGCTTGGTTACGTAAGCCATGTTTTTTATGGAAATAATTTGTTAGATTCATATAAAAAATGATATTATGTTCATTAAAATTATTTTTAATCATTAAATAAAAATTATTCTTTGATGATTACGATGGGGAATGAATCTCATCATGTTCATGGAGACGGTAATCCATAAGTATGCACGAGCGACAATATCATTATATTGATGGGGAAATCGTATGTAATTGGAAGTTATATCATATATACAGAATAATCAACATATTAGATTTATTATATATGACAATTATACTCATTATTATACCCATACAAATAATGAACTATTTGAATAACAAACTACACCACATCGTGGAGACGGTAATCCGTACGTACTCACGTATAGTGACTTTGTCATTTATAGGATGGATAGAAAAATGAATATGGTTGTACCATTTTTATAATAACTTAAAAAAATATTGAAGATATTTTATTTATTATTTTATAATGGAAACAACAAATAAAGAGGAAGTGGAAGAAGAAAAGAACATGGAAGAGGTGATGAAATGTTTACCTCTTCTTTGGGTTCTTCCCTTGGATTTGATCAAAAGGGCTCTGTAGGATGACTATATTACCAAATTAAGGCCTCTATAATGAAGGGAGGAAAGTTGGGAGGATATTTGGGTATGGTTTGTCTGATTCAAAAGTCTTTGGAGGTGTGAAATTATGAGAAGGGGAAGTTCCCTTTTATAAGAGATGGGAGGGTCACTTTAAAAAAAGCATGAAATATTATTTTATAATAAAATAATTTTCGGTTTCTAATGGCTCAAAAATAATTTTTTTAAAAGTTAAGGTGGGTATGGGTAAAAAACCACTCAACAAATATGTTTTAGATGGGTTTAGGTCATCATATGTACCTTATCTTTTAGATTTAACTCTTAGTTAAGTAGTTTGACATTTACCATGTATTTTTGTATTTTTATATTATATAGTTAATAAACTTACTATAACAAGCCAAGAGAACACCATGTAGTTCATTATTAGTATATAAAAACTCATCTAAGTCCTTTTTCCAAACCTTATATTTTTAAACATATTATATCAATTGACAATATAATATTTTTTAAAGACTCAATTATGTCTATTTTGACACTATTTTGTATTTGATTTTTTTAGCACCATAAAATCATTATCACTTAGAATAAAATTTATTTTATCAACTCTAACATGTCATATTAACCTATAAAATTTGTGTAATTCATCAGAAGTATCAATTTACATTTATTTAGATATTTATAATATTGATTATTTCAATATTTCATTAATAAGTTAATTACTGCATAATCAATGTTTCATAAATAAATTAAATTATATAAAGTATAAAAATTATAAATAAAATACCATTATGTACTAAATATTTTTATATTTCTAATGATTATTTATAGTAAAATTTATATTGTGTGTAACCTTATATTTAAAATGGTTTAGTTATTAAACTTTGATTTTAACTCTTTTAACTATTCTTTAAATAAAATAATAATAAATATCCTAATCTAATCCAAGTGAACCAAAGGGGATCATATTTTATTCATAAGGTTGTTTATGGTTGAATTATACTTATCCAATAGAACCAGGACATGCGTTTGGGTAATTATGATATCATTTTTACCCTTAATTACCGTATTTATTTTTAATGGTGGTAAATAAAAGTAAAAAATTACTATTCACCAAAAATTGTTTTATTCTTATTGAAACACATTTTACTTACTGATATTCACCATATCTCTTGTATTTTTGAAATTCAAATCACATAAGTGGTAAACGTAAGTTTTATACAAATTTGCAAATGCTCCTAGGAGGGGGGTAAAAGACAGTAAAAAGTTCGATAAAATTTTATATATCTGAAAGTATTATAAAATGACTTCAATGAATTACGTTGAACATATATAGGTATTATGTATTTATTTTGACCTAAAATAAATTAAAATAAAATAACTAATTATTTAAGTAATAATTCGGTTTTAACCAATAACGCAATGTTTTTTCACTATACATCAAAAATTGAAGTTTTTAGAAAAATACCAAAAAATCACCTTATCTAATTTCGATATTATGAATCCCAAAATTAAGTCCATTTTGAAAGATAACGTTTATTAAATTTAAAAAATTGGTTATTACTATTCATAACGTCTAGTTTGATTGGTTGTGGTGTGTTTGAACGTGAAGTTGCGTACAACACAAGCTATTGTATTATTCAAAGAGAAACGTACCATGGAAGCTTGGTATGTTATAGTGGGACTACCAAAGACTGCATAATCCCTGAGGTAATAATTTCATTTGGGGTTTTGTTGATTTTCAAACAAAATTTAGAAATTTTCTTCCAATTCGAGACACTCTTTCTCTTGATCATCTTTCTCGAAAATATATGAAATATATTTTTAGGATTCATGGAGTTCCTTTATCTATTAGATCTTACCGAGATCCCATGTTCACACATATATTTTTAAAATTCCTTCAAAATTCATTGGTAACTAAATTAAATTTTATCACATCCTTTCATTCTCTATCTGATAGACAAACTGAGTGAACAATACAGACATCCGAAGACATGTTACGTGCTTGTTCAATAAATTACCAGGGCAGTTGGGATCATTATCTTCTTTAGTTGAATTTTATTATAATAATAGTTTTAATTCCAGTATATAGATGGAACCATTTGATGAATTATATGGAAAGAAGTGCTGAACTTCATCATTTTGGGATGAATTCATGGGAAGGAAGATGACGGGACCCGAATTAGTAGAGGAAGTAACTGAAAAAGTGATGATGATCCAACAACACATGATGACAGTTCAGAGAAGGATGAAAACTTATATAGATAATAGGAGGAAATTTTTTCATTCAAGGTATGTGATCATATATTAATTAAAATCTATCCCTAGAAAAGTTTTAAGAATTTTGATAATAATGGAATGTTATGTCCAAAGTTCATTAGACATTTTGAAAACCTTAAAAAAGTTAGACCAGTCACCTACTGAGTATATTTAATTCTAATTTTCTCTCAGGAAAAAAATGTTTTACATGTTTTTATATTGAGAAATTATGTTCTAGATTCATCTCTTATGATTATCATAGAATTAGTTCAGCTTGAAGAGAAGCTCTCTTGTGAATGGAAACCTATTCAAATTCAAGATCGCAGAGAGAATGTACTGCAGAATAAGGTAATTAACCAGGTTAAGGTTTTGTGGAGAAACCACATGGTTGAAGAAGAAACATTGGAATCTAAAAATTATGAGGGAAAATTATCCTCATTTGTTTAATAGGTAAATAAAAATTGTGAGGACATAATTTCTAGATGTTGGGGAGAGTATAACAACCCGGGTTCTTATTAAATAATTTATTTTCTTTCTAAAATTAAATAGTAAAATTCATCATAAATGTATAATTAAAAAAGTGGAACTTATAGAAATTATGTAATATATACGAAAACAATATTAATTTCCCCTATTAATGTGAAAATAAAATTCCAGTATCATAAAATTGAAATATGTTATATTTATATAATGGAATATATAAATTAATGTTTTGAAAATGATAAATTGGGTGTTGGTATTTTTGTGACATGGGAAATTTTATTTAAAATTTTATAATTAATAGAATGATTTAAAGGAAAATTTATCATCATAAAATATACTCATAAATAACAAAATTGTCTTATGATTATAAGATAAATTAATGGGTCCTTAATTAATTTTTCAATGTTTTATAAAATCAGTTATAATTTTAAAATTAGTGTTTTTAATATATGATGATTTTAATTAAAAATTAAATTTCTAAAATATAGAAAATGGAGTTTATTTTTCAATTATACACATAGAAATATAGTCAGGGTGAATTTTTGGGATTTTTCAAAAGTACATGAATATTTTTTCTGAATAGTAAAATATGATAATTTATGGTAAAAGCTATATACATGAATTCTTGAGTCATAGATTATGTATGTGTAATTTATACCCATAATATGTTACTTTCTTTAATTATTTTATTTTATTTAGTGATAATTCTCAAACTACTCATAGTATTGATCTAAAATAATGAACTAATGAATAAAATAGTAAAAAATACTCCCCTCTTCCACTATAAATATCACCCATCACCACATCTTATCCTCTTACCTCAAAGCCTTGCAGATTTCATAATTTATACCCAATTACCTTCCCAATAATATTCCCCACGTCTGATACCGATTGGTATCACCAATAGTCAAAAAATAAGTGTCTTACAGAATTTCTATAGGAGGAGAATTCAAGAGGTAAAATCACCTTTCTTTTTCTTTTATTTTCCTTTTAATTTATTTTATTTCCTTATTTTATCTTAACCTCCCCTTATAATAGTGTAATTAAAACTATATAATCTTATATATATTGTAATTTTATCATTTTTTTTAAAATTCATCACGAAACACCTTTTCCACTTCCTTTTATTCTAAAAATGATACCATCGTCAATGATTGTCGATTGACTATCATCGTGGAAGATACACTTTAATTTTCCATTATTGCATTCAAGGCCGGTCACAAAAACATTATTATGGTAAAATAAGATACTATTACACATATTATAAGTTATATTATTTTTTAACTAATGTAAAAAAATTATGTTAATAATGTGACATGAGTTCTTGATGGTTATAAAAACCGCCAAAATAAGTTAGATAATTTTCATTTAGATTTTATCTAATGAATCATCATTATATTAGAAAATAATTATATAAGGTATAATATGAAATTTTTCAAGAATAATAACATCATTTCATTACACTTATGTTGTGTTCCTTCCATTTGATAAGAAAATCAATAATGAAAAACCCCTGGAAACCATGAAAAAAATGCACCCAAAATAATGAAAATAATAATATATTAATAATAAATGGGTGGAATGTCTAAATATGAATATAGTTATTGAATATATTAATAACACTATTTAAACCATTATATAGTACTTTTTTACACTTTTTAAGTAATACCATCTAGAGGAAATAGTTTTTTTAAAAAAAATTATTTTAAATTTCAATTTTTTCAAAATTATGATGAAATATTTTTATGATGAAATTAATCTTGTTTTTTTATTATGTTTTGGTCTTTTGGAATTATTTATGATTAACTGTGTGACCTATATATCCCTCAAATTCTTTAGGTATGTTTATATTTGAGGTCAATAATATTGTTACTCCATATGTAACTGTGATGGTCACACCATAAGGTAGTTGTGAGGGTTACATCATAAGGTAGCTGTGATGGTTACATTGAAAGGTATCTGTGAGAGTTAAAAATAATATGGTGTCTGGGATGTTTACAATCTTATGTAAGTAATTCCCGAAGTTACCTATATGGTTTTATTTATGTTTTTTATGTTTTATGTAAATTTCATGTTTCCACAAATTATATGATACTTTAAGGTTGAGGAGTATGTCTCTCTAAAAACAATTTCATAAGTTTATAAGTATTCATGGACTAATGGTCTATCTCTTTTATGTCCCTTACTAATATTTTTTTCTCATACTAATTTTTAAAATGTTATTTAATGGGTTTTAAGGAAGGATAAGAGAATACAAGCCAACCTGAATGTTATGAAGAATTTTCTCGAGAAGAATTTATGTTATGTTAAAAACACTTGTATTAGAATAAATGGATATTTATTTAGTAGTATCCACATTTTATTCTGTTGGGTTGTCATGTATGATTTGTGACCTGTCTCTCTAAATCTCTAAGCTGAAATGATCTTTGGGAATTTAATAAGTGAAATATAGTTGAATTAACTAGATTTTATAATGATTACGGTCTGGTCCTTATAATAATGGTTAGAAAAATTCCAAGGGGAATTTGAATTTTCAATTTCTAGGAAATTTCATTTTGATATTTAGAAATTAGAATAATGTTATGAGGGTTTGAACATCCAAAAAATAATGTTTTAGATGTGGTTTAAGTTTCATTTCTAGGTCCAGGAGTTAAAGGGAGCACTAGCATGAACATGTAGCCCATTCTACTAGAAATAGCTATAATAGGACATTCAAAATGTGAATAGTGATGCACAACATGAATGGGTTTCATGGGGTAGGCCCATGAGGTTTTAATATGTGAAAAATATGTTTGGGAGGGGAGCCCAAAATTTCATTCCATAAAGCTAGGATCCACTCCATGAAAGTTGGATATCCGTTTTTTTAATTTTAAAGATTATTTCGACCCCAATTTTTTATTAGAAACATGGGAAACAAGGGGAGGCTCTTGGATGAAGCTCTACCTACCTCATTTCTTCAACATTTGGGGGTGGTTTTGGAAGTGATAAAATAACTTTAATGGGTATGTTCTTCCTTATCCCTCCTTCCATGTTTCCTTCCCCCCATCATTTTTAATTTCAGGTGATTTCATTCAAGGAATTTACAGAAATTACACCAAAGTATAGTGAAATCAAATTTTTATGAATGGTCTTTCACTCAACATTAGAAGCGTGGAACAAAAGACAATGTTTATTCTATTTTTATGCTTCATTCCATTGAGGTACCTCATCATTTGGAATATTCTAAGGAATTTATCACTAATTAAAATCATTGGTTCATTTAATTGGTGATATTAATTAGGTATTTTGTGTATAATATGTTTGGGTGCACTTTTGGAGAGGAAAACACAATTTTTGTAGCATTTTAAATGAAATAAGATAACCCTGTGAGTTTCCAAAATTTTTTATATTTAAATAAATTTGTTTAATTAATGATAAAACATTAAAATTAATTAATGTTGGATTTTTAAATGATATAGGACATAATGAGAAATGGTGGGGTATGGTTAAGATTTTTTAGGCTTGGATGGTGCTTCTAAGTTACTATCATCTCTTGGTATAAAGGTGAAAAACTTTGTATGGAAGTTGATGGTCTCACATACATGCCCTATGGCATTTAAATTTTTTTTATGTGGCATGTAGTTGCTCAAGATATAAATGGAGGGTGAATACCTAGGATAAATAATTAAATGAATTGTTTTAATTAAGTTAAATTACCTGATTATAATTGAAAAATGTCATGGGTCAGGAAAAACCCATGTACACTAGCTTGACACCTCAGCCACAGATGGTTTGGGTTGGTACATTAAGATATCGGGTGGCCTCCAACCCTCTCATGAGATATGGATGGAGAAGAAGAAACACATCAGAATATTTGTAGAGGCTTGAGACTCCTCATGAATGGAGGTGAGGAGGGTCCAAAAAATTATAGGCCATTTGTACATTAGAGGATCCCGTATAGACATGAGTCATTCGATCATGTTGATATGATGATGGGATAGGTGATCCTCTCCCGTCTAATCTAACTAGGCCTTAATGGAAATACATAAGGAAATATGGTGCTCAGTTGGTTGAGAAGACTGACCCTGAATAAACATAATGACATAGATGGACCATGCTCTATCTCTTGACTCTTTCCCATGAGGTTTGACACAATGTAGCCATCAAGGTCATTCTATGATACTAAGAATGTCATGGGAATTGAATCCTAGTGTGTTTGATGTTGACCCAAGACTATGAATGAGATTGAGGAACCATTAAAGGGTGACTAAATTTTCATGATACTGAGGGGAGTTAGAGGGTTCCTTATTGACTTACTATCCTTGGTCATCTATGTGCAGAAAGCTAGTGAGTGTCACCATCAAACTTGCACTGGACTATTGAGTCCTAGGTCCTTTGGAGAATGATAATGGTCATGGTTGTTTGGATTTAACTTATGTTTTATTTGTTTATGGGGTACTACCTTGAGATATATTTGATAATTTTGGGATAACATGTACACAAATATATCTGTGGTTTGGCTAGAATGAGTGGATGTTGGCTATACGATTGTGAATGCAATGATTAGAGTTTGTACAGTTAGGCTGCTATGAGTTGGAGTTGGGTTTACATTTTGAGATACCATATATTTTCAACTCAAAATAAGGATGAGGATATGGAACTTAGTGATATGATAGTCCTTGTTTTAGGATCTCAGAATATGAACAGGTTTATAATGGATTTGGAGCTCAGGTAATAGGTCCTTTCTTTGATTAAGAGATTGGATGATAATAGATTCCATGTATTTAGAGGTCATGATAATACTATTATGGGCCTTATCCCTAGATATTTTATGCTATTATAGTGGATTCCATCGACTTGGATCTTGGATTATAGGGTTGTTATAGGCCTCATCCTCAGAGATGTGAGAATATTATAGTGGCTTCCTTGGATTGGGAGCCTGGATGATTGATCTGTGTTGGGATATATCCCCATAGTTTTGAGGATTGCATAGGGATAATATGGATTTGTATCATGCATGTAACTTTTTCATAATAGCCATCAATACATTCTCAAATATTCTCCAACACTATACTACGAAAGTATGTTCTATCTGGGTTAGAGACCTAAGGTTCGAAAAAATATTATTTTATTTATTTCTCTAAGTTATTAATTTATTAAAGGTGAGAAGATCATATGAAAATATGGGGTTCGGTATTTATTTTTTCAGTCACACCCTACTTAGGATATCATTTCACTGGGTTACCCAATAATATCTTTACTCAATTTTAGAAACTGGTTGGGTATCAGTCATGATAGTGTCATTGTGAAATATGGATTAGATGGTAAATGGATCTTAGGTTTCGATATTTCTTGAGGATTTAATGAATCTTTTTTTTTTTCATTTCATTTTATTTTGTTCTGCATATGTAAATATCCAAGTGGGACATCAGTTATATTTATGATATGGTCATTTGGGACTTTACTATATATAATTTGTTATCTTCTGATTATATTTATTAAATTCTTATTTCATTTTTCCATGTGATTTATGATTCTTGGTTATTTTATCTATTATTACACACTTAGATATTGGGATATAGTCTCCACACCATTCCCCATTAGAACCCAACTACTAGTACGAATCCTCCAATATAGTGGGAGGAGCACCTGCTGTCACATGGTGAAGAGTTTTATTCAATTTTCATAAATTGAGTCATGAAAAGATGTTATATTGTGGTATGAGAGATGATATGATTTTTTCTTACTATTTTGGTATATGTTAGTATGGAGATATATAAATTTATCAGATCCTATGATGGATGTCAGGCTACTACATTCAGAATACTTAATCTAGTAGGATTTCCCTATTATAAGGGTTGTGATTAATGATTTGGTTTGAAATGTTACTATTGTATTTTATTTTCTCATATATATACTCCCATGTGGGTTGGATTTGATTATATTTTTGGATCTATAGATCTTGTCCCATTAGAAAGAGGCCAGTGATTTGATTTTGACTCTTTTCCTGCAGAGGCAAGAGGCATCTCATGTATCATATTAGGCATATAGTATTCACATGAGATATAGGTCTTCCAGTGTGTTATTTTACAAAAGATAGAGGTTCAGTTATTTAAATATTCAAAAACTTCTTATACAACATTTTATCATATTAGTACTTTGGAGAATTCTACTCAAATGGGCCAACCTATATAGGGACATTCTTCTTATGGTGAGACATGTGGATCTGCGAGGAGATACTATAGAGTGAGGATGAAAAATTGGTCCTCACACACAGAAGTCACAGTGACCCTAGTGAGTATGGGAAGGTATAGAATGGCTCATCTCTTTCCACTATCTGTGGATTTTTTTATATTTTTTTGGTTATTTAAATTGTCATTAACAACCTATATGATGTTTGCCCACATAACATGGAATTTAATTCAACATAACCAAACCATGTTTTATTCACTATCAATAAAGATCATCTTGGATGATTTTTTGAGTTGTATGAAGTTTGGACCAATGATACGTGATACTTTAGGGAGCAATATGATATATAGATGCTTGAAGATGATGGGTTTCATAATTATGGGTGATGGTCGGCATGTGATGTGTTAGGTGTGAAACCCCATGAGCGGGTTCATGGTTTGTTGATGTCATGGGTTAATATTGGAACATACAAGACACATCATGAGTGATGAATTTTTTATATTTTACCTTTGGTCTAGATGGTTAGACCTATTGACTTTTTTATGATTAACTGGTAGGGATAGGTCAGAGACCTGAATACCCTTAGTTGTGACTCCACCCCTTTGAGGGTTAATGTTTAGTATAAGAGAGGGATACTATGAGAGTGTTAAACTCTAGGTTTGTGTTTCATTATTAATGGGAAGAATATGTGGTGATTTTTGGTATAAGGGTCATGCTCGAGAGGTGCTCAGGTTTTAGAGATGAGTGCCATAAGTGGTATTGTTGTAGGTATCAATGTTTGTTTTCAAGGAAATGACCAAGGTGACGTCAAGTCATTTGTGTTTGAAAACACTTCATATGGAATTGTCAGATCAAGGGTGGATTATCATGATTGGGATGGTGCTAGGGGTATCTGGTAATGTGAGTGAGGTTGAGATACCTTAGACCAAGAATGTGAACTTGTGGTGCTAGGATGATATTGTGACATGGGTGATCGATTAATGGAACATGGAACAAGTAGGATACACTATTTTAAAGAGGTGTTCCAAGGGAGATCTTAGAGTTTCGGTATTAATATATTGTAGAGTAGGTTCAGCACATCCTTGATGGATTTTGACTTATAGGAGATTGATTCGGGTGTTTGAATTGATGATGTCCATGAACAATATAAATATCAATGGAATTTGATAAGGCTATTGCCAGTATGGTGGCCATCATCTTCAATTGAAATAAAGGTGGTTACTCTATGATGAAGTATGTTTAGAAAATGGACCATGTGTAATGGAGTGGTAAACCCATGTGTAGACCTTAACATGAATTTATAGGGATACATGGTGTCAAGGGTTTTGTTGAGGTAAGTGTGGTTTGCGAGGAGTGGGTTGTGGGTAATTTTAAAACTGATTGAGGTTATGCTTTAGGAGTTGTACATGGAATTTTTTTAGGAGACTAACACAATATGTTGTAGAATTAGACTTGTGTGGGAAGGGTTATGATCATGGTTGTACCGATACATGGATGGTTGAGGTGACACTTAGATGCTAGTGAGTTGTACGTCTGATTTATCTGGTATTGTGTAAACACTAAGTTTGAGATTAATATAAGAATTGGATGATTTTTTGAATTGGAAGAAGGATTTAGATGATTTTAGTGTGATATCAGGGTGATTTATGGGGTGATCCATATTTCACGACATTTTTTAGGAGGTGAATATTTGTTTCATCACATGATTCATGTGGCGAATCATGTGATGAACTCATTCTTAGTAAAATTTTAGGGGGTGTAAAGTGTATGAAAAAAGTAGTCAAATTTCATTTCGGTAAACCATTTGGATAATATAGGGAGGTGGTGGAATATCTTTCATGTGGGTCTATTTTTATAAAATTATGGGTTGGAGGAAGTCATTCTTTTGAGGATGCATCAACTGGTACAATGAAGCGGTTTCAGGTGAAGTTGTTAAGAGGTGGTCTGAAATGTTATTTTCCTTGAGGTTGGTCATGGTGAGAGGGAAAATATTTTAGTATATTCGTGTATATAATGGTCATTAGGTTATCTTAATTCTATAAATATGGTTTTAGATGGTTATTATTAGGGTGGGTAGTTTTATAAGTTGAGTAATGAGTTATCTCCGACACCATGGGGTTTCTAGAGAGACGAGTCTTGTGATCAAAATATCAGTGTTGGATTCTATTATTGAGTATATGGAATGGATTATAATGAAAATATGTGTGGTGTTAAATGTTTCATAGTATAAAATCATTGGTAATTTGGGTATCAAGCACGACATGTTGAATATGATATAGAAAATTTAGTAGGTCAGGTGGGTTGGTGAAATAACCAGTAAGGATTATTGATGAAGAGAAATTTTATGGTGGGAAAATTGTAAAACCCCATTTATATGAGGTTTAAAACATTCCTGGAGGAATTTTTCTTTTAAATTTACATGATAGTGATATTTGGGATCTAGGAATTGAAATGTAGTTATGAAGGTTAGAACATTTAGAAATGAAATTTTTTAGACATGGTTTATGTAACGCCCCGACCCCAGTTACCCAGAGTCGGTGCATTATTTTAATACATTGGCATGATTATAATGAATCAAGTCTTAAAGGACAGATCAATTTAGAATTCTTGGAAACTATATTCCATACATAAAATTCACATTATAATTTCAAACATAAATTACCTCTTAGATAGTTCTTTGAGGACTTCATTAGTCCCTTATCTTAACCCTGCATCTCAAACATAAAAAACTTCTTGAGATCCTGGGATAATAAAACATAAGAAAGGGGTGAGTTGAGATGCTCAGTAAGGGTAAATAATTTAGCATAAACTATAAAATTTTAAGGAAATATGTGTAATAAAAACCACACACTTTTTAAACATAAATATGAATAAAAGATGGAAAAAATAAATCAAATATTACCATATAAACATGCACATGGATATTCTTCTAGTTGAATAATAACATGTAATATCTAATTCCATAATGAGGGATTTTATAGTACTAGAATTTAATTTCGGTGTCAAGGCCTCGTGCCATGACCTATGGGCTAACTGTAACCGGACACCAACCCAGAGAGCCTCTATAACCAGACTCCAACCTGGAGAGCCTCTCTAACCAGACTCCAACCTGGATAGCCTCTATAACCGGACTCCATCCCAGAGATCCTATGTTACCAAACTCCAACCTGGATGGTCAACTGTAACCATACCCCAACCTAGAGGGCTTACTTTTACTGGTCCCCAACCCGGAACATACTAGTCCAATACATTCATCTTAAGAAAATATTGAAATATAACATAAACATTAATATTAAAACTAGCCTATGAAATTTCAATAATTTAACCATAAACCATGAATGGAATAAAAATAACTCATCCACATTCAAACATATCACAAAACCTTAAATACAATATGGAATTAAATTAACTTCAAACAAGTGTAAAATTTATCAAAGGATGTTTACATAGATGAAATCAAAACTATTTGAGAGAAATATCTCTCTCTATCTTGAAATAATTTAAGAGTCACATAATTATAAAGAAAAAAATTATTTTGAAAATATTCTTATAAGATTGTAAGGTAATTTTTGATGGTGTTATAATGGCAGAAAATAGCCGCACCCGCTGTATAAGTTAAAACAATATTCTTACCTTAATTTTGTCAAAAAGGTCAAAAAATACATAATTTGGAAAACAGCAGAAAGATTCCTTTCAAAAAAATATAAGATCAAATAATGGTATAAATGAATTTAACCCATTGTCTATTAAATAGTAATTTTTTTTTGAAATAAATTTTTAAGAAACATGGATGTGGATGATAAAGAGGTCCCAATAGATAATTACTTATAAACAACCTCATATAATAAAGATATTGGGAAATTAACCCTTACCAATTTGGTAACTTATGAAAAATACACCCCATGAATGAAATATCATACAATGAAGATGTAAATACACATAAATTAAAGTGAATTACACAAAGAATACAATTATGGGATGTACATACACCCCACAAATGGAAATAGTGGAAATATAGCTTGAATCTCATGGGAATAAGAGGTGAGGTGAACACACCTTACCTTGTACTTTCCATTAGTCGAGGGTACTTTTAACCTCCTGTATAAAGACCATATCATGTTATTAAATTATAAAAGAACCATATTAATATTTATGATATCATACATGATTCATTTATGACTTTATACTACCCATTTAATAATAATTTACATGTTAAATTAACATTTCGGGTAATAATCGCTTTCTTTATCATACACGTTTTAACTTGTTACTCTTGATTGTTTCACTTAGATCATGATATAAATACTTCAAGAATATAAAAAATGATTTATATATCATATATATTTAGAATATATATATGTATAATAGATATATATATGAAAAGTAAAACACCATTTATGGAGATGGTAGGCCGTACATACGCATAAAAGATGTTTCCATTTTCATATTGTATTTAATAGAACTAAGTGAATAAGATATATGTAAGTAAATAAATATATATAAAAATATATCCAATAGAATTATTATGTCATATATTACATACTTATTAATGATATATATATTTTTTAATCATCATTGAATGGTGAAAGTGGAAATGAATGTCATCGCGTCTTGGAGACGGTAATCTGTACATACACACGAGCGACAATATCATTATATTGATGGAGAAATAATATTTAACTGGATGTTATATAAAATATATAGAATAATTAAAATTTTATATTTATTATTTACATTACTTATACTGATTATTATACCCATCAAAATAATTAAGTGTTTGAATAACAAACTACACTACGATATGGAGACGGTAAGTCGTATGTACACACGTATGGTGACTTGTCATTCATAGGATGGATAGAATAATTAATATGGTTGTGCCATATTTATAATATAATCAATGTACGTAGAACATACTGGAGTTATTATTTTATAATGAAAACAAAAAAGAATGTGTAAGTGGAAGAAGAAAAGAACTTGAAAGAGGTGATGAACTTTTTACCTCTTCTTCGGGTTCATTCTTTTGATTTGATCAAAAGGGCTCCTTGGGATGGATTTATAAAAAAAGTAAGGCCTCTAGGATGATGGGGGGAAATTTTGGAGGATATTATGTTGGGGTTTGTCTGAGAAAAATGGCTTTAAATGTGTGAATTTCAGTGAAGGGGGGAGTGCCCTTTTATAAGAGGGGTGAGGGGCACCTTCTGAAAAACATAAAATATTATTATATAATAAATTCATTTTTGGTGTATAATGGATAAAAAATGATTTATTTCAAGTCTAAGGTGGGGATGGGTCGAAACCCACTCAACCAATATGTTTTATACAGCTTTGGGTCACTATATTATGCTTATCATTTAGATTTAACTCTTAGTTAAATAGTTTGACATTTACCATGTCTCTTTGTTTTTTTATATTATATGGTTAATAAGATTACTATAAACCTCCAAGAGAACCCCAAGTGGTTCCTTAATGACATATATAATATTATTTAATCCCTTTGGACAAACCTTAGAGTTTTAGGAATAATATATCATCCAATAATATAGTATTTGTTTTAAAAACTATTTTATGTCAATTTTGACACTATTTGGTATTTATTTTTTGTTAAAATAATAAAATCATGATTAATTCGAAATAAATTCATTTTATCAATCCTAACATTTTTTATTCACCTATAAAATTTGTGGATGTCATAAAAACTTTGAAAAATATATTTAATTTAATATTTATAATACCATTTATTTGATTCTTTCATTAATAAGGTAATTACTGCATCGTTATTGTGTTATATATAAATATATTTATTTTATATATAAAAACCATAAATAAAATAAAATGATTTAGGAAATCTTTTTATATTTCTAATTAATATTTATACTCTAATAGATCAATTATATAACCTCATATAAAAATTGTTTTACTGAAAGCTATTTTCTTTTTGTTATTTTGTATTTAGTTTAGATTATTTAAAATAAATGTCATTATCACTCCCAAGTGGCTCCATGGGGTCCTAAAATAGACCCTAGGATGAAAATGGTCGTGAATGTATCATCCAATAGAAATATGAAACATGTTAGGGTAATTTAGTATTATTATAATATTATTTTTTACCCTTATTTACTGGATTTATCCTTTAACCATGGTAAATAAAATATTTACCAAAGTAATTATTCAAAATTTCTAAAAATTGAAGTTACATATTTACAAAATTTGGCCCTTCTGATTCTTAATATGGAATCCATTTTTCTAAATTCAAAACACAGAAGTGGTAGAAATTGATTTAAAATTAATTCCTGTATTCAAAAGAAAAAACGTGTTTTTAAGAAATAAAAACTAACAAAAGATTGATAGTTGTTTATGTGCAGTTTAAATGGGAAATTACGTCCAATGACCAACATTAGATTAAATGGTAAAAATATATGATAATTATACTTTAAAAACACTTAAGAGTATAATTTTTCACTATAAATTATTTTCAATAATTGTTTTTTCAATTAAAATTTCGTATTTTTCACTATTCACAAAAATATGATATTTATCAGAAAAACACAAAAAATTTATCAAAACTAAATTTTTATGTCCCGAATCTAAATAAGATGTTTATTTTGTCAAATTTAATATATTAAATTGTCAAATATTAGATTTAAAAAGGGTTCGTCATTAAAAGGTTGTAAAATGTCATTTATCAAAAAATACTTACTTTATCTAAAAATTTGAATTTGTTCTTATATTATGTCTATGAAATATATAATATGGATGTTAAAATTATATAGAGTATATAAAATCCAAAATTCATTTAATACTATTCATAACCACTTTTTGATTGGCTAGTTTGGTAAGTCGCGGTGCGCTCGAACTCAGTGTTGCGTGTAGCGCAAGTTATTGAATTACATTGAAGAGATAATGTATTATGAAATATTGGGGTGTTATAGTTTAGGTTATGGTGGGTTTCATAAGAGTTTTATGAGAACACCAAAGGATGAACATGTTGCTCGGGTTGTTAAAAAAATGGTATTAGGATATTTATACCATTAATTTTGATTCATTATATGAGTTTTGTTTGTAAGTTAGGCATGATAGGTTATAGAAGATGAAAAAGGGGCCCATGAATGGAGCCTAAAATTTTACAACATGAGGTTAAACACATCAAGAAATTTTAGTGACAAATGTTTCAAAATTTTAATGGGTTATGGGACCTACTTTTCATTGTATGAATAATATTCATGGGGAGAATCTTAGCTATAGCTCCCTCTCCCTCATTTATTTCATATTTGGGGTCATTTTAGGTGTGATCAAACATCGTTGGTGGGTAAGTTATTCCTCCTAACTCCTTTATTTCCCCCCTATTCTTTCTAATTACAGGTTTTTCCATTTAAGATCATTGTTTTGATTCCATCATAGTACAGTATAAATTTCCATTTTTGAAGGGTATTTCACTCCACATTTGAAGACGGGAATCGCAGATGAATACCTTCCACATCTGTATGTAGATCTATTAAAGAACATAATATTTTAGATTTCTCAAAGGTATCTTACCCTAGTTTAAATTATTATTCCATTAAATATGTGATATTAATTGGGGATTTTTCATATAATAGTTTCATGTGAACATCAGGAGTGGACCATACCATTTTTATGGAAGTTTTTAAATGATGGTATGACTAGGAAGTTTTTTGGAATTATTCTTATTTAAATTGATTGATTAATTTTTATAATGTTCTGTAATTAATTAATATGGGATATTTGGTATGATCATGGTCCTCTTGATGTATGGAAGAGGTAGATGAAATTGAAAAATCTTGTATAGTATCTGGAAACTGTCATTTTCTATGGGTGTCATGGTGGAAAGATCTAAATAATGGTAGGTGGTCTCACATACTTGGTTTAATGAGTTTACTTTTTTTATGCTGCATATGGATTCTCTAGAATAACACAAAGGGATAATACACCAATTAAATAATTAAATGGATTATTTTTATTTATGTTAATCACCCAATTAAAATGGACAAACTCCAAGGGTCAACAATAATCCATGTTCCCTAACTTGAAGCCTCGGCCGCCAAGGGTTGGGGCCAAGACCCTAATGTTTTAGAAGGATATCCTACCACTATTCAGGTGAGGTCAAACCAAATGAGACCCATTCCCATGGGAAAGGGACTCAGACTCCTCTAGGTTATAGGTGAGGAAGGAGATAAAAATAAAAAGTTCTGTGGGCCTTAGTGGGTCATTTATGGACAAGAGCCCATCAGGCTCACTGAGATGAGGATGGGATAAGTGGTCCTCTCCCATATGATATGACCAAACCAAGGTGAAAAGCCATTTGGAATACCCATAATGGGTTAGGTGAGTAGACCCACCCAGGGTGACCTTGAGCATAGAGAAATTCTATGATCCATCTACTGACTATTTCCCACATGGTGAGACCTTGTGTAACCAGTGAGGTTATGCTACCTAGTCGATAATGGAATGGTATGTGGAATCTTGAGGAAGATAATGCTGACCTGAGAGTGTAACTAATACTGAGTACCCATACAAGGTTTCCTCTTCTATGGTTATACCAAGGGGACCTAGAGGGTTCCCCATTGAATGACCGACCCTGGTTGGGTGTACGTGGAATGATATAGGGTGTCAATTTGGATCCCATCTCAGACTATTGATCACTAAGGGTTGTATAAAATGATCATGGGCATGGGTTTTTGTCTAGTCCTTTTCTTTTATTTATTTACGAGATAAACCCTCTTGGATGAAATGATATGGTTTTTCTTCTAGGGATATGGAGTCACATATGGTTGGATTACATTAATTGGATCTTATTTTACGGTTGGGTCTTCTCTGATTACAATCAGTATATTTGTGCTACGATGATTTCGATCTGGGTATACATTTGGAGGTCCTATATTTTTGGGTCTTAGTATATGGACTAGTTTTAACATGGATATGGATAATAATGATTACATATGTCATGGATTATGATCTCAGAATATGAAATGGGTATCATGGATTTGGAGCCTAGATGATAGAGGTGACTTAGATTAGGATCTCATATGATAATACATGCCTTGGATTTGGAGCTCTTTATAGAACTATCTTGGGAATCATCCTCAAAGTTGAGAAAATTTGATAGGGGATTCCATGGATTTGGAGCCAAAGTGATGGGGTTTTCATGGGCCCCATCCCCAAATACATGATGATATGAAAAATGATGTATTGGATTAGAAGCCCGGATGATAGGGATTTCCGGGGATGAGACTGTGAATTCATGAGGATCGGTTAGGGATACCATGGATTTGTATCTCGAATGATACAAGGTTAACATGGTCATCGATACATGCTCTAAGACACTGAAAAAATGACAAAACTAGTAATGGTTGAGCAGGGTCATTGACATAAGGACCAAAAAATATTATTTTATTTATTTCATATAATTATTTAATTAATATATATTAGTAAATCACATGAACGTATACCAACACATTCTTGTTTTTATGGGACTATGTGGTAGTGTCTAAATGGGTTTTTACTCACAGACTACTTAGACTGCCATTGCAATGGGGTACCTGATCATACATTCACTCGATCGCATGAAGAGATTGGGAAGACGTTGTGATAAAATGAGGAAGCAGGATGGATAATATGATACATAGTTCTTTGGATGAGATATGGATCAGGGAAATAATGGATCGAGATTTTTTATTTTCATTTTTTTTATATGTAACTAGCCTAGTGGGAAGTCAGTTGTATATAAGACATGGAATATTGAGCCTTTATAGTATTTTTTATCTTATTACATGTTCATATATATATTATTTTTCTATTAGTTCATTATGTTATCTATGGTTCTTGGTTTTTTTATCTATTATTGAGTACTCTAATTTTGGGGGTATAGTCTTCCCAACACATCACCATAGACCTCATTTATTAATCAATATCTCTGGCATATGATGAGGTATTCCATAGGTCACATGGGGAATGGGTTTTGATTCTGTTCATAAAGTGGGATAGGGATAGATGTTACAATGATGACTTTTAAGTATTAATAGGTCTCTATGATTGATTGAGGATCCCCAGTTTTAAGTGAGTGAATCTTGGAATTTTGTAGACTACATTTGATACACATGTTCAATCCATCAATACAGTCACTTCACACAATCAGTTAATTGTACACTACTACAAAATTCACTTTTATCAGTGCTAAAAAACCCCCTTTATCTGTGCTTTTATGAGCACTGTAAAGCGCGACGCTAATAAAGGGAGGTCCCTTTTATCAATGCTCAAAAAAATCACTGATAAAGGGGGTCTTTAATCAGGGATATTTTTGTAGCGATGATAAATGTCAAAAAAATTGAAAAAAATTTAAAATATATATATATAATTCGTGGGAGGTTCGCACACTGCACCCCGCTTCACGGAACCTGTGCCCCCCTCAACCCGCAGGATGCACTCTGCTTTTCTACGCCCGTGCGACCCTACTTCCATGGGAATTCAAACACAGGACCTCCCCCCTTGCGCGCTGCAACATTAACACTTAGCAATTTTGTTTTGTTCTCCCTTTAATGATATATCATGTTATATATATATAGTTATATGTATTCATATATTAATACAGATCCATATTAATATAAATTCATTTAGTTATATTAATATATATATATATATATATTCATATATTAATATATATATAGATATTGTTTTAATTTTTTATCCATATGTTTTTTTGTTTATTAATATATATATATAGCTATAATTTTTTATGCATATGTTTATTTGTATATTAATATATATATCTATAAGATTAATTTCAAATACATTTATAGAATATGTGTTTTTACATGTGTTTATAAATAAATAAATATATATATACATATATACAACACACACACACACATAGTTGTGAATGAATACATAGAAATGTTGATGTGAAAAGTCATCAAGAATGTCAAAAAAGATATAACTTAAAATATAGAAGTCCGTTTCAACTCCAAAACTAGTCAAATAGACAAACATGAAACGATCTTTGATATGATATGTGGTACAAGTAAAACAAACATCCGGATCAGAAGTTAGAGGTGTTTGAATGTTTAAACGACCATAACATCAAATCCAAGAGTCCGTTTCAGCTCCACAATCAGTCAAATTGAAGAAAATGAAATGATATTCGATATGATATATGGTACACATTTATCAGACAACATTATTAGAAGTTATAGCTGTTTGAATGGTAAAACATCAGGGTACCCCAACTAAAAACTCAGTTTGGAGGCCTTCTGGGACTTTTGTGGCCTCGAAAAAACCTTTTACTGGATCCGTCGGTCCACAAGGCTGTAGAAATCGTCGCATGCTTCGATATGATATGTTGTAGAGCTGAAATGGAGTCCCGGATCAAAAGTTATGTCCGTTTGATGTTTGAGTTGTTTTTGAACATATTTTTGATCTTTTATTAAATTATTTATTTTTTTATACTCAAGGTGTTATTACATGACTATTGGTGGATAAACATTACATAATTATTAATTAGAAATATTATTTAAATTATTTTATAAGTCTCTTTTAAAAAATATCATATACATTCATATTTGATTTCCATTCATCATTTCAAAAACATATTTAGAAAATAAAGATTATATTTATATCAATATAAATAGATTTATCGCTTTATATATTAATAAATGTTTTTAATTTTTTTTTAAATTTTACCCTTTATCATTGATTTTTATAAAATCATTGATAAAAGGGGGTGTTTATCAGTGCTTTTACAGAAGCGCTGATAAAGGGGTTCTTTATCAATGCTTATATAAAAGTGCGGATAAAGACCCCCCCTTTATCAGCGCTTCTGTAATAGTGCTGATAAAGGGGTGTCTTTATCAGTGCTTTTTTAGCGCTCATAATGACCCCCTTAATCAGCGCTTTTAAAAAGCCCTATTAAATGTGTAGCTCTTCCCTTTCCCCATTTTGTAGTAGTGGTACATGAAATCAATACTCATTGTTATTCAATTAATCATTCTAAATATATTCTGAGTTTTTTCTTGTGGTCAATTGGATCTCAACATATAATTTATTTGAATTAAAATTTGTCTCATAATAATCAATTAAATGTCTATGTATAGTTAAAAGGAAATGTCTCTTTATGCAGTTTGTCTTGAAAGGCATGATCAATTATTACTTGGATAATTTGTAGTGGAGTATTCCAGATAAAAAATTAGATTGTCTTACGGTGAAATATCAATCCACATTATAGAAATTGTGGTGTGAAAGGTGTTTTTAAAATGGAAAATAAATGGTGTTTATTCCACAGTGATGATCATTATTGAGATTAGTTATAGAAAATCTAGATGAACCTTGGTTTGTAAATAAAAAATTATACAATTTGGGTTAAACACATAACAAAACCTAGAATAGTAATTCCATGAATGTTAATTTTATGTGAAGTTTTACTTATATGGAGATTGATGTAAGGTAAGTTAGTTACATAACCAACATACTTGAATAGGAATTCAAATATGTGATTTCTAGATTTGAATCTTGTTGATTTTGTTAATGATTTAATTGAAGGATAAAACATTGATAATTCAATTATCATGCAAACAAAAACATGCTAAGACTACATCCTATCATTTAGTAATAATTAGAATAAATAATTGACTAAAAGATAATGAGCCCTAATGAATCCAGCCCTAATATAATCTATGGATATTCCCATAAGGATTATAGAAACATTAATCATGTAATATTCAATTAAAATAAATAATAATAAATAATGAAATAAATTAATTCATAATTTTTAAATGAAGAAAAAAACTAAATTATCAAAAAAGAAAAAAAATAGAATAGATACATGATATTGTTGTCCAAGGAAAAAGAAAAAATCATCATCTGGAGTCCATAAGAAGGGTCATATACTCATAAGTAATAATTATTCTATAGGATTTATTTGTTTTATTGGAATGATATTGTAAATAGTTAGTTCTATAAATTATACTATTTCAAGTTTATAACCTTTCATAAGATAATTTTGATAATAAGAAGAGGATTGTGTGTGGAAGATAATAACCACGACACAGAAGGGACCTAGTCACACTTAATGAAAGTGAAAATAATTAATAAACATGTTTTGTCCATTTCATTTGGAATAGGTGGAAGTATATAGAGATTATTGATGACTAAGAATAAGATTAAAAATGAATTTAAATAATCATACATACTGATTCACCACCCCTGTCCCCAAGGGTGTATCACCCCTCGAGTGATTCAATAATTGATATCATAGTGAGGACCACTCCATTGTTTCTCTCAAGAACCTATCATAAATCAAAATAAGTCGATCAATAGAAAAGGTGGAAATGGTTTTCATTCATATAAATAAAAGATGGTTCCCTACATTCATTATCTAGGGATTTATATTCCTGATTCTTTTAAAAATGGATTCTGTATAATAGATGAATCCTTTGAATGGACCCCATATGACAAAATAAACTTTTATAATGATGGTATTTCCACGAATACATTATTTTCAAGCATATCCGAAAATAATTTGACAAGGATTATGGGATTTAGAACTGCTAATGATATTTGATAGAAGTTTTTTAGATTTTTAAAGATAAAGAAAGTTGAAAGAATAAATGATTCAAATTCATCATCAATAGCTTGAAGATTTTATAATGTTGGAGGATGAAATTGTTGTGGAATCATTTACAATGGTAATTCTAATTTTCCACACTATCAAATGGTTCATAAAAACTCTTAAAGTATATATTGAGGTGTAAATTTTAATGGGGATCCTCCCAGATAAATTTTTAGTTAATATATCATCCCTATAAAGTACAACTCTTGATGAATCCATCATAAATAAACTCCACAACTCTCTTATTAAGTATAAAATGATAATATACTATTCACTTAAATGAAATTAAAAACACTGAAAGGAAATTTCTTTTAAATAACTCTATGATATGAAGACTGAAGAAAAACATGACTATCTATATTGAATGAAAAAACATGAAATATTATTAATAAAATCTTTATATCATGTCAAAAAAAATTCAGAATAGGTTAAGAGGAATGTAGAGAGACAAACTACCAATCAAAATTTTTAATTGTAAAAAGTTTGTTTATTTCTCTACTACCAATACTATGAAATTTGGAGGAGAAAATGATAATGAAGAAGCTTCTATAAAAATCATCACTAGGGTTATATAAAATTTTAAATGAAAAGGAAAGAATAATAATTCACCTAGATACTTTATAAATATATTTTTGTTAGTTAAAAAAGGTGTGTATGACATTAAAGAGTGTAGTTTGGATGAATATCATTGTGGATTCTCTCAAAAAGTGCCCACAGTATAATCAGATGAAAAATAAATCATACCATAAGATGAATCTTAATATAATGGTGAGTTTGTAGAATAAGAATCATATAATAATAAATAATATACCATTATAATAAATATTGGGATTATTTTTAAATAAATTGAAATAATTACAGAAGACAACTCTCACCTAAACAAAGGATCTACCATGAATAGAATTTTTTTGAATGAAATAGAAAATCATGGTATAGAAATTGAAATTTTAAATACATATATTATAAATAGTGAAAGTTAATTAAATACATTACATTCATCATTTTTCATGGGAATTAAGAAATTGAATAAATCATAATGAAAAATTATAAAACCAAGTAGTTGGATGATAAAATTTAATAAAACTGGAAAAAGGTCATTAAAGAATAAAGAGAATATTTTAAGAGACCATCAAAAAGTGGTGAATCCAAATAACATATAATATGTGAAAAGGTAAAATACATAAAATAATTTTTGTAAATTAAAACTCCTTCATCTGAAACACCAAATACATGTTACAATATAGGATATATAAGATTCTAGAGTAAAAGGAAAAATATGCTCAAATATTGAAAGAGGTACATTTAGATAATGGGTCTATATTAGCCACAAATTCTCTAGGAATATCCCTATAAAAGGGATTTTAAAGATATAATCATCTTAAGGTCAAAAATAGAATATGATATAAACTCAATTAGTAGTATAATGTTTATCAAAATACAATATTATTGGATTACTATTAGTGTTTTGGTTGGTTTGGACATAAGGTATATAATTATTGTCACAATATTTCTCCCAAACAAAGAAGAAATTAAGAATCAAGGTTGAGACAACAATAATAGATGAGAAATCAGAAAATGACATAATATATTGAGTATAAAATGGAGATGAGAAATATATTTGAAATCCTATAACAAATCTATGGAATATTTGATTAAGAAAAGAACAACTCAAATGTATGTTTGGACTTTATCCCAACTCATCTATATATATATATGTATTAATTTAGGCAACAACTAGAATCAAATTCAATTTGGGAAACTAGAAAATGTTGTTAAAGTTTCATTTAAATCATATAACTCAAAGAAACCTTTCATGGTGGAGAGTGGATATTCACATCACATGATAGTCAATCAGAAAAATATTTACCATATTGAGTATTATAAAGGAGGTTTATAAACATTTATTAATTATATCTATCTAAATATTAATGTTGTTAGAACATCTAACATTTATAAAAATAAAATCAATCCAGAGAGTGTTTTTTATGAACTTAAGGCCATCTTGTTGAATGTATCAAAATTGAGTGTTTCTTTTAAAATGATTACAAACTCCAATATTTTTTATCAAGTTGGGGAAGAATATTAATATAGTTAAATAATTCAAAAAGAATAAAATTATTTTTTATATAATAATTGTACATATTTTTCAAAATAATATGAGATGTTTGATTCAAGAAGAAGTAATGGATAATTTTCCATTATTTAAAGAATATTAGATAAATGTTTATAAAATGTGTAAAAGGATAATAAAGTGAATATACATCCTAAGGTAGGTGGAATCCAAAAATCAACACCTATTATGAACATTCACTCATATGTGTGTGTTCCTATGAGTAAGAGGTAAAAATGGAGTAATATATTTCATCACATTCATTTATGGTTTCACAAGAATGAAATTTATAATGTTTATAACAAAAAAATCACAAGCCATGGATAGATTAATGAACTTTTAAAGGATCTAAGAGAATAGAATAACCCTATATTTGAATAGTATAAGGTTATATACTGTGATTTAATATACAAACAACCCACTCATATAATATATGATTAAGCATATAATCAGGCATTAATCTAGTGCTCCATATATATCTAATTAAAATATTGTGTATAATAGGAAGTATATTAATATATTTAATACAAATAGAACCATACTGACTAAGCATGGAACATCATGGTTTTACAAGTTACAAGACATCAAAATAGTTGGAATAATTAAAAATATATGTCTAATAAGACCAATCTAAGATATGAGTTCCAATGAGATATGGTTAAAAAATAACCTATATGTTAATCATTTTAGAGTGTTTGGAAGTCCATGTCTAATCATAAAAAGGGACCAAAAGTTTTTTAATGTCCAAAATGGACTTTATTATAGAGTTATAATGAAAAATAGGAATGAACTATTATAACTAGTGATGTAGTAGTTATTATAAATAAAGAAGGATTCAGAAACTCTACCATTAAAAAAAAGAGAATTATTTGTCAATTTCTATCCTAGTGAGGAAATTTTTGAAAACACATCGATTCATACAGATGATTTATATTAGGACACTACCAGCGATGAATATGAAGAGGAACATCTGAAAAAGTTGATGAAATTCATAGAAAAAATGTTGATATTGAGAATATAATTGGTTAAAAAATCCATGTATGAAAAAAGAATAAAATTCAAATGAACTATTAACAATATCTTGTTGTCACATGTTAAGAGAAAATATTTAAATGAGGATTTTAAATAAAAGGAGTGGGTTTAATAAATGAATGATATTCATAACAAAATTAAAAATAATTCTACTTGGGAACTTATTCTTATACCCACTAAATATAATGTGACTTGATCCATATGGTTTCTTAGAAATAAAACTGATGAGAATGGTTAGGTGGCTTGATAAAAACCAAGGTAATTATGAAAGAGATATTCACAAATTAACAGGGTGGAATATCTTGAAAACATTACTATAGTATCCATAATTGAGTAAATTAGAATATTATTACCCATAAAATATAATTAAATATTTAATATATTTTCAATGGATGTTAAATAATCTCTTTTGAATCGTAAAATTTAAGAAGAATCTTATATAGAACAACCTCACGATTATTTGTTAGATTTAGATGGTAGTATGGTATGTATGATAAAGAAATGTCTCTATAGTTTGAATAAATCTATAATATATGGATATTTTAAACATAATGAGTATCTAAAAAATGTAAAGCATTAGAAAGTATGGGTTTAAATCAATATATTTGTATAAAATGTCATCCCCACATCATTTTTTGTTATAATGTTTTTGGATGACATAATTTTTCCAAAAATGAAAAAATATTATGTGATGAGTTCTCAAGACTCCTGAAAGAAATTTTTTAGAACTTTATTCATATATAAATGATGTTTTATTGGTTTCAAAAATTACACAAATAGTTCAAATAAATATTTATTTCTATAAAAAACATGATAGAGAATCTTGAATAAGTTTAACATGTAGGAATCTAGAGGTGCTTCCACAATAAATGAAGTTTTAAAAAAGGTGAGTAAGGATTTTGAGGGAAAACAAGTAAATTAAAATTAATTTTGATACTTTATTTGATGTCCTATGTTTTTTACTTCTACTAGACCTAATATTCTAATATTTTCACCCTTTTTTCTTGGTTTCAATATAATCCTATGAAATACAACTGTTGGTTGTAAATAAGATATTGAGATACATCGTAAATATTTTCTGCTTTGGGATGATGTATGAGAACAAATTTTATATGAATCTAATTTATTTAACTAATTATTATATTATAGGATATATTAATGATATTATTTTTACACATAGTGGAGTTTTGTTTTTTGGAAGGAGTTGTAATTCCCAGCATTGAAATAAAAAATAATTTGTAATGATGAGATCAACTAAAACTAATTATGACATTGCATCTTGAGAAGAAACACAGATTCTGTGGGTGAAGGCATAGTTGAATGATTTTAGTTTTTAAGCTTAGTACCCTTATAAATACCACAAGTCTTAAATATGTTATTACATTATTTTTAACATAAACATCCAATAAAAATAACCCAATGATCATGAGTCCTAGTGCCTTTGTAATACTAGGTTCGTAATACATCAAGAATAAATGAAAAACAACATATTTATTTTATTTTCTATAATGATATCTTAAATCCCTTTTAGATCATAAAACTACATAGGAATACTAGGTGAATACATAAAATAAAGGTATTGGAATTAATTCCTAGTAATAGAATAACCATGATAATAAAGCATAACATGCCAGTCAAACAACATAACATGGTATCATAAAATATAAGTCTCATGAATAATTATAAGGTGAAATAACATAAATAAAATATCATCATAATATAATAGAAACATATGAATGTTTTGTAAACATAAAACATTATAAAAACATAAGTCATGACTAACTATCAAGACAACATCACATAGGGGACACAATACCACCGAGGAATGGGTTTACTCACTAGACCCATACATACCCTCTCATGAGAAAAAACAATTACCCAAAAATTGAAGGGTTATTATATTGCACCCATAATAACATGAAAATGTTTATGTGTTCCACAAAATCAAATCAATAATAGGAATAAATATAATAATTTCTCATGTAACGAAATGGGTCGCAAAAATCTTTCTTCATATAATTATAAAATGTATTTCATAAATTTTACAAATATAATAAGGAATTAATATTTTTTTTTAATTTCATATATGTGTATATAATCATAAGTCTCATAATAATGTGATCATTTTGGAAAAACATTCATGAGAACGGATGAAGTATTTCATATAAAAATGAACTTTCAAAATGTTGTTTTAAGGAATTGGTTAAAGACATTTAGAGAAAGAGTTAGTACGGAAGTTTATATGAAAATGAGAGTTATGTTAGAATGTAGATTATATAAATAATAATTTATCTAATTAAATCATGAATGGAAATAAATACTTTAAATTAAAATTATACAAATGGATTAATGGATATAAAAGTTCCCCTTATTCGGAATTGATTTTAAAGAAGGAATTTGGAAAATGAACTCCAGGAATGTATTACCCCATAAAAATAAATGGTAATAAGTAAGGTATGTATGTAAAATAAATATATACATAATTTATATTAATTTTATAAGATAAAAAAGATAGATAAAGTTATTTTGAGAGATAAATTTCATAAACCAAAGGAAAATTGGTTCAGAGAGATCCCTTAACGTATGTTCCAGAATCAATCTGCACTTCCAATTAATGTCTTGGATAATTAAATTTGATTCATTAACTAATTAATTAAAAAAAATCCCATATATATTTTATTTAATATTCTTTTTATGCTTATTTAATCCCATTTCAAAGATAGATAATTTTTTATTTTTTTTATTGTTTTGAGGGTGTTCATTTCACTATTCCATGGTCATATCACTTGTGGATAATTTATGATGTTCTAGTAAAATAAGAATAAAATATAGAAGAGAAATGAAATAGTATTAATTAAAATATATAAATTTATATTCTCGAAAAAAATACTTTTTTCTAACATTGAGATGATTATGATATTTAAAACAATAACATTATATGGTTATTTCGTTTATGTCGTTTTACCAACCATCTTGAACTAGATCCATTTTATTTAATAATATGTATTTATATCCATTCTATAACCTGAAATAATTTATAATATACTTCTTATAATATTCATTAATAGTAATAGTATTTTTATAACCACCGTTAATAGTGGTGGAGAAAAATTATGTATGTTGTTCTTGAAGGCGGTGAACAAACCATGTTATAAAAACATTTTCATGTTAGAAATTAAGGAAGAGTGGGTATAATATAGATATTCCACATTATTGATAACATATCATTATATTTAAGAAATATATATTTCTATTTTTAGGTGTATTTGAAACATAAGTGATTGGTAGAAGAAGAATACAATTAGAAGAGGTTAGTTGAGAATTTTGCATCTTCCTATGGTCGCCTCTTCATAGGATACCCATTAAATCTAATTTAAAAGGTCGTTGGATTATGTCAATGATTATAAGATTTGGGGGAGAGTATTTTTAAGCGAATTTTGTAGAAATTAGGAAATATTCAAGGCGTATAAGTTGTGAGGAGAAGGGGTGATGAGGGGTGTTATTTATAAGGGGAGGAAAGGGGTGTTTTTGAATATTTTATTCATTAAATTATTATTTTTGATAAAAACTACCAATAGTCCTAACTCCTTGTACCACATATATTAAATAGTGCATGTGAGTTCGAACAAGTGGGTCCTTTCATCACCCATGTGTAGGATCCTAGGTTTTTCTATGAGGTACGGAACCTTTTCTTTTTGTTTTTAATATTTCATTTTTGGACTGATGTGAGTGCCTAATGAGCTCATATATGTTCCAGGGGTGTATAGGGATTGTTTCAGAGTCCAAAGCCCAAGTTTTTTTAGAAATGGATGTTGGGTCACAGGATTAGTAGAAACTATGCAACCTAGGCCGCACAGTTTGATCTGACTGTGCAAAGTGGTCCAAAGATATGTCCCAGGCCACACAATTTGTTGTAATCATGCAGACCGGGCCACACACCCATGCAAAACACCCATAGCTTTTTACATAGGAAAAATGAATTCTTTGTGAATGGTTTCCCAAATTGTTCACATGAACCATGTGTGGTTGCTTTATAGACATTAGAGGGAACAAGTTTAGCACACAGTTTTTCCAATAATGTAACCAAACCATGGGACCATTGTTAGTTGGGAAAATTTATCATTTTCCCTTAAAATTTTAATAACCTAAACTTATTACTTATCAATTATTTTCAGCAGATATGGTGTTATATTCCTTCCATTCAAGCTCCTCCTCCTAGGCATTGATTCAGTTTATTCATCATAAATCTCATTTGTGATCCATCTATCTCGTTGGGTCCACATAGGTATGTTTTATGTACCACTTTCACCATTCATCATTTGTATTTATATCAATAAATTCATTTTAGTGCTACTTTGTATAATAATTTTTAGGGTATTTTTTCTTCCATTTTATTCCAATATGGGTTGAGTTAGTAGTCAATACTAGAAGATTTTTCTACCATAGGCATAAGGTAGTTGTTCTAATCCTCTCCCTTAAAGTATTGATATTTTATATCTAGTTGTCATTCTGTCCCACACTAGACCTTCCACAATTGTTCTCAAATTAATTAAATATCTTGATTAAAATTTTGAAATCTTAATAGGTTTCCCACATTGTACCATGATATGGTTGGTGATTGTCAACCTAAACCTGGACCACCCATGAGGTGTGTTTATGTATCTACCCCAAGATATACCACCCTGTTGAGTGTGTGCATGTGAGATCAACATTTTAATGGGAGACTTAATGCGTTAGAAAAGATTTTAAGAGAGGGTCATACGTCCTTCTCCATGTGATTAAATGTTATTAAAATGGTTAAATGGTTTAAATATTAAATGGGTAATGAGTTGGATGAAATCATGGTTTGTAAATGATTATAAAATTGGTTAATGAAATGGTTATGATTAAATTAGATTCCATGGACATTTCTACTCCATGGATTCTATGTATATTGGATTCCATATAAATTTATACTCCTTGGATCTGGCCCTTGGGGGTCGGAATTTTGATTATGTTGGATTCCATGGACATTTCTACTCCATGGATCTTGATCACTATGAATGAGAAGGAAATTGTTACTCCTTAGATATGTATTTATTGGACCACCTTGGATATGATTCATGGGCATGATTCTAGGGCTACACTCAATTATTTACCATGTTTTCTATGTAGATGCTTCATGGAGTTGAGGGTATGCCTTGGTGATTTATAACCTTGTTTGGGACGATGTATGTATGACCCTATATTACTTGGAATTGGACACAATGGATGTTTTTTTGGAGTTGGTGGCCTAGAACCAACTACTATGTACATTATTCATTAATAAAAGCCTTATCACATATTGATTGTTCTTATGTGTGACAATGAATTTGATAATTCCATAAGCGAAGCTGTTGCATTAAAGGGTCATAGAGGATCCCTGCTATGATGTAAACCCAGAAGTGCCATAACACTATTCTTGAATATATGTTCTATGGACAGATGATGTTATTTGAGGGACACAAATAATACAGGCCATTAGGGGTGAGGACTCATAAAACATCAAGGCACCTTCTCATGGTGTGTTCCCTTGGTAATATACAGGAGGATATTATGATAACGAGACCTGCCAGTAGTAAATACACAAATCAAAGTGTCATTGGATGTTCCTATCTACGGATGTGTGTATTGGTCCTTATACATTAAGATTATTAATAATGGGTATTACAACTCACACACTTAGATGTATTGACGAATATTGTGACGACACACTATTCACAACGAGGTAGGATATGTTGGGTGTGTCACAAGTAATACTGCATTAATAGATAATGCAAGAAAGGACTTTGTCCCATCTGTTTCATAATGGAAGTAGATGTCTCAGGCCCTTTGATGGAATTGATATAGCTTACACAAATCCATGGCCATGGTAAGGTAGGAGAGAGTTCAATTCTGGGAAGTCAAATAATGAATAATTGAGTACATGGGTTGATGGCAGTAGCATGCAACACACTTGATTAGAGATATCGAGTCAAATGGATTACATTACACGGTAAGCATTCGTATGAGGTGACATGTCAATGTTGTTTCAACTACTTTCTCTTGGGTGCCTTGACCCGTTGCTAGATAGTAATCTTGGACTTTAGGCAGACCCTCCTAATGCAACGAGAAAGAATCCTAGAGGGTCACACACTAAGTGTGTACAAGTATCTCAAGTAGAATAAAAATTATACTCGTACGTGGTTTAATAATTATTCAAGGAAACCTAGATCATTTTAATATTGGAGGAAGAATAAAATGAAAACAAGTACACGCCGTGTATTAATGATTACACATCGTCTATTTTTTCAATTTTTAAAGGGAATGAAAAATGAGTACATGTTGTGTATTAATGATTAAACTCCACGTAGTTTTTAATGAAAAACAAGTACACTCCGTGTAGTTTTTTCATTCGAGAATTTATTATATATTATTGTTTTATTAAATGGTATTTATTATAATCATCATGGGCGCATGTCAAGTAATTAATAATTCTACATGGGTGTTTTTATTAAGAGTTAATGAAATAAATAAAACATGTAACATGTTTATTTATTGTCATAAATCTATAACCTCAAACCCGATTATAAATATCATCAAAACCCACAACACTTTTCCCCAATCATTTTTCACAACAATTCTGGTTAATTCTTTCAAGTCTGAAAGAACTACTTCCTCCAAGAATGCTCTAAAGACTGAGAGAGATCCTCCTCCATTAGATCAAGGCGATTGAAGGTGAACATTGCAAGTGAAGGTTATTCTGTGCTAGAACTCAAAGATCCATATGTCGATGTCCAGAGATACGTGGCACACATGTGGATCACCGGTAGAGGAATCCTACACTTTGATTCTATAACGCAATGACGGATCACAAGATCATGACCATAGACATCAACGAAGAAATAACTCCACCAAGGTAATTCTTGTGAATTAATTAAATTAATTATAACCAATATATGATGATTCTATCTCTATGGTTCCAGGACTCACTCTTTTTTTTCATTCTTCGTTCTATTCCGATGATCTGGAGTTTTATATCGTGACAGATCTCGGTTTGAACATTGTTTAGCGCTAAAATCAAATTTGGGAAAACCCACCAATGCACTTCCGCTGCACTCAGAACCTAAAAGTGGCATTAGAGGTGTCATATTGTTGAGTATAATTATTAGTTTTTTTGTTGGTGATTTACACATTTGATAATTTATTTCTTTCAATTCAAGTTAATAATTCTCTAATTCCTAATCTCAAGATCTATTAATCCTCCATCATTTCTCATTCACCATACAGAAATGACGTTTTATTTTAATTTTTGATTAAAATAAAATAGAGGATCTCATCTGGAGGAGCCAAACGTTCCTGGCCATACAACACGAGAATACATGATGTGTATTCAGAAGTACACATCGTGTACTCTAGGTTCATGCATCAGACTGATCCACCAAATCAGGCCGTGTATTGATCCTATCTATGTCATTAATGACACCTTGTGTTGACCAGGAATAGGTGGCACCCGGTTTTTGTAATACACGACGTGTGGTCTAATGAACATGGAGTGTAGTCCCTTCGGTTAGGGTTGGACCGTGTACCCCGTACACGGCTTTCCAGACTGGAAACCGTGCAACGTGGAAACGACACGACATGTGTCCCACTGAACACGCCATGTACTTCGAAAATTTTCAATGTTCATCAACACGCCATGTCCACGGGCATGTAATTTAGATGGAAGGTGAAGATATGTACACACCATGTAGTCAGAACTACATGTCGTGTACTCGCCCAAATTATGCATATTTATTAAAATTTATTATTATATTATACAAACTCTTGAGACGTGTAACATAATGCAGGCGTAATGCTGATGCACAACACATGATAGTTGTTTTATATATATGTGTTTAATTTAACATTTTCGTAAGGAATGAGAATTCATTAGATTTCCACCAAGGTACATGTTACGTAAAAAGATAATTTTAAATGAATTTTTTTTATTAAAATTATGATGGATGAGAATCTCAAGGAAATTCATAAAAAGGGTTTAAGATAAAAGTATTGATTAATTAAATATAATTAATTGATTCAAGCATGATTTATCTTAAACAGAGAACGATTAATGAATTGAATTCCAGTTTTATTTATGCGTAAATATCGTTGCAAGTATGGATGATCATGAGCTTGACCATGGACATTGTATTTGAATTGTTTCTTTTAATTTATTTATTTAAATTAATTTTGTTGGCCTCTAAGCCCTTGCCTCATTAATATGTAGGGAATGCCTGCCCAAGGATTATTTTATGAAATGTTTTTTACCCCTCACCTGCATGTGAGATAAATGAATATGTAATGGATGGATCTCCCATGCTAGTGGAGGCAACTCAAGTCAAGAACCAAGGCGAAACCAATCCAAGGAGATAGAAAGGTGAACAAGTGGAAAGCTATAAACAAGAACCCAACAGGTTCAAGGTGTTTCTCCCCTAGGTCATGGGTTACTTTATCAACCACTAGATAAAATAACCGATAGAACAAGGTTAAGATCATACAATTTATTTTATTTATGTTAGTTTCATGGTTTATTTATTGTGGTTGTGTTGTCACGATCACACAATTAATGAAATTAACAAGAATGCAAGATGGAACTAAAATAAAGATCGTCTTATGTGTAAATATTATCATTGGCATAGTTAATCACTTAATTAGATCCCAATTAATATTAACAAGAATGTAATCAAAGACAATAAAATGGAAATTTAAATATAAGTATAAAATCCATCCAAGAAAATTTAAGTCGGTATAACATTCGATAATCTTGGTTAGAATCGAACCATAGTTCAATGTGCTCGACCAACCCTAGTTGGGGTGATTTCAATTTTTGAGGAATTCCAATTCAATGTTTTGTGTTGACTTCACTTGGTTCACATCAAGGGTTGACTTCTACAGCAGGCCTTGGTGTGACCACGAGGCAAAGGTTGAGGAAATCCAAAATAAAAGGATTTCAGGATTTGGGAGTCCCCTTAGTGGATCAAGGAGCTTGGAGTTAATGCAGTTGGCATTTGAAATGCCTACCTAAAAACCTTCAAGTTGCTTGACCAACCCTAGTTGGGGTAATGCAAAGGGAAATATAGATCCTTTCCACTTGAATATTCAGGAAACAGAATATTCCAAATTCAATGGTGAGGGCTATTGGATTTTGATAAAATAGTGGGAGAATAATAAGTATTAATTAATTTATTTGTCTCCATTTTTTAATAAAGTACTAAACCATTACTCATCTTAATTTGTAAAAACATCAAGAAAATGACTTCAAACATATCATTGTGAACCATACTCGAGAAGGAAAACCTTCTCACATACACCAATTTCAAAGAGTGTCAGAGGCGTTTACACATCATCCTTCACCATGAAAGGAAATTTTATGTACTTGTAGAGCCTATTCTAGTTGCGCTTGGGAAAGAGATAAGTGATGGGGAAATATCTAACTATGTGAAACATATGGATGATTCCCATATGTCCATTGTTTCATGCTATCAGCCATGTCTAATGAGCTTCTAAAGCAACATAAAAACATGGACGCCTATAACATGATGTCTCACCTTAAGGATCTCTACCAAGATATGGAATGATAAGAGTGATATGAGATCTCCAATGCTATGTTAATAACTAATATTGGAGAGTCTGTGCCAGATGGGCCTCATTTAGTCTAGATTATTGGCTACATAGAATTCCTTGACATCTTAGGGATTAAATTCTCGGATGAGTTGTGTAAAGATCTCATCCTATCATCACTGCCCAAGACCTTATCTAGCTTAATTGTCAATTATAACATGAGCATCAATGAGAAGAGTCTTTAGGAACTTATGAACTAGATTCGCTTGGTAGATAAGGACATGGGGCATGAAAAACCCGCAGTCCATATGGTGAATAAGAAAAGGATGGACAAGGTAAAGGGGTCAAAGACTTATAAATAGTCTGAAGTCCATGAGCATCATCCCTCCAAAAAATGGGGAAAATCCAAAGACAGGGAAAATAATGGGAGGCAGTGTGTTTTACATGTGGCAAGAAGGGCCACTAGAAGAAGAATTACACCCAGAAGCATGGGGATGCTAAAGGGGAGTTCCCTATCAGGTGAAATCTTTCTATTTCTACACATGGGTTATTAGATAAAGCTTTTGGGGATCACATTTTTATTCAAATGTAGGAACCAAGTGGATTTAGTAATATTTCCATAAGAGAGGTGGATCTTTGAGCTTCAAATGGCGCACGACTGGCTGCGTTGGCTATTGTCAACTACCACCTCTCATTGCCGACTGAGATGATTTTGGATTTACATAACTGTTATTATGTGCCTAGTGTTACCAAGAACATAATTTCTGTATCCTGTTTGGATATGGATGGATTTATTTTCATGTTTAGAAATAAGGGTTGTCTCTTTTATAAGAACGACATATGTTATGGTATGGCACATTTAAATAATTGTTTGTATGTATTAAATTACAAAAACCAAATTTTGGCAATCGATAACGAAACAAACTCACATGACTCATACATCACCCAGTTGTGGAATCACCGTCTCAGTCATGTTAATGAGAAGCGCTTGACAAATCTCAACCAAGATGGTTATGTAGACTCTATTGAGCTAAAACCACTTGATATATGTCACACTTGTTTACAAGGAAAAATGGCCAATCCACCTTTTGGTGGACAGGGTGAAAGGGCCATGGAGTTTCTAGTATTGGTACACAAAAATGTGTGTGGACCATTTGCTATAGAAGCTAGAGATGGATATTCTTACTTCATTACTTTTACTGATGATTTGAGTAGATATGGCTATGTCTACTTAATGAGGTATATGTCAGAGTCCTTAAGGAAATTTAAGGAATTTATGAATGGATTAGAGAATTATCTTGGTAAGAAGATAAAGAAACCTCAATCAGATCAAGGTGGAGAATATCCAAACCAAGAGTTCATCGTTCTTCTATGGGAGTCTGGGATTCTATCTCACCTCACTCCTCTATATACACCACAGTGGAATAGTGTTAGTGAAAGGAGGAACCACAACTTGTTGGGAATGGTGAGGTTTATGATGAGTCATGTAGATCTTCCATTATCCTTTTGGGGATATTCATTACAAACTACAACATACACATTAAACCGAGTACAAAATGAGGTGGAAAATGGAATTTCCTCCAACTTATGGAATGGAAAGAAACCCATTTTGTTTCACACACGTGTATGGGGATGCAAGGAATTTTTTAAGGCCTTCTCGGGCAACAAACTATCACCCCGGGGAACAAGGTGTATCTTTAATGGATATCCCAAGGAAACAAAAGGGTATTAACTATTTTACCCTCAAGATAAGAAAGTGGCTGTCGCCAGACAAGCCGTATTTCTTGGGAGGGAGCACATCCTCAGAAAGGATAGTGGGAGGAAGATTGACTTCGACGAAGTTAATGCTCACGATATACATGAGTTAGTGCAGGAACAAGTTCCATAGGTCCCCTTAGAAGAGGTTCTAGAAACACAATTACTATGTAGGAACTCAAGAGAGGTAAGGGAACCAGAGAGTTTTGGTATCCTAGTCACCGAGGATGGTGAATCATTATTGTTGGAAAATGACAAACCTATCTCCTAAAAGGAAGTAATAGAAAGCTCAGAAGATGCAGGGTGGATAGAATCTATGAATTCTATGATAGATTCCATGTATCAGAACCAAGTCTGGGTTCTGTTCGATGAACTAGTTGATGTAATTCTTATTGGATGAAAATGTGTATTCAAGAGAAAACTGGACATGGAAGGTCATGTTAGCACCTATAAAGTAAGGTTAGTGGCTAAATGATTCAGGCAGTGTCAAGGAATTGACTATGATGAATCATTTTCGCTAGTTTCCATGTTTAAATTCATAGGAATCATACTTTCAATAGTAGCTTACCATGACTACAAGACTTGAAAAACGTATGTCAAAACAACATTCCATAACGGGAACCTTTAGGAAGAGGCATATATGACACAACCAGAAGGGTTTGTGACACTATGTGAAGCCAAATGGGTTTGAAAGTTTCAAAAATCCATTTATTGATTAATGCAGGCATCCAGGTAATGGAACATTTGATTTGATGAAGCCATAAAATAATTTAGTTTCATTAAGAATGAATGTGAGCCATGTGTTTATAAGTGGTTTAATGGGAATGCGGTCATTATCATAGTAATACCTGTTGATGAAATATTACTTATTAGAAATGATGTACCAACATTATAGTCAGTTAAGGACTGGTTGAACAAGTGTTTCTCCATAAAGGACTTGGGAGAAGCAGCCTATATTCTAGGGATCAAGATCATTCGTGATAGATCCAAGAGGCTTCTTGGACTATGTTAGGGTACATACATTGACCAGATACTAAAGAGATTTAGTATTGAAAAATCAAATAGGGGATTGGTTCTAGTGTCACATGGCTTATATCATTCTAAGAAAATGTGTCCTCAGACACAACCATAGAAAGATAGAATGAGTAAGATCCCATACACTTTGGCTATAGGATCCATCATGTATGTCATGTTATGTACTAGGCATGATGTTTCCAACACACTGAGCATGGTAGGTAGATATCAAGAAGATCCAGGAGAAAATCATTGGACTACTGTTAAGACTATCCTTATGTATCTGAGATGAACTAAGGATATATTCCTGGTGTATGGTGGAGACAAGGAGATTTTCATCAGAGGGTATGGTGATGCTGGTTTTCAGACAGATCAGAATGATCTAAAATCGCAATCTGGATATGTTTTCTGTCTCAATGGATGAGCTGTGAGCTATAAGAGTTCAAAGAATCTAGTTTTTTCCGATTCTACAGTGGAGTCAGAATATATAGAAGCTTCTGATGTAGCCAAGGAGGCCATCTGGATTCATAACATTGTCTAGTAGATTGATGTGGTGCCTAGCATTAAATATCCCATTACATTGTTTTATGATAATACTACAGCAATGGATCGTGAAAAACAACCAATATCACATCAACAGACAAAGAACATACATTGAAAGCATCACCTCTTAAGGTATTTCTATCAAAGGGGTGAAGTTGTAGTGAGTAGAGTGTCCACAGAAGAGAAAATGGAAGACCCCAAGAATAAAGGCCTATCTCAGTAGAAGCATGAATATCATGTGAGAGATAGCAGGATAAAAGTTGTAAGCAGTTGGATCTCGTCCAAGTGGGAGTCTATTAGAGTTGATAGACTAGAAATATCTACTTTGTACATTATTCATTAATAAAATCCCTATCACATCTTTTCTGTTCTTATGCTTAAAAATTCACGTGATAATGTCCAAAGGACAACTGTTGCATTAAAGGGTCATAGCGGATCCCTTCTATGATGAGAACCCAGAAGTTCCATAACACAATTCTTGAATATATGTTCTATGTCCGGATGATGTTATTTGAGGGACACAAATAATACAATCCATTAGGGGTGAGGACTCATACCACATTGATGCACCTTCTGTTGGTGTTCGCCATTGGTAATATCTAGGAGGATATTATGAGAACAGGACCCACCTGTAGGAAATCCACATTTCATAGTGTCACTAGATCTTCCTATCTGCAGACGTGTGTGTTGGTCCTTATAATTTAAGATTATTATTAATTGGTATTACAACTCACACAGTTATATATATTGATGAAAACTATGACGACACACTCTTCGCGGCGAGGTAGGATACTTTGGGTGCATTAAGAGTAATAGTGCATTGATAGATAATGCGAGAAAGGTTTTTGTCTATTCTGTTCCATAACGGAAGTAGATATCTCATGACCTTTGATGGAATTTATATAGCCTACATAAATCCATGGCAATGGTAAGGTATAGGCAAGTTCAATTCTAGGAAGTCAAAGAATGAATAATCGAGCACATGGGTTGATAACACTAGCATGAAACCCACTTGACTAGAGATATCATGAAAAAGGGATTACATTATACAGTAAGTGTTCGTATGAGGTGACACATAAATGTGGTGTTAACTTCTTTCTCTTGGGTTCCTTGACCCGTTTCTAGAGAGTAATCTTGGACTTTAGGAAAGCTCACCTAATTCAACGAGAAAGAGGCCAAGAGGGTCACACACTATGTGTGTCCAAGTATATCATTTATAATAAAGATTTTTCCCGTACGTGGTTTAATAATTATTCAAAGAATATTAGATTGTTATAATATTGGAGGAAGAATAAAAAGAAAACAATTACATGCTGTGTATTAATGATTACACGCTGTGTAGTTTTCAATTTTGAACGGGAATGAAAAACAAGTACATGCCATGTATTAATGATTACACACCGTGTAGTTTTTTATTAAAAACTAGTACACGCCGTGTATTAATGATTACACACCGTGTAGTTTTTCCCTTCGGGATTGTGATGATATAATATTATTTTATTAAATGATATTTAATACAATCAGCATGGGTGCATGTTAAGGAATTAATAATTCGACATGTGGGTTTTTAATAAGTGTTAATGAAATAAATAAAACGTGTAACGTGTTTATTTACTGTCATAAATCTATAACCTCAAACCTGATTATAAATATCCTCAAAACCAAAAAACATTTCCCAAATCATTGAGCACAACAATTATGGATAATTCTTTCAAGGCTGAAAGAACTACTTCCTCCAAGAACTCTCTCAAGACCGAGAGAGATCCTCCTCCATTGGATCAAGGCGATCGAAGGTGAACATCCCAAACAAAGGTTCTTCCGCGGTAGCCCCAGGAGATCCCTTCGACGATGTCCATAAATATGTGGAACTCGTGTGGATCACCCCTAGAGGAATCCTACACTTGGATTCTACGACGCAATGAGAGATCACAAGATTGTGACCGGAGACATCAACGAAGAAAGAATTCCACCAAGGTAATTCTTGTGAATTAATTAAATTAATTATAACCAATATATGATGATCCTATATCTATGGTTCTAGTACTCACTCATTTTTTCATTCTTCATTCTATTTCGTAGATCTGACATTTTATATCATGAAGGATCACAGTTGGAATTTTGTTTAATTCTAAAATCATTGTTGGGAAAACCCACCAACGCGCTTCCGCTGCGCCTAGAACCTACATTTTTATCATGATTTATAGATTTCCCTTTTTATGGGAATTTGATTATAATTATTAGAAGGGATAGTATAACTCATGTTTTATCATGATTTATAGTTATCCTATTTTCAAAACTTATTGATTACAATGAGCCTTGGTTGGTTGGACCGTATCACATATTTGTATTCATTTACACTACTGTTATATATTGTACAGTACTTTAGAATTTATGAACAGACATTAAATGTTATAGATACCATTGGTGGTGACCTACTGAGTATTATCTGAAATCCAATTTGGGACATTGTTGGTACCTAGATAGACATTATGGATAGAGTTAGGGACTAGGGAATGCACCTGAATTTTTATGCTTGATTGGCTGCGCATAGGAGCAGGGGAGAAATCGATCGAGCTAGGCGTCATGATGATATTTGGGGATAGTCATTTTGGAATATTCTTTTACTTTTGATACATGTATTATTCTGGTTTTATGTCCCCATATATTTCTAACCATTTTGTACAGAGAAAAGACATAGTCATTTTGTATATGATATTTCCTTGGGATTTCATTGTTTTTACTACAGTCTTTTAAATGATTTATCTTTTTTCAATGATTTATATTATGCTTTTTCTTATTTATTAACTTATGTTCCAGTGATATTAATCTGATATTGTTGGTAGTACTCCCCACCATATCATTATAGACCCTCACCACTAGTATATATCCTCTAGATTATGCAAAAGCACCACCAAAATTACGATTTTTATTTCAAATAACACCCCACACATAAAAACAACAACAAATGCGGCCCCCCCTAGATTATGCGAAGGCACACTTGAGTGTATGTGACCCACCGGCTCAGGGAACCATTTAGTGGCTCCCGAGTTGGGATGTTACAAAGTGGGATTATAGAAAGTTTTATTTCATTTTTATTATCATTGTGTAATATTATATTAGAGATTAGGAATATATATGATGTTTTTAATGAGTTTTTCCTTGTAGTAGCTAACCGAAATACAAGAAAAATAAAAAATATCTAGGATTGTATTTTATGTTCTGGGTTTTGCTTCTTACTATTGATTTGATTCCACCATTTGTTGATGCACATGATATCTTATGTTATTATTTCTATGATTGAAGAGTTCTAATTTACCCTTGTCCTAATGTGGTAAGGAATTATAGACCATTAATCATTTTAGTAACCTTATAAAATTCATATTCCATGCATATGTCATTTTATATAGGATGCATTTCTTGAATGCATGACATTATTATGGGTTTCCTTTGTTATATAATTTTTATCAATTAAAGTTTCTTCTAGAATATTTAGATACATTATTGGTATTTAAATTTACCACCGTAACCTAAATATAGTTTTCCTACATTGGTTACAATGTACACTTTATGTAGAAAATTATGGCATGTTGAGTCAGGGACTATAGGTTGTATTTGTGGGAACGTGTTATGGATGGGATTAAATAGATTCCAAACATTAATTTATATGGTGTATGGGCCCTTATATATTATAAATAGTTATCTATATAATTCAACCATTTAAGATAATTTTTTTTAAATGATAATGAACTAAAATAATTTTTAATTTTTAAATGGAACGTTCTTCCGTAAATAGAGTTTCCAATTGGAACATAAAGGTTGTTTCATCAAAAAATTACAATTAATGGTCCATATACTAGGACCCATTCTGTGAGATAGAGAGCTTAACCAAGACCTAACTTATGAGTGGGAAGTATGCAGTATCTCTGGGGTTCTTTATGATCATTTTTATTACCTAGTCCATGATTTAGGAATGGGTAGAGTGGTATGGCTTGGTTATAGGAAGTCTTTTACCAGTACTATGTTTATATTTGTGAAAATATTTTCCCAGAATCTTTTTTGAGGCATGTGTTGTAATTTTAGATATATTCCACCATGAAAACTCTAGTAATGTTCTAGGATGGTGGAGATGACCAGGCTTTAGAGGTGGCAGGCTTTGAGTCTCCAATACAACCTCCAATAGTTCTGCTTATGACACTGCATGTTTTTCCTGATGTGGGTGTTGATGCCTAGTTTTGATAGGATTTTATAAACTTTATACAGACCATTTAAGGATCACATTATCCTTACAGTACTATGGAAGATCTAATATGTGAGGTCCATATGTAGCATCCTCAAACTTTCCCTTAGGATGGTGGTCCACTGGCTAGTGAGTTATGGCTTGAGACTATTTTTTTCGATCTTCTATAACTTGGATACTCCTCCTATGTAGATACTCAAGCTTTCAATGTATATTAATTAGGGATCCTTTATAAGCTGGTTGGATGTTTTGAACCTGGATTATGGTATTCAAGATACGGTTTTTTGGGATTTCTAATAAAAATATTATAATTAATCATTTCAAGAGACTATAAAATCTTAATGGGCTAGTGATTTTATCCATCTAGAGAAGGGTTCGCTGAGGGTGATTAAGTATTTGTCTCACTTTACAGACATTTAGTACTATTTTCATGTGTATCATGTTGATGGGATATCTAGGGTGAGGCACTTCGAGTAAGGTCAAAAGTATATTGTTCGATCATATGTAATTGTGTTTCAGTTTACTACTATAACCGAGGTAGTGAATCATGTGATTTTCACAAAGCATAACCTGAGGGAATCTAGAGGCCCATAGTATGGTATTGTAGCTTCTCAACCCAGTAGTTTAGTGTCAGCAGGTATAATTCATCATCTTAATATTTCTCATGAGGGGAATTCCAGCCAGGATGTGAGTGCTGGTAATTATATCTTGTATCATTAGTGTGAAAGGTGGGAACACATAATGATCCAATGTTATAGAGAAGCAGTTTAGTGATGAGCCTATGGTAGGATAGACCATATACAATGGTTTTTAGGACCTTTCCTCTACCAATTAGTGATATGAGGTTGACACTGACTCTGGGTTCAGTATTAGGATTCATAGCTCTATGCCAAACTTGGATCTAGGGTACTACTGGTCATTCACGACAAGGGGGTGGTCATGGTCGGTGGATCTAGACACAAGTTACACCTCAATAGTATAGTGGTCATTCCCACAGAAGTTTTGTTGTTTCTCTGGGTCATGGTTCATGTGAGATGTATCTAGTATAGCCTATACCTGAGGAGTATAGTGTTAGGTCATCTATGGTGAGAGGTATAATCTTATTAACATATACTCTAGTATATTCCCTTTTTTAAATAGGTGATTCAAATTCATTCATATCGATACCTTTTTTGGATATCATGGGCTCGATGTGTAGTTTTATGATGTTGTTATGAAAATCGATACTCCATTGGGTATTTAATAAGATTATATAAGATAGTAAAGGGGATGCCCCTTTGTGATAGGTGGCTATCACTTCTTATGGGATCTCGTTATTCTCAAGATTACAGGTTTTGATTTCTTACTCAAAATGGATTTGTGGGTTTCTTATGATGCCCATGTTGATTGTTATTGTAATAGAGAATCCTTCATGTCATTACTGAGTGGTAGGTATATCCACAAGGGTGAGTGGGATTCCGAGACTATTAGAGCTGGACCAGAGCATCATGGGCTATCACAACCCATATTACTAACCTTTTTTTGTATTGTCACAGAATATGATAGACTAAAATCCCTTAAGTATTACAATGTGTCATGGAAGACTTCCTAAATGACTTTTCTTGTCTACTTCATAAGTGATACATGGATTTATCTATTGACATGGTTCCATTAGCTACACTAGTACCCGCTACTCCTTTTTTTATGGCCACTACTAAGTTGTGGGAGCCCAATAAAAAATTATTGGACATAGACTTAAAGGGTTTTATATTACCCATTACATCCCCAGGGGGCTTGATGGTATATTTTCCCATGAAGCTGTATGGAACCCTTTAGTTATGTGTGGATTACTATAAATTGAACTTATTGAAGCTTAATAATTTATATCCCATACCATATATCAATAAACTCTTCAACAAACATTCATGAGCATGGGTTTTCTCAAAAATGATTTGAGTTCTCGTTATCAATGTTTATGTCTTCTACCAGCATACATATATTGACCAACTTTTCATAGTAGGTGTAATTTTTATCAGTATCTAATTATATCGGTTTTTCTCATGAACATTCCTATAGTTCTCCTGTATTTGATGAATTGGGGTTTCCACCCATATTTGGACTCCTTCATGGTAGTTTTTTAGTAATAGACCCTACCTTTTACAAAAGTTATTGAATGATTTTAATTATAATTATCAATGAAATAAAAACCAATAATTGTAAATTCTAGTGTCTTTGGAAGTATTGGTACATAATTAAACATCATGGAATAAAAAACCATTTTTATTTAATCTTCATAGTTATCTCATAACATCCATTGAGCTCCTAAATTTGTATAGGATAACCTGGGGAAAACAATTACAACGGGATGATCTAACTATTCCAGTATGGTAATAAGTCTATGAATAAATAATAGCACATGGGTTAGAAGGAATAAAATGATGACATAAAATGAAAAGGAACATGGACAAACTTATGGAATTATAGAATATTGAACATGGGATCATATAATCATGGAATCATAGAAATGTGGTAGCATCATACAAAATGACAAAATCATGATTCAAGGAAAACCACCAAGACCATTACACATAGAAGAGAATGAGTCAAGGCTAACCACCAAGACCATTTCATATGGAGGAGCATGAGTCAAGGATGACCACCAAGACCATTGCACATGACATCTCATGAGATTAATAATTTAACAATTCGTTGGAGCTCTATCTAGGTACACCCATAAAAACATGTTCATTAATATGTGTTCCATATGAAGAATCATACATAAGTAATCAAATAGGAATGTAAGGTATACCCATGGAAAGAATTATGTATCGTAATCAGTTCAAAAAGAATAAAAAAGGAGAATATCATAATGGTGTCCAAGAAATTATTTATTTAAATCATACATGGAAATTCATAATGTAGAATTGGAATATATAATGATAAGTGATGGAAACTATTAGTGAATATATGTAAAATGACTGTTTAAGAGTCATTATAAATGAAAAATTTTAGTGTTGGTTAAGGAAAATATTAAAGAGCACATAAAGATGAATATTTGTTTTCATAAAAACATTAATGAACTATGATATATTTTCATGATAAAATGAGTAATTTTAGAAAAATAATTGTTCCTTAAAATAGATTATATATTGTATATGAGAATGGTTAAGAAATCTGAATGTTCTCTTTAATAGGGATTGCTTATCAGGACGACTTGAGAGGGGGTCCTTTTTAAAACTTGTATTTCCTGTTAAATAAGGATGAAACGATCTGGATGCATGATTTTGGAACATAGAAAATTAATTTAGAGGAATTATATAGAAATAAATAAGTATCTCATTAAGTAAAATAGAGAGAAAGTGTAACCCAATGGAAAAAAGTGTGGCTCAGAAAGAATCCATTACCTTATGTCCAAAACTATTCTCCAATTGATCTTAATGTCCTAGATAAACAAATTAAATTTATTTATTTATTAATTAATAATAATGTATACAATAATTTTACATATTATAATTTTATAAAGTCCATTTAATTCCTTTTGATAAGTTATAAGATACAATTTAATCATTCCGGGAGCATTCATTTCCTTTTTTTCATGATTGGTTTACTTGTATACATTTATGGAATATCATGTGAAATGAAAACAGTTGTCCAAAATTGAAATTATATGTTATTAATGAACTCTTGGTATTTTAAATGGTCTTATATAACATTTTTCAGATATTATGATGATCCATTAGATAAAATGTTAATGATAACAATATAGGTTGTTTTGGTGTTTTTTCAATCATCACGAACTAGTTTTGTCTTATTAATTATTATTATGTATATATTCTAGTTACAGAACATTAAATAGGATTAAATAGATATATTATAATACTTTTTAACTGTAAAAATTGTTTTATGTCCATCCTTGAAGGCGGTAATGGAAAATGAAAACTCTCCATCCTTGATTGTAACGACCAAACGTTTTTCAATGGAAATTCCCTTCTTATAATTATGTCATAAAATAACATGAAAACACAACATAATGATCTATTAAGTGATATGTGACCTTTAAACATAAGTTTTTCACTTTTGTGTTTGGAATTTTGAAAATTTGACTTACACTGTTGTGTTCAAGATGATTTTTGGAGTCTAATAAAACAAAAATAATTTTTTGGTGAATAGTATCCTACCCTTATGAATAGTAACATAACCTTATGAATAGTGATATAACCTAATTAATATTAACCTTAACTATGATAGTATAAAAATACTATTAATGTGAAAGTATGATGTACTTATATTTTAGAATAAGTAAATGAATGTTTTAAAATTGTTTTTAGTAATAAACCATGATTTTAATTAAATATTAAATTAATCATATTTAAGATTTTTTTTGAAGAAAGGGCATCATTTTTTTATTCTACACATTGAAAAATGGTTGGGGTTAATTTTTGGGATTTTTCTAAAATACTTAAATTTTTGATGAATAATGAAATACCGTAATTTACAAAAATAAGCTAAATAAGCTAATTATAGAGTCTTGTGTGATGTTTTTCTGATGTAATCCAACTTGGTTCGAGATCTCATGAAAAAATTAATATTTTTGGTCATTCAAGACTCATTATTCCTTGTGTTAGGGGAAATTAATAATCTAATGAAGTTTATATTAAGGAAACCACTCTCCCCTCCACTATAAAAACCACCCTTCACACCCTCATTTCCTCACAACTCTCAAGATACAATACTTATATAAAATATACCCAATAATCTCCCATAGCCCATCCCCCACGTTGAAGAGATTATTTTTTCATCAAAAGACCAAGCTTAGGCACCTTAAGAAGGATCGCAAGAGGAGGATTCAAGAGTTAATTTATCTTCCTCTAATTCTCTTTCAATTTCAAGTCTTTTTCTTATTCTCTCCAAACCACTCTTTGTCCAAAAGGTATGGTGACCCACGTATCAAACATATAATGTAATGTTATGATACTAATGGGATATTATACCATCCAACCCCTTATCCTCTTCCTTTTATTTTATAAAAGAAACCATTGTTCGCAAGGTGTTAATCTATCACCTTCAAGAACGACATGTTTCCTTTTTTCCATTTCTACCTACAGATCTGGTCATGAAACCATTTTTATGGTTGAACCAAACTATTATATATTAATTATTTCCTATTTTGAGTTCTGTAAATATCTTATGTTCAAATTACTAGATGAGTAAACAAAACAAGTTCAACCACCCGAATTAACCCAAATGATCATCATTAAATTCCTATCTACTGATTCATACACATGGTATACAATGAAATTCATATTATGATCATTTTAACTTTTGTAATATAATTAATAACATGTAATTTATGTTCTGGATGTTTACCCATGTTCTACAGAAACTTCAATTCATGAATACATGTGAAACACTCATGAAAAGAAAAAACATGAACATTCCCGAACAATGATTTTAAACTCTATAACTCATCAAAAAGCCTATAAAATGACACAATGAAACCGAAATGACACCTATTAATGTATAATAGGTTCTTAAATTTCTAATTAATGAATATAATGTAATTATATATGACGTTAAAGTGAAAGAAGTGTTCATATACAAGGTAAGGGGAAATTCTAGAACTCAACTTTCATCCTTCGGGTTCTCCATCTTTCACTCCTTTTTGATATGGTTAATCCTTAAAAGTATTTTTCTCATCATTGTCTTTCCCTTTCTGGGATATACATGTTCGTCACTGGTATTTATGGAAAATAAAATGTTTTTCAAAAGAACTCTTCTGTCAATAACACACCTTTTACTTCTCATTAAAGATTTTAGTTCTTGTAACATGTATGTTATTCCCTCATTGTTTTGGGAACGCAATGTTTATGAATGTGTTCTTATGAGATGAAACCCATTATTTTTCATGGGATCGTTATGTTAATTTATGTTATATGTTCATTGAAGCATGCATGATAAATGATAATGTTATGATGTGACGGGTGTGCCTGGAATTATATAGCACAACATGAATGTTTAAATGTGACAGGTGCGCCCATAATTATATATCACTCTAATGAATTGGGTAAAGTGATGAATCTCATGAGTAAATGTTAAATGATGTGTGTACAAGATTCTATCTTTGTTCACAAGCATTTGTGGTAGTTAACCACTAAGACATGACGTTTCATTTTTATGCATTACCACATTTCTAGTCTCTTATTAATGCTTCCTCTAATGTTCTTGATACTTTTCCTATGTATTAAATATTGTAACAACATGAGATTTTATGAGAATTATTATTTTTAATTTCATTGATGTCTTGTGTTATACGATACACCAAAATTATCTTGTTATATATGCAACGCCGTATAAGCTTGCAGTATACGCAACACTATTCTTGGCTCATGTTACACACAATTTCAAGTTAGTTTTGAAGAAATTATTCTACGCAAAATTAATTATAGATTTTGTTTAATTTATAAATGAAATATGTTTTTATTATGTTATACACAACACCAAACAGAGTATTGACTACATGTAGCCCTGACTTGGCTTGCATTACACGCAATCAAGACGTTCTTCGATAGCATGTGTAGTACGCAATACCGAGTTTCACTAAACGAGATATTATTATAATATTACTATGAACTAGCCGTTATGAATAGTAATACACACTTTTTTGAAATTTTATAAATTTTATCATTCAAAATGGTCTTCATTTTTGGATTCGGAATATCAAAATTAGCCTAGGGTGAATTTTTGGTATTTTTCTGAAAACATTCAATTTTTGATGAATAGTGAAAACACTGGGTTACTATTTTAAAACTGACTTTTTATTTAAATATATTTTAGGTAAAAATTGATACATAATACCTATATAAGTTAAATTTAATTCATTTGAGTCATTCTATAATAATTTTAGATATATAAAAATTTTATTGAACTTTTCACCGTCTTTTACCCACCTCCTAGGAGAAATTGAAAATTTATATAAAATGAAATTTTACCACTTCTATTAGTGGCATTTCAAAAATCGGAGAGAAAAGGTTAATATCAAGGAGTAAAATGTGGTTCAATAAGATAAAAATATTTTTTGGTGAATAGTAACTATTTACTTTTATTTAACACCATTAATAGTAAATAGGGTAATTAATGGTAAAAATGATATTATTATTACCCTAACACATGTACTATTTCTATTAGATAAGTGTAATTCGACCAAAGACTACCTTAGGAATAAAATATTACCCTTTAGGTGTACTTGGATTAGATTAGGACACTTATTATTATTTTATTTAAAGAAGAGTTAAAATAGTTAAAATGAACGTTTAATAACTAAAACATTTATAATATAGGGTTATATATAAGATAAATTCGACTATAAATATTAATTATAAATATAAAAATATTTTCTCAATAATGGTATTTTATTTTAATTTTTACACATTAAATAATTTAATTTATTTATGACACAATGATGATGCATTAATTATCTTATTAATGAAATATTAACATAATTGATGTTATAACAACCAAAATAAAAGTAATTTGAGATTTTTTATGAAATAAAAAAAATTTATGGGTTAATATGACATTTTATTATTGATTCAATTAACTTTGTTCGAACAAATCTTGTTTTTATGATTTTCACAAAAATAAATTACCAAATAGTGTCAAAATTGACATAAAATAGTTTTTAAAACAAATATTTTATTATTAATTGTTATTATATAATTAAAAATATATTTTTTTCGGCCAAATGACATAGATAAAGTTATATATATTAATAATTAGCCAATTGGGGTTCTTTTTCCTTATTATAGTAAGTCTATTAACCATATAGTTTAAGAAAACAAGAAGACATGATGAAAGTTAAATTATTTAACATAGAGTTAAATCTAAATGATAAGGTTAAAATAGTAACCTAAACTCGTCTAAAACCTATTGGTTGAGAGGATTCCTAGCCATACCCACTTTAGCTTCGAAATAAATCAATTTGTAACTATTATAAACTGAATATGGCGTTATTGTAAAATAATATTTTATGTTTTTTCAAAGGTGCCCCTCTCCTCCCTTATAAAAAGGGAACCACTTCCCCCTACTCTTCACACCCTTTTGAGCATCGATTCTCGGAAAAACCCCACTAATTACTCTTCTCAACCTCTCTAGTTATATCATATATGCTCTTGTCTTCTCAAAAGACCAACTCTAGTGCCCTAAGAAGACGTTTAAAGGAGGTGCGTCGAGGAAGAGGTAATCTCTTCTACCGACTCTATCAAGTTTCTTTCTTCTTCTACATTCTCTTCTTTAGTAGTTTAATTATAAATTAATAACATCAGTATTAATTATATAGTTATATGTTACTATAAATATTAAACAACCCTATTTCTCCTTCAATCCATCCTACAGAAACTGAAATCACCGCGCGTGCGTACGCACGGAATACCCTCTCCACGCCGTGGGGTAATCAGTTTTTCCACCACCACCTTACTTGGATGGGTATAGTGGTATAAAGAATAACTATATATTATTATTATAAAATCATACAGATTCTAGTATATTATATCATCCACTCCAATTCTATTCAATAAATATGGGAATGATATCATCGCTCGTGCGTACATATAGATTACCGTCTCCACGACGCGATGAGATACATTTTCCATGTTAACAATTCAAGTATGATTATAAAGTATTTATAATAAATAAACATGAAATATGTTAAATAATAATGATACTATGTTTATGTACATATATGTTTTATTTACTTAATTCCATACAATTCAATAAGGAAACGAAAACAACGTTCATGCGTACGTACGGCCTACCGTCTTCATGAACGATGTATTTCATTCCATTTATCGATCTATCATATATATTTATATGATGAATATATATTATATATAAATCATGTATTACATTATTGTAATTAAGTAAATCAGTATATAAGTAATAATATCAAGAACAACAAGTCAAAACACGTAAGATAAATGAAACAATTTTACGCAAAACGCTGTTTTAACATGGAATTTACAAAAGAACGAGTAATATAAAGTCATAAGTGAACCATATATGATATCATTACAATGAATATGATTCTATAATAAGTCATTGACATTTTTTAAATAATTATACAGATGTTTCGGATATATACGAAGCATATCATACAAAAGGTAAGGTATAATTAATCAAATATCGTTCTTATCTGAGATTGTTTGTTCATAAGTATTTACTGGGGTTATTGTTATCATCCATGTACAGGTTTTCTAAAAGTGTTTTTATGTATGCATAAAGTCCTTTGTACCCATTTTTGACTTTTAACACTTGTTATGAAATGAATCTTTCTTTTGTTTACCATACGATGATGTTTTTGACTTTTTTGACAAAAGTACGAGGAGAATGTTTTTTTATCTTATACGGAATGAATGAATTTTATCGTTTTATAACGCCTTATTTTCATGAATCTTACTCTACAAGAGTTCATGATTATTTTCAACAAAATCCTTTTATTTTAAAATTTCACGGCATTTTGTGAAAAGAAAATGATTCTGAAGAAGAAAGGATATTTTCCTAAAAAATTCATTTCAAGTGTTTTATCAAAACCATTTCCATATAAGATGACATTATTTCATATGTGTATATTTCAAGAATAATTTCTCGATGATTTACATGGTTTCACTTTTCTTATGATGAAATGATATTCATTTGTTTTAATTGGATTGTGTTATGATGTGATGATGTTTATGAAACCCATTTTATTCTTTGGGTTATGATGAATGATTTATGTTTATGTTGTGGCACATGTAAGAATGATTTCATTATGAGATGTGTGGGACCTATCTCTCCCTCAAATACATTGGGTAAAGATTTATATCTCACGGGATAGACATGGATGGAACAGAATGTTAATCCGGTTCAGTGATACAAGACTGGAACAAGGAGTGAACTCGGTTCAGTAAGGGACTTTTTGCACTAAGATGGTATTCGCAGCAATGCCTTGGATACTATGGAAATCATATCACGTGATTAATGTTTTTCCACAATTACAAGTTTTATTCCCAAACTATTTTATCATGATTGATGTTCCATTATGATCTATGCTTACGTAATGCCATGTTTTAGGTCATTGCTCAAGATTGTTATGTTTAAACATTATGTTCAAATGTATATGGTTTGTATTATTTTATCCATGCATACCCATACTGAGCATTTAAGGTCACCCTTTATATGTTTTCTTTTCCCCAAGATATAAAGAAGGTTTTAGGTATGAAAAAAATGGGAAGATCTTTATGAGAGTTGTGGATGATCTTTCACCATGATTAGAAGACTATGTTCCGAGTTTCCAAAGAAACTAAACTATTATGATCCTTTGGTGTCTGTTTTTGTTATTTATTAAGTATTATGAAAAAGTAATGTAATGTCCATGTACGTCACGATTTGGGTCTCTACAGTTGGTATCAGAGCCAAAGGGGGTAGGAATGAATCTGATCCTTTGGAACTCTCACAAGTGAGCATTGGATGAAGCATGGCTCTCCACCCAAGGGCTTCAGGAGAAAACGAATGCCACTAGGGATGGTGGTGGGTCCCTCCTAGGGGGTGTAGCTGCCTAGGAAGTGCCCTGATAGGTAGCAATTATAGTCCACTGGAAGTAATTCTAGACCGCTATAGTTGGTATCCGAGGAAAGGTTTGGTTAACCTTTGGAAACTAGGATGCGAAAAATTTATTGAAATCCCCAGAGATATTTCTAAGGTATGTCTAGGGATTTCCCAACGGTTTAGTATAACTATAGGTTATTGTCCTAGTATTATGTTGACGATCATGAATAACCTATGGTGAACCAAAGTTGTCATAGATTAAAGAATGTGTGATATGTTAGACATCCCAGAAGTGACATTTTATGATTATGTGGTTCCTCAATATTTTAACTATTTCTTATACCATGGTTTTGGGTTTTAGTAAATGGAGGGAACTAGAAGGAATTGGGTCAACATTGAATCCAATGGACAAATTGGTGATTATGAACAACGAAATTGCGTAATGGCTAGAAAGAGAGATATTATGATTATGTCGAATCATTCAACGCGATATATGATTAACAAGGTGACCTTTTTTGGTATTCCTAATTCATCAAATAAGTGGAAGATGGAATTTTATGCATGTTCCCATGGTGAGGAGCATAGATAAAGGAAGATTGAGATTTCTAAAGAAGGAAAAAATAACCTTGATGAATACATCAAATGGAGGGGAAGATGTCAATTGTGTGGGAAGAATGGTCATAGAGTGACAGACTGTTATGGAGTTCAATGTCTTATCTGTGGAGAACATGGACATTACCCAACTCAATTCCCTAACTTAAGAGGGTACTTCTAAATGATGGAAGGACTTATTCTATGAATATCATTTAAGAGGATGGATTGAATTTTTATGTATTGGTATTCAAGAATAATGTTTTTGAGGTACTTTTATGGTATATTGGAATATCTATGAATTGGTCCGTTATGGTTTTCCATAAGAATACGGTACCAGTAACCATGAAAAGTGATTGAAATATTTTTGGAAAGAATATGATATGAAAATAACGAATGGATAAGGAGAAAATAATATGTTTGTTAGTATTAATGAGCTTATGAATGATATAAGGACAAAGTGATATCATGGTTTGAGAATATAGAGATTCTGGGATTTTGGTATGTGGAAAGAGTTGACTTTTGACATCATTCTTGTTTTCACTAAGGTTCAATGGGTATTGGTTTTTCAAGAGAATACATGATTAAGGTATTCACATGTTTGGAATGTGATCTACAAGATATATCTTATGACATATGGGGGATAAATGATGGTATTCACATGCTTGTTATGTAAACATTCCCGTAATAATTTTATTTATACTATGAGATTGTACATTTGTATCTTGGATAAGTCTAAAGATTGAAATGGATTATGTTGGAAATCAGACAATATTGTTTAAGGCTAGATCTTTTTCCGATATTATTTTCGTAATGTTATAATAGTGTAGTTTTAGAAAAAGGAAAACCTGCAGGATGGGAGACAACCCTTCGTGTCAGACAAAGATGTGGGAATCGAACACACAACTGAAGTGCGACAAGCCTTTATCTCCTACCACTGGCCTACAGGAAGTCCCTGGTTTGAATAAACTAGTTTTATTTTATTAAGCGGTATAATAGATGATGTATAACTCCATTTTAGAAACCATATACGACTAATCTCAGCATAGATTCACTTATGTATATAAATTTCGTTAACCTTATGTTAGAGACAGATGTAATGACCTATCATTCTATCGCATGATCTGCTAACACATCACGGAAGAAAAATTCAACTTTATTTCTTTAAGAGATAATGTGGAAATTTTTCAATCCATGAGCAACGATAACATTGTACCAAAATCAAGTAAGTATTTCTTTTTAATTCTAATATTATTCACCCTTAGGGAAATGATCTTGAAAAAAAATGTTGTCCTTGTGCCCTCATATCTGATGAACCAGATGGTACCTTAGATCATCACAAATTTATGGCTTTGTGACTGTTGGATTTATCATAGCCATGTCCTCTACCACTCTCCATCAGAACATGATGGTTAGATTTCTCTTCCATATCCATATTTTCACCTACGTTATCCTATGTGGAAACCCAATGATTAACTAATTTGGGTAACCGTTATGTTTCATAATTTAGTTTTTAAAGATAAGTTTTGGTATTCCTTTTTACGATGTCGGTTTCTATGAATGAAACTTTCATGTTGTAAACCATTTATAAACCCGACGAATTTCATGGGCGAAATTCATTTTAAGGGGGGTAGAATGTAACAACCAGAGATTTTATGAGAATTATTCATTTTAATTTCATTGATGTCTTGTGTTATACGATACACCAAAATTAGCTTGTTCTATACGTAACATCGTATTAGCTTGCATTATACGCAACACTATTCTTGGCTCGTGTTACACACAATTTCAAGTTCGTTTTGTGGAAATTATTCTACGCAACATTAAGTATAGATTTTGTTTAATGTTTAAATGAAATAAGTTTTGATTATGTTATACAAAACACCAAACCGAGCTTTCACTACACGCATCCATGACTTGGCTTGCATTACACGCAATCAAGAACTTCTTCGATAGCGCGTGTAGTACGCAATACCGAGTTTCACTGAACGAGATATTATTATAATATTACTATGAACTAGCTGTTATGAATAGTTATACACACTTTTTAAAATTTTATAAAATTTACCCTTCAAAATGGACTTCATTTTTGGATTCGTAATATCAAAATTAGCCTATGGTGTATTTTTTGTATTTTTCTGAAAACTTTCTATTTTTGATGAATAGTGAAAACACTAGGTTACTATTTAAAAACTGACTTTTTATTTAAATAATTATTTATTTTATTTAAATTTATTTTAGGTCAAAATTGATACATAATACCTATATAAGTTCAATTCAATTCATTTGAGTCATTTTATAATAATTTTAGATATATAAAAATTTTATTGAACTTTTCACTGTCTTTTACCCACCTCCTAGGAGAATTTATAGATTTATATAAAATATAATTTTACCGCTTCTGTGAGCGGAATTTAAAAAATATGAGAGACAAGGTTAATATCAAGGAGTAAAATGTGGTTCAATAAGATAAAAATATTTTTTGGTGAATAGTAACGTTTTACTTTTAATTACCACGGTTAAAAGTAAATAGGGTAATTAAGGGTAAATATGATATTATTATTATACTAAAACATGTCATAATTCTATTGGATAAGATTAATTCGACCAAGATAAACCTTAGGAATAAAATATTACCCTTTAGGTGCACTTGGATTAGATTAGAACACTTATTATTATTTTATTTAAAGAAGAGTTAAAATAGATTAAATCAATGTTTAATAAATAAAACGTTTTTATTAAGGGGTAATACATAAGATCAATTCGACTATAAATATTAATTATAAATATAAAACGATTTCCTACCTAATTGTATTTTATTTATAATTTTTAGACATTATATAATTTAATTTATTTATGACTCAATGATGATGAAGTAATTAATTTATTAATGAAATATAAACATAATTGATGTTATAAATACCCAAATTAATGTAATTTGAGACTTTTTATGAATTACACTAATTTTATAGGTTACTATGAAATGTTAATATTGATTAAATTAACTTTATTTGAACTAATAATGTTGTTATGACTTACAAAAAAATCAATTACCAAATAGTGTCAAAATTGACATAAAATAGTTTTTAAAAAAAATATTATAATATTAATTGTTATTGTATTCCTAAAAATATAAGGTTCGTCAAATGAATTATAAAAGGTTATATATACTAATAATTAACCAATTGGGGTTCGTTTGTCTTCTTATTGTATGTTTATTAACCATATAGTGTAAGAAAACAAGAAGACACGGTAAAAGTTAAATTATTTAACTTAGAGTTAAATCTAAATGATAAGGTTAAAATAGTAACCTAAACTTGTCTAAAACCTATTGGTTGAGAGGATTCCAACCCATCCCCACTCTAGCTTATAAATAAATACATTTGGAATTATTATAAATCAAATATGACTTTATTATAAAATAATATTTTATGTTTTTCCAAAGGTGCCCCTCTCCTCCATTATAAAAGGGCACCCCTTCCCTCTTCCCTTCACACCCTTTTGTGCCTTTAAGCTTGGCCAAACCCTGCCAATTCCTCTTCTAAACCTCTATAGTTATATCATATAGGTCCTGGTATTCTCAAAAGACCAACTCTAGTTCCCTAATAAGTAGTTTAAAGGAGGTGCGTCGAGGAAGAGGTAATCTCTTCTACCGACTCTTTCAAGTTTCTTTATTCTTCTACTTCTTATTATTTTGTTTTTTCATTATAAAGTAATAACATAAGTATTAATTATATACTGATATATTATTATAAATATGAAAAAAACCCTATTTTATCTTCTATCTATCCAATGGTAACCAAAATCACAGCGCGTGCATACGTACGTAATACCATCTCCACGCCATGGTGTAATCAATTTTTCCACCACCACCTTACATGGATGGGTATAATGGTATAAAGAATTACTATATATTATTATTATAAAATCATACTGATTATATGATATTATATCATCCACTCCAATTCCATTCAATAAATATGGGAATGATATCATCGCTCGTGCGTACGTACGGTTTACTGTCTCCACGACGCGATGAGATTAATTTTCCATGTTAACAATTCAAGTATGATTATAAAGTATATATAATAACTAATCATGAAATATATTAAAGAATAATGATACTGGATTTATTTACATATATGTTTCATTTACTTAATTCCATACAATTCAATAAGGAAACGAAAACAACGTTTATGCGTACGTACGACCTACCGTCTTTATGAACGGTGTATTTCATTCCATTTATCGTTCTATCATATATATTTATATGATGAACATATATTATATATAAATAATGTTTTACATTCTGGAATTATGTATATCAGGATATAATTATTAATATCATGAACAACAAGTCGAAACACGTACGATAAATGAAATGATTTTACCCAAAACACTGCTTTAACACGGAATTTACAAAATAACGGGTAATATAAAGTCATAAGTGAACCATATATGATAGAATAACAATGAATATGATTCTATAATAAGTAAGTTAAATTATTTAAATCATTAAACATGAGTTTTGGATACATACAAAGCACTTAAGACATAAGGTAAGGGATAATTAAGCCAATCTCGTTCTTATCCGAGATTGTTTACTCGTAAGTATTTTCTAGGGTTATTTTTATCATCCATGTCCATGTTTTCTAAAAATGTTTTTATGTATGAATAAATTACTTTTTACCCATTTTTGACTTTTACCACTTGTTATGAAAGGAATATTTCTTTTTTTTACCATACAATGAATGTTTTGACTTTTCCAACAAAAGTACGAGGAGAATATTTTTTTAACTTATACAGCATGAACAGATTTTTACAGTTTTATAACGCCTTATTTTCATGAATCTTAATCTACAATATTTCATTATTATTTTCAATAAAATCCATTTCTTTTAAAATTTCATGTAATTTTTATAAAAGAATATGATTTTGAAGAAGAAAGTATATTTTCCTCAAAAATTCATTTCAAGTGTTTTATCAAAAACATTTTCCATCTAAGATGACATTATTTCATATGTTTATATTTTGAGTATAATGAATCTATGATTTAAATGATTTCACTTTTCTTATGATGAAATGATATCCATTTGTTTTATATGGATCATGTTATGATGGGATGATGTTTATGAAACCCATTTTATTCTTTGGGTTATGATGAATGATTTATGTTTATATTGTGGCACATGTAAGAATGATTGCATTATGAGATGGGTGAGACCTATATCTCCTCTAATGAATTGGGTAAATATTTATATATCATGATATAGACATGGCTGGAATGAAAAGTTAATCCGGTTCAGTGATACAAGACTGGAACGAGGAGTGAACTCAGTTCAGTAAGGGACTCTGTCCACTATGATGGTCTTGGAAACAATTCCTTGGCTACTATGGAAATCATATCATGTGATTAATGTTTTCCCACAATTATAAGTTTTATTTCTAAGCTATTTTATCATGATTGATGTTCCATTATGATCTATGCCTTACATAATGCCATGTTTTAGGTCATTGCTCAAGATTTTGATGTTTAAACATTACGTTCATGTTTTTATATTCCAATGTATATGGTTTGTTTTATTTTATCCATGCTTAACCATACTGAGCATTTGAGATCACGCTTTATATGTTTTATTTTCCCCATGATATCGAGAATGGTTTTAGGTAAGAAAAAAGGGAAGATCTTTATGGGAGATGTTTAAGATCTTTCACCATGATTAAAAGACTATGTTTCGAGTTTCCAAAGACACTAAACTATTAAGATCCTTTGGTGTCTATTTTTGTTATGTATTAAGTATTACTCAAAAGTAATTTAATGTCCATGTACATCATGTTTGGGTCTCTACAGTTGGAATCAAAGGCAAAGGAGGAAGGAATGAATCTGATCCATAGGAACTCTCACATGTGATTGTTGGACGAATCATGGATCTCCGCCCAAGGGCTTCATGAGGAAATGACTACCACTATGGATGGTAGTGTGTCCCACCCAGGGGGTGTAGCCTCACATGGAGTTCCCTAATAGGTATCAATTTTAGTCCAATGGAAGTAATTCCAGACCGCTATTGTTGGTATCAGAGGAAATGTTTTGTTATACTTTCGAAACTAGGATGCGAAAAAATTAGTGAAATACCTAGAGATATTTCTAAGGTATGTCTAGGGATGTACCTAAGGATTAGTATAACTATAGGTTACAATCCTAGAATTATGTTGACGATCATGAATAACCTAGGGTGAACCTATGTTGTCACAGATTGAAGAATGATTGATATTTTAGACATCCCATAAGTGAAATTTTAGGATGATGTGGTTCGTCATTATTTTATCTATTTCTTACACCATGGTTTTTGGTTTTAGTCAATAGAGGGAACTAGAAGGAATTGGGTCAACATTGAATCCAATGGAAAAATTGGTGATTACGAGCAACGAAATTGCTTAATTCCTAGAAAGAGAGATATTATGATTATATCGAATCAGTCATCGTGATATATGATTAACAAGGTGAACTTTTTCGGTATTCCTAATTCATCAAATAAGAGGAAGATAGACTTTTATTCATTTTCGCATGGTAAGGAGCATAGAGAAAGGAAGATTGAGATTTCTAAAGAAGGGAAAAAGAACCTTGATTAATACATCAAATGGAGTGGAAGATGTTATTTCTGTGGGAAGAACGGTCATAGAGTGATAGACTGTTATGGAGTTCAATGTCTTATCTGTGGAGAACATGGACATTACCCAACTCAATGCCCTGAACGAAGAGGTTACTTCTTAAATCATGGAAGGACTTATTCCATGAAAATAATTGAATAGGATGGATTGATTTTTTATGTATTGGTATTCAAGAATAATGTTGTTTAGGTACTTTTATGGTATATTGGAATAACAATGAATTGTTCCATTATGGTTTTCCATAAGAATACGGTACCAGTAACCATGAAAAGTGATGGAAATATTTTTGGAAAGAAGTTGATATGTGCATAATGAATGGATAAGGAGAAAATAATATGTTTGATAGTATTAATGAGCTCATGACTGATATAAGGACAATGTGATATCAAGGTTTGAGTGTACAGAAATTTTGGGATTTTTTATGTGGAAAGAGTTGAATTTTGATAGCATTCATGTTTTCACTAATGTTCAAGGGGTATTCATTTTTAAAGAGAATACATGATAAAGGTATTCACGTGTTTTTAATGTGATCAACAAGATATATCTTATGATACATACGGGATAAATGATGGTATTCACGTGCTTGTTATGTGAACTTTCCAGTAATCATTTTCATTAAACTATGAGATTATACATCTGTATATTGGAAAAGTATAAAGATTGGAATGGATTATGTTGGACATCAGATAGTATTGTTTAAGGATAGAAATTTTTTCTATATTATTTCTGTAACGTTATGATAGTGTAGTTTTAGAAAAAGGACTACCTGCTGGACGGGCGAAAACTCGTCGCGTCGGACAAGGATGTGGGAATCGAACCCACAACCGAAGTGCGACAGGACATTATCGTTTACCAATATCCTACTAGAAGTCCATAGTTAGTATAAACTAGTTTTATTTTATTAAGCGGTACGATAGATGAAGTATAAGTCCATATTAGGAACCATATACGACTAATATCACCATAGATTCACTTATGTGTATAAATTTTGTTAACCTTATGTTTGAGACAGATGGAATGACCCATCATTCTATCGCATGATCTTCTAACACATCATAGAAGAAAAATTCAACTTCAGTTCTTTAAGAGATGAAGTGGAAATTTTTCAATCCACAAGCAACAGTAAGACTGTACCAAAATAAAGTAATTATTTCTTTTAATTCAAATATTCTTCATCATTAGGGAAATGATCTTGAAAACCAATAATGTTTTCCTAGTTCCCTCTTATCTAATGAATCAGATGGTACCTTTGATCATCACAAATTTATGGCTTTTTGACTGTTGTCTTTATCATAGCCATGTCCTCTGCCACTCTCCATCAGAACTTGATGGTAATATTTCTCTTCCATATCCATATTTTCACCTAAGTTATCCTATATGGAAACTCAGTGATTAGCTAATTTGGGAAACTGTTATGTTTAAAACATTAGATTTTAAAGATAAGTTTTGGTATTCCTTTTTATGATGTGGGTTTCTATGAATGAAACTTTCAAAAAGTAAACCATTTATAACCCAGACGAATTTTGAGGGAGAAATTCATTTTAAGGGGGGTAGAATGCAACAACCCGAGATTTTATGAGAATTATTCATTTTAATTTCATTGATGTCTTGTGTTATACGATACACCAAAATTATCTTAGTCTATACGCAACAACGTATTTTTTTAAGGAGGTGGTGTCTCAGTCAAAGACCAAGGAACACTTTATTGCATAAAAGAAAAAGAGTTACAAAAGTATGAAAGACGAAATATTATTACAATCATTATTGAAAAAAGAGAGTGAATAATATGGAAAATTATCCAACCAGGTAATGAACTTATTGACCCCCTTGTTGGAAAGACTATTGGAAACCATGTTCGCTTCGTGGAACACATGAGTGGAAATGTAGTTGAGATTCCTGAGTGAAGCAAGACATTTCATCCATTGAGAGGTAAGCGGCCAAGAAAGGTGTACCACTCGCTTCCAGATAGCTTGGAAAACAGTGGTTGAATCAAATTCAATCCACAGGTTGTTCTAACCCTTATGCTTGGAGAATTCCACAGCATGAATGACTCCCAACATTTCCACTTCCAAATCTGAGGTCGTTCCACATCCACCGAAAAAGCAGCCAAGGAATCTACCCCGAAAGTTTCTGAAGATGGAACCACAGCTCGCCAGACCTCGGTTACCTCTAGAAGCACCGTCAACATTCACTTTGATCCATCCTGGCTGTGGGGATTTCCAGAGTACCTCAAAGGTACGTCGGGGTAGCCCATATAATCCCGCAATTCTAAGACGGTGGAGGATCTCAAAATCACCAACAGAGTCTTCACAATGATCCTTCTAAAGAGAGGCATAATCCTTAATGGAAATGAGAATACGCGTTTTACCTACATTGAGATTGAAAATGAAATTTTTATGAATAAAATTATTTCGGTCATACCAGATCACATGTAGATGCTCAGCCACCTTAGCCAGAATAAGATTCCTGATTTTCTTAGAAGACTCCCAGGTCACACAGTGTTGAAGTTAAGAGATGATAGAAGCAAGAAGTGACCATCTGAAACCAAAAATGTCTGAAATGTAATTCCAAAGAGCTGTAGCTATAGCACAAGACAAGAAAAAATGATTAGCATCCTCTTGGTGTTGATTTCACAGATGACATCTAGAGAAAAGGGAAATCCCAAAGGATTGAAGACACACATCATTGGGGACCCTATTATGAGCAATACGCCAAATAAGAGTAAAACACGAGGGTTTGATCCAAGGTTTTATAAAATATTTCAACCAGACAAAGTTAGAAATAGAATTACTAAAATTGTTTATGTAGAAACTTTTAGAATCCAGGATACCATTAAAGGCAGGTTCCCAGATGAAGAAATCATTAGTGTCAGAAAAATGATAATTTTCAATGATGTGACTGATGTGTTTTGGAAGGTAGATGTCATGAGAGTTAAAAACATCACAAATCATGGAGGTGGTGTTCTTAGGACTAGTGGCGGGTGTTTTCATTGATATTAAAGGGACACCAGTCCAGTTGTATAGCAAGAAATTCATAAGGTATTCAGTGCTAAAAATCCATCTAGCATTGTTCACGATTTTAAGGAAGGACTGTCTAATGGAGGTCCAAATGGAAGAAGTGATGTAACCCAAGTTACCATTCCGAATCATAGTAAAAAACCCTTTCTTAAGAAATACCATGGAATCAGAATTTATATGAATCAAATTCAAAGTCATTCTATCTTGAAAAGATTCATTAAAAATCGTATGATTCTTGATACTAAAACCACCCCTATCCAGGGGTTTACAACAAGTGACCCATGGTATGGTGAGAAGTTTTCATTCAATCGTACTTCCAATACAGACAGAATTTTAAATGAATGTATTGATTCTTTTGAGAAGACTGGAGGGCCATCTATAAAAAATCAACGAGTAAACCATCTTGGAAACAATTGTATACTTAACAAGGCAAACCCTGCCAGCCATAAAAAGAGATTTACCCTTCCAAGAAGATAGTTGATTGATAATTTGGTCCACAGTGCTGTTGAAATAGATCAATTTTGGTCTTCCCAAAAATAAAGGAATACCCAAATAAGTGAAATGGGAAGAGCCTTCTTTCATTCCTATGTAATCAATGATGTGACTTTTTCTGTTGGGGGCAAAGTTTTTCCCAAAGAAAACAAAGGATTTGTTCCAACTTATCGCTTGACCCAAAATATCATCACAATGCACCAGGTAACTTCTGAGGTTTTTAATGTTACTTTTATCTCCCTTTAAGAATAAAATTATAATATCAGCATATAAAAGGTGTGTAGGAACATTTAGGTTTCTAGAAGCCTGAATGGGATTGATTTTTTTGATTCACAAGGCTTGTAAGGAGTCTACTTAAATAATCCTCAGCAATAGCGAATAGAATTGCTGGAAGGGGATCACCTATCCTAACACCCTTGGTACATTTGAAAAAACCATTAGGGGACCCATTGACTAGCATAGATATGGAAGCCAAATTGAATAATGTGTGGATCATGGTAATAAAAGAGTCATTAAACCCAAAGTTTTTAAGAAACTTGAAAATAAAATTCCAGTCCCTAGTGTCAAAATATTTCCTGATGTCTAACTTAATAGCCACACTACCTCCTCTAGTGAAATTGTTCAGAATATTAGTACATTTCGAGGTAAGGCAGATACAATATTGAATGATTATACCTTTGATAATGCCAAATTGATTCCAAGAAACAATTTTTTAGTGATGGAGGTGAGTCTGTTAGCAAGAGGTTTTCGGATAATTTTATAGAGGGTGTTGATGAGAGAAATAGGTCAGAAAAGATGAATCTCAGCAGCATTATCCACTTTAGGAATAAAAGTAAGGAATTGAGCATTTATCCCATGAGGAAGAACACCATTGGAGAAAAAATATTTAACCAGTTTAAAAACATCTATATGGATGAGATCCCAATATTACTGAAAGAATCTATTGTTGAACCCATCTGTTCCTGGTGCACTATCATGGTTGAGGCTGAAAACAGTTTCCCTAATTTGATGTTCCATAGGTATGCATAATAGGTGATAATTGTCCTTAGCAGTGACCATATTAAGAATGATGTCAGGGAGGAGATCCTTACTAACCTTTGGACCATTAAAAAATTGTGGAAATAACTAACAACATCATTTGAAATGGAATCCTCAGTGTCAAGAAGAGTGGCATATACTTTAAGAAAGTCAAGGGGTCTACATATTTTCTTGATTCATTGAAGAGAATTATAGAATTTAGTATTTCTATCGCCATCTGATAGCCATTAATTTTAAATATTTTCCTCCACATGTTATCTTTGAGCTTCAAAAGAGAGTTAAGCGTCCAAGAAATAGTAATTTCAGCCTGGGGATCAAGAGATAAATCAGAGCAGGTATTGGAGCTTTGAATACGAATGAGGTCATTCTCCAATGAGGAGATATCTGCGTCAAGCAGATTTGTTTTAGAGAAGAACCAACCCTTGAATTGTTGTTTCAGACGTTTTAATTTAGAAATGCAAGCAAAAGGTTCACTTTGTCGCCACATGCCATCCGAGAAATCTTTAATCATGTTGGAGAATTCTGGGAGCGCAGCCCCGCAACACCGTATTAGCTTGCATTATACGCAACACTATTCTTGGCTTGTGTTACACACAATTTTAAGTTCATTTTGTGGAAATTATTCTACTTAACATTAAGTATAGATTATGTTTAATTTATAAATCAAATAATTTTTGATTATGTTATACGCAACACCAAACTGAGATTTCACTACACTCAACCCTTACTTGGCTTTCATTACATGCAATCAAGACCTTCTTCGATAGCGTGTGTAGTACGCATTACCGAGTTTCACTAAACGAGATATTATTATAATATTACTATGAACTAGCCATTATGAATTGTAATACACAATTTTTGAAATTTTATAAATTTAATCATTCAAAATGGACTTCATTTTTAGATTCGGAATATCGAAATTTTCCTAGGATGAATTTTTGTTATTTTTCTGAAAAATTTCAATTTATGATGAATACTGAAAACACTGGGTTACTATTTAAAAACTGACTTTTTATATTAATAATTTTTTATTTTATTTAAATTTATTTTAGGTAAAAATTGATACATAATACATATATAAGTTCAATGTAATTCATTTGAGTCATATTATAATAATTTTAGATATATAAAAATTTTATTGAACTTTTCACCGTCTTTTACCCACCTCCTAGGAGAATTTGAAAATTTATATAAAAAATAATATTACTGCTTCTGTGAGTGGAATTTAAAAAATCCCAGAGACACATTTAATATAGAGGAGTAATATGTGGTTCAATAAGATAAAAATAATTTTTGGTGAATAGTGTATTTTTTACTTTTATTTACCACGGTTAAAAGTAAATAGGGTAATTAAGGGTAAAAATGATATTATTATTACCCTAACACATGTCCTAATTCTATTAGATAAGTGTAATTAGACCAAAAACAACCTTAGAAATAAAATATTACCCTTTATGTTCACGTGGATTAGATTAGGACACTTATTATTATTTTATTTAAAGAAGAGCTAAAATATTTAAAATCAATGTTTAATAACTAAAATTTTTTTAATATATGGTTATACATAAGATACGTTCTACTATAAATATTCACTATAAAGAAAAAAATAGTTCCTACATAATGGTATTTTATTTATAATTTTTAGACATTATATAATTTAATTTATTGATGACATAATGATGATGCAGTAATTACCTTATGAATTCAATATTAACATAATTGATGTTATAAATACCCAAATAAATGTAATTTGTGACTTTTTAGGAATTAAACTAATTTTATAGGTTAATATTACATGTTAGTAATGATTCAATTAACTTTTTTCTAACTGATCATGTTTTTATGATTTTCACAAAAATCAATTAACAAATAGTGTCAAAATTGACATAGAATAGTTTTTAAAACAAATATTATATTATTAATTGTTATTATATACCTAGAAATATAAGGTTCATAGAAATGACTTATATGAGGTTATATATATTAATAATTAACCAATTGGGGTTCTTTTTACTTGTTATAGTAAGTTTATTAACCATATTGTGTAAGAAAACAAGAAGACACTCTAAAAGTTAAATTATTTATCTTAGAGTTAAATCTAAATGATAAGGTAAAAATAGTAACCTAAACTTGTCTAAAACCTATTGGTTGAGAGGATTATGATCCATCCCCACTTTATCTTCTAAATAAATCAATTTTTAACTATTATAAACCGAATATGACATTATTATAAAATATTATTTTAGGTTTTTCCAAAGGTGCCCCTCTCCTCCCTTATAAAAAGGGCACACCTTCCCTCTTCTCTTCACACCCTTTTGAGCCCTGAAGCTCAGAAAACCCCTGCCAATTCCTCTTCTAAACCTCTCTAGTTATATCATAGAGGTTCTGGTCTTCTCAAAAGACCAAATCTAGTTCCCTAAGAACATGTTTGAAGGAGGTGCGTCGAGGAAGAGGTAATCTCTTCTACCGACTCTTTCAAGTTTATTTCTTCTTCTACTTCTTATTATTTAGTTGTTTAATTATAAAGTAATAACATCAGTATTAATTATATACTGATATGTTATTATAAATAGGAAACAACCCTATTCCACCTTCTATCCATCCTACGGAAACCGAAATCACCGCGCGTGCGTACGTACCGAATACCCTCTCCCTGCCGTGGTGTAATCAGTTTTCCACCACCACCTTACTTGGATGGGTATAATGGTATAAAATATAACTATATATGATTATTATAACATCATACTGATTCTATGATATTATATAATCCACTCCAATTCCATTCAATAAATATGGGAATGATATCATCGCTCGTGCGTACCTACAGATTACCGTCTCCACGACATGATGAGATTCATTTTCCATGTTAACAATTCATGTATAATTATAAAGAATATATAATAAATAATCATGAAATATATTAAATAATAATGATACTGGATTTCTTTATATATATTTTCCATTATCTTAATTACATACAATTCAATAAGGAAACGAAAACATCGTTCATGCATACGTACGACCTACCATCTCCAAGAACTGTGTATTTCATTCCATTTATCAATCATTCATTTATATTTATATTCTTAATATATATTATATATAAATCATGTTTTACATTATTGAATTAATTAAATCATGATATAATTAATAACATCAAGAACAACGAAGTCGAAACACGTACGATAAATGAAACGATTTTACCAAAAACACTGCTTTAACATGGAATTTACAAAAGAATGAGTAATATGAAATCATAAGTGAACCACATATGATATTATAAAAATGAATATGATTCTGTAATAATTCAGCGTCATTGTTTAAATCATTATATAGGAGGTTCAGATACATACGAATCATATTAGACATAAGGTAAGGTATAATTAATCCAATCTCGTTCTTATCAGATATTGTTTGTTCGTAAGTATTTACTAGGTTTATTGTTATCATCCATGTCCATGTTTTATAAAAGTGTTTTTATGTATTATTAATGTCCTTTTTACCCATTTTTTTTACTTTTAACACTTGTTATGAAAGGAATATTTCCTTTTTTACCATATGGGGAACTTTTTGAATTTTCCGACAAAAGTACAAGGAGAATATTTTTTTAACTTATACGGAATGAACATATTTTTACGGTTTTATAACACCCTATTTTCATGAAGCATACTATCTAAGATTTAATTATTATTTTCAAAAAAAAAATTCATTTAAAATTTCATGGCATTTTGTGAAAATAAAATTATTTGAAGAAGAAAGGATATTTTCCTCAAAAATTCATTTCAAGTGTTTTATCAAAACCATTTTCCATATAAATGACATTATTTCATATGTGTATGTTTCAAGTATAATGTCTCTATGATTTACATGGTTTCACTTTTCTTATGATTAAATGATATCCATTTGTTTTATATGGATTATTTTATGATGGGATGATGTTTATGAAACCCATTTTATTCTTTGGGTTATGATGAATGATTTATGTTTTTATTGTGGCACATGTAAGATTGATTCATTATGAGATGGGTGGGACCTATATCTCCCTCCAATGCATTGGTTAAAGATTTATATCTCATGAGATAGACATGGATGGAATGACAAGTTAATCCGGTTCAGTGATACAGGACTGGAATGAGGAGTGAACTCGGTTCAGTAAGGGAATTTGTGCACTAAGGTGGTCTTAGAAGCAATGCCTTGGATACTATGGAAATAGTATCACATGCTTAATTTTTTTCCAAAATTACAAGTTTTATTTCCAAGAAATTTTATCATGATTGATGTTCCATTATGATCTATGCCTTATATACTTCCATGTTTTAGGTCATTGCTCAAGATTCTAATGTTTAAACATTATGTTCATTTTTTTATGTTCAAATGTATATGGTTTGTTTTATTTTATTGATGATTACCCATACTGAGCATTGGATCTAAGCCTTTATATGTTTTCTTTTCCCTAGGATATAAAGAATGGTTTTAGGAAAGAAAAAAAGGGAAGATCATTATGGGAGATATTGAAGATATTTCATAAAGATTAGAAGACTATGTTCTGAGTTTCTAAAGACACTAAACTATTATGATCCTTTGGTGTCTGTTTTTATGTATTATTTATTATGAAAAAGTAATGTAATTTCCATGTATGTCATGCTATGTGTCTCTACTGTTGGATTCAGAGGCAAAGGAGGCAGGAATAAATCTGATCCCTGGGAACTCTCATGTGTTAGCGTTGGACGAAGCATGGCTCTCCGCCCAAGGGATTAATGAGGAAATGGATGCCACTAGGGATGGTGGTGTGTCCCACCCAGGGGGTGTAGCCTCCCATGGAGTTCCCTGATAGGTATCAATTATAGTCCATTGGATGTAATTCCAGACACCTACAAATATGCTCACCCCATGCTATATTGTTCTTATCTATCACTTTATTGGGCTTCTATATCACCCCTTTTGATGTATATCCTAAGGTGGATACATGTACTAAGGAGAGGTCAAGTTCCAATAAGAATCTAGAGAAGAATAAATGAACAAAAAAGTTTATACTCGATGTTGTAATTGTTATGTATGGTCCTAGTTTTTCATAGACACTAAACCGTTGAATCCTCAATGTGTAATAGTATTATGTTGTTTATCTTTATAATTATTTAGTAGTAATGTATGAAATGGTTGGGTCACAATAGTTGGTATCTGAGTAATGGTTTAGTTAATTTGGGAATTAGAATTAGTGAACCCTAGAGAAAACCTCTAGCATGAGTCTAGGTAGAAATATGCACCAAATAATCTTTACATTGGGATACCATATGTTATTCTTTGTTTAAATGAATATGTTATTCATGAATTTTTGACTTATTTTTTGTTCTAACCTTTTCAATTTTAGAGAAAGGTGGGAACTAGGAGAAACCATGATAACAAATCCTACGAGGTCCAATGCAACGATTTCCCAAACAACATCTCCAATAATTTGGGAGGTGGAGTTCAAAACATCATAATGATGCGTACACAATTATCTATAGTAATGATAAATAACTACAATAATGGGGATTGTCCTACTTCTCAAAAGAGGGAGCAATTGGATATCAAATGTTTTATGCGGCAAGGACCACCGACGTTTGGGGGATCTTTTTCTCCACTAGTTGTGGAGCAGTGGGTCAAGTCCCTGGATAAGATATTTTCTATTGATCACTATTCTGAGATGGAGAAGGTGACACTAGCCATTTATCATCTAGATGGAGAGGCCGATCAATGGTGGGCTTTGATTGAGAACACCAAGCCAAGGGAGTATATTAAAGAGATGGAATGGGAATACTTTAAGATCATGTTTCTTAATAAGTATTTCCCAAGAACTCTTCGTACGAAGATAGAGAGAGAATTCATAGAGCTCAAGGAAAAAGAAGGAGAGTTTGTCACAACCTATGAAGAAAATTTCACATGGCTTGCAAGGTATGCTTTGGGTTTTGTTATAAAAAATGATATCAAAATTGATAGATTCTTTAGGGGATTAAAACCACACCTTCGAAAGGCTCTTGCAATTCAAGACTTTGGGAGTTATGAAGAAGTTGTTCGATGTGCCCTCAAAGTGGAGAAGGAGTTCGGAGAATGGTCCCATGTCTATGGTGATATGAAACAAAAGATAGAGTTTCAAGCTGGTGGATCTAATGTCAAAGGTGGGAAGAAAAATCAACGACCCACATGAAAAAAATGTCAGAAGTTGCACCATGGGAACTGCCTCAAAGGGATAGGGAAATGCTTAATGTGTGGGAAAGAAGGACACCTAGATCAAGAGTGTCAGAAATACATAAAAATTAAGGAGAATGTGGAATAAGAAAGGAGAGAAACATTCATGGTTCAATGCTACAACTATAGGGAGCTAGGGCACCATGCAAGCCAGTGCACTAAACCTCGAGTTCTCGAGGGTAATCAGCGTCAAGATCCACCAAAACCAAAGGAACAAGGGAAGGATTATGCCATAACTACTACAAATGTAGAGAAAGATAATTAATTCGTACAAGGTACACTTCCTATTACATCGAGAATGAAAAAAGTCTTATTTGATTATTGTTCTACGCATTCCTTTATATCTTGCAAGTTTGCTAGAATTATAGAATCAAAGCCCTGAAACCTTGAAGTAGAGAAATCTGTAAAAACAAGTGGTAATATCATTGTAACCTAGGTGTTTGAATCTTCTCCTATTGGTGTATGGGGGAAGATTCTTCCAGGAAAATTTAGTAATACTTTCCTTGGTAGAATTCTACACTATAATGGGAATGAATTGGCTCTCCTTATATAGAGCACATATCAACTATCAGGAAAAGGAAATATTTTTTCATATTCCAAAAACTATCCCATACTCCTGCACAAATTTAAGAAATATCATGAATCTCCATTGAAAAATCCTTCCTTGTTTTGTATGTTGATTCTCTATGAAGAAGCATACCTCGCCCAAATGGTTGAGTCAAAGGATGGTGCTAACCTTTCTGAAATTCCCATCGTGAGGGAATACTGTGATGATTTCCCAAAGAGTTACCCAGAATTCCCCCAGATCATGAGGTAGAGTTCTAAATAGAACTCATACCTGGAGCTAGTCCTATATCAAAGTGTCCCTATAGGATGACTCCTATTGAACTTGAGGAGTAAAAAGAACCAGCTACAAGAGAATCTGGACAAAGGGTTCATACGCTGTAGTGCATCACCTTGGGGTGCGCCGGTGCTCTTCGTGAAGAAGAAGGATATAGCAATGTAGCTGTGTATCGACTATCGGGAACTCAACATGATCACCATAAAGAACAAGTATTCTATTCCAAGGATTTATGACTTGTTTAGTTAGTTAGGATGATCTCAATACTTCTCAAAGGTGGATCTTCGTTCTAGATATCATTTGCTAAAGGTGAAGGAGGATATTCAGAAGACAACCTTCCATATAAGTAGTGTGCACTACGAGAATCTAGTGATTCCCTTGGGACTTACTAATTACCCTGAAATCTTCAGGGATTTGATGAATAGAGTCTTTAGACATTACCTCGTCAAATTTGTGGTAGTTTTTTCTAATGAAATTCTCATATACTCAAAGAGAAAGTAGGAACATGAAGAACATCTAAGACTTGTGTTGGTGACATTGAGAAATTAGAAGTTGTATGCCACGTTCAGAAAGTGTGACTTTTGGATGAAGCATGTGATGTTCTTGGGACATGTGATCACAAGTGAGGGAATTTCTATGGATCCATAAAAAATAAAGGAAATTAAGGAATGACCCAGGCCCTCTAGTGTCACCAAAATCCATAGTTTTCTTGGATTAGCTAGGTACTACCGAGGTTTTGTCAGAAATTTCTCATGATTGTCATGATCGCTAACTATGTTAACAAGGAAAGGGGTAAAATATGTCTGGATGGAATAATGTGAGGGAAGATTCAGGGAGCTAATGAGAAGGCTGATCACTGCACCTGTACTCACACTACCAAAAAGTGGAGAATGTTTTGTGTTATAATATGATTTTCAAAGAATGTCTTGGGTTGCATACTCATGAAAAATTATAATTTAATATCCTACGCCTCACAAAAGTTGAAGATCCATGAGCAGAACTACACGACACATGATCTAAAGCTAGCGGCCATGATTTTTTCCAGGGAAATCTGGTGGCACTAAATTTATGGTGATAAGTGTGACATATACACCGAAAACAAGATCCTAAAGTATATATTCAGACAAAAGGAGCTCAACATGAATCAAAGGAGATGGTTAGGGATAATCAAGGATTACTATTGCTCTATTCACTACCATCCTGGAAAGGCGAATAAGGTAGGAAATGCTCTAAGAAGATAAGAACCCGCTACTCTATCCACGTTACGGATTGAGAAAGACCCCATATTCTTAGATATGCAAAGAATGGATTTGGAAATCATAAGGGCAGGGGATACATCATACCTTTCCCAAATGATTGCGAAACCATCGATCTAGGAGAAGATTAAGGATGAACAAAGGGATGATGTGGAGATACAAAAGTGGGTGAATTTAGTAAATGAAGGGAAGTTGCAAGAGTTCCATATAGACGATGAAGGTGTGATTTGGTTTGGAACGCAGCTTAGTGTGCCTTCATCACCTGGGATAAAGAAGGAGCTATTGGATAATGCACATATCTCAACATTCTCTATCCATCTTGGGAGTACCAAAATGTACCGTGGTCTTTGAGAACACTTCTGGTGGGATAACATGAAGTAGGAGTTTGCGGAATATATATTAAGGTTATTGGTATGTCAGCAAGTTAAATATGAGCGACAGAAGTCCATACGTATGATGCAACCATTTCCTATACCCTTGTGAAAATGGGAAAATGTTACTATGGACTTTTTCATGGGTCTCCCAAAGACATCGAAGGGAAATAATGCGATATGGGTTGTGGTTGACCGACTCAGCAAGATATCCCATTTTATCACTATGCAGGAAGATCTCTCTCTTGAACAACTTGCAATGATATATGTGAAGGAAGTGGTGAGACTGCATGATGTTCCACTCTAAATTGCCTCTGACCGTGATCCAAGGTTCACATCTAAATTCTGAAGCAGCCTTCAACATTTTTTGAGTACTGAAATAAATTTCAGCACGACCTATCACCCCCAAACTGATGGCCAGTCTGAAAGAACTATTTAGATTAATGAAGATATTCATGGAGAATGATCTCTAGAATTAAAAGGTGGATAAGATCAGAATCTCCCATAGGTAGAGTTCTTATTCAATAACAGCTTTCACTCGAGTATTCAGATGCCTTAATATGAGGCTCTGTATGGAAAGCGATGTAGAACTCTAACCTGTTGGGATAAAGTTGGAGAAATAATGCTACATGGACCAGATCTTGTTCAAGAGATGACAGAGAAGGTTCAAGTCATCCAGAAACACATCAAAGCTGCTCATAGTCGGAAAAAAAATATGTTGATTACCGTTGATGGGAATTGGAGTTCAACGTTGGAGATAAAGACTTCCTTCGACTATCTCCATGGAAGAGAGTCATGCAATTCAGGAAGAAAGGGATGCTAAGACCAAGGTATATTGGCCCCATTGAGATCTTTGACCGCATAGGAGTCGTGGCCTATCGACCTTCACTTATACCAAATATGGATCAAGTTCATGATGTTTTCCATGTATCACTCTTGGGGAAGTACATACCTGATCCCTCACATGTACTAAACTCAGAGGTGGTGCAGCTGAAAGAAGATCTCTCATATGAGGAGTAGCCAGTAATGATTCTGGATTAAAGAGATAAGGTTCTATGAAACAAGACAAACCACCCTGTCAAAGTGTTGTGGAGGAATCATAAGTTTGAGGAAGAAACTTGAGAACCAGAAGAGGCAATGAAGAAGAAACACCCTAACCTGTTTCTGTAAAGTGAAATTTCAGGGGAGAAATTTTTTAATGGGGGAAGAATGTTACGATCCCATGTTTCTAATTGGAAATTATTTAATTTTAATTATGTCATAAAATAATGTGAAAACACAACATAATGGACTATTAAGTGAAAAGTGACCTTTAAACATACGTTTGTCACTTCTGTGTTTGGAATTTTGAAATTCTGACATACACGGTTGTGTTCAATATGATTTTTGGAGTCTAATAAAACAAAAATAAATTTTTTGGTGAATAGTAACATACCCTTATAAATAGTAACACACCCTTAGGAGTAGTTATGTTCCCTAATTATTATTAACCTTAACTATGATAGTATAAAAATAATATTCAAGGTAAAGTATGATGTACCTATATTTTAGAATAAGTAAATGAATGTTTTAAAACTATTATTAGTAATAAAAAATGATTTTAATTAAATATTAAATTTATCATATATAGAAAATTATTTTATGAAAAATGGACATCATTTTTGGATTCTACACGTCGAAAAAGGTTTGGGGGATATTTTTGGGATTTTTCTGAAAGACTTGAATTTTTGATGAATAGTGAAATACCGTAATTTACAAAAATAAGCTAAATAAGCTAATTATAGAGTCATGTGTGATGTTCTGCTGATGTAAGCCCACTTGGTTCTGGATCACATGATAAAATTACTATTCTTGGTCATTCAAGACTCACTATGGATTTTCTTAGGGGAAGTTAATAAACTAATGAATTTTATATTAAAGAAACCCCTCTCTCCTCCACTATAAAAACCTCCCTTCACACCCTAATTTCCTCACACATCTCAAGCTCCAATCCATATCTAAAATCATCCCAAGAATCTATCTTAGCCACTACCCCACATCCAAGAGCTTCGGGTCTCATCAAAAGACCAGGCTTAGGCCCTTTAAGGAGGATCTCAGGAGGAGGATGCAAGAGGAAATTTATCTTCCTCTAATTCTCTTTCAATTTCAAGTCCTTTTCGTATTCTCTCCCAATGTATATTTGTAAAAATGGTATGGTGACTCCAATATCACAAATATACTAGAATTTTATGATACTAATGGGAAATTATACCATCCAACCCCCTTCTCATCTTCCTTTTATTTTATAAAAGAAAACATTGTTTGTAAGGTGTTAATCTATTACCTTCAAGAACAACATGTTTAATTTTTCCATTTCTACCTACAGATCTGGTCATGAAACCATTTTTATAGTTGAACCGGAATATTATATATGCATTATGTCCTATTTTTAGTTTTGTAACTATCTTATGTACATATTACTAGATGAGTGAACAAAACAAGTTCAACCGCCAGAATTAACATAAATGATCATCATTAAATTCATATCTAGTGATTCATACACATGGTATAAAAAGTAATTAATATTTAGATCATTTTAACTTCTGTAATATCATTAATAACATTTAATGTATGTTTTAGATGTTTAACCATCTTTTACACAAACTTCAATTCATTATTACATTTGAAACTCTTATGAAAACCATAAAAATGTACATTCCTAAACAATGATTTTAAACCCTATAACTCATAAAAGGACAATAAAACAACATACTGAAACCACAATGACCACTATTAATGTATAAAAGGTTATTTAATTTTTAATTAGTTAATATAATGTCATTATATATGACATTAATGTGATGGAAGCATTCAGATACAAGGTAAGGGGAAATTCTCGAACCCAACTTTCATCCTTTGGGTTCTCCCTCTTTCACTCCGTTTTAATATGGTTACTTTATAAAAATCTTTTTTTCATCATTGTATTTACTTTTATTGGATATAAATGTGTTTCACTGGTATTTATGAAAAATCAAATGTTTTACAAAAGAACTCTTCTTTCGAGAACACACCTTTTACTTCTCACTCAAGATTGACGGTTCTTGTAACATGTATGTTTTTCCCTCATTCTTTTGGGAACCCAATGTTTATGAATGTGTTCTTATGAGTTGAAACCCATTACTTTTCATGGTTTAATTATTTTAATTTATTTTATATGTTAATTTTGGAAAGAATGATAAATAATAACATTATGATGTGACGGGTGCACTCGTAATTATATAGCACAATATGAATGTTTAAATCTGACGGGTGTGCCCAGAGTTATATAGCGCTAAAATGAGTTGGGTAAAGTGAAGAATCTCATGAGGAATTGTGAAATGATGTGTGAAAAATATTGTAGCTTTTTTCACAAGCATGTGTGGTAGTTAACCACTAATACATGATGTTTCATTTTTATACATTACCACATTTCAAGTCTCTTATTAATGCTTCCTCTCATGTTCATGATTTTTTTCTTATGTTATGAATATGATCACCCATTGCTATATTGTTCTTATCTATCCTATTACTGGGCTTCTATATCACCCCTTTTGATTTATATCTTCAGGTGGCTACATGTACTAAGGAGAGGTCAAGTGACAATAAGAAGCTAGAGAAGAAGAAATGAATAAAAAAAGTTTATACTCAATGTTGTAATTGTTATGTATGGTCCTAGTTTTACAATGAAACTAAACCGTTGGATCATAAATGTGTAATACTATAATGTTTTTTATCTTTAAAATGATGTAATAGTAATTTACAAAAAGTTTGGGTCCCTATATTGATTGCTATAACTCAACACATCACAGACGATGTTTAAATTTTTAGAACCAAAGGAAGGAAAGTGAAATGAAGATGGGTTGTCCCATTAACTAAAAATAATTATAGTATATAAAAGATACTATAGTTATCATGTCACTAGGATATGTGGAGGTGAGTATATGAATGTAAAAGAAAATAAATTTATAATAAATTTAAATAAAAAGAATGAGTTTTACCTCTTGAATTATTCTCCTTCCGAACATCTTTGAAGAACCTGAGTTTGGAATTTTATTGAGACCAAATTATCCTAGATTTGGGGGGAGAGAATTGGGAATAGTATTGAGAAGAATTTGGATAAGCTTCAAGGATTTTGAGGCGTGAGGATAAGAGTAGGTGAGTGGTGGTATTTATAGTGGAGGAGAGAGAGGTGTTTTTTGATTAATTTATTCATTTGATTTTTATTTTGGCTCAAGACTATGAATAGTATGAATTGTATCACTAAATATTTTAAATAATTAAGGGGAGTTTAAGATTATGGGATTAAATCATCCATACACCATCTATGGCTCAATAAATCATATATTTGTTAAATATTCTAAATAACCGTAATTCACTATTCACCAAAAATTTAACAATTTTAGAAAAATACAAAAAATCCACCCGAATTTTTTTTAAAAATATAGAATTAAAAAATGAGATCCTTTTTATGAAAATAATTATCTAAATATGAGACATTTAATATTTAACTAAAATCATCCTTTATTAGAAAAATACCGATTTTAAAATCATAACTGATTTTATGGAAATTTGAAATATTTGATGAGGTCGTATAAAATTATCTTATAATAATAAAAAAATATAATAATTTAATAATATACTTTATGAAAATTAATTTCGTTTTAATTAAATATATTAATTATAAAATGGTACATAAAAATTTATCTTTTATAAAAATACCAACACTTAATTTTTCATTTTAAAACATTTATTTAATTACTTATATTGTGATATAATTATATTATATTTTAATTTGTAATATTGAAATATTTTATTTATAATTTCAAGGGTGATTTTAATATTTTAACATCCAATTTACTATTCATAAGGTTCATATGACAATTCCAAAGTTCAAGTTACTATTCCATTGGTATAGGTTCCTTAATTTCAATAAAGACCACTTATTTCAGTCTCTCTTCATTTATATAGTTTGTATTGTGTTATCTATGTAATATTTTAGGATTTAAACAATATTAAATAAATAAAAGAATGAAAAATATCATTGAGGGAATTTAGGGTTGTTACATTATTCCCTCTTATGAGATTTCACCCTCGAAATTTAATTTTAAAAAATTAGGGGGAAACAAGTGAGGGTAATTCTTCTACATTTCTTATTCTAGTTCCCATGTTGCCTCTTCATATTTTTGGATCCTCCATTGTATATTGACCAGGTGAGTGATCTTATTTCATAGAATTTTATCTATGCGGTCCAAGATCATTACTGGCTACTCCTCATAAGAGAGATCATTTTCCAACAATACCACTTGTAAATTCATTACATGTGAGGGATCTGATAATTACATCATAAATAGGGATACACTAAATACATCTCATACTTAAGTCATGGTTGGCGGAAGTTCTACTTGATAGGTCACAAGTCTGACATGTTCAAAAATCTGAAAGGGTCTAATGTACCTAGGTCTTAGCTTTACATTCTTCCTAGATCTTATGATGCTCTTCCATTGAGATATGTAGAGGAATTACATGTATCAAACATTAAACTCATGGTCTCATTGGTGATTATTAACATAGTTCTTCTATCAACATTAGGATACCTTGATGTGCTGCTGAATGGATTTTACATTTTTTCATATTTCATTGAACCTTTCAGGTCTGTGAAGCTCATGTTCACATACTTCATCATAGTATGTTGGTGTTCTAAATCTTTTCCCATAAAGGTATTCATATGGATCCATTTGGATGCTCGAGTGGAAACTTTTTTTTAAGGGAAATCGACCAAAGATAGATGTTGGTCCAATCCTCCCTTGAAATCCATCGAAAATTCTCTTAAAATATCTTATAATTTCTGAATAGTCCACTCATATTGACCATCATTTTGAGGATGAGAGGTCATACTGATGTTTGGCTCAGTGTTTTGAGAATGTTGGAGAATTTTGAAGAACATGGCGTTGAATATTGTTTCTTGATCAAAAATTATCTATGGTGGTACAACATTCATCCTTACCCCTTCTTTGATGATTATTTATAAAAATTTATCCACTTATAAGTCTTCTAGAATTGGGATAAATTGGGTAGTGATTGTAAGATGTTCCCAAACAACCAAAAGAGCATTATTTCTTCTGGATTTCTTTGGAAGTCTGGTGAAAAGTTACATGGTGATGTTTTTATATTTCCATGTCGGTATGGGTAATGGTCACATCATCCCCTTTGATTTTTTAAATTCATACTTTGTATACTGACATAATATCTACTATGATTTATATTCAATGATCTCATTCTTCTTATTTTTCCACCAATAGTGCACTTAGAGATCATGATACATCTTTATGCTCCCTGGGTGAATAGGAAAGGTTGAGCTATGTGTGTCATTCGCATGATAATTCATTATCTACGTATTGGAAGGTATACATAATAATGAAACAAATATTTAGAATGCATCCCCATCAATTTTAAACTCAATAGATTTCTCCTTTTGGATAGCATCCACCTTTTCCTGAATTTCCACATCATTTCTTTGATAATCCGTTATTTTCTCCACAAGGGATGGTTGAGAAAAAATTTGAGAAGGTATTAACTATGGTCCTTATTTAATTATTTCCATGTCCATCCTTTTAATGTCTAAGAAAATTATATCCTTCTAAATTCACATCATTGATAAATATGTAGGATCACTTATAATTAGGGAATCCACCACTTCATTTTATTTACAAGGATGGCAGTGGATTGAACAATTGTATTCTTTTATGAGCTCTAACCATGTTTTTTGGTTCATTTTAAGATCCATATATGTGAATATTTTTTTAGGATCTTATGGTCGGTATATTTGTCACACTTCTTCGCATGAAGATAATTCCACCAGATTTTTAATGCAATGATCACAACCACCAACTCTAGATCATGTGTGGGATAGTTCTGAGCAAAAATTTTAAACTTCCTTGAGGAATAGGATACAAATATATAATTTTTCATCTATAGAAAACCTAAACCCCTCTCTGAAGCATTTTTTAATCCAAAAAGAGTTCCCACTTGTCAGTAGTGTGAGAACTGGTGCATTGATAAGTATCTTTTTCAACACATTGAAGAAGTCTTAACATTCACTCTTCTAGAAAAACATTTCTCCCTTTTGAGCCATATTGGTTATTAGGTTTTAAAATCATGATATGTTCTTAACAATTTTTTTTAATAATAGGGTAGACCAAGGAATCTATGGATCTCTATTATATAAGTTGTCCTAGGCCACACTTCATTGGCCCTTTTCTTGGAAGGGTTGATAGATATTCTTTTTGTAGTGATAATATTCCCCTAGAATGATACTTCCTCCATCCAGAATTAAAATTTATCACGCTTTGCATAAATTTTATCCATTTTAAATTCTTTAGCATAGTATTCAAATTCTCCACGTTTTACTCCTAAATTTTAGATTATATCATAATATCATCAATAAATACTACCATAAATTTGTCGAGGTAATATATAAAGACTTTTTTCATTAAATCCTTGAAAATTGTGTGATCCTTATCAAGTATGAAGGGAATCAATATGAACTCATAGTTTCTATACCTCATTCAAAATACAGTCTTGGGAATATCATCCTTCATCACATTCAATTGGTGATTTCCTAGCCAAAGATCCACCGGAGATAATGACTTTTCCCCATATATTTGATCAGAAAATTCATCTATATGTGTCTTGGGTACTTTTCCTTTATCATTATTTTTTGAGCTCATGATAATCAATGAAGAGGTACATTGATCCATCATTCTTTTTGAGGAAGAGGATTGGTCCAACCCATGGTGAAACTCCTTGTCATATAAAACCCTGTAAATATTCTCCTGTAAATGCGTCCCCAATTATTCTAATAATTGGTTTCAATTCTATAAGGTGTATTGATATAGGTAGAGATCAAAAAATAAGGTTAATTGAGAACTCAGCTTCTCTGCGAGGAGGAAGAAAACGAAAATCTTCATGGAACACATTAATATAGTCCCTTAAAATGGGAATATCTTCACGAATGATCCTCTCTTTTATCTCAATCATTTGATCTAGATATTATTCTCATAAGTTAATAATATAAATAATTGATAAAATTATTTTGATGGAGATTCATTCTCCTCCTTACACTTGTACAAAATTGGAGGATGGTTTGGGATTTTAAGAGTGATCTCAATTTTCCAATAGGTGATGTTGGATTTGTATAAATATAGCTAATCCGTGCCCAAAACAGATTGAAACATCACTAAAAAATCTGGATAAGATTTTCTATGAGGTTCAATCCAGAAAAATTTACCAAAGAGGAGTTATACACTTTGGATTCAATAATTTCCCCATTTTCTATTCTCATGGATAACTCAACCTATATATATTGAGGTGGTGTTTGAATATTTCTACTAAACTTTCAAGATATGAAATAATGCATAGAACCAGAATCAAATACTATGTTCACTATATTTGATTGAATAAACAGTGTACCTATCACCACATCATTTTCAAGCTCCACCAAATCATTAGTGATATCATATTCCCTTCTTTACTTCCTTGGTGGTTATTTTTGTCTATTTTCCCCAACAACCCTTGGCCTCAAGAAATAGTTCGCATAATTCCCATGTTCCTAGTAGTTGATAAACTCCCCAACCAGCTGAGTTTTGATATAAAACCTCCATTATTCATAAAAATTATTGGGATTATTCATGTCCCTCTAATAGTTATTAGCTAGATTTCCCATTCTTCTACATTTGAAGAATTTAGTTTTCCCTTTTAGATAGTTACGAAGATACTTCTTAACACAATTTTGACATGTGGGATGTTGGGTTTTCCTTCCATCATGAGATTTATCTACTAATCCTAACATATTAAACTTCATTTTATGCTTTTTATCTCTATGAACATAATACTATTGAGAGTTTCCAATCTCAATTTTATCCTTAAGGGAACAATAGAAAATCTCTTCATAGTTGTTGAAGTCTCAAATATCCTACGTTGTTTAGAGACTCAACTTTTGTCTGATAAAAAAATTATCCACCATACTTTTAGTGTTTATGAAAAAGTGAGAGGCATATTTTTCAATCCTTGTAAACATTACCTTATGCACCCTGATACACTCATCTCCTATAGCTTTAGTCTAAGTATTTATCATTCCATCTTAAGATGGAGGGTTTGGGGAAAATATTTATTGAAAAATATTTTCTTGAATTACTCCCAATCCCTGGAATAAATTTCATCCTTGTATATTGTGTTCTTGATTAGTTTCCACCACTCATCATCTCCCCATTAAAAAAAAGAACACCAACACAAATTTATCTTATTCTGTGCACTAAATTATATAGAATATCTTCTCAATAGAGTTGAACCATTATTCTATGAGGAGTGTATCAGACGATCCAGTAAACATGGGAGGACTTTTCCACATAAAGGATTCAACCATAAATTTCTCTTTTTTTGGAGAAAGAGTTTTCCTCACACAATTCATATTATTATTCATAACTTGATCATGTTGATCAAGTACTATCTTAATGTTTTGAGCTCCTATTTCCCTAATATTTGGTATTTTATTAGGGAAATCATCACAATGCCAATCACATTAATTGTTGGCATGGTTTGTCCTATTTCATTCCCTTAACTATGAAAAATAAATTTAAATTAGGTGTATTGAATACATATCTAAAAAGAATATAACTAAGGAAACATTGAACATAAAAAGGATAAACGTGTAAATAAAAATTATATCCTAGCTTTGGATTCCTTATGTTTTAATCTCAGTTGTCCATGGTGATGGAATTATCCATAGGGTTTTTACTATAGTGATCTAGTCCTAATCAACAAAAAACTGGATCATCCTATAATACCAACTATAATGGTCCCATACATTTAAATATATTGTCACATGATTTTAATAATAAATAACCATAAAATAAAAACCATGTATCATAATATTTAGTGTCTTTGGATGATCCGATATATAATTAAACGACATTAAATAAAAAACATCTTTTGTTTAATCTCCATAAAGAGATCCTAACTTCCATTGGGATCTTAAATATGCATAGGATAACATGAGGAATACTTGAAAAAAGGTATGAGAAAAAAATCCTAGTAAGGAATTAATCATATGAATAAAGCAGAGCATGTGGGTTAAATGTCATAACATAATGAAATAAAATTTAATAGAACATGAACAAACATATGGAATCATAACATACAGAACATGGCATCTTGAAATCATGGAATCATTGAAATGTGGTAGAAGAATACAATTTAGAATAATCATGATTCAAGTCTAACCACCACATCCAGAACACATGGAGAAGCATGAGTCATGAATTACCACCAAAACCATTTCACACGGTGGAGCATGAGTCAATGATAACTACCAAGACTATTGCACTTGACATATCATCAGACTAAACATTTCCCAATGCATTGGAGAACTATATTGGAACATTCATCATAACATGTTCATGAACATGTGGGCCACATGAAGAATCATACATAAGGAATCATACATTAACATAAGGTTTACCCATAGAAATAATATGGTATCATAATCATGTCAACAAGAATAAAAAAAGGGAATATCATAATGGTGTCCATGAAATAGTGGATTTAAATAATACAAGGACATTAATAATGGAAAATTGTTATATTTCCTAATAATTTATTTTAGAATAATTTTAAAACATGAATAAATATTGATTAAAAAGCATTATAATTGAATCATTTTAGTGGAGTTTAAGGAAAATATAAAAGAGCGTTTAAACAAAGATATTTTTTTTCATAAAATCATAAATGAAAAAATAGAGTTTATCATGATAAAATGATTTATTTTATAAAAATAATGGTGTATTAAGATAGATTATGGAGTGAACTTGAAAATGGGTGAGATTTCAAGAAGTTTCCTTTAATATGGATTTCTAATCAAGAATATTTGGGAAGGGAACCTTTTTAAAACATTTTTTTCCATCAAAGAAAGATTAAATGATCTAGATACATGATTTTGGAACATATAAAAATAATTTATAGGAATTATATAAAAATAAATAATAATTAAATTGGGGGTAAATAGAGAGAAATTGTATCCTAAATGAAAAAATAGAGGTTCGGAAAGAATCCCTTACCCTATATCTAAAACTGTTATTAACATGATAATAATATCTAGGATAAAAAATATTATATCCATTAATTAATTAATTCATAACATTATATACATTTATTTAATTTATTATAATTTTATTAAGTTCATTTATTTCTTTTTAATAAGTTATAAGATATAATGCCATCATTTTAGGAGCATTTTTTTCATTGGTTTGAATGATCGATTTACTTTTATAACTGTATGGAATATCATGTGAAATAAAAATAGTTTTCAAGAATTGAAATAATATATTATTAATTAAATTTCATTATATTTAATGGTCTAATTTATCATTTTTTCATATATTAAGATGATTCATTAGATAAAACTTTAATGATAACCGTTTAGATTATTTTGGGATTTTTTCGTTCATAATGAACTAGTTTTGTTTTATTAATTAATATTATCTATATTTACTAGTCACATTACATTAAATAATTTATAATAAATATATTAAGAAAAAATTAATGATAAAAATGGTTTATGACAATCCATAAATATAGAAATGAAAATTGAAAACTCATCATCCATGAATGTAAGAAATCAATATATCACAGATGATATTTTCATTTTTAGGAAAAAAAGGTTGGGAAAAAGAAATAATTATGTGTTTCATCATTAAAAAATAAAATTACAATATATAAAAGATACTATAGTTATCATATTACTTGGATAATGTAGGGTGAGGAGAGGAAAATAAAAGTAAATAAATTGAAATGAAATTTAAAGAAAAAGAATGAGGTTGTTACCTCTTGAATTTTTCTCCTTGAGAACCTACATGAGGCACATGAGTTTGGTATTTTATTGGGAAAAAGGCACTTATATGTTGGGAGATTCTTGTGAAGTTTATTGGTCATAATTTGGAGAAACTTCAATGCTTTTGAAGTGTGAGGAGAAGAGGTGGTGAGGTGTGGTATTTATAGTGGAGGAGAGAGAGGTGTTTTTTTGATTATTTCTTTCATTTGTTTAGTAATATTTCTCAAGACTATGAATGGTTTAAAAATATAACTAAATATAATAAATAATGAATTATATTTCGAGATTATGGTCTCAAGTCATCGATACATCATCTATGACTCAATAAATAATGTATTTGTTAAATACCATATATTACCATATTTCACTACCTATAAAAAATTGAACTATTTTTGGAAAATCCAAAAAATTCACCCTAACCATTTTTAAAAATTTATAATTCAAAAATGAATTTATTTTTATGAAAAATATTTTTTAATTTGAGAAATTTAAATTTTAATTAAAATCATTATTTATTCAAAAAATACCGGTTTTAAAATTATAAATTATTTTATTACACTTTGAAAAAATAGATAAGGTCTCATAAAATTATTTTATAATCATATAAAAATAAAATATTGATTTATGAATCTATATTATGAAAATAATTTTCTTAAATCATTATATTAATTATAAAATTGTAAAGAAATGTTTTTGTTTTATAAAAATACCAACACTTAATTTTTCATTTTTAAAACATTTAATTACTTATACTATGATATAATTATATCATATTTTGATTTATAAGATGGATAAATTTCATTTATACTTTCTTGAGTGAGGTTACTATTCTATCAGCTTGTTTACAATTCACACAGGTCAAATGACTATTTCAAATGTCAAGTTATTATTCCATTGGTTTAGGTTCCATAATTTTTATAAATACCACATATTTAATTAATTATTCATTTATAATGTTATTATTTTGTTCTCTAAGTAATTTTTTGTGATTTATACTATATGAAATAATTATAAGAATTGAAAATTTCATTGATAGAATTATGGTTTTTTTGCATTTTGTGGATGGAATCTTCTTGTATTCTCGGGCATGATAGGATCGTGCCAAACACCTTAACATCTTTCGGACTGCATTGAGAGAGAATTGGGTGTATGCGAAGCTCACAAAATTCCAGTTCTATATGGATAATATTAAATTCCTTGGATATATTATATTGGAGACAAGACTATCAGTTAACCCAAGGAAGGTGAGAGCTATAGCATCATGGGAGTTTCCTTATGACGTATTTGAAATATGTAGTTTCTTGGGGATAGTTGGATATTATAGAAATTTCCTATAGGACTTATCATACTTATAAGAACCTCCTTCAAGAATCAATAACAAGGTTATAATGTTCTTATATTCATATTCCTATTAGATATTCTTTTAGAAGCGTAAAGAGAGATCGACTTCAGCATCGATCTTGATTTTTACAGAGTCTGGTAGAAGCTATATTTTATATTTTGATGCATTAGGTATCAATAATGGAGAACTTCTGATGAAGGGGCAATGATTTGTCGAATAGGGGACTCATCATTTGAGACATGGTAAGAGGAATTACCTGACACATGATAATGAGTTAGCCACATTTGTTGATGTCTTGTGTTGTTGGAGGCATTACGTACTCGAAGAGAGTTTTGGGGTGTAAACGGACCACAAAATATTCAAGTACATTATTAAAAATAATTACTTGAATCTTATGAAATGAAATTGGGTTGAGTACTATAGTATTTTTACTTAGATCATGCCTATACACCTATTAAATGAAATGATATTGTAGATGCTATGAGAAAGAGAACTCAGATAAAGGAATTTTAAGAGGATAGTTGTGAGTCGTATATTAGGGCCTTGTTTTCATAGATACACTTGGATGTGTTGGATGGACACATGTAGACATTAATTTTATTCATGTTAGTGACTTATAATCTTGTATATAGGGTGATTATGGGATAACTATCATATTCTAAGGTCCAATTACTATGTGATAGAATGTATTATGAGGACCCGCCTCTTGGTTGGATCATTGTTGAGGATAAAATTTTACACATACATGTTCATATTTGAGTTCCAACAGACATACATGAGGATCTGATTTGAGAGATTCATTCCCCAAATATGTAATTAAATCCCGGTGTAACCAAGGTTTATTGGGATTTACACGCCCACTTTATTGGTATCCTAGTATGAAACATTAGGTATGTGGTTTTTTTATGAGGTGTTACACCTACCAGAAGGTTAAAGTAGAACACTAGTGACCGAAAGTGATTTTTCCACATTTTCCCCTTCCATAGGGTAAATGGGATGATGTTGCGATGGATTTCATGATCTTTTTACTAAGGCTAACTCAAGGTAGTTGTTTCATATTGGTTGTTATGGACAATAAAATTAAGGTCACTGATTTCTTGCATATCAGGAAGACCTTCTTAGTAAATGAGATAGGGAGACTTTATATCTCTAATATTGTGTGTATTCATGGGTTTCCTTATACCATTGTGTCATATATGTATGAAAAATTTAAATATCAGTTTTGTAAAGGCATAAAGTGACTGTTGGTTAAACATGTGATTTTGAGAATGGAATACCACCCTCAAACTGATCTCCAATCAGAGCACATATAATAGTTTTAGAGTACAAGCTTTGATCTTGTGTCCTCAAATATGGGGGGATCTTTGGAGAGGTATATATCCCAAGTTGAATTTTCCTACAACAATAGATATTAGGGAACTATAAATATGGAACCATATGCGGATTTTATGATAGGCCTTCGAAATCATCTTTCTGTTGGTTGGAGATAGGGGAGGTAGTACTACTGAGACCTCATATCATTCAGGAGACATCAATGTAGGTCCAATTAATTAGAAATTGAATGCATATTACTCAATCTAGACATAAATCCTATTATTATCACCACTAATGACATTTAGAATACGAGTTTGGGGATTGGTTATTTTTATGCACATCTATAAGGGTGGGGAACATACAGATTCAGTGATAGGGTAAAATTTTTCCACAATATGTTAGGAATTTCAAGATTCTAGAGAGAGTCATGTCGGTTGACTATAAGTTTATATTACCTTAGAGGTACTTATCCATTCATGATGAATCCCATGTATCTCATATAAATCGTTATCTATTAGACTTGTCTCATATACTACATCGAGATGATGTTGATTTATAAGTAGATGGGTCCTTCAAGGAGAATTTTATAGTTATCACTGATCATAGCACAAAATAAATAGAGGTAGGTTACTTCATTTAGTTGGAGTTATATGGAAAGAATGTAATGTGTAGGAAGATACCTAAGAGAGAGAGAGGTAAATGTATATGATCAATGGTAGGAACTCTATTCAGATGTTTTACCACCCTCCAAAGAGAAACTTGGGATGAGTTGTCTTAAGAGGGGGAGATTGTAGGATCCAAGGTTTTTCGATTAGGTAAGGATCTCTTAATTTTATGTTTAACTCTTTGGTTTGGGCCTAATGTGCATGCCTAATGTGGTCATGGGATATTTTGTTGTACCTGAGGCGTGTTCGGCTCCAATAGTTCATGTTTTTAAAAAAAAGACGTTAGGCCACATGTTTAGAATAAATTGTTCCACCCAGGATGCATGGTTTGATCTAACCATGAAGGTAGTCCATGGATCTATTTAAGGTCACAAAATTTTTTAAAATTTCATTGATGGGAGTGCATGATTTTTAGAACCACCTACAGTTTTAGCAGAGGAAAATAAAACGGTTTTAGCATGGTTTCCCAAACTGTGTGCACAAACCATGCGAGGTATCTCTTTGGAAAGTGGAGGGTTAATAGTTGGGTAATGGTTCTACTAATCATGTGAGCCCTGTTAGTTATTATTTTTTACCATTTTCTCTTAATGTTATAATAACCTTCACCTATTATTTTTTTACTTCACTCTAGTAAAAAAATTGGGTTCGTTTTCTCCCATTAATTATCCTCCTCCTATGATTTGATTCATTTTCGTCATTCGAACCATGATTCATGATCTGTTCATCTATTTATATATATACTAGGAAGCTCTACATTCCTCTTACATCTTTTTTCATTTTTCTTCGCATCAAAAAAGTAATTTTCGTGAAAGATAATATGCCATTTTCTAAGTTGTTTGTTCTGCCATTTTAATCTAATCTTGGTTGATTTAGGACATGATAATAGATGAGTGTTCTAACACAGGAATAAGGTAGTTAGTATCTACCTTTTCCCAAAAATTATTGTTTTTTTATTGATAGTTTACATTATTCCACATGCCAAAACTACTAGAGTTGGTCTTAAATAAATTTAATGCCTCGATTAAAATTTTGGATCCTTCATATGTTTCCCACATAGCACCGTGATATATTTGGATGTTGTCAAACTCAAACAGGACCACCTGTGAGGTTTGATCATGTGTCTTCCCTATGATATACCACCTTAGTGGGTGTGTGGTTGTGTTCTAACCATTTTATTGGGAGCCTTAATGGGTTAAAGAATATATTATGATTTGTTTAATACCTCTTTTTTCAGGTGATTACAAGTTATTAAAATGGTTAATTAGTATAAATGGAAAATGTTGGATTTGTTGGATGAACTCATGGTTAGTAAATTATTATGAAATTAGTTGATGAAATTTTTATGATTATATTGGAATCTAGGAAATTTTTTACTCCATGGATTCTATTATATTCGATTACATTGACATTTATAATCCTTGTATCTGGACCTTGGGACTTAATTTTTATAATATTTTATTCCATGGACATTTCTACTCCTTGGATCCTGGTAACTTTGGATGAAAATTACACTGCTACTCCTTAGATATACCTTCATTGGACCACCTTAGACATGCTTCATGTAATTCTCCTTGGAATCCACTCAAGTATTTACCAAGACTGATATAGAGATTCTATATTAAATCCCGGGGTTGCCTTGTTCATTTAAACCTTATATCCATACCATATGGTCTGGCACTGGATTACTCAACATAGGAAATAGTGGATGTTTTATCATGCTATAAATATAACCCTTATTATGGGTCTTTGATTATAATTTTTTGAGTAGATAATATCACTCTGATTTTATAATTATTTATAGTTAGGCCTTGTTTATGGTTTTTTATTTATAGTGAGACTTCATTGGATGGATAGTATCACGCATTCTTATTATCTTACACTACTAATACCTATTGCACATTTCATCATCTTGTATGCATAGCTTAGACTTGTTATAGACATTGTTGGTAGTGCCCCACTTGGTGTTATCTCACACCCTATTCAGACTATCATTGGGTACCAAGAAAAACATCATGGATGTAGGTAGGCACTGAGGAAAAAACCTTATTTATAATGTTTTATTGATTATTCATAGCATCATGGGACCATAGGACTGATCTGGGTCTCATGATGCTATCTAGAATCATTTTGGTCTCTTTTTTTCCTTTTGATACAAGCATTTTACTGGTTGTTTGTCCACATGCATTTCCTGCCATTTTGTGTTGATACATGACTTAATAATTTTGTATAATATATATCCTAGGGCTTGATTTACTATTATTAAATTATTCTGGACGTTTTATATTCTATCTTTGATTTATATTATACTTATGCATATTTATTCACTCGTGATACCTTTGTGTTACTTTGATCATGAGGCTATAGTCTCCCCATGATACTATTATAGACCATCATTGCAAGTCAAAAGCATATGGAATATGGGGAAGCTTGCTTGAGGACATGTGGCCCACCATCTGAGGGCTCTTTTTAGTGTCACTTGGCTGAGATGTTACACCATGACTCAAAATTTTTTGTATTTATCGTATAATATTAAATGTCATATTTTTTTAATATATCACTATTCAATAAAAAATAAATAATTTTATAAAAATAACAAAACATATTCTAAACCATTTTCAAAGTTCATATTATAAAAATGAAATTAATTTTAATAAAATAATTTTCAAAATATTAGAAATTAAATTTTTAAATAAAATCTGCATATATTTGAAAAATAAAAAACATGTTAGAGTACTTATACTTCATGGTTTCCTTTAATTTCTATTTCACCCCTCAAAATTTCATTTTTCATACTAAATGAAAACATGTTAGTGTACTTATGCTTCATGGTTTCCTTTAGTTTCTTTTTCACCACCACATACTTATAGAATCACTATAGTACTTTTACTTGGAGAGGTTTTATATTGCATACAACTTTATAACTATAGTCCAAGATATTCACTAGGTGCTCTTTATAAAAATGAACATCTTTCAAATATACCACATTTAAATATAGTGTATGTGAGGGATCTAGTATGTAAATCCTCAAGAAGGATATATGGAATACATCATGTACTTGATACAAGGAATGTGGGATTTCTTGTCAATAGTCCACGACTCGATGCAATCAAGAATCTCAAAGGGGTAAATTTTTCTAGAAGTTATCTTACACTTCATCCAAAATCTCATGACTCTATTCCATGGGGATATAAAAAGAAACAATTTATCTTTAGTATCAAACATCAGGTCTCATCAGCGATTGTTAGTATAGATATTATGTTAAATATGAGCATCCATGATGTGTTACTAAATGGTTTGGACCTTTTATACTACTTCTATAACCATTTCATGTTCCATTATATTGCGTTCATAGAGTTCTTCCCAACAATCTAGTTTTCATCATATATTCCTATAAAAGGATTTATATAGATCCATTTGGATTATTGAGTGAATGAAATTGTCTTATGAGAACTAAACTAGAGTAATATTTTGATCCCATCCTCCTTTGATTTCTATAGAGCATGCTCACAACATCTCTTCCAGTGTTTGGATAATCTTCTCTGATTGGACATATGATTAGGGGTGATAAGTCCAAATTAAGTTCATCACAATGTTTATATATTTTTACTTACTCTTCCATAACATGGTTATAAATTTAAAATCTTATTTAGATATAATCAATTGTTGTGTTTTATGTAGCCAGTCCACTTCATTGATGCATATCATTGCATGTTAATCGAGTAAGAAGTCCTCTCAAAATATAGTGAATTAATTGGTCTTTGTAAGATAGTCCACCACAACCCAAATAGAATTATTTACTCTTTATTTCTTCAAAAGACCGGTGATAATGTCTGTGGTGATGTTTTCCCACTTCCATATTGGTATAGTTAGTGGTTACATCATCCCATTGGAATTTTCATTTCAGCCTTAACCTGCTAACCTACCTTGAATTGTTATGTATATTATATGATTTAATTATTCATATTATCCCACCAATAGTTACTTATAATATACTGATAAATCATTATGATTCCTGGGTTTATGGAGAAGTTCAAGTTATGTGCATCATTCAAAATCTCTTTTTATGTCTCGGGATTTTATGGTACACATAGTCATGAACCAAATCCTACAACTCATTATTCATCAATTTTTAACTCCAAGGATATCACTTTTCTTATATATTTCACCATATTTTATAATTCCACATCATCTATTTGATCATCCTTTACCTTATCTAGAAAGGAAGGTTGATCAATCATTTCAAAAAAGAATTATGATGTTCCTTCTTTTATGATACCCATGTAAATGATTTACAAGTTTAAGAATATTTGATCGTTCACTATTTTAATCATTAATATGGTTTTCATATCCTTTCAACTTAAATCATTTACCATTTTATTTTATCTACCAAGATGGTTGGTGTATGATAAGTTATAGTTCTTAATCATCTCTAACCATCCTTACTGGTTCACATTAATATCATTCTATGAGGATATATATTTGAGGATATTACAATATATATATATTTCCCACGTCACTGCATAAAGATAGTGCCTATAAAATATGAATGTGAAGATCTGTCCATCCTGCTCCAAATCATGTGTTTTGTAGCTCTACTTTTTATATTTTAATTACCATGAAGAGTTTTCTATCACATTTCTATTCTGTATTAATATAAATCCAAATCCCTTCTTTAAATGATCATTGTATTCTACTAAAATTTCCCCACATAAGGGAAGTGTAAAGACTGGTATAATGAAAAACATATTTGTCATTTACTAAAGGATCTGTTGACATTAATTAGTCAATAAAAAATTTACACGCTTCCAAGATAGATTGGTTAGCATGTTGGATAATCAAGTTGACTTTCATGCAAATCATTATTCATACCCCCAAGTCAATGTAATCTTAGGATATCCACTACCTATATTAATATGGACCACTCCTCAATTTACATTGTCTTAGAGGGTTCTATATATATATCCTAATTATGGTGATATCATTCCCCAATATTGATACTTCTTCTATACTAAACTCACATTTACTCTACTTTTAATATTTCTTCTCCTTTAGCAAAGTCTTCCACACTGAATTAAAATGATTGTCATACTCCACCTTTCTCTTCGAGTATATAATATTAACAATTATAAATACTTCCAAAAAAATTATCTAGTTAATCTCTAAATACTATATCCAATAATTCCATGATGATTATTGAATCATTTTTAAGTCTAAATAGCATCACTATGAACTTTTAGTGTCAGTACCTTGTTCAATAGGAAATCCTGGAAATATATTCCTTATTTTCTTTTAATTGGTTATATATTGAACAATGTCCTAACTTAGAGAAATATTGTTCCATGTATATTTAATAAAATAATAAATCTAAATTTAGTTGTGGGTAAATTTTATTTATCATTATTTTGTTGAGTTCATAATAATCAATGAAGAGGAACATTAATCTATAGTTATTTTGGAAAAATATGACCAATTCACCCCATGATGAAGCAATAAAATATATAAAACCCTTATCAAGATTCTTTTGTAACTGCATCTTTAGTTCTTATAACTCAATAGTATCTATTCTGTAAGGAGTCTTAGATATAGGTAGAGACAAATTTATAAGTTCAATTGATAACACAACCTCTTAAAAAAGAAGAGAACCATAAAACACTTTGGAGAATAAATTAGTATAGTATTTCATAATGGGAATGTCTTTGAGAATTATTCTATCCTTGGTCTTAATAATTTGAGATAGATTTTAATTCTTATAAGTAAATAGTATCCAATTGTGAGATAATTATTCCAAAATAGATCCATCCACCTCCTAGCACCTTCACATAATCATAGGATGACTCAATATGTGAAGAGTGATCTCCCTCTCCTGGAAGTCGGTGTTTTCTTTATATAAGGGAATCAAATACATGCCCAATAAATCACCAAATTCCACTAAAGAAAGTATGAAAACAATTTATCTAAGTTTTAGTCCATATAAATTGACTTGGGAGGAGTTATATACCTTGGATGAAATAATTTCTCTATTTGTTGTTCTCACAAAAAAACCAACCTCCATGTTTTGAATTGGTGTTTGAATAGTTATTTTAAACCTACATGATAATAAATAATTCATAAAACCATAATCATATAGTGCATTTTAAGCCCATGAATTGATAAGGAATACACAATTCAGTATTTAATTCTAGTTATAGTTATTTATAGTATCCAAAATAAATATTGGGATGAGAATACATTAAATAATAACCATATAAAAGTGGATCTATGAACGTAAAATGAATAACTTATAAATTAAATATAAATCCGAACTTATCATCCTCTATGTTTAAATCATGGTAATCCAAGTCATTTTTATACTATGTGTTTTAATCTAACAACCTATTCAGGTCCATCACAATGGTTCGTAAGAAGTTTTTGTATATTCAAAATAATCTTACTATCAGTGTGAAACTAGGAGTAAAACAACACCTCTTTCTTGTGAACCGGGTGAAAATCGAGTTAATAACCAATAAACCCATATTAGGGTTATTACCCCTAGGTACAACTATTCTAGAGCCACATCCACTTTTAATATCAATACATTGATTAAATTTCATAGGAACCACTCACATTATACATCACCAAAGTTTTAGGATATTCTATTATACTTAGACTTATCCCTATGGTTATCACTATAATATTCTAGTCTTATTCTCCCAAAATAACTAAAACATGATCTAATACCAACAATAGTGGATCAATTTATTTACACATATTAATACAATATTTTTAACATTAACATCCAATAGAAACAACCCAAACATCATGAGGTCTAGTGTATTGGTAAGACATGGTTCATAATACATAAAAAAGAAAAAAAATTATATATTTATTTTATTCTCATCATATGGTAAAGCTTTTGTTTTAAGGGGGTGATGAGTTTTGCATATTTTAAGGAAAATTTCATTCATACAATCTACCTCCAAGAACTGTGGAATGATGTATTGAGGAGTGGATAAAGTCAAAAATATGACCATTATCTCATCATTAGCCAGTTGTTTTCTCATGTTTAACCTAACCTATTAATATTTTTTCAGAGGATCCTCTACTTGATCAGACCAAATTTTGCATTTTACTACCATTTTATCAGTATCAACAAGATTGGTAGGGAGTTCCAAAGATGAACTAGAAGGTAAATGGACCAAGTGTGGTTTATAAATGACTATTTCCTTGGGATGTCATTATGTTGAGAAATGATTTTACCCAGTAGTGAAAAGGTATCGGACATTAATGGCCTGGTGTTTTTAAGTGCCACATGATAAGAGGGCTTTCTCATAACAGCATTTTTCATTGGATTATTCTCTTAACAATGTGAATCACTTCCGTGAAGAGAACATTTTCAATGAATGCCATCATGGGTAGGACCAAAATTTAGATTACATCAAGGGGAAGAACCTATTTATCCTTGTTATTCTACCCACATGGTGGGCATCTGTGTCTTTTATAAAGAGTTTATCTCTCAATATTGAATTGATTGTTGTAATTAAGAAAGTACTCATGACGAAGTGTCCGAAAAGGACCTCTATAATTACTACTAATTCTCCCCTAATTTGATAACAAGAGTATAGTATCTTGATCTACCATGGATAAATTTTTTAGGGCATTATGAACTCCAGCATTGAGCAGAGCCAGATCACATATTTTCTCTTGATTCTCCAAATATGTTTGATAAGACTTCTTCTTAGACACCTTATTACAAGAGGTTGGAGCCACTGGCTGGAAGAAGTGGTTGTCATGGGCACGTGTATGTGCCTACCATAGAGTGACTATCAGGATGGGAAAATTATCTTCGATTTGAGAAAGTGTATGTTCCCAATCCAGTTTTCCATATGATATGAGAGATTTTTTCCCATGACCCACATGGACAAGAAAAGAGATATATATCTGTTCTGGTGTGACATGTTGATGAGATTCCCGGCTTGTGGGGATATAATGATGTGTCTATAATTTAGGTACAGTTTTTTCCAATATTATGACATTATGTAATGTTTATAGGATATGGGTAGAAATTTTCATCTACCCTTTCACCAATACCAATATGTGTTTGGTGGCTTTAGTGACTGCAATGGGGATAAACACTCATTTCATGTCTAGAGTAAGTGTATGTGCCTTCTCCTATCCTCCCTATCCTACCAGTTGATAATGACAGTAATCATGTGTGAGGGTAGAGAGTTGAGTGTACCCTCTTATTGTCAATAGTACATTCCAAATAACTTCTCCATGTTCTACCAAATGAGATTGTTGGTAAGATTGGTGGTTTCAGGTGTGTGTATGTTCCTGCTTTCGGGGTTCTGCCATATTTGGTTTACGAGCTTCTCTGAATGCTTCCAGATTAGGTTACTAGCTTTCTTGATGGGTAAAATCATTTTCATGTTCCTGATTACAGTACTCCACTAGATTATAGAAATGGGAGTTATTGAATTCCACTAGGTGAGGGTGCTAGTTGGATGATTAAAGTCAGATGAGTGTTTGTACCCGCTTGATGTCTACCACAAAACTAGATTGCTGGAATTATCTAGAGGGGTAAAAAGTGTGAAATCTTTCCCTATTATCCAGTTGTCATCTTTAGTGGGCCCCCTTTTGTGCCCTATTTTGATGGAAATGGTTGGATAGTTTAAGGTGACACCCTCATCGTGTTGAGGGTTCCCAGCTACATGGAATTGGTGGTAGGGATTATTGGGAGAATCCCTTGATAAGGTCGAATATATCTTTGAGATGAGGATATAAGTGGCCTCCTGATTTACCTCCCTAAAATATGGGAGGGATTAGTTGTTGTGTTATGGGGATAAACATCTGAAATGGTTGATGTCGGAGGTCAGCGCCATCTGCATCAGCACCATCAGTCATCGTTGACTGGTCAATTGGGGGTTCTTGTTGAGTTGGAGGTCATATCAGGCAGCCACTAGGGTCAGTATGGTGGTGTGCTAATGGTAATCTCGAACTAGCACATTAGATTCCATACGTTGAATATACTGATTTGGAGATGGCATCCTTCATGTGAACGAAGATCCAACCTAAGTAGCAGCCTAAAAATTCATGGGGGAAAACATAAAGGAATCCAATAGATCAAAGGGTGTTCTGAAAATTGTTATTATATATATGTAAAACACAAATAATGAACTCTTGTAATGTATCATGTCATTTGATTTAAAACACGTGTTACTGATTTCCTTGTATGTCCCACATTCAATTTGAGAGTGTAGGTGGCCTAAAAGGTTGATGATACTATAATCTTGGTTAAGGATTCACATCAGGTTCACTATTTTTTTTCCTTTAGATTTCATTACCCATGATGGATTTCAATTTTTGAAATATTTCCAATAGGTTTGTTCGTAGAATCATAAACACCCAATGGTTCTATATCCAAGGGGGCCTTCTTTCAAAATGCGGGCATTCGTTAGGTGTTTTGACCTATCATTATTAAGAACTCACATTGGTCAAGAGGATGGGAGGTCGAGCTTATCACACCCTTTGGGGGGGGGGGGGGATTTTCCCACTATAGGAATATCTTGAATATTTTAGATGTGTTCCTGGATCCTTAATTAATTCCCAAGTATAATGTAGGCCATTTTAAGATTGGTAATCAATTATTAGCATGTATGAAATTAAAAAACATCAGTATGTATTTGAGGTTCTTCATCAATGGAGACGTCTGTATGTATCTAAGGTTCTCTATAAGTGGTATCCTCTTATATACTACTTATATATTCTTTGGACATAATTATAAAGATGTTGGTTTCTAAGCCACCAAGTGGGGAACTCTATAGTTTATAGTCATCTATATAGATTAAGGTCATTCTGGTGTATATCATCATCTTGGGAGACAAAAGTAGTTTTTATATTGGGACCAAACCCATAAATGGTATTACTATATATCCTTATGAAAGGAATCACAACCCACATAATTCAGTGTCACTTAATGGGACACATCATACATTTTATGTTCATGTGATAAGGACCTGACTGTACATTTTAGCGTTATGTGGGATGGACGTCTATGTAGAAGGATTCTAGTCAATGATTGGTGTGAGACTTATACCGGAGCATCCCAAGTATCATAGAATGGATATGAGCTTACAAGGTTAATTATACCCTACTAGAGATATAGCCCAGAGATAACATGGTTGATTTGGGCTGTTGGGTTTTAACCTTAGGGAGGATTCCTATTTATCCTATTTTGATGGGAATCAAATACCACATAGTTTGGTAAGTCTCATAGGGGAGTATAGCCTTTTAAGATAAATACATTAGGTCTTACTAATGAAGAGGATTACCTATAAAAGGAATCATGAGTGATATATCAACTCATGATGGTTTGGGGGTTCAATTCAGAGATTAATACTAATGAAGATGCCCAAATTAATGGAATTATGACTGGGGCATATCCCTGATGACGATATAATTTATGCTCGGGCCCTATGTGGTATTTTTACATATACAGGTTAGAGTGGGAATCAAAGTTCTATTAGTTCAATGAGTGAGGGCATACACCTATGGGGGCCCTACTATTTTATCTCACAAAGGAGTATGGCCCTTTGAGTTGGTTATATCGGGGTATATTCCAGAGGAGAATACCCATGGTTTGGAGTCATATGGATTTCATGATTACAATTGACCTCTAATAACACGTGATTCATGATCAATGTGAGAAACAAGAAGAAGTGGAATATCTGATAACCACACAATTAGCTGTATCCACTAATGGATGAGCTCTAGAGAAGATTGGGGATTAATCCTAAGGAGGATTCCCATTTGAGTATTGGTTGGGGATTACACCTAAGGAGTTTCCCATTTTGAGTATTTATTAGGGATTAATTTTACAAAGGATTCCCATATGAGGATGTGTTGGGGCCTTACTTCTAAGGAGGAATCCCATTTTACTGGTTCAACCTAGAATAAGATTCGGGTGATGATGTTTTAGGAGTATGTTAAGGAGTTTATCAACTCAAGTTACATAAGGAATCCAAGAGGAGAATCTCAAATCATAACATGGGAAAGGAACCAAGGAGAGTATATCAACTAAATAAATTTCAATAAGTGTAGAAGATTATCTCAAATCTTGGTATTCTAGGGGTGGATGTTATGGTTATATAAGGTGAAAACCAAAATTTCCTCAACCGACCTAAAAAGTTCATGGTGCGACTCTCCATTTTTCAGGGGGGTAGTGAAGGAAGCAAACAGATTGACTCAATGGTATGGGAAGAGAACCCATCAATGACCCCGAGTGGTAGTTCAGGGGTGCACCCCCCTATGGTATGGACTAGCAGGTTCACGTAGGATGGTCAAATAAGTGGTTCTCACAGGTTTTCTTCGCCCAGGGGCTTCGCACTGGTGCTTCTCCCAGGTGGTTCTCCTAGGTGTGGGTTATTGGGATGGGTCACCTAGGTTCTATAAAGATGGATTTACCTATTGAGAGAGAACTATTATATGTCTCCCAAGTAGTAATGGACTACATGCACAAAGCTACTGCATGACATGACCCCTCTCCCAGATTCACCATCCAAAAGTTCATCTAACATTTGAAATTTTTTGGAATAGGGGTAAATTTATAGACCCTCTTGGAACTACATAGATGGTCCTATGCAGAAGGTCCTACATAGATGTCCCGTGTGGATAACCTATGTAGTGACTCCATTCCTTTATAAAAGTTTCTGTCTTTCGAGTCCCATGAATCTTGATTTGGGAGTGTTTTTGGGCTTTGCAACTAGTCAAATCAAACCTCTCGAGGATATCTACATTTATTGATATAGTGAATAAACCAAATCATCTATGAATAAACTCTGAAATTTAATTTTAATATATATAAATCATTGCCTCATCAATCATTAAAATCCATAGCCAACCCCAGGAGGGGGTATTTCCACTTATCCCTCATTTTGGAGTAGTCTTCTGAAACATTTAAAACTAGCTTGAATATTCTTTTAGTATATGGGTACATTTCTTCTCAAACATTACATTTGTTGTCTGAGTGAGGATCACATGGCGAATTTTGTAGAAAAGTTCATGAAATGTATTTTGTGGTCTCAAAAGCTGCACATATGTTGTTCTAAGGGTGAAAAAAAGAAAGATATAATTGAAGGATATATATTAAGTATTGGATATGATATTTTAAAAAATTATAGAAAATTGAATGTGAAAAAAGTATGAAATCCCAGAAACTTCACCTAATTAAAACATCATCATGTTTTTCATAAGATGAAGCAACCCAAAATTTCACTAAGTATTTTCAATAAATATATATTATGTTAATATCTTTTTCTAAATGAAAGAAAAAACTAAAATGTAACTATGATATGTTAAAAAATTTTCCAATATAATACAGTCATTTAATTAGTAGGTATAAATTCAAGTAACCATATAATGAAATCTAAAAAGAAAAGGGAAATAAATGGCATTGGGAAGAATAATTCTTATTTAAAAAGATCATTTATCCACGATTTGAAAGGAATTAACTTCACTAAGGTTTACCCTAGATGAATCTCAAGTCAAACGCAAACAATTAGGTTATGTGGAAAATTTTACGTGACATAAATTCAAGCTCGAGGAAATTGCCGAGAAATCTGTGCTAGCGAAATCACCACCCCTAACTACAATAAAAGACTAGCTTATTCTTATATATTAAATAGATATCGTGAGAGGATATGTAACTAGAAATTGGGATGATATAATCTAGTAATTATTAATTTAATTGGTTTTTATCTCATGCATCTTATAAGTTTGGTATTTTAATATTTAAAAGAAACGAGATATTTATTTTCCTATTTAAAAAGTTTTTATTTGTCTTTTTTATTTTAAATATATTTTCATAAATTTTATAATTTTAATATAAAAGATATTACATCATTTTTTTTCAAATAAAAAATTTTATCTTAAGATTAATTTTTGATATTTTTCTAAAACATTTTATTTTTAAGTTAATAGTAAAAAAAATTATATTTTCTAATACTAAAGAATTTATGGAATTATCATGAATTTTTTTTGAAACCTTTATATATATACAATTAAAATAAATAATTTAAAATTAATATTTTTTGTATAGAAATACACACATTTATTGTTTTGGAAACACAAGTAATATTTCACCAGAACAAATGATTTATTCCGTTATATTGATAATTTTGTTTTCAACAATCGTAAAAATTAAATCCAGAAAAATTGATTTTATATTTTAGATCAACATGATCATATTATTTAATTATATTTATTTCAATTTTTTTCATCAATGTATGATCAGTAATATTAATGATAAGGATCATTATAATTGTAAAACTGTAACTTTCATAGATTTTTTTATTAATATTTTGTTCTTTTTATCTACTCAAATAAATTAAAATTTCCTAAACGGTGTATCTAATATAATTTTAATCCTAAATTTTAATAAAATTTTACTCATTAAATTGGTAATTAATACTAAATTATTTAAAGTACACTTAATGATGAAAAAAATGTTTTTCTAAAAAATTGATTTTCTATATATAAAATTTTTTAATCTAAAAGTTATATTTTGTTAATTATAAATTTAATAATATTTAATGGAGATTTATTTTAGGTTAAACACAACCAAATTTTGTAAAATAATTTATTTTATATGTTTAGTAAAACATAATTTACTTTTTTAGAGACTAGTTAACCGATTAAAATTGAATAATGTGAAAGTAAACATATATGAACAAATAACTTCCAAAACATTTAAAACATATGTGTAAATAATTTTTTAAGGCTTCATCAAACCAATATCACTTCAAAATCCATTGCGTTTAAATTTTTCATCCATTGATCGTTGAATATTGAAATGATATCATTGATAATTAAAGGTTATTACCAATAAAAAAATTTCTTCACTTACACGAGTGACACACTTCTAGTACTTCATAGAAACCTATCCTTTAAAATTTAATTCTATAAATATGACATTTATCCATACCTTGAAACCTCCCCCAATTTAATAATACTCTGATCTCAATTATTTATCCAAACCCATTCATTGACAAGGATACATTCAATATAATGTTTAGGGTACTAAAGCGAGTCTTACTAACTCCTTAAGTTTTCATGTCAATCATTATTTTCCAAATTGACCCTAACCATAGTAATATAATGACCTTAGTATCATTATTCTATTAAATATTTTAATAATAATTTTAATCCCATTATTTATTTTTTTCTACCCACATTGGAAAATAAAATAACATTAATCATGAGTTGTACAGAATATCACCTCTCCAAAGTAACATTTTTCATTTTTCATCTTGATTTTTTATTTATCTTATATAGTTATAATATTATTCAAAAAATTTAAAAAATATAAATAATTTCATTATTATAATATTATATTACTATTGTAAACATCCTTACCAATACTTGTCCATCGAGATATGGTGTTTTCATGTTTGGTGTTGGTTTAACCACCCACTTGAATAATTCTATAAAACTATGTCATGGATTATTAAGAAAACATAATTAGTAATTTTATTTTAAGATAATAACCAAATAATTATTGTTTTATGCATTTTTAAAGGTTATATTTAATATTTTACTTATTATTAAAAAATAATCTTTGATCGCTACAACGGCCAAAATAAGCCAACACCGATACAATTTTCTCGCAAACACATCAAAAGTAATATGATAAATAAATATCATATTATAATAAATGGCCTATTTTAAATTAAATATATATAAAAATGTATCCTAATAATTTTAATAATTAACCTATTTTTATTTTTTAAATTTTTAGTGCATTTTATAATGAATCTGGGACAAGGTAAGCATTTCTTATATAAAATTTTCACCCCATAGACATATTTATTATTATAAACTATGTTTCATTTAAAATTGATTATATAATTCCACTAAAATATTCATTATAATTAAAATATCTTTATCTGTGGTATTTATTATTCCATTTTAATTTAAATTCCTTAATTTGGTTTTTTAAATATTACTAAATCCATAACAGTTTTTTCAACTCAAAGTCATTCTCCTTGAGTAAAAAACCCACTACATGATGATGATATTCTAATACCCTCTTATCATTCTAATTACATTATCTATTTTATATTCTCTTATTATATGAGGATGTTACTTATTTTTATTAATATATTATCCATGATGAAATTACTTCTCATATAAAATTTGGATGTTGGAAAGAATAACTCCCATTCTATCCAAGGGATATTGTCATCCATATACATATATTCATCCATTATAAAGTTCACATATATTTTTGGGAACACTAATATGTATTATTTTTCAATGATCCAAAAAATTATCTTTTTGTATTTTATAATTTAAAGTCGAATATTACTTTCACAATGTAGGTTTTCAAAAAACAATTATTTGAAAATATTAAAAATTCTTTCCCATAATTTAAAAATTAAATTTTTTATCTTACACCCCAAATTTGTTTTTATAAAATTTTTGTCTTTTCAAGGATCTATTATTGATTAAATTTTTTTATAGGAAATATTTTTCCAGTATTTAAATTATCATTTTTGAAAATAACTTTGTAAAGTGGCCCATAACTTCACCTTTTTATGAGAATGTGAAAAATGTTCTCAAAAATATCTTTTAAGTTTTCTACTTCTGAAAAAATAATTACACTATATTTTTCTTTTATATAAATCTTAATCTCTATGTATTCACGGTTCGATAAATAAATTATTACTCTTATAGTTTTATAAAATAAATGTTTTCAAATGATTTTGGATATTTCAAATTTCCAAAGTGATTTTTATAAATATCTAAAAAAAGTTTTTCCATCCAAGTAATTTCCCTTTTACATATCTTATACTTGATCAAGAACATTATCTAAATGATATAGTCCACATTATTTCTCTTGATGTCTTATGTAATGTTATTTTATATCAAATAAAGGATGCATTACAACCTTTTTCTTTCCAAATCATCATATATTATTTGCATGATTCTACTTCCAATTCATTTCCTCCATAAAAATTCTATATATTCATCTTCAATTAAAGGGTGTTCACCTTGGTTTCATACAGTGACATGTTTGGGAAATTATAGAATTAATTTTGTGCCATTTTCTCTTTATGGTGTTAGTCCTAGAGGATCTTACATAGAAAGTTATTCCATTTTTTTATTGAGGAACTACTATAAATACACATATTTATTATTTTGATATGGATTTTTATTGACTACTTTGGAAATTTATTTATATATTGTTTGACCATCCACCCTTTCATATGGATGGGTTATGATCATGTCATCCCATTTATTAATATGAGGAAAATTAATTAAATTTTTATGTTTATATCTCAATATGTATGCTTATTGATACCTATTTCAAATTAATAATCCATTTTACTGATACTAATATCATTTATATGGTGAACTCAGTGGAATTAAAGAAGTGGTTGGTGTTTTTTGGTTTCAACAGCCCCTTGATGCCTCAGTTGGTCACATGATTTTTTTGCGTATTTTGTGTATACCAAATAGATGAAAGCATGATGTCTGGTTAAGAACATGAAGAAAATAATGATGTATTGGTTATGGCCTTTATGGAATTGATTATTTATGTGATGAGGCCATGTAGGTAATATATTTCTAGAATTATTTATTAAAACACCTTGAATTAATTTTTTTATCCATGTGATTGTTTAAATTTTTATTTCATCCATGGATTTATTTCATGATTATGTGTTATATTATATGTAATTTTTTTATTCTTATTTATTCATTCCATATTATTCATCCCATAGTGTATTCTAATATAAATGTTTCCTTAATTAGAATTTTATACCAACATTCTTATGCTTCCATTTCCTGTGGTTATGAAGAAAAATTATTACACATGATATGTCCAGATAAGTAAAATCTGTGGATAATTTTATGGGAGATTTTTAAGACTTATTATATATTAACTAGTATATTATATAGTGAAAAAATTGTACATTTCATGAGAAATGAAAGGTTTTTGTTAGTTAAATATTTTTTATAAAACTCTAAAACTCTAAACCTAAATGAACCTTTGAATGTATTTTAATAAATGTTTTATATTGATATTTTAATTATTTATTTTTTTAATTAGGTCACATTGATTCATTTAAAAGTTGGTATGTATAGCGTGTTCTAATTTTCACTAGATTCTTCAATTGTGGGTTTAAGTATTTCATAGTCGGTATCATAATAGAGTAAAAACTACCCTTCTAATTATGATGTCAGTTAAGGAAAACATAAAGGTTGATAAGTAAACTTTGATCATGATTTCTTTGTATAGATATCCCTTTTAGATATTTTAGGTAATATATAACACTTTAGTTATTGGCATAATAGATCTCAAGTGAAAACCCTAGGTATAAGTCTATGGTATAATTTTTTGTATATGATAACATCCCAATGTTTTGTTAAATAGATATTGTGTGTTTCTCCAAGAAATTGAAACATTGTATGGATACTGGAATGTGGATGTGGTTATGGAAAAGATGAACCTAGGTGTAATCATCCTAAAAAATTATGGTAGAGTATCAATTAAATATTCAGTATCATACATGATGAGTGAAGCTAACACTACATGACTAGATAAAAACTCATAAGAGATATGATATAGTTAATGCACGTTCTGTATAATGAAATATTATGATATATTTGAGTATGTTAACTAATAGGATAGATAACCTAACAGAAGAATGAACATGGATAAACAATGCTTGAAAAAAGAGTGTCATAGGGTGAACTGAAAGTACAATATGCTAAAAATGGTGCTATTGGGGAAAACATATTTGGATTGATTTTTTCATATTCATATTTTTATATTATAATTGTTATTATATATTTAGTTTTTTGTTGAAATAGGATCCAGAAAATGATGTTGAGAAAGCTATGTATCAAGAAACAACTGTAACTTATAACTGAATAAGGAAGCATACATAAATGGTTGAGAGTTTTAGTATATTCTTGTTATTGTAGAGAATGTAAGTTTTATAGTAATAAATAATGTAGTTAGGGTGATATCTTAATAGAAATTAAAAATTTATACTCTTATCTATTTCCATTAGTGTGTTATACTTATCAATGTTATTCTGGAAAATTACAAAAGATAAGAGGATTATATGAAATATTTTTTTTTATTTTTCAACAACGTTTTGTTTAAATGATTGGAAACATATATTAAATTTTATCCATAAAATTGAAATTTGATTTTATGAAAAAATTATACTTTGGGGATGAATTTTGGAGAACACATGATTAATGTATTGATAAATATTAGGTTTAATATATTCTTGAAATTGTGGTAATAATGGTGTTAATGGTTAGGAAAAAATGTGGAAGATAATATTTATATCCTTTTAATTGATTTTTGAATTAATGATAAGGTGACCCATTATTTGCCTATGTTTTTTATCTCATTTTTTTAAAATTGTGATATATATTGACTAGTTTTTGAATTTATAAACTAATGAATAATACATTTCCAAATTTAAGATAGAGTTAATTTTTGCAGGAATATATAATCTCATTCAGGTTTAACGTCATTGAGATAAAAATGGATTTAGGAAGGTTATTATATAGAAAATATATGATTAGAGTATATACAAACATATGTAAATAATTTTATAAATGATTAATGTTGTTTGTGGGAAGATAAATAACTTAATATAAATTAGGAGAGTAATGTATATGAAATATTAGAATTTAAATCTATTGTCATAGTGGATAAATAAAGGTTAGGGGAATTGAATATTTAATTAAGAAAAATTTCACTAAAATTGATTAAAAATCCAACCCCATATTTAAAAAAATTATAAGTTAAATAAAAATTTATAATTATATAATTTGATCTTTAAAAATGATTCTCAAAACCATGATCACAATGCTATTAATATAATATTGAATATAATATAACTTTTGAAAATAATTTACTTGAATCAAAAACCATATATAAGAAATAAATTAAAGAAAAATTTCATAAGTATTGTTTTTTGTAGTATAGTTTAGAAAATATATATAGATATGTTTTGATAAAAAAAATAAACTAAAAAAGATAATAGAATAGTAAGATAAATTAGGGGCATAGTCTCAAGATAATACCTAATCCCCTTCACATGGAAATAAACCATTTTCATGTAGTTTATTATAAAAAACATCTATATAATCTAGATCATGTTTTCCATAATGACAAAAAAAATATACTAGGCCAAAGCCTCTTCCTTAGTATTAAATGGGAGAAAAGGAGTCCATGTCACACACAAACTCTTCCAAAGTTTTCTGTGGGATTACATATGTAAAATAATAGAAGTGAGTGTATATCACTATCCAATATAGTATAGAAGTACGTGTTAATAAAAAATTAGTGTAAAATAAAACATATGATAAAAGTTATATTGAAACTAAAATAGAAAAGGATAAATAGATTGAAGATTTAATGCATCTTAGTCTGATTAGCATCAGTTGTTCATAAGTCATTGAAATTGTCACTGAATTTTCCCTATCAAATTTTCAAAAAATATTATAGAAAAAATAGTGTCATAAATTAAACTAAATGACCTCTATGTGTATTATAGGTTCACATGTATATTCTTGTATTATTTACTATATGTCACTCTACATCATCTCTAATTGACTCTTATTTTTTAATGAGATCTAAATCTAACATTAGCCATTATAGAACATTATTTATATCCTTAACTACACTGAATATGAAATTAATTGTCCAAAATTAATCATTTTATATTAAAAATACTCCACTTCTTATATTTGAAATTGAAATTCGTATTCACTTAGGCACATGAATGTTGGCTCATGGTTACTAGGAATGGATAGTTGGGAGAAAAAATAGGTATGTTATATAGGCATGGGCAAATTATTCTTATATGTGGTAGGTACTGTTCTTCTCATGGTATGTACATCTATTCATGTGGAAAGTACTTCTCTTCATGTGGTAAGTATTTTTCTTAATTTTGTAGCTAAATCCCCTCATGTGGTAAGTACTTTTATTCATATGATAAGTACATTTCATCTCATGGTAGGTATATCTCATCATGTGCTATGTACTTTTATTAATGTGGTATATAAATTTATTCTCATTATAGGAAAATATTTTTATGTGTTCACAACAATAATACATTCAGTTATTGTATTTATTGGATAAAAATATTACCTTCTCATTGTAACTAGCCTTATTATGGGGTTATGTAGTTTCCTTAATACTTTCACTTCACTAGTTCACATGGTAGATTATTTTCTTCATGTGGTATGTTTAGTTATTCAAGTGATAGGTTCAATAAAAATATGATCAGATTAACTTCAACACATTGTTAGTATAATGTGGATAGAATTGGCACAGGATATGCAGTTTGTTCATGCGGCAGTACTATATGGTATGTTCCATACTTGTCCATTTTTACAAGTCCTTCCATAAATAAACTTTGACTAACATAAGACACAAAATTAATTAATAACATCGTAAACATGTTTTGGGATAATTAAGATATTTATTTGATATTATAAGAAAACAATATCCCCCTTTTTTCATAAATAATGTTAAATATGAGAAATGAAATAATGAAAATTATAATAATTGAATTATGTGTATATAAAGTTTTGTAAATTTATTACATAAAAAATATGTTTAAATACTTTATCCTGATTATTTATCTAATTTTTTTTATTATAAAAACATGGATCAATGGGATAATAAATAGATAACATGTAAAATATAAAAACAAATGAGAATAAGGAGGATCATTTCTTTAATTTTTCAAAATATATAACAAGAAGGGTTACAAGTAGTCTATATAAGTAATCCAACTGAGATTCTGAATTTGGAACATCTCATATATCGGTAGGAATGGTTGGATATTTTCAATTTAATTTTGTTGTAAGGATACAATATGTATTCCAGGGTGTAGTTATAGAATAAAATCATTAATGACTTTGAATTTGGAAGTAGGTCTGAGATATTGGACTTCTTCTCATAGAAACAAGACAAAATGGGTAAGAGGAGGTATTGTTAGGAGAAACAAATTTGGTATCGTAGGAGGATATAGAACAGTAATATTATTAGTGTAAATATATGCTTCTGTAAGACTATTAAAATCACTCACTCTCTGAGTTCCATGCTCCATAGCTTGAATAAAGTCATCACTATTTTCTATGAGTCACCCAACACTAGGGTAAGTCTCTGGAACTTCTCAACTTGAGAATTAATAGATTCGGTCAAATATGGAATATTAAGATAAAAAAAATTGTTTTGAACATTCCATTAAAATATGATTTAGTGAATATCCGTATTAGGTAGAACATAATGGCCTTCTTGGTTGTTTCTCTATCTTTCCCGACATGTCTATAATGCCCCAACCCTAGAAGCCCAGAGTTGGTTCATTATTTTGTTACTTTTTCATGACTACAAGGAATCAAATCCCAAAGGACCAAACATTTTAATAGATTTGGAAATACATATTTCATTGATGATACCAATAATAAATTTGGAAATATAAAATACAAACCTAATATATAATAAAATTAAATAAACCTTATCCTTGAATGTTTAATCAAATATGTCTTCATCATAACCTAGGAAATGAAACATAATAAGGGTGATCTCAAATTCTCATTAAGGGTAAGTTAAACATAAGATAAAATTAATCAATGAGAATAAATGAACATGGATGTGTAAATAACTAATAACACATGCTAATCAAATATCTGTATAAGTAAATATCAATATGGGAAGGTAAGAAACTGAAAACGCTTTCTTTTTAATAAATGAACTGAATGTGAAACAAATCCATAGATATGTAGATGAAAGGTATCATGGATAAAAAATAACTGAATCTAAATCAGGGAAAGTATTTATTGTTGGAATTAATGTTTCTTAGTTATATGATAACTTTACCATCATGACCTTTCACAAGGTGGTTTATAATGTACCAGGTACAAACCAATTTGGTTTGGCTAAACTTATCTCTACTTTCAATTTATTTCAAAAGACAATTTATAACATATAAGTTACAAACATGAACGTGTTTTCCAACCTAATTTATAACATACTAGTTAGAAATGGATTCTATATTTAGAGTCAGAAGGTCCAAATTTAGAAAATAGGTCCCTATAATATTTTGAAAGTATGAATTGTACCTTTACTAATTACTTTTATTACCATGGTTAATGGTAAATCATGTAGTTAAGGGTAAAAATAATATTAATTTTTTTAGAAAATTACCCCAAAAATTGTCCAAATTTCATTAGATGAGTTATATTCGACCCAAATCACCTTGGGCCAATTGTTTAAGCACTTTTAACCACTTTGATGACTCTAAGATGTTTATAAAGAGAAATATTTTTAATATGGGCTTATATATGGTACATGTTCAATAATAAAATGTATTTTGAAATCAAAAATATTAACAGCATCATAATATTTACTTATAATTTTTAATAATTAAATAATTAAATTAAATGATGACACAATGATGATGTGGCGATTTTTTAATTACTGGAAGAACCAAATAAATGATATCAATAATAATAAAATTAATATAATTTGAAATAATTAACATCATCCACAAATTTTATGGATTATTTTTACTTTTTGGGGATGATTTAATAGTGTTTTTTAGAATATGTCATGTTTTTTTACGATATTTTTTAAAATTCAAATAATTAAAAGTGTCAAAATTCACATTAATTGAATTTTAAGATAAATAATATTTATTAAATGATATAAATTTATAAAAATCTATGATTTAGCCAGATAATTGGGATAAGTCCTAAAATGTCATAAATGAATCATTTTTTGTGGTTTTGTCATGTTATAGTAATTATATTAACCCTTAATGTGTAAATTAAATGATAACATGGTAAGAGTCAAAAAGGTTAAATAAGGGTTAAAACAAAAGAGATAAGGATTTAAAAAATAATAAAAACATGTCTAAACTTATTGGATGAATATTAGTTGACCCTTATCAACATAATGACCAATTGGAGTTTTTTAATAATGGTTATTCCATGAAAATATCTTATATATTATTTAAATGAATGATAGTTACAAAATTTCACTCTCTTTGTATTTAACACATTTTATGGGTCCACATTGGTTCAAAATGAAGATATGAAGGAACCTAAATGTATATTTTGATATAAATGAAATTATTTTAATTATTAGAAGTTATTTTTTATTTTTTTAAATTATATAATTAACTTAAAATCTTCTACAATGCTAAAATATAATTTGGTTTATTAACAAGAAAAATAAAGACAATGATTTTAATAATATTAATTTTGATAAATTCAGGATGATTTATTATGTATAATGAATTTTATAGATATTTATGATATATTAGATATATTTTATATCTTTATATTGAAATTCCATTTTTGGTCTTTATGTATTTGGAATCAAATTAAATGAATAGCATCAAATTTTAACATAATTATATTTTATCGAATTATTAAATTATTAAATTATTTAAAAATAACAAAAATGTTAAATAGTCACAAATGTGATAATATATGATATAAAATATCTTTCCCTATTCATTTATATACTTTTATTAAAGTTTTTTATAATATCCTTATTATATTTTAGTATTTTTGTATTTTCCAATAGTGCCCCTCCCCTCTCCTATAAAAGGGAGCTTATTCTTTTCAATTCAATACAATTAAAACCATTTTTCATTAGAAAATAACTAGACCAATATATTACTATAATCTCTTCCCACTTTCTAAAGTCCTTATTTTATTCATAACACCCTTATTTAGAGGTGTTAATGTGATAATCAAAAGAAATCACCAGAAGAAAAGGAATCGATTTTTAGGGTTTCTATTTTATTTATTCTTCTAATACCTTCAGATAATCTTAAAATGTGATGAAATAAAAAATAAAATATTCTAAATATAATTATATGTTACTATATATATATGACCACCTAAATCCATATCTACTTCCATAAAATTGGAACATAATTAATTGTGTGTGCGTATGTGTGAACTATCACCTCCGCGAACCTATATTTGTTTTACATCACCATCAATCAATACTGGTTATAATGGTGGAATTTTTATTTATATACGATATTCTTGACATATTTATTATTTTAAGAGAATAATATATCAAATATGTTTTTACCTTCCTTGCTAATAAAACTGATAAAGTTATTTGGGTGTATGTGTGAACTATCAGCTCCACGAAGTGATGTGATTCATCTTTAATCACATTATCACATGAATAATATATATAATTATTTTTAAATTATTAATATTATATTAATGATATTATTAACATTATTTAATTATAAAATAATACATACATTTTTCTATAATGGTCATTGATAATTGGAAACGTTACTCATGCGTACATACGGCCTACCATATCCATGATTATAACATTGTTCATTTTTCATAACCATACATAAATGGTTTTATTTAAATGAATAATTGATTTATTAATATGATTATTATTTCATGAATATTTTTTTGGATAAGATGGAATAATGACCACTTTGACTATTGAAATCTTACCACAGTCATTTTGGACTCATGTACCAATTATCAAAAAAACAACTAAAATGAACATTAATAATTAAGTTACTATAATAACAGGATATTAAGTGATATAAAGGGAATAATAAACTTTAAAACGGTTCTCATGAATGTAAATAATTAACATAATTTTATTATTTATTAAATTAAAAGGCATACAAGAAAAATTATACTAAAGGTAAGATATTTCATCTAAATCTCCTTTCATTGAGGCATTCTTGGATGATATGCACCTTTATTATCTTATAAAATGTATATAAAATACCTCTTAAATTTAATGTAATTTGTTTTTCTATACTTAGATTATTTAATGTTATTTACTATTCCAATTTCATGTTGTTTATGATTTAATGGTTGAAAGTGGTATGGGATGCTTTGAATGTTTAAAGATTTAATTGTCAAATATTCTTATCTATGCCAAGAATATTGATATTATTTTACATATTTTTAATATGAATATAAATTTATTATAATGTAAATTTTTCCAATATTTTTAATTTAATTCAACAGGTTTCAAAAGGAATCTTTTTACATGTTTTATAAGGAATGTTTTGAAAAATTACCAGAGAAATTTTTTTTAACGTTTACAGGAACAACAACTTGTGCATCATCCTGAACACTATTTTATATTTCGATTCCTCTAAAAGACTTAATGTTTTTAAATAAAAAATAAATTCCTTACACACTTTTCTTCTAATCTTGTCATTGATTTTTTTTTCGAAATGGAATGACAATTTAAATACATTAAAATCATTTATTTTGATTATAAATAAATTTTTTTGAGTGAAAATATAAAAAATACAATCTTTTATGTGTTATGATTATATAATGGTACTTTTAAATTTGATGGGTGGTTATGTGATAAAACAAGGATGGTTGGTTATGTGATAAACAAGGGATGGGTGGTTATTTTATATCCTCAATTCATTGGATATAGAAGTCGTTCGTATGGTTATTCCATTTATAAGAGTGACATATATGAATGTTAGCCGCAAGGTAATTCCATTATAAGTGTGAAAACTATAGTAATGTCCCAAGATACCTTTATTTATTTTCTATTATTTCTATGGGTTTTATGGTACAAATTTGATTACAAAAAAAGTATTAAATGAGTTTATTTTCAATGAAAATTATTTTATACTTATTTAGGGTGAAGAGTATTAATTTATGATAAAGTTTTCATGGGTTTTAATGTTTATCAATGGACTAAAAGATTCCTTATTTCTATATCCCTTATAGATATTTTTTATGATCATTTGAAATTTTGAATGTTTTTCATAGTACTTAAGGATGAGTAAGGATTTGGATATGTCATGTTGAATGTCATGAAATTTTTTCAAAAAAGTGATCATAGAGAATTTTAAATGTTTTAAATTATAGGAAAAATGGATATTGTTCGAAAGTGTCCACTTTGTATTGTTATGGTTTTTTATGTATGATTATGGCCTATTTATCTAAATATCTAAACCTAAAAAAATATTTAATGTGAAATAAATTAAAATTCATGAACTAACATAAGATTATATAATGTGGAAGGTTGGGTCCTAACAAGTATCATAATGGTAGTGGTTCTTAATCATAGAGGAATGTATATTTTTAAAGGTAATACATTCTAGTTATGGTATAATGTGATATGGAACAACATTATGTTATTGACTATAGAAGTTTACATGGTGTACATTTATGGTATGTCAATGAACATAGAAAGTGTTGATTTATCAAAAATATCATAAGGATTTGGAAGTGGATTAAAATGAAACCAATTCATTTGGAGTAGATTTTTGTAACCCTATCAACACCAAGGTAATGTCCTGAAAAAAGAATCATGATATGTGTGAATAAATATTGGATATTTATGGGGGTGATTCCAATTTTCGAGAAGAAACTTTGTACATTTTGTGAAAAAATATGGATACATGAAGATGAGGCCAATTAGAACAATTGATTCATTATTTTACTATATTTACCGTATAATTAAAGATATGTTAGGTCTTTGAGATTATTTAATATTAATTTTTTTTGAAAATAATACTAAGGATTCTACCTTTCTATTTCAATGTGAAGGTGTCTGTTCTTGAGGACAAGGATCCCAAATATGTATATTTGGATAGTATTTATAGTAAACATTTCATGTATGAAATCAAACAAGATGCTAATGAAATTTGGGTGAAGGAGAGATCATGGGAGGTTTCATTCAAAGATATGAAGAAACCTTTTGAAGTTGAGATATGCAAGAGAAAACCTTTGTTGAAATGCTCAAATAGCGAATATTAACATCTGATGAAGATGAAATATTCTATGAGTAAATAGTTGATGATGTTCAGGATTATAGAGACCTTAGTAAAGATATTTTATTCATTTTTTATAGACTAGATGATGATGAAAATGATGTTGGAAATAATAATGTTTAAATAATACTCAATATTCAAGATGAGTTTGATGCAGGATTTAATGAATATGAAAATTGGAGTGTTTATAATATCTTTTTTTCATAACTATTACAATTATATGAAATTATTTGAGGAAGAAAAGTTAGAACAAAAACTACTTATTGAGAAATTGATATCTATAATTTCTAATAACATAGAAAATGAATTGGATCTCACATTCTAATTGGACGAATAACCTTTAATGATGTATGGATTTACCAATAAAATGAAGGAAAATTTTAAACCAATTAAATAACATAAATAAGAATTTTTTTTGGGTGATAAAAGTTTGATAATAAAGAAAAACAAATTACAACAGGTATGGTATCTGGTTGCTTCAATAAATCAGTCCCAACTAAATCCAAAGAAGTCTTGGGAGTGACTTTTAGAGAAGATATATGCATCCCAAAGTGAAGTGATTTAATAAAATTTCAAAATATTATAGATCGTTATCATAAATAGGAGGAATCCATTTCTAATGCTAGACCTCAAGAATCTACCCCCAAAAAGAATGTGGACTTAGGAGAAGTTCCAAAGTATACCTGTCAAGCAACAATGTATGTAATTATTAGACTAAAAATATGTTTTTCTAGTGGAATGTTAAGACTTCTTCTGTATGTGATCCCAATTTAAAAGAGAATTTTCAAATAGAAACAACAAAAAAACATACCAGTTGTTCTCTATCACATTCCTATAATTTATAAGTTATTTATTTTGGTTCAAAGGTATTGGTTACAAAGAATTTTATTATTATTCTATGGTTTGATGGAAATTATCTTAGGATATTTGAAAAGGAGTAAATAAGTAGCTAAGAACCTCAATGAACATTGTGAATAATAAAAATATATTATTAGTTTTTCAAGATACATTATAAATTTTTGAACCAGGGGATCAATAGACATTTCAATCATCAAGAGACGTTCCTAAATGGTTATGGATAAACAAAATAACATATGAGAGGGGAAATTTTCCTTATATTTCATTTAGAAAAATGAAAATTTATGTTTTATGGGTTATAGATAGATGGTGTACCTAAAACATAACCATAAATGAAAAACTTATCACTGGAATAAATTATATTAAAGTTTGAGTGGTACAATTTTTAAATGATGGAGGAATCCAAATTATCGGCATAGGAAATGCTATGGTCTGTGGGAAAAGATCTAAGAAAAATCGATAAGCTCTTGGTGGAAGGACTATTAAAAATCTATCATGTGTGGGAAAGTTACAAGAATTTAGAACATGTGATGGAAATTGGCAAGAGGGGGGTAGTGTTAAATATAGAGGTGGTTTAGTCGTTTTATGAACAAGAATTACAAAATGAAATATTTACCTCATTGGGTAATTAAATTGGTGAATTCTACCCAAGGAAGATTACAAGGTAATATAGTACAAGAAGATTGATCATTTGAACCAAAATTATTTAGAAAATATGGTCAAAATGATGAAGCATGTGTTTTTCCCATTATCACATGTAACAATACTCATACATGTGATTAATGTCAAAATAAGAATACAATTTTGAACAAATATAAGCCTAATAAGAGAAAAAAAATTTGTTGGAGCTCATTCTTATGGATGTTTATGAACCAATCACCACTGAATATTTTAATAGTAAAATAAATTATGTTTTTTTATTGATGATTTCTGTAGAATGTCTTGGTTGATGGTGAATACTCACAAAATAGAGGTATTCAAATGTATAACTCTATAAATAAGATAAGATAAAACTAATTATTGTGTAAAAATTCATTATTTCTTTACTAAAAAAGAAATATAAAATACAAATTCCTATGTGGAAGCATATCTGGAAAACGTGGGATTAAATATCAAGTTCTATTTATAAGAACTATTCAACATAATATAGTTTTTGAGAGGAGAAATCGAATTATCAACCCTATGACTAGGATCACAATTATTGAACAAAAACATTCCGTGAAGTACTAGAAAGAAGAGGTTCTAATGTTTCTTTTATCTTCAATAAAGCCTTTTATGTCCAAGTGCATATATGACTCCATACAACATGTGGTATAGAAAGAAAATGACATAGAATTGTTTTGTATGTTTAGAAGCATGTGTTTTATTCGTGACAATGAAAAGAATAGAATGTTTGAATGACATAAAGATAATTGGATATTTTTGGATATCACTCCGAAATAAATTCATATATATTATTTAAAAAATTTATCGTAAAAATTGATGTAATCCATGATGTTTTTTTAACTAAAAGTGAGTATACTTTGAATATAATGGAGGGGATTTCAACTATGAATGTACAAGATTCACAATGAACCAACAATTTATAGGAATAAAGTGATAGAAATTTATCCAGCATAGGGGGATTTAAAATTGATATAATTATCTGTGATGATAGCTCTTATGATTATGAAAACATAGTAGGGTATGAAAAACAAAATAAAGGATGCAATAAAGTTTAAATCACTGATGGAAATATTGTTGCAGAACAGAAATACCTAGTTCAATAAAAAATAATGAATATATATATATATATGATTTTTTATTATCTACTGTAAAACCAAATAATTTTGGTGAAGCTACTATAGATCAAAGTTGGTTTAATTAAATGTTTTAGGAGCTTCAACAAATTGGGAAAAACAATACATGGTATATTTTCTCAAGTTTGTAAAAGTAGAATGTGATCAAAACCAAGTGGGTTTTTCAAAACATACTAAATAAAGATGTATAAAAAATAAATAAAAAATCATGACTAGTGTGTAAGGGTTATTACAAGATTTATTACATCGATATATATAATAAATAGGGCACTTTTGGCTCATTTGGTGAAAATTTATTATTCCTAGAAATTGTTGTGAAAAATTCGTTCAAATCCTATCAAATTGACATGAAATCGTTTTTTAATTTATTACTTAAATAGAAAGTCTATTTTGAGAAACTAACTGGATTTATAAAACATGATAATGATAAAAATGTGTTTCAGTTGAAGAATTCTTTGTATGGACTGATGATGGAACCAAGATCCTGTTACTCTTGACTAGATCAACACCTAAATAATCTTGGTAATATTCAAGGAGGGGTAGATAAAAAAATATACATTAGGAAGGTGTATGTACAATGGATTGTGGTTATTATATATGTTACTGATATCATCTTTAGAGTCGTACATGAAAACCAATGAAAGATGTTTTCATAACTAATGAGGTGAAAATTTCAGAGGACTCTAATTGGTGAATTAAACTTTTCCTTATTCTATAGGTTATAAAAAGGAAGGATGGGAAATTTATTTTCCATATTAAATTTTCTAATGAAGTTTTGAATTTATATACTAACGATTCTGAACAGATGGATACTCTAATAGATGATTGGATGAAATTTTAAAATTAATGTGAAAGCGAGGTGTTTAATGTGACTCTATATTCGAAGATCATTTTTAATATATATTACTCCACAACCAGTTGATCAAAAATTTTATTTTCCAATTTTAAATTCTCACATTATCATATTTTATAAAGAAAAGCCAAATGTATTCTATAATATAAAAACACTGATATATCATTCAAATAGTAGACTTTAAACTGTATTATTATAGAAATTCAAAGCAAAAACTATTGGGATATACTAATATAGATTGGGAAATTTTGGTTAATAGATGAATATATAGTTCTAAATGTGTCTTTTTCCCTTTAATAATCATACATTTCTTGGAAAAACAAGATGCAAGATTTCATATAATTAAGAAAAATATGGTGGTGTATATTTCTGAAACCGAAGCTTATACTCAATTAATATGGATTCATCAACATCTTTAATACATTAGAATCAATGTGGTATCTCGTATCCTGATTATTTGTGACTAATAATGTTTTATAAACATAAAAAAATAACATTAAACACTTAATAGTGTAGTTATGGCATGAGAGGCCCGACCCGAAAGCCCAATCGGCCCGGCCTAGGAAAGCTAGCGGTGGGATGAGCCAGGCATTGGCCTATATAATAAGGCCCGCAAGATGGGCTGGGCTGTGAAAATCACATCTCGTTGTAAAGAAATTTATGGGAAACTACTGGTAGGGAGATTCAATCCCCCTACCATAGGCAACCAAGGTTGCGCCTAGACCAAGTGGTCCAAGCATTGCACCTATTCTATTATCACCAGACTGTGTGTGTGTTTATATATATATATCATTATATATTCAAAAATAATGTATATATAATTTATATATATATACACATATAATTATTATTATATATAATAATGTGTCTGTATATATATACAACAATATATACACATATGATTTTTATTATATATATTTATAACGTATATATATAAGCCCGTCCATTAATAATTTATATAAATTAAGTGTTCCTTTTATAAAACCATTAATAATATATATATATATATATAAATGATTTAACATAATATATATATAAAAAAGATATTAATATATATATCATTGATTTAATAATATATATATATATATATATAAAATTGTTGTATATTAATAAAAAAATAACACAATCACTTAATGATGGTCATGCACGTCCCCTAACCACATTAATTTTTTTAAGTATGTTTCAACATTCATATATTATATATACTATACATATGTAAATCTATTTAGAAAAAAAAACGAACTCACCCACTACGGCACACCCCCAACCCATAATTAATTTTTTATAATTTTCTCATATTATATATATATATATTCTAATATATATATATCAATAATTTGACATTATATACATATATGTTAAATTATTATATATTAACAGAAAAAATAACGCACTCACCCAATGATGTTAACGCACACACCCCAACCTCATTTATTTTTTTCTTGAATATGATGAAACTTGCATATAATATATATGTATATATATATAAACAAATCTATTAATAATATATATATCAATGATATGATATAACATATATATATATATATATTTATTTATTTATAAACAAAGCCATTAATAATATATATATATATATATATATATAAAGCTATTAATAATATATATCAATTAAGTGTGGATTTTAAAAATCCAACAATAATATATATATATACATAAAAAAAGATATTAAAAAGATATATATAGATAATTTAATTTTATATATACAATAACTTACTATATATTAACCAAAAAACAACACACTCACCTAATGAAGTTCGTGCACGTCCCCTATCCTCATTAATTTTTTTAAGTATGTTACAATTTGCATAATATATATGTATATATATATATATATATATTTAAAAAAAATTAACACACCCTCTAAGACGCAACCCCAACCCCTAATTATTTTTTACAATTTTCTAATATTATATATGTATCAGTCATTTAAAATTATATATTAAAAAAAATAACTACTCACCCAATGATGTTCCCACACCCCCCAACATCATTAATTTTTCTTAAATATGAAAAAACTCGCACATATTATATATACTAGATATACATATATAAATATATTTAGAAAAAAATTTAACTCACCTAGTGTTGTGCACCCCCAACCTCTCATTATTTATTTTTACATAATATATATAGATTCACATATATAAATCTATTAGGAAAAAAATAATATATCCTCCCACTGTAAATTTTCAATAAAATAGACAATATATTTTTTAGAAAAAAAATTAACATTTAATAAAAATACACGTAAAAAACACGTTTAAAAAAAATTAAATTCATTTAAAAATGTTTTAATTTAAAAAAATGCTTAATAATACTTTTCACAAATAAGTTAAAAAAATAAATGTAAAAAACATTTTAAATAAATAATAAAAAATGATTAAATAAAAACGCTTTAAACCAACCCACTACTGCGCACCACTAATCCCTCATAATTTTTTTTCCAATTTTCACATATTATATATAATTTCAAAATCATATATTAAACTATTTAGAAAAAAATTACATATCCACTCTCTGTAAAATGTTAATTAATTTTTTTTACATAAATCATGTTAAATGTTTGAAAAAAATACATGTAAAAATCATGCATTCAAAAAAGATTTCAAATTAAGCTTCTAAAATGAAATGTAAAAAACATTTTAAACTAATGTTAATACCATTTTTAAAAATCATTAAATAAAAATATTTTGAAAAAACGTTTAAAAATGGTTTAAAAATAATTTAAATAAATTTTTTTAAACAAACACTTGAAAAAACATATTACAATAAAATTTGAAAAAATGTTAAATGTTTTAAAAAAATACTTTTAAAAAGCATGCATTTTAAAAAATAAAAAACATTTTAAAATAATCATTTAAAAAAAATGTAAAAATGATTACAAAAATGTTAAAAATCTGTTTGAATAAAAATGTTTAAATAAAAAAAATTAACAAGAATATAATAAATTATAAATAATTTTAAAAAGTTAAATGTAAAATAATGTTTTAAATAAATGTTAAAAATATATTTAAATAAAAATTCTGTAAACTCACCCACTTTTGTGAACCCCCGAACCCCTCATAATTCTTCTTATAGTTTTCACATAATATATAGAGATTCACATATATAAATCTAATTAGACAAAAAAATGACATATCCAACCACTGTAATATGTTAATAAAAAAATAAGTGTTTTTACAAAATAAATATCATGTGTCTAAAAAATTGCATCTAAAAAAATGAGGTTAAAAAAATATATAAAAAAACATTTTAAATAAAGGTAAAAAAATGAATAAATAAAATATTTAATTTTTTTAAAACAAACATTTATTTTGAAAATAATAAACGCCCACCATGACCCAGCTTGAGAAAGCCCAACCCGGCCCGGTTTGGCCTGGGCTGGGCCAAAATTACACCCTTATCAATAGTCAAGGATGAATCACATGAGATCATATTCTATTTCCTTATAGATAAAGTTGAGTAGAAATTGTGAGATTGGAGTACGTGCTCACTAAAAACCAATTGGTTGATATTATAATTATGGTTCTACCAAAAGTGAATATTGAGTGGCATCAATAAGCTCTGGGTGTCCAAAAAATCCCATCTCTATTAATAGTTGTTTATTTTGAGATCCTCACTCCCCTATGGAAATTTCATGTTTATCAAGGTGGGATTTCTTTCCTAAATTCATTTTTTATTTTTCTAACAATCTATTTTGAACCGTCAATGATATTTTCATTGGGTTTGTTAAAAATGGGTCTAAATTACTCATGTTGGAAGGGAATTATCTAGTTTTGGTATTTTTCTTATTAACAAAGGGTAGTATTTTCACTTAGGTGTGGTATTTGTTTGAATGTTAGGGGGATCAATTTGTCAATTATAGTGGTTTGAAATTATAAAGATCAATAAGTTTTTATGAAGAGGATTCAATATTCTAACTCTTATTTCATAAAGTGATATAGACTCACATGTTCATAGATTTTGTGATTGATGAATCATTGATGTATTATTTTGAGTGAATTTATGATTCTTATGTAATTTCCAATAACCCTAAATGTTTATTTTTTTTACTCAAATCCATTCAGATGTTTTCATTTTTTATTTTTGTTGAGAATTAAATCATGGGTAGGTGGTGATTCTTAAAGGATTGTTATAGATTCATTAAATCTACATGGTTTAAAACTGTAGGATAAATCAGTTTGAGAGATAGATCTTGGGCCATGTAATAATATTGTATGATATAATAGAACTCCATGTACGATTCCTATACTACATTGAATTTGGCCACAACAAAGGGAGTATTCCATAGAACCTCACTGTCATTATATTTTCAAGGGTTACTACACCATTCGAGGAGTATTGTTCTACAGTACTACTGTAAAATATATTTCCACATCACAATGTCTCTTTTTGTCATTGAAGGTATGTATTTGGTATATTAGATTTTTTTATATTTCATTTATTTTTGTGTCTACATTGTAGTAGGTCAGAATATTCCATAAGGAACTATGTTGGGAAGACCAGATGATTGTTAGAGTATATGGAGTTTTAAGGAGACTTATGCCCTAGAGAAAATGTTACGATATAATTATTTTAAAAGTATATACATACTCTATAGTTGGACCATAGATCTTTCAGGGTGTGAATAGGGTAGTGTCAGTGATTTAGTCATTTATAATAATAATATATTATATACTGTACACTAACTAAATATTTACATAGGATATAAGGTGATTGAAGGAAGATGAAAGCATCTAGGTTTGATCATAAGGAGTTCATAGAGGACCTATTTTCATAAGAAAATATTACAAGTCCACAAGAATTAACAATGTAATGTAGTGGAATATAGCTGTAGAATTATATTGACGCCATCTTTAATACTACATTATGGTGAATCTCTGGAAGGGGGTTTTTATGTCTAAGTATGTATGATCACACCAAATTAGATAAGTTAAAGTAAAATGTAGATTTTTGTAAAGAAAGTGTGATTGAGATTTGAGGCTTTTATTTTGAATTTAACAGTCCTTAATTTCTATATTAAAATGGGGATGGAATAATTCGTAATCCAAATAACTGATAGGAATAAATAAATAATCATGACCATTTGATAAAATCAAAAGTGGTTGAATTATATTCATCTTCACACATAATGTTTTAGGAGAGAAAAAATAGAGAAGTAATTTCAAGAGAGATTGGAAGAGACTCACATAAAATTCTTGGAGAGTAAATTTCTAATATTCATAGAAAATTTAAGATTTAAAAGAAGTATGATATTCCATAAACATCATCTCTCACTAACATCATCAAGTTGTATAGAAGATAGACACCAAACCTTTTGTATTTTCATATACATATCAATAAATGAATAAGTATGTCATGGAAGGTGTAGTGAGTTACTTGTATGATGATAGTCAATATGATTTTATCATTTTATAGAACAATAAGTTTATAGGGTAAATTTTATTGATCTATTATTTATAATAAATAAAATAAGTGTGCTCTAGTGTTTTCGGTGTATAAACATATCGCCTTTTTATACTCCTTAGACTAGCTTAGTTAGGGTGAGCCAAGTGAAAATAGTTATGTTCTTTATTTATTTAAATAAAGAAAATTATTTCTTGAAGATGATATATATTTTTTATATAACATATTTTTAATTAAAACCATCTTTTATACATTCAATGTATAGTGTGAACGAATCACATCGCTTTTATGAGGTGGTGGTATGCACTTCCACAAACGATGATATCGTGTTTCCCCAAAATAGAATGTTTAAGGTATTATTTTATAAAAAACTAAAAAATAATAAATTCATAATAAATATCATATATATATATAGTGTTTCCATCATAATGGATACCATGAGGGGTGATAAGGGAAAAATAAACAATCATTATTTTGTTAGGTGCATGTTCTCCTTATACATAAACAATATCATACTTACCCATTAGATGGTGGTGTGTGTAAGTGTAGGTAGGAACCATATCTTAAAAACATCATTTTATATTGAGAAAAATGGATTTTATATATAAATATTGAATAAGGTGAACTGAGGGAGTGGATACTAGACATAAAATTAAAGAGCTTTAGGAAAGATACAACCTCTTTATCTGGTAACTATTATTGGCTTCCACTAAAATAATTACTTGGAATTAATTTTACCCAAAGGAATAATTTTATGAGGAATTTTGGGATGTTGGGGAGTGAATTGGGAAGTTATTGGAAGATACTATGTGGATTTAGATGTGTAAAGAGTTGGGAGGAAAGGGGGCTATTTATAATGGGGGAGGAGTGTCACTCTTGTGATATTTTAAAAGAAAAGAACCCCACTGACAATTAATTTATTAAAAGTGGATAAATTATGGTACAAAGTAGATAAAATTAAATATATGGTTTATATATATATATACACAATGGATTTTGAAAATATTTATAGGTTTTTTGGGACCTCAATGTTGTTATTAGTTCTTTATTAAGTATAATTTAACATTAATCGTTGTAATTAATTTTAATTACATTCAATAATGTTTTTGGTCAAAAAATAAGTTGAACTTATTGGAATTTATAAATTAATAAAATTACAATTTTTTAATCCATTTTTAAAAATTCTAATAATAGTATTGGCATAAATTAATTAAATTTTAATCCTGCAGATGGGACAAAAATGCGAGTTTTTTAAGTAAAGGCATCCAAAAAATTTCTAGGTTTTTATTGCCGTTTTCAAAGTAAAATTTATTCAAATGACTTAAATTGGATTAATTGTAGAAAATTTTATCTAAATAAACTTTTACAGCAATCTAATATATAATTTTTCCTTATAAAAAAATTATATTAAAAAGCAGTTTTGAATAAAATATCAATATTTTTCACTTTTCATTAAAAATGATTCTTTTCAAAAAATACCAAATATTTACCCTAAGCTTATTTTTATGTTTATATTTTAAATATTATGTTTATTTTGACATCTAAAATTCATAAAAGTTTAAATAATTGGATTTAAAATATGTTGTCCATTAAAAGGCGGTAAAAGCAATATAATAAAAATATTGGGTTTTTACGTGAAATATTTAGTTTATTATTTTCTTATGTCTATAGAATATATTGGATGATTATAAAAAGTATTTTATTGAATATTTAAAATATAAATTTTATTAATTACATTCACGAATTGTAATTAATATAATTTATTAAGACAAAATTCTTCTATGAGAATAAAAATTATAATATTTCCTTTATATTGAACTTGTTTATATTTTCATTTCTAATTAATAGTGTACCAATTAATTAATTTTATATTTATGTAAACCATATATATTCATATATTAGTTAATATAATTCATAACCACTAATTTTGATGGCTATGTTAGGTATTATTATATTAAATAATAATATTTTAATAATACAATGTTATTTGGTGAAACTGAGTCTTTAATGTAACAAAAGCTATCGAGGAAACTGGATCTTGCATGCAATGAAATCTAACTCACTTTTTCAGGAATTATAGGATATAAAATATATTAATTGTTTAAAAAATATTAAATATATTATAATATATTGGGATATTATATTCCATTATGCACTTAGTGTTGCATTTCATATAATCTATCGAATTCAACATTATTACTCTATAATTTCAGGGATTAAAATTCTCCATAAATTAATTAAATTGAATCCTCTCAATTTAATCTCAATCGTTGGGATATTTTGTCTGAAATTTTCTATTTTTAAATCCCACATCATGATAGGGGAGCGTAAACCATTATATATAAAAAAATGAATGGGAATTATGTGGGTCACATGGAGAAACATATAACTAGGTCTCTAGGTATGAGAACATTAGTGTAATGTAGAGATATATATGTAGAGTAAAAGAATAAACATTTATACAAGTGATTGATGTCATGAATCACAAATAATTCAATGATCTTTGCAATGATGAGGCCTCAAATCTGAAAATCTTATATGATTTAGTATACTATTGGCTAAAAAAAATAAGGTACTAAGTCCACATTATTTACCATTTTCCTAATGTCAAGTAATTATTTTACTACCTAACAATACCTCATGCAATGAACTGATGGCGTTAAATGTTTTTTATTATTAAAAAAACATTTTAAGGGAGGTATGGGATCCCAGAACAACATCATAGACATAAGACATATCAAAACACGAAGGTGGAAAAATTATCCCAGGACAACAACTTGGATCAACCCCCCTTCCCCCCCGAGCATATGATTCCTGATGAAGATCTACACTATTACAAGGAAATTTAGCAAGAAAGTGTCCTCTGCCAAAGCACATGCCTGATATGATGGTTATCACCATACCCTCTCAAGAATCCAATTCCGAAAAGCTGTGCATAGTTGAAATGCGAGCTATGAACATCCTATGGGACCAGTTCTATGTGGCCGAGTCCAACAACTGCATTACATATGGCCCGAAATCCTATTCAATAAAAAGAATAAAAAATAATCCCCACTATAGATCAACTCTCTGGCGCCAGAACCACCTCTATAAACAGTCCCGCCACACAGTTTCCCTAAACCGCTCTCTACATCACAACAGTTAGAAACCAATGGGAAGGTGATCTATGTTGCAGGATACCAAGCCAATTCCACCAAGGGATGAGAGGCCTGACAACCACACCAAAGAAGAACTATCGGGGAGGGGAACCAAGAAGACCTATACTAGAAGCGCCGCTCTGGGCTGAAGATGATATGATCATAGAAATAGAAGAACCCTCACCAGATGCCATGGAAGATGCAATTATTATCAGAGTTAGCAGAGGAACCCATAGAACCATGAGAATGGATTTTCAATATTCATCGACACCATAATACACCCACAAAATAAAAAATTCCAAATATTCATGCAACGACACAAATAATCCATCACACCACAAATGTAAACCTATACTAAGAAACTAGAAATCGATCTCCATCCCCTCAATCCATTTTGGAACCTACAACGAACCCCATCGGAAACATCAGAGTTGTCGTAGAGCCTCACCAATCCCACAATGCCAATATTTAGGTTTGTACCAGAATCTGAAGCACCGATCCACACAACAGAAGAATAACCACGGATGACGGAGAGCCACACCATGCTCCTGGGTGATACACTAACGAAGAATGAAGCACGCTGCTCCACCAAAGCCTGGAAGCCGAGGACTGAGGCTTTCTAATCCACCGGATCACCAAGGAATTAAAGATCCAGGGACAACGACACGCCACACCATGCTCCCAAGGAAGATTCCACTGAGGACCATAATATGTTAGAGTAGGGAAGAAAGAGACGTGGGATGAAACCCTAGACACCTCCAGAGAATGGGAACCCGCCGCTTAGAGGCTTTTTTACTTCCTAAAAATATAAGGAAATATAATTTCATGATATATTTAAATTTCATAATAACAATTTCATCTTTTTTTATGCTTTAATAAAATTCTAAATTTTCCCTTACATCATGAAATGTGTATCCAAAAATTAATTTTGATACCTGAAGCACTAAAAAATTTAATAGATCATATGGCCTATAAAAGTGTTAAAAGTATAACTATTTGTCTCTTACTATTCTCCAAAGTCAGTATGGTTAATATATTAATCACTAAAAATTAAAATTAACACTACTAGTTCATCATTAATATCTATCCATACTTTTTTTAAATAATTAAATATAAACCATGACATCACGCATGCTCGTGGTAGGAGCAAGCCATTATCGTACTTCTATCATTATAGATTCTAAATCTCCATAATGGTTTGTAAAAAAATGTTGATTATCCTAAGAATATATCCTAATAGTGTTAATTCAGGATCTTGGTATGGCCCATTTTCATGTACCAAGTTACCTAGAGTTAGGCCTGAGACACCTTATCAGTGTTTTTAGTCCTAGGTACACATGTACTAGAACCAAGTCCACTTTTAGTATCCAAAAAATGATTTATTTCTTAGATCAACCACATAATCTACATATTAACAAAATTAAAGGTATTTATTGTATATTTATCCTCAATTTATTTTTATTTTGTTGTGCTCCATAATCTATGATTTATAAATCTAGTTTCTATGATTTCTTCTAAACATCCACTGATACCAACTGTAGTTGCCCGACCAAGAAGCCCGAATTTGGTGTGTTGTTTTACTTAATTAGCATGATGACATGGAATCAAATCCATAATGATTGATTAGTTTAGAAGTATTGGAAATCCAAATTACCAAAATGATTCCAATAATACATTGGAACATAGAAAAAAAATTAAATATAATAAAATAAACAAACTGAATCCTTGAAAGCTTATTCAAATATTTCTTCTTCATAACATGGGGAAGTGAAATATAATATGGGTGAGGTAAAATTCATAGTAAGGATAAGAAAAGTGGAATAGGTAATGGATTAATTATTATAAATTAACATGTAAAGGTAAATAAATGATAACACGTGAAATTTAAATATCTATATAAGGAAAAATCAAAATAGAATGTTAAGAAACTGAAGCTCATTACATTTAATCAATGAAATGAAATGAAATATATCCATATATATCTCAAAGAAAGATCTCATGGATGAAAAATAAATGAATCTAAATGAGAGAAATGCTTTCTAAATTGATATTATGTCGAAGGAACAAGAAAACCTATTCTGTCAAGACCTTTCAAAAGATAGTTTAAAACTATGGATAGAAACCCCTTTATTTTTTTACAACTTATTTTTCTCATGAAAACCTATCGATGCATATAGGGGATACATAAAGTCTTGTAACCACCAATAAATCTAGACCAAATAATTCCTCATATTTCATAATCAAAATAATTAATATACGATATAAAATAACCATATTGAAAGAGAAATATAGTTTTATCATTAATTCCCCAGTTAAACAAATAAATTTCAATGTAATCACCTTATTTAAGATGGTGTATGGTTTATGAAATAATAATATTCATTGTATGAGAATATAGATATTAATGTAAATATAAAATTAAAAATTATTACAATAATTCTTTTTATGGGAAAGTCAACAATCATAAGAAGAAGTGAGATCACAAAGATAATAATTAAGAACATTCTTGAGGAGAATAACAATTAAACATTCAAAAAACATCCCATACCACTTAGAAACATTTAAATCATAAATTTTTAATAATTAATAACATCAAATGAAAATTATAATGTCATTAGAGTAAATAGATTCATGATATAACATGTTAATGAATGATGTATTTTCCAAATAAATGTGAATTGGTTCATAATGAAAAAGAAGCCCCAATAGAATATAAATTGAGACAAATTCCCTTACATATGTATCAAAAAAACCAAAAATAGTAATCATCAAATGAAAAATTTAAAAATCATCCTTTTAAACATGAGAAGGAATCTTCTAGGAAATAATGGTGGGTAAATCTGTACATTCTATAAAAGGAAAAAATAATATTTCCTTTATATTGTAAAAATGTTAGAAAATGCCTAATTTAGAAAGAGACAAGGAGATTCATTTTAAGACATTGGTAAAATTCAATAGGGTAAAAATGTCTTTAATAAATCATTTTAAATAGGTTAAAATTATTTCTGATATCATTTTAATAAAAAATGGTTTTTAGAATAAAATACTTTATCTGACTAAAGAGATAAATGAAGTTGGTTTTTCTCAAAAACATTTTCTATAACACCTTGAGTACCAAAGAGTGAAAAAATGGTACTAATAATGGATAAAGATCATTATTAACCATATTATATCAAAATGAAAAGGTTTATTTAATTATTATTCTGTAATTCCCTCAAATGTAAATTCATGTACTCACAATATCGTATACAATGAGATTATCAAATAAACCCTTAAAAAGATATAACATAAAATCAATAAATGAGTAGATTTTGAGTATCAAATATAAATACACATAAGTGAAGAACATGATCCTCAACCGAGATTGGTGAGGACTCTTTAAGTGCATCCATGAGACCTAGGTTTGAAACTAGGTGGAGGCAGCCAGAACTATTCACCATGGGCCACCAGTTTGGGCTTGGTGTCCTTAAGGCCTTAAGGCCAACCAGGCCTTCAGTTAGTAAGGATTTTGAGCCAATTTTAAGGCCTTTGGGCCACCTAAAGTCCTTCGGGACACATGATTAGTGCATTTTACCATGATAGAATCTACAAAAAAGGTGCACCCTGAGAGGAGGATTCAGAGAAAGAGTAATCACCATAGTAGAACCAAATTGATTTCGAAGAATTAGAGGGTATGGATATTCCATTGGGACCAGCCTATGCCAGCACGAGAATCCTAGACAGATGGCCATGCAACGTTGGAGAGCTTCCATCATGATGCAGGTGCTATAGAGGGGTAGTTCCTTGTAGTTATAGTCTGGTCAAATTCCCTAAGACCTTCTCGTCATGTAATCTCTTAAGCCAACGGGCCATGTAATCTCTAAACATACGATCCTTATAAGGGTTTCTCCTCATCCCTTGAAATGAGGGTTATAAAAAATCAATATAAATGAAGGCCTTTGAGACATTCAGACATAAGGGAAGTATAAATACAATAATATATAGTAAAAATTGAATACAAAAATAATCATAGAATATTAACAAAAATGAGAAAGTAATATTACTCAATGAAAATAAATTGAGTTATAAAATTCTATTCAACTTGGTATCTTGTATGAAAAATCACCATAAAATAAATAATTAAAATTGAAACTAAAAATACCATGAAGAAATATTCTTTTATTATTTCACATGTGAATTTTCCATTACGTAAACCATATATAATAAATTAGGTGCATGAAAATTAAGTATGCCTTATAGAATGAAGATGAGATAAGAACCCCTTCCCTAGAGTTTTCTTTTTGGTGAACGTATCCTAACATCCTCTATAATAAAATTATGATAATTTTATATTTTATTCAGATAATTTTTAATTTTTTTCATTACTTTTACTTCACTTATTATATTTTTTGTAAAAATTCATAAACAATTATGTTTACATCGGGTGTTTTGACAAAATTCGATTTATGTGTAAAAAAAAACATTGGTAGGTAAACTATGGTCAACAGGGTAATTGTATAAAATCAATAGAATAATAAAAATTAGATAATTATCATATTTATAAATAAATTATTATTTTAAAACAAATTATTAAATATGATTATGGAAAATGAATCAATTATACAATCATGGAGACGGTAGGCTGTACATATGCATGAGTAATATTTTGTTTTTTCAATGATCATTTATGAAATAAGGTAAGTAACATAAATAATTACATATTGATAATTATATCGTAATAAAATTTTATTTAGTCATATATACTTATATATATATATATTGATATAAAAGTAATCACATCATGTCAAGAAGGTGGTCGTCCACACGTACACGAACAATGTTATACCTTTTTAAGTGTGTGTCCAAGGGTAATAAAGAAAATGATATATATATATATATATATTATTTTATTATAACTGTAATTATATAATTAAAATAAAATATATTTTGTGTATTTCACATATTTTTAATTAAAATAATCATTTATACTTTTCATGTATAGTTTGACCGAATCACATCCATTTGAGGGGGTGGCAGTCTGCACTTCCACAAAAAATGTTAGCATGTTTACAAAAAATAAAAGTTATAAGGTTATGTGTTATAATGTTTCTGTATAATATTAAATACATAATAATATAACATATAAAATAGTGTCCATAATAATAGCAACTATGGGTGTCGGTAAGGGAAAAATGACCAAACGTCGTTTCGTGAGGCGGTAGTTCGCCACACACATAAACTGTATGTTCATTGAAAAATAAATGGAGGTGTGTGTAAGTGTAGGTCAAACCATTAGAATAAAAATGTCACAGTATAGCAAGGATACTAGAGATTATATATAAACATGGAATAAGGATAATTGAGGGATTGGATTATGGAAATATTATTAAAGATCCTCAGGAACGATGTTACCTCTAAATTGGGTCACTCATTTTGGTTTTCAGTAAAAGGCTTCCTTGAATTGATTTATGTACAAATGTAGGATTAAATAATTAAGGGGGTTATTTGAAGTAGTGAATTGGGTAGATTTTGGATGAACCTAAGTGGCTTTAGAGGTGTGAGGAAGTGGGAGGAAATAAGGCTGTTTATAATGGAGGAGGATTGTCACTCTTATATTATATTAAATGCAAGGAACCCCATCAATGTTTTATTATTAAAAGTTGATCAATAATGGAAAAAGTAGATAAAAGGAATTTTTGTGTCGAAATATGGAAATAATATTTATTTTGGACAAGTTTATAGGTCATTTTGGTCAATAAGGTTATGGTTTTGTTCCTTATTAAGAAAATTTTATCCTTTATCATTGTAATTAATTTTAATTACTTTCACTAATATTTTTGGTAAAAATCTAAGTTGAAATTATTATATATTATAAATTATGATGACTCAAAATATGGAATCCATTTTTCCAAATTCAAATAACAGAATTAGTAGAAACTAATTTAAATTTAATCCCACACATGGGACGACAATGCGGGTTTTTTAATGTAAAATCATTAAAATGTTTGTTATGTTTTTATAATCATTTTCAAAGTGAAATTGATTAAAATGACATAAATTTGATTAATTGATAAAGAAATTATTTAATTAATCTTTAAAACAAATCTAAAACACAATTTATCCTTATATTTAAGTTATATTAAAAAGAATTTTTGAATTAAATATCAATATTTTTCCAAATTCATAAAAAATAGCTCTTAACAGAAAAATAAATTTTTTTTACAGAAAGCTATTTTTATGATGCTCTTTCAGTTATTTTATTTATTTGTTATTATAATATTCATAAAATTTTAAAAAATTATATTTAAAATAGGATCACCATTAAAAGTTGGTAATATTGCCTTAATAAAAATATAGTTTTTATGTGAAATATTTAGTTTTTTATTATATAATGTCAACAGGAGCTATTAGATGATTATAAAAAATATTTTATTGGATATATAACATATAGAATCGATAAATATAATTCATTTTTGTTAAATAATTTAATTTATATGACAAAAAATGGCTTTCTGAATATTAAATAAAAATAAATCCTCTATATTCAACTGGATTATATTTTCATTTCTAATTAATTGGTGACCTATTAATTCATTTATTATTTCTATAAACCATGTATTTTTATATGTTTTTTAATAATATTCATAAAAACTCATTTTAATGGCTAGGATAAGTATTATTCTATTAAATGATAACATTTTTATAACATAGTGTTATTTGGTCAAACTGGGTCTTACGTGTAACCCATGTTATCGAAAAAAGTCCCTCTTACATGGAATGAAATATAACTTAATATTGTGTGAATTAAAATCTATAAAATATATTTAGTATATTTCAAATATTAAATATATTATAAATTATCTAGAAAATATTTTCCTTTACACACTTGGTGTTTTATGTCATTTATGCTTTCGAATTCAATTTTATTACTGTATAATTTTAGGATGTTACATTATCCCTACCTTAATTAAATTTAATCTTCTCAATTTAAACTCAATCTTAGTGATATATTTTTTTACATCTCATATTCTTACATCCCACATCATGAGAAGGGCTCATAAAAAAACCGCTAGTATAGAAATAATGGGAAGTACAAGGGACATGGAATAAAATATAAATAGGTCTCTAAGTAGTAGAATATAAGTGGAAATTAGAGATACATACTTGAAGTAAAATAGAAAATATTTATAGGGGTGATTGTGGTCATAAATCACAAACAATTGAATAATTAAAGAAAGTATGAAGGCCACAAATCCAAAAATCTAAAATGATTTATTGGACTATCAGTTCTACAAAAATTAATGTATATGGACTAAAATTTTTTTAAATCATTTTCCTATTATTGTGTAATCACTTTACCACATAAAAATACAAGGAAATATAATTTCTTGATACATTTCAATTTTGTAATAACAAATTTATCTTCTGGTTTTGATTATATAAAATTATAATTCATCCCCTACCTTAAGAAATGTGTATCCATAAATAAATTTTTATACCTAAATAACTAAAACATTTAACTAATCATAAGGCCTATAAAAGTGTGACAAATATAACTATTTGTCTCTAACTATTATAAAAATTCAATATGGTTAATATATTAGTCTCAAAATCTAAAAATAAACAAAACTAGTTGATCATTAATATTTATTCATCATTTTTTTAAATAATTAAACATAAACCAGGGCATAATATAGGCTAGTTGTAGGAACAAAACCATTATCTTCATTTGGACATGGGATCAAGATCCAAGACCTTGCGGGACATGATAAGTTGTCACCTGACATACACATTTTAATTTTCAAAAACAAAAATAAAATAACATCAAAAATAAATCTAATGTAAATCCTTGAAATTTATTTATTAAATAACCTCTTAACTATTTTTTAATACTTCCTCAATACATAAATATTTAATCCATTTTTCCCACATACATCCTTCCATGTTCTGATATTTATCCTTTAAAAGTGGGCAACAACATGGGAAATAGCCAGGTTTCCCACATTTAAGGCAACATACCTAAAATTTATCCATGGGATTAGTTAAATTTTATTCCATAATACTCAAAATTTTTACATAGAAATACTTTACTCAATGTACTTTTTTCCCACACATAAATATTTTTCTTGTTACATTGGGACACATTATTGTGTTTCTCCTTCCATACTTCTCAGATGTTAAAAATTGAGATTTATTTTCTTCATTGTCTCTACAACTCATGCTCTTAGAAACCTCCATACAAATATATTTTACTATTTTTTGAATTTGGTAAAGGTATATATTGTTTATCATATTGGAGGAAAAATTATTTGTAATAAACATGATATACATCACTCCTTTCAACACATCATTTGGTTTCTCATTTTGAGAACCTTTTCCTTTATGTTCAATGTTAATTTGAATCCTTCGGATTCAACCATTGTCTAGAACTAGAAAGAATAGTGTGAGAAATAAAATTAATATTGAGAAAATTATATAATCATTTATAAGATATTTTATTCAAGAAAAAATATATTTTTATCTAAAACACCTTAGGTTTAACCTTGAATAATCATTATCATTATGCATTCAAATTCTTCATAATGGTTTGTAAAGAAACCATGCAATACCATAAGAATATCACCCAAGAGTGTAACACCAGTTTTACAATAAGGACCATTGTCATGTACCATGTTATGTTGAGTAACACTTGAGACACCTTGTTGAAGTTGTTACTCATAGGTATATATGTAGTAGTGCGACGTCCACTTGTAGTATCTAGATAGAGATGTATTTAAAGGAATATCCAAGTAATATCTACCTTACAAAATTATATGATATTCTTTTATACTTATCATAAATTTCGACCTTAGGGTTATTCCCGCTAATCCATGTTTTCTAACTCTAGTTTCTATAGTTGCTGCTAAACTTTCTTGGATACCAATGGCAGTTCCCCAACCCCAGAAGCCTAGAGTTGGTGTGTTATTTTATTAAATTTGAATGATTACAAGGAATCAAATACCGATGTATTGAATAGTTTATCAGTATTGGAAATCGATATTATATACATTATTCCCATAATACATTGGTAATTATAAAAACCCAGTATACATATTATTAAAAGATATAAACATATTTTTGAGTCATAACATGGTGAAATGAAACATAATAAGGGTGAGCTAAAATTCCCAGTAAGGGTAAGTAATGAATAATAAATAATGAATTAATGAGAATAAATTCACATGGAAATATAGATAACGGATAACACATTCCATTAAAATAAATAGATTAAGAAAAAATTGATATGGAAATGTCTAAATATGAGACTCATTTCATTTATTCAATGAACTAAAAAGAAATCTGTCTGTAAATATGTCGATGAAAAATATTGTGGTTGAATAATTACTGAAACTAAATGAATATAATGATTTCTTAATGGATGTCATATCTAAATCATATAAAAACCTATACCGTCAAGACCTTCCTTAAGACTGATTAAAACCATGGATAGAAACCTATTTAATTTGCACAACTTTTTTGTAGCAATGAGATCCTGTCAATGTATCGAGGGGATATATAATGTCTTGTCCCCACCCATAATTTCTAGTACAAATTGTTCCTCATATTTCATAACCAAAATAAAAAATATTTCTTATAAAATAACCATATTGAATGACAAATACATTAGTATCAATAAATTCCATATTAAACAAATAACTGCCAAAGTAAACACCTTATGTGAAGTGGTATATTGTTAAAAAAATACTAATATACATTGTATAAGAATATGTAAATTCAGGTAAATTTCGATTGAAAACATATTACAAGAATTTTAGTGTTTCAAAGGAAGTTAACAATCCAAAAAATAAGTGAGATAAAAAAGATAATCATTAAGAACATTTTTGAGGAGAATAATCATTAAACAGTACAAAGTATCCTATACCACTTTGAAAAATTTAAATCATAAATTAATATTAATGAATAACATCAAGTGAAACATATAATATCTTGAGAGTAAGGAGATTCAGGATATAACATGTTAAAGGATGGTATATATTCCAAATAAAAGTGAATTCTTGCATAAGGAAAAATAATTATCAATGGAATGTATATTGTGATGAAATCCATTACATATAAATCTAAACAAAGGAAAATAATAATTGTAAAATGAAATATTTTATAATTAACATTTTAAACATGAAAGACCAGCTTATAAGAAATTATAGCGGGTAAATCCAATCATTCCATACGAGGTAAAAATAATATTCCTTTTGTATGGTAAGAAGGTCCGAAAATACCTCATTAGAAAGTGAAAAGATGATTCCTTTGAAATAATTGGTAAAAGACAAGAATGGTAAAAATTAAGTTACAAAATCTTTTTGAAGTGGTAAAAATAATTTTTGAAATCATTTTAATAGAACATAGTTTTTAGAAGAAAATAGGTTCTTCGACTAAAGAGTGAAATTAATTCTGGTTTTCATAGAAATATTTTCTAAAACACCTTGGGTACCAAAGAGTGTAAAAATGGTGATAATACAAGATAAAGGTCATTTGAAACCATAAGAGATAAAATTAAAAGTTTTATTTAACAATTATCCAATAATTTCCTCAAATGGAAATTTAGGAACTAATGATCTATAATAAAATTTGATTATGAAATAAACCCTTGAAAAGTATATAATATCATATAAATCAATGAGATTATTTTTTGAATAAAATTTAAATCCAAGTAAATAAAGTGGAAATAAAAAAATATATAGTAAAAATTGATTACACACATAATGTTACAATGTTAACGACAATGAAGAAGTAATATATCTCAATGAAAAGAAATCAAGTTATGAAATTCTATTCAACTTGGTAACTTTTAACTCAAATCACCTCAAAATAATTAATTTAATGTGAGACTCAAAATAACATGAACAAAAATTTATTGATAATATAACCTGTCGATGTTGTAGTACGTACACCATATATAGGAAATTAGGTGCACATCAATTAAGTATGCCTCATGGAATAAAAATGAGACAAAAATTCCTTAACTTGAGTTTCCATTCAAGTGAACGTAATTAAAATTCATGTATAATAAACTTATGTTAGTTTTCTACTTTCATTAGAAACTTATTAATGTTTATCATTATTTTAATTTCACTGATCACCTTATTGTGTACATATACTTAAAAAATTGCTTTTATGTGAGGTGTATCGACCAAATTCGATTTGTGTGTTATGAAAAACTTTGGTAGTTTAACTATGGTCGAAGGGGCCATTATATAATATTTAAAAAATAATATCCAAGACATAATTATCATATTTATACAAAAAATATACTTTTAAAACCAATCATGAAATATAGTAATGAAAAATGAATCAATATTATAATCATGGGGACGGGAGGTCGTACGTAAGCATGGGTAAAGTTCCCATTTGTCAATGATCATTTAGGAAAGAAGGAATAAAAATTAAATATTTACAGAGTGATAATTATATGATAATAACATATAATAAAATTATATATACATAAACATATTTCTTTTTATGTAAAACGAATCACAACATGTTGAGGTGGTGGTAATCCACATGTCCACAAATGATGTTATCACTTTTTAAGTACATGTGAAAGGGTAATAAATAATATATATATATATATATTAAATTTCTAGAAATTAACTTATATCATGAATAATATATATATATATATATATTTCATATATTGTTAATTAAAATCAGAATTTATATATTTCATGTATAGTGTAAACGAATCACATCGCTTTGAGGGGGCAGTAGTCTCCACTTCCAAAAATGATGTTATGGTGTTTAAAAAAATGGATGGTATATAGGTATGTGTAATATAAAAAATTAAATAATATTTATGAAATAATAAATATCATATATATATATATAGTTTCTATCATAATATACACCATTATAGGTGGTAAAGTAAAAATGAACAATCATCGTTTCGTGAGGCGGTAATTCTACAAACACGTAAACAATATGTTCATTACCTATTAGATAGAGGTGTTAGTAAGTGTAGGTTGAACCCTTAGCATGAAAAAATCCTAGAATATTTAGGATAATATATTTTATATATAAAAATGGAATAAGGATAATTTAAGAAGTTGGGATTGGAAATAAAATTAAAGAGCCTTAGGAAAGGCATTACCTCTTAATTGGGTGACACCTTTTGGTTTCCACAAAAAGGATTTCTTGGATTTCATTATGAAAAAAAGGAATAAAGGTGTAAGGGAGGTATTTCGGGATGTGAATTTGGCTGAGATTGGATGAAAATAAATTTCTTTAGAGGTGTGGGAAAGTTAGAGGAGTGGAGACCTTTTATAATGGAGAAGGAGTGTCACTCTTGAAATATTTTTAAAAAAGGAACCCACTAATATATTTTATTGAATTTGTATAAATAATGAGCCATATTCTATAAATGAAAGGATAGGGTCAATATATAGATATCAAATGGATTTTTTTAAAAGTGTATATCTCTTTTTTGGACTAAATTCTATGGTTTAGTTTCTTATTTAGAACACTTTAATATTAGTTATTGTAATTAATTTCAGTTACTCTCAGTAATATTTTTCAATAAAAATCATTGTTTAACTTATTAGATATTATAAATTACTTCGATTAAAAATATGTCATCCATTTTTCCAAATTTCAATAATATAAGTGGAAGAATTTAATTTAAATGTAATCCCATAGAGAGAATGACAATAGGGTTTTTAAAGTAAAATCATCCAAAAATTTGATATGTTTTTATAGTCATTTTCAAGTTGTAATTTATTTTAATGACTTAAATTGGATTAATCGACCAAAAAATTATCTAATTAATCTTTAAAAAAAATATATAAACATAATATATCCTTATAAATAAATTAGACGAAAAATTATCTTTGAAATAGATATCAATATATTTCATTATTTATTAATAAATGAATATTCACAGAAAATTAATAAAAATTTACCCTTAGATAATTGTCTGTTTATTTATCAGTTAATTAATTTATTTTTACATATAATATTCATATAAGTTTCAGAATTTGGAAATAAAATATCTTCTATATTAAAAGTCGGTAAAAGCAGCTTAATAGAAATATCAGTTTTTACGTGAAATATTGAGTTTATTCTCATATTATGTATATAGAATCTCTTGTATGATTATAAAAAATTTTCATATTCAATATATAACATTTAAATTTCATTAATATAATTCACTAATTGTAATTAATTTAATTTATTATGACAATATTATTTTGTGAGCCTAAAAATAATAATATTTTCTTTATATTGAACTGGTTTACATTTTCATTTTTCATTAATTGGTACCCTATTAATTCGTTTTTTATTTTTGTAAATCATATATTTTCAAAAGTTATTTAATAAAATTCATAAATGATAATTTTAATGGCTAGGTTAATTATTATAATATAAATAATAAAATTTTTATAATACAACATTATTTGGTAAAACTCTGCTATCCATATAACACAAGATATCAAGGAAATTATATATTGTGTGCGATGGAATATAACTCCGTATTTTGTTTAATACAATCTATAAAATAATATTTTTTTAATTTATTTAAAATATTAAATATAATTTAAATTATCGGTATATTAAATTTTTTTTGGGCTTGGTTTTTCTTGTCAAACATGCTCTCGAATTCAATATTCTTACTCTAGAATCTCAGGGGTGTTAAAATGCTATTCTAGAAAGTGAACCTTGAGTAATGAAATTAGTTTTATTAATATTTTTTTGTGAAAAAAATACCATGGATAGTTTTTTTAGTTATGATATTCTCTCATGTATTGTGTTTGATTAATGATGACGCCTTACTCTTATGAGTAATATCTTTTGAAATGGTAAAGCCATAATCCATGAATCGTGATTCTTGTTATATGAATGATTGAGTTTGTAATTTAGAAGTTATAATCATAAAAAAATAAACATATACATATCTCATACATTCATGTGATCATCAATTGACATATCCCCTTTTTAAACTTACTGAGTATTTGAGATGAACCTTTATTATGATTCAATTTTCACCAAGTTATGTACAAAATTTTGAAGTTTGAAATTTATAAGAAAATTAATAGAAGAGAAATATTTTTGGGATATTATGAAGATATTTTACTAACAAAGTTTATTATGTATATTTTGTTAAAAGAAACTAAACCATTATAATCTACATGCATGTACTATTTTTAAATGTATTAAATATTCATTTAAAATGAAGAAAAATTTATGTATGTTATTCTTGGGTAAACTCAATTGGTATCAGAGGAATATTTATTTATTTTTAGAGAATATGTTATGAATAATGAGAGGATATAACATAAGACAACCTATAATGAAATTAATGTGATATAGGATAAACCTAATAATGTCATCGGTTGATAATAATGTGTTATAATTTAGAAAATCACATGAATGAATTTTATGATTATATGATTTTTTAGTATGATTATTACATATTAATTATTACACAATGATTTATGGTTTTATTAAATGGATGGATCCTGGAGGAACCATGTTAAAAAAATATGGAATATAATGCAATGAATTTCCTCTTGAGAAATATAAATACATGGGAGCTAGAATGAAATAAATTATTTCTATGTGCACAAAACCCTCTCAATCTATGTATCATGTTGATCTTCAAAATTATCATATAAATGAATATAACCCCATTGATTCATTCATGAGTCAAAAATAATCTTCTTTTAGTGGGTCCTCTGATCCACTAGTTATCGAGCAATGGGTTATAACTTATATTTTTTTCAATAATCTAGTTCATAAATCAAGAAAAATTCATCTCTAAAGTGTATCGTTTTGATGGGCAATAAAATAAATTGTGTAATACTATTAATTGCCTAAGGAAAGAGGACGAAATTGTCCTTATAGATTGGGATGAGTTTAGGATGATTTTTTTCAGTTAATAATTTCCCTAAACCCTTCTCATTAAAATAAAATTATAATTTCTTTAGCTTAAGAAGAAGGATAATGAATTTATTGGTCAAAATGTGGAAAATTTTACAAGAATTTCATAGTAAACATCTATTTTATCATTGATTATGGATATAAAGTTGAACAGTTATTCCGTGTCCTAAAACTAACTCCTCAAAAGGAACTATCCATAAGGTATGTTAGGGGGAATGAAGAATTATTTTGGTGGGATATCATGGTCAGAATGTAGATTTTATATTCCCATCATTCTCGTGTATCTAATAAAAATATAAAGATAGAGTTTTAAGGAAATTAAAATAATAAAACCCATGGTGTAAAAAAATGAATCTTCATTTATGCTAGAAGGGTAGAATGATGTACATGAAAAGTTTTCTAAATGGGAATGGTAAATGTTTCATATTCAGAAAGAAAGGAAATCAAGAAATTTATGAATAAACACATAAAAATATAAAATAAATTTTGATGAATGCGGTGAAAACCCTGTTGAATTCACCACCCAAACATCAATGGTATAATATCAAGGATAATGAAGAATAGACTAATTAGTTATAGAATATAATGGTAAATGATGAAAATCGACGTCAATAACCACTTAATCTGAGACATATTGGGAAATATTATGCAATTTAAAAAAATGAAATGGGTAATTAGATTATAGTGGTTAAAGGTACTCTTATAATCCACCCTAAAACTATAAATGAATTATTTTATTCAGGTTTTACCCACTCCTTTATATATAATTTTTTATTTAAGGGTAATTTATGAACACCTCAATGATTAGATGCTGAATTATCACTCAGAAATCCAAATGGTACATTGATCACATCTCAAGTCTATATCTCCTCTCTGATAATTTTTTCTGCAAATATGATTCATTTAATTCTTGTGATTATCCACCTTTTTGAATTTTATGTCATTTTTGGAAAGTATTGATCTTATTTATATCTATACCATATCAATTTTCAAGTCAGGGAATTTATTTATGTTATTTATAATCGACTTATGATTATCTTTTGGTGTGTGGATTAATATGAATTTCCAATATAAATTAATTTCACTATATGGGAGTTATTACCTATTCATGAAATCTATTTATCTCCAACAATTGAGGTGAAAATAAAAATTGGATACTTAAATACTATTTAATAATATGATGATTTATTTCCTACATTATTTCCTAATCATCCTATAAATAATGAAGGTGAGTTTACAATTGAACTTAAACATTATGCTTCATCTATTCCAAATAATTCGTATAAAATGTTTCCAATTCATTTTTATGAAATGAATAAGAAAATGCACGAGAATTTTGATGAGGGTTCATACACACTAATACACTACCAAGGGTTCAACTATTCATTAGTAAAAAAATATTTTTTACCTTTCATTTTTTATATTTTTATCATCGGTTATTGAGGTGACCTCTTTGAAGACAAGGTTGTAAATATGTTTTTTAATGACAGTTATTAAAAACAATATTAAAAATGTAATTTTTATTATATTTCACATAGTTTTTCAAAAAATTTATGTTAAAGACCACATTAATTTCATTTTATTAGAAAATAATGTAAAAAATATATTTCTCACATCAGTTTTTCCAAAACAGATGTGAAAGACATGTTTTTCAGGCTAGTTTTTCAAAAAATGATCTTAGAAATATTGTTTTCATATAGTTTTTGAAATATATATGTTAAATTTAAATTTTTACATTATTTTATGAAATAAATAAATGAATAATTATTACCATATTATAAATCATTCCCCAATAATTGATTTGGAAAGTTATTGAGCTTAAAAGGAGTTACAGATCAAAATTTATGACCATCCAAATTTGGATATGATTTGTTTCTCGGGAAAGTTCTCATAAGGGAGAAACGAAAAATTTTTGAAGAAATTTTTTAAACCAATGGAAGATTTTTAGTTTTAACATGATACATATAATTATAATTTATTATAATAAATGTATAATCATTCATTAGTATAACAATTACGAAAACTAATAATAAAAACATAAATCATTGAAAAATAATTATAATTACTTTGCTGAGATCACAGAATGAAGAAATAGTGGATTCATGATGAAGACATAATAAGTTGAGATAGTGGAACTATAAATTATTAAATAATTGATATTTAAATAAAAATACCTGTAGAATGTAAACATATAAATGAGATAGTAAAAAAATGTATAATTATAAATTTTATGTAGCAATTGAAACTTTGGTTTCTGCTCTGTAAAATATTGGAATTTTGTATTGGTGTTATATTAAAATTTGCAGACATGTTAGTCTTATGATAACCATCATGAAAAGATATTTAATTTTTTCATTTTTTACATCGATTATCATAAAACTATGGTGAGAAGATTTTTCTCCACATTAGTTATATGATAACCGACATATAAAACAAGTTTTAAATGTCGATTTTTTTTTCAAAAACCTACATTAACGAAATTTTTTACCAATAGTTTCAAAAACAGATGAAAAAAATATTTAAAAAAATTTATTTAATTCCTCAACATTAAGATTAACTAGTCATGGAGATCAAACGAAGTTACAGATCAAAATTTATGGCCATCAGAAGTTGTAATTCTCTTAGACATCACTTAGAGACTGTAACACCACAATCTTCCATGGTATGTTTCCTTTGAATATTGCAATAGCTTTCATTGTACGCAACTTCGAGATTCTAACACACCACGACCAATCGAACTAATTGTTATGAATTGTAATACACACTTTTTTAAATTATATAAATTTAATATTACAAAATAGACTTCATTTTTAGATTTGGAATATCAAAATTAGCTTAAGGTGAATTTTTGGTATTTTTCTGAAAACATTTAATTTTGGATGTATAGTGAAAAACACTGCGTTATTGGTTAAAACTGACTTTTTATTTAAATAGTTATTTATTTTATTTAAATTTATTTTTAGAAAAAATAGATACATAATACCAATATTTGTTCTATGTAATTAATTGGAGTCATTTTTATAATAAAATTAGATATATAAAATTTTATTAAACTTTTTTCCGTGTTTTACCCATCTCTTAGGAGCTTTTGCAAATTTTCATAAAACATAATTTTAATGCTTATATGAGTTGAATTTCAAAAATACTAGAGACACAGTTGATATCATAAAGTAAAATGTGGTTCAATGAGATGGAAATAATTTATGGTGAACAGTAATTTTTGACTTTAATTTACCACGGTTAAAAGTAAATAGGGTAATTAAAGGTAAAAATAATAATATTATTACCCTAAAACATGTACTAATTCTATTAGATATGTGTATTTCGACCAAAAACAACATTATGAATAAAATATGATCCTTTAGGTCCACATGGATTAGATTAGGACATTTATTATTATGTTATTTAAAGAAGAGTTAAAAGTGTTAAATTCAATGTTTAATAAATAAAATATTTTTAATATATGGTTATACAAAAGATATATTAAACAAAAAATATTAATTAAAAATATAAAAATATTTCCAACATAATGATATTTTATTAATAATTTTCAGACATTAAAAAATTAAATTTATTTATGACACAATAATGAAACAATAATTACCTTCTTAATGGATGATTGAACTAATTGATATTATAAATATCCAAATAAATGTAATTTCACACTTTTAAAAAATTAAAATAATTTTATAGGTTTATATGACATGTTAGGGTTGATTAAATGAATTTTTTTCGATGTAATAATGTTGTTATAAATTATAAAAGAAGAAAATACCAAATAGTGTCAAAATTGACATAAAAGAGTTGTCAAAAAATATATTATATCATTAATTGATATTATATTCCTAAAATTCTAAGGTTCCGGAAAAGGGATTAAATAATGTTAAATATTTCATTATTGAACCACTTGATGTTCTCTTGGAATTTTATATAAGGTTTATTAACCATATTATATAAAAATACATTGAGACATGGTAAATGTCAAACAATTTAACTAAGAGTTAAATCTAAATGATAAGGATAATATGGTGACCTAAACATGTCTAACACCCATTGGTTGAGATTATTTCGACCCATTCCCACAAAATACTTTAAATAAATCATATTTAAGCCATTATAAACAGAATATGAATTTATTATAAAATATTATTTCAATCTTTTCCTTAGGTTCCCCTCAATACTCTTATAAAAGGGAACTTCCCCTTCTCTCAATTTCACACCTCTCAAAGCCATTTAGATCAGTCAAAACAAACCCAAATATACTCCCATCTATCCTAAAATCATCTTAGAGGCGTTACTTTATTTATAATGCCAACACAAAAATCCCTTTTGATAAAATCAAAAGGAAAATCCCAAAGAAGAGGTAAATATTTCATCGCCTCTTTCAAGTTATTTTCTTAATCAACATCAACTTTCTTTGTTGTTTCTATTCTAAAATAATAAATCCAGTATCTTCTATACACTGTGATGTTATTATAAACATGTTACAACCATATTCATTATTCTATCCATCCTATAAATGAGAAAGTCACCATACGTGCGTATGTATTGATTACCGTCTCCTCGTCGTGGTATAGTTTGTTATTTAAACACTTCATCATTTGGATGGGTATAATAATGAATATAAATTATTTAAATAATAAATATAACATGATAATTATTTTTTATATATGATATACCATAAAAATATATATTATTTTACAATCACAAGAATGATATTGTCGCTCGTGTGTACGTACGGATTACCATCTCCACAAAGATGATGAGATTCATTCCCCATCAAATCCATTCAAGACTAATTTTCTTATAATGGTTAAAAATAATTTTTAAATAATTAATATCATTATTAATATTGATAATATACATCCTATCCATACCAAACATTATATACATAATAAAGCATATAAAGGAAAACAAATGAGTTAAAACCTGAAACGATTATATTGCTCAAATAAAATTAAAAATGCACTATTAGAATATCATATATGATATCATATTAATATATATGATTCTTGTATAATTTAATAACAATGATTTCACCATTATATAGGAGGTTAATCTACCCTCGACCAAGGAAAAGTACAAGGTAAGGGTTAATTTCATAAACTCTTTATTATCTAAGGGTGTTTTATACATGAGTATCTATTGGGACTTCTTTATCATCCAAATCCGTGTTTCATAAAAATGTATTTCAAAACATTTCTACTATTTAATAGAAAATGGCTTAATTTCATTTATACCCTTATTTTACCTTATATGTCTTTGAAAGTAATCTTTCTGTCATTTTCCACAGAAGGTACATTTTGACCTTTTTGACAAAATTGAGGTAAGAATTTCTATTTTAACTTATACGGAGGGTGAGGCTATTTTTTTCCATTATAACATCATCGAACCGTTCCTTACAAGCTTATATAAATATTTCCAAAACAAATGTTTTCTTTTAAATGTTTTCAAAATAGAAAGAGTTATTTCATTAAACTAGTTTTCATTTCATTTATGACAATGTCCTTTGATAGATTTTAAAATTGTTTGAAGTTGATTTATTATGATACAAATCTTCAATATGGTATTGAAGGTTTTGTGCTATGTTTGAGTATGGATGGGTTATTTTATAACATTAATGGTTTATTGATAAAGTATTGACATTTCGTATTCTAGTTTTAATACGAATGTTTTTGTTATTTCTAAACCTTCTCATGTGAGGAATGCATTGGACTTAGTATGTGATGAGTGGATCCCGCTATAGCTCCTCGATGAATCAGTAGGTCTAATGAGGCAAACTAGTGTCTTCGAATAAGGCCTTGACAAAATCTTATTTGTAGTTTTGGCATAAGGCTTTGTATATGTGGTTATGAATGTATGTAATTATACATTCCATCATTATGAAAGTGGATATTGACGTTGCATGTGATTAGTCGACTAGTAGAATATCCTTGTGAATAACTAAATAGCACTATTTAATTTTATCCTTACCATAATTTGTTGAATATGATATTTAAAAGGCTTTTGTTTTAGTCTTGTACATTTTTTTAAATGTTTAAGCTTATTTATGAATGTTTCCACTATATTGTAATCCTTACTGAGAATATGAGCTGATCCCTTTCTATGTTTTTTTCCCAGGTTGCGAAAAAGTATATTATGATGACCTACATGGATAGTCTAAGGGATATGAGTGTGTTCTATAGAGAAAATGATGTTGTAGTTTTCATTTTACAATGTAATGTAAAACTTATGAATATATCTAGTATTTCCAAGGCAGCTAAACTGATCAGTCTTTTGAGACATGATCTTTTGTGATAATTCCAATGTTATGTAATAATTCACCGACTCTGGGTAACTAGGGTCGAGGCGTTACAGAGACGATAAACATTAAACATCCATAATTATTGATCTGTAAGTCAGTATTGGCTACACAACCACTCAAATGAAAGCATTTAAAATGAATTAATTTTTTAAAAAATTTATATTAAAATTATGAAAAAAACTTCTTGAAAAATAGATTTTAACATTGTTTCTTGAAAATAACTGATGTTAAAAGTCCTATTTTAAGAAATTTTAATGCCAGTTTTTCAATTACTGACATCAAAAGTAATTTTTCACATCAATTTATAAAAAAATAAAAATAAAAATGTTTAATAAAATTGTATTTAATTTCAAAATATTAAATTTTATAGATCTTGGAGGTCAATCAGAGTAAGGGATATAATGTTATGGCCTCCAGAAGTTTGAAATCCTTAAATGATGTCTTAGAGAAGTCCAAATTTAGATAGCCACATTATTTTATCTGTAACTCCATTTGACCACCATGATCATTAAAATTGAATATTTGGAAATTAATTAAAATTTTGTAAACATTTATAATGTCTTTTATTAAATAAACAATGTGGAATAGTCATGAATATTGACTTTTCACATCAGTTGTTATATAACAAATGAGGAAGAAATGATAAAAATGGTTATTCATATTGGTTATATAAGAACCGACATGAAAAATTAATTTTCATTGATTTTGAGGACAGGTCTAAAAAACTGACAAGAAAAATGTGACGTTATAAAAGTTTTTGTACAAGTGATTTTTTATGTGAAGAATAAATATTGTCCAATGCGTCTTTAACTTGATTATCAAAAGTTTCGTAGGATTAACATATAGAACAAGTATCATCTACCCGATATTGTTGAATTTTTTGACAAAATAAATGGAGGTCTTTACTTTTTCAAGATTATATTTCATTCTAGATATCATCAATTGAGTTTTAAGAAAGTGGATACACCTAATATAACATTATACATATGTTAATCTCATTATGATGTAATATTGATACTATTTGGACTTAGAATTTACCCTACTATCTTAAAGGATAAAATGAATAGAGTATTTATAGATTACCTAAATTAGCTTGTGGTAGTCTTTATTGATAAAATTTTTTATATAATATAAGGTAAAATAAGTGAATGAATATCATTTGATGACTGTGTTTAATTCCTTGAGAAAGGAGAGTATATATTCCAAATTTATAAAGTTTTAATTATGAAAACATAATGTTTTATTCTTGGTTTATATAATATCAAATGAAGGTCTGTTAGTGGATCCTTTAAATTCCTAATTTTTTTATCAATGACCTAGGACAACCAAAACAACCGATATATAGAGTTTTATTATGTTGGATTGATAATTCTAACACATTTTGAGCTATTTATTATTGTTATCAAATCCAATATCAAAGTTGAGATGGAAAATAGAAAAGTTCCTTTAAATTGTTGAATTTAAGGAATATTTTGAGTAATTGAAGATATTTTTTATCAATAATTCTATGATCACAATACTATATAGGGGATACGTAACACCCCAAGATTTCTTAGTAAGTTATTTTATTTAAGGTAATTAAATACCTTGCGCCACATGCAACATCGAGTTCGAGCACACCACGACTTACCAAACTAGCCATTCAAAAGAGGTTATAAATATTATTAACATAATTTTGAATTTTATATACTCCATATAATTTTAGAATACACATTATTTGTTTCTTAGACATAATATAAGAACAATTGCATTTTTTCAGATAAAAGAAGTATTTTTCAAAAAATGCAATTTAGCACTTTTAATGGAAAAATATTTTTAAAAACAATATTTGACACTTTTAGATATTCAATTTAATGAAATTATATTCTTATTTAGAATCTGGACATAAAAATTTATTTTGGATAAATTTTTGGTACATTTATGATAACTTTCTTATTTTGGTGAATACTGAAAAATACTAAATTTTAATTGAAATAAACTTTTTTAATTGAAATACATTATAGTGTTAAATTTTTTATTTGAATTGTTCTGAAGTATAATTATATTATATTTTTATAATTTATTATAATTTAGGTCATTATAAGTAATTTCACATTTAAATTTTACATAAACACATGTCAATATTTTGATAGTTTTTTCTTTTTAAAAACTCATTTTTCGATTTTGACAACAGGAATTAATTTTCAATTAATTACTGAAACTTCTATGTTTTTAATTTATTAAAATATAATTCATTTTTGAATTTAGAATATCAAAATTATCTTAGGGAATGTTTTGTTATTTTTCTGAAAACATTAAATTTCTGATGAATAGTTAAAAACACTACGTTATTGTTTAAAACTGAATTTTTATTTAAAAATTTATTTATTTCATTTTAATTTATTTTAAGTCAAAATTGATATATAATATCAATATAAGTTCAATTTAATTCATTTGTGTCATTTTATAATAAAATTAGATGTATAAAATTTATTGAAGTTTTTACCATCTTTTACCCACCTCCTAGGAGAATTTGAAAATTGGTATAAAACATAATTTTACAACTTTTATGAGTTGAATTTAAAAAATATGAGAGACTCTGATTGTATCATTAAGTAAAATTTGGTTCAATATGAATAAAATAATTTTTGGTGAATAGTAACTGTTGACTTTTATTTAACATGATTAAAAGTAAATAGGGTAATTAGGTGTAAAAATGATATAATAATTTCCCTAACACATGTCCTAATTCTATTGGATAATTATAATTCGAAATAATTCAACCTTAGTTATAAAATACAAACTTCTTTGGTTCACATGTATTATATTTGGACATTTATTATTATTTTACTTAATGAAGAGTTAAAAGAGTTATGTTAAATGTTTAATAACTAAACCATTTTTAATACAGGGTTAAAACAAATATAAATTCAACTATAAATATTCATTATAAAGAAAAAAATATTTCCTACATAATTTTACTTTATTTATAATTTTTATACATTAGATAATTTAATTAATTAATGACACAATGATGAAGCAGTAATTACCTTATTTATGAAATATTGAGATAATTGATATTATAAATATAAAAATAAATGTAAATTTATACTTATAATGAATTCCAATAATTTTATAGATTACTATGTCATTTGAGGGTTGGTTAAATAAATTTTATTTGAAGTGATAAAGTTTTTATGGCTTTTAAAAAAATCAAATACTAAATATTTTCAAAATTAACATAATTGAGTTTTTAAAACAAATATTATATTATTAAATGATAAATTATTCCTAAAAATATAAGGATCAGCCAAAGTACTTAGATAAGGTTATATATGTTAATAATTAACCACATGGGTTTTTTTTTTCTTGTTATAGTGTGTCTATTAACAATATATTACGAAAATACAAAGAGACACGGTAAATGTCAAACAATTTAACTAAGAGTTAAATCTAAAAGATAAGGTTAATATGATGACATAAACATGTTTCAAACATATTGGATGAGAGGATTTCAACCCATACCCACTTTAGACTTTAAATAATTCATTTTGGAACAATTATAAACCTAAAATTATTTTATTATGAAATAATATTGCATGATTTTCATAAAGTGACCCTCATTTCCCTTATAAAAGGGCACTTCCCCTTATCATAATTTCACACCTCCAAAGCCTTTTTCATCAGCTAAAACAAACCCAAATATCCTCCCAACATTCTTTCCTTCATCCTAGAGGCCATGTTTTAGTTATAAAGCCAACCTACGGAGCCCTTTTGATCAAATCAAATGGAAGAACCCGAAGAAGAGGTAAATATTTCATCACCTCTTTCAAGTTCATTTCTTCTTCCACTTCCTCTTTCTCTATTTTTTAATTTCTAAAATAATACCACCAATATATTATATATACTGAGATTTTATTATAAAATGGTAAAAACATATTCATTATTCAATATATCCTATAAATGACAGAGTCACCATACGTGCGTACGTACGAATTACTGTCTCCACGTCATGCTGTAGTTTGTCATAAAAACACTTAATTATTTGTATGGGTATAATAATGTGTATAACGGATGTAAATAATAAATATAACCTATTAATTATTATTTATATATAATATAACATCCAATTACATACGATTTTTCCATCAATATAATGATATTGTCACTCGTGCGTACGTACGGATTACAGTCTCCACAAACACGATGAGATTACTTATCCATCGTAATAATTTAAGAATAATATTAATTTTATGATTAAAAATAATGTTTATGAACATAATATCATTATATATATGAACCAAATACATCTTATCCATAACAAACATGTCTTACGCAACTGAGTATATAATGGAAAACTGATCAGTTAACACCCGAAATGATGATACTACTAAAATATTATTAACAATTACATATTAGAGGATCATATATGATATCATATTAATGTATATAGTTATTTTATAATTTAATAACAATTATGTAATTATTATACAGTATGTTTAACGTAACCTCTACCATGGAAAAGTACAAGGTAAAGGGTTTTCATCTCACTTCTTATTCCTGAGAGATTCATGCTATATTGCCATAATTGTTTTTTCTGTAGTGTATGTACTGCCCATGATTGTATTATTTGTGTAATATACTTTAATTTATCAGGGTTTAAATCATCATTTTACGATACATATTTCATGCGGGGTATGTTTCATAAGTTACCAAACCGGTAAGGGTATTTCAAATTTCAATTTCCACTCATTTGGCTTCACACAAACTTCATTGATTACTTTACTCCATGATTATGTGTGTAATCAATATTTATTTACTTATGTAGAAATTTTCATTCTTTTTTGTGTTGATATAATTTTGATACACATAATCACTCCATTGATAAATTCTCAAGTCATTTATATAAACATGATTAGATTAATTTTAACTATATTTCTATTCATCGAGTTTAACATCCAAGTCATTGGTGTTATTTTTACAAGAATATGTGTAAATGTTCTTTTATTCATTTACACTGAATATCTAATAATATTGAGTGTATTTATATGTTTCACACATATTTATTTCATTGATTTATCCATAACCCAAGGATACATACTTTATAAAGGAATTCATCTCAACTTACATTCCATTGAGTCTTCTTTATTGTTTTACACCAATTCTATTTTATTTTGTGTATGTACTGTACTTTGACATAGTATATCATGAACTCCTTTATTCTCATGTTATTATAATGTTTTTATTACCTCAATTATTTGTATTTAATCATTAATAATTTGTTTAGGACCTCTATCTAAAATATCATTTTAAATGTTTTAAAAATGTATTCTTTTAAATATTTCTCATTAATGTCCATGTTTTAAAAATGTTTTTTAGGTTTTATTTATATGGACATTAATGTTTTAAAATTGAAATTCCTTTTAAATGTTTCAAATTTTTATGTGACACTTTTATTCAAAAATATATTTTTAACAACTTCTTGATAAATAGTGAGGCTTTTAAATGTTTTCATGAAAAATGGATATTCCCCACAAAGATTTTTACTGATCATTTCAACTATGTCAAAATAATTTATGGGATATTATTCTTGAACATGATGATTTATTATTATACAAATATTCCATAAGGTATTCAAGGTTTTGTGATATGTTTGATTGTAGATGTGTTATTTTTATACCATTCATGGTTTATAGATAAAGTATTGACATTTTGTATGCTAGTTTTAATATGAATGTTTATGTTACATTAAAAACTTTTCATATACGGAACTAATAGGACTTAGCAAGTGATTGGTGGAGCCCGCAATATCTACTTGATGCATCGGTAGGTCTTATGAAACAAACTAGTGTCTTGGAACAAAGGTTTGAAAAAATCTTATTTTTAGACATGGAATAAGGCCATGACTATGTGGTTATGAAGTCTGGAATTATGCATTCCATCATTACGCAAGGGAATATTGATATTTTAAGTGAATAATATACTAGTAGAAAATCCATCTGAATGAGTAAATGGAATTATTTGATTTTAGATTTTACATATTAAGATGCTGTTCATGTTTAAAAGGATTTTGTTTTAGTCTTATACATTGCATTAAATGTTTATGCTTATTAAGGAAAGTATCCGCTATATTGTTATCCTTACTGAGCATCTGAGCCCACCCATTTCTATGTCTTGTTTTTTCTAGGATGTGAAGAATTATTTTATGGTTGACCTGTAGGGATAGGCTAAGGATATATATGTTTTTTAAAAGGGGAAAAATGTTGTTCATGTTTTTATTTCATGATGTAATGTAAAACTTATGAGTGTATCCAGTACTTCCAGGGATACTAAACTGGTCAGTCATTCGAGATATTATTCCTTGTATCTTAATAATGTTATATAATAATGTACCGACTCTAGTTAACTAGGGTTGGGTCATTACAGTTAGTATCAGAGAAAGTTTAGTACAAACCATGGAAGCAAGATTTAGAAAAACTCTGATTAGAGAACATTACACAAAGATAAAATTTGAGGATTAGTATAGAATAACTTCCTAGAATTTTGGTACTGTATAGATTTTGTGAATTTTCCAAGAAATACATCTCTACCTGGATATGAGCAGGTAAAGGTGGCTCTGGCACAAATGTACCTTAGGGAAAAACCCAAACACACTTCTTTAAGCTAGACTTGAATGGGAACTAGTGCACAACAACGAGCCTTGCTTCACTCTTGGTCACAACACTCTCAGGGGATATGCTTATCATAATTCACATTTTCAATACAAATCGATTTGAAGGATTTTAATATAAGATGAGAATAAATAACCTAGGTTAATCCTAAGGAATTTTAGAATGAAAATAAGGTGTTATGATATTCTCTAAATTGTTTTATGACTCACACTATGATTTCTGGTGTCGGAAAATGGTGGGATCCCAAGGAAGTCATAGCAACATTGAACATGATGTACAAGGTGGCCACGGTGGTGGAAATTAGTAACAAATTGAAATGTTTATAGGAGTAAAAGATTTCTTGTTCATGATGAATTAGTTTTCCAAAAAAATGATCAACAACATAAATATTAACCAACTTCCGGACTCAAAAATGAAGAGAAATGTGGTGAATGATAAGAGCTCCAGTAGTGGAGACCATGGAGAAAAGAAAGCTCAATTTCAATCATGCAAGAAATGTGAAAGGAGAAACCTAGGAAATTGTCTCAATGGAACAAGGAAACACTTTATATTAGGTGAATAAAGACATAAATTAATGATTTTTGAGAAAAAATGAAGACTACAATGGAAGTATATAAAATTGATCTTAAGAATCCAATTAAATTCATTTTCCATAAATGTAAGAGACCTTGGAATTACCTGAGTTAATTCCCTATTCTATAGGATAACCTCTAGGTCAAGGAAGAACCAATTTGGAAATAAATGGATGGATAAATGTTTAAAAGTATGGGATTACATTAGAAAACTACTCTCTTTATGTGTAAACATGTAGTTAGTTATGTGAAAATGCTATTTTAGAAAAAATTATCTTTTCTTTTGTGGATATAGTTATTAAGAACTAGTTGGGTTTGTGTGATCCTTGAATTTTTGGCAATTACAGGTTAATAGTTTTCGGGATGAAAAATAAGAGGTATGAGATAACATTTGTGGACAAATTATGTTATTGTTATTTGGATTATTTTATCTCATTTTGGGAATATTATAAAATATAGTTTTTGAAAAAGGACAATACACATACCGTGTGACAACCAATCGCATTGCACAAAGATGTGAGAATCGAATACACAACCAGAGTGCTATTGGGATTTTTCATCTACCACTGAATTATGTGATGTCCCTGGTTAATGTGATTAATTTGTTTTGGTTAAATGATTTTAATGATCAATAATAAGTTGATATGGTATCTTATGTCTTATAAAATGGATATACTTAGTACAGGAATATGATTTGGTGATTAAGTGATAAAAGTTATTTTTGAAGATGTTCGCTCTGTTGGGAAGACTATATGACTAAAAAAATAGAATACTGTGGGATTTAATTTGAAAAGTAATGGTGGATACTTATCTATGTTTTTTTGTGGATTTATAGCGATTTGGGTTATTTATGGAAATGATTAACCTATCATAGAGTATATGTGATTAGGTTAATTACTTTTAAGCATATGAAACTAAGAGTAGTTGATGATTTTTAGAGATAAAATTTAACATTGAAGACTGTGTAATCAAATTCTTATATGTTTTGGGAGTAAATATTAGTTTGAATAATATTGATGTATTTTACGTAAAATTGTTTATTTAAAGGTATTTATTGAACTTTGGGTATTGTTGGTTTATTTTTTTGAAATTAAGATTAATATTTCATTCTCTAAAAGATTATTCTTTTGGGGGGGGGGATCATCAGATCTTATACTAACCATATGGGTTTTGTTTAAACTCTAAAGACAATGTAAATATCTGTAGTTTATCCTTTCTGTATTATGTGATTCTCTAGAAGTTGATTCTAGCACTTCAGGTGTGACCAAGTTATCTTGAATACACATCATTTGAAAAAAAAATATAAGTTGGTGGTAGAAATTTATTAAAGGATGAAACTCTACTTAAAATGTAAGTATATATCTTTATGTTCTTAGTAAATCTCATAAATAAATTCATTAACTTTATGAAATGGAACTTAAAACAAAAAAATGTTATCCGTTTACTTTTCCTTCTAGGAAACTACTGACCGTTTATCCCATCACAAGTTTGTGGTTTTCTTGTTGTTAAATTTATCATGATCATGTTTTCTATCAATCTCCAACTGAAATTGACACTTAGTTTATCTTACATATCAATGTTTTCAAACATGGAATCCTACTATGGGTTATCTCAGGTTTCCTTTGAACTTTATTTTCCTTCTTTTAAAGAGATAGTTTTATTGACTCCTTTTCCAATGTGGGACATGAAATGATGTTCCCAAGCCTAAATTTAAAATTGTGAGGACAAAATTTCCAAAAGGCGGGAAGAATGTAACACCCCAAGATTTCATAGTAAATAATTTTTTTGAAGTAATTCAATAGATTATGCTACACACAACACCAAGTTCAAGCACACAATGACTTACCAAACTAGCCGTTCAAAAGTGGTTATGAATTGTATTTACTGAATTTTGAATTTTATATACTCCATATAATTTTAGAATACATATTATATGATTCTTAGACATAATATAAGAAAAAATTCATTTTATTCATATAAAAGAATTTTTTTTCCAAAAAATGCCATTTTACCACCTTTTAATGGAAAACACTTTTTAAAGTGATTAATTGACACTTTTATTTATAAAATTTAATGAAATTAAATTCTTCTTTAGAATCAAGACATAAATATTTATTTTGGAGAATGTTTTGGTACTTTTCTGATAACATTCATATTTTGATGAATACTGAAAAATACTAAATTTCAATTGAAAAAAACATTTTAATAGAATTAATTTAATGTGTAAAATTATGTATTTTAATGGTTTGGAAGTATAATTAGATTATATTTTTATCATTTAATATAATGTAGATCATTATATGTAATTTCACATTTAAATTTATATAAACACATGACAATCTTTTGATAGTTTTTACATTTTAAAAACCCACATTTCGGTTTTGACAACGGGAATTAATTTTAAATTAATTAATGCAACATCTATATTTTGAATTTGGGAAAATAGAATTCATTTTTTAATTCATAATATCAAAATTATCTTAGATTAATATTTTGGTATTTTTAAGAAAAACATTTAATTTTTGATGAATAATTAAATACAGTACGTTATAGTTTAAAACTGACTTTTTATTTCACTAATTATTAATTTTATTTAAATTTATTTTTTTTTCAAAATAGATATATAATACCTATATATGTTCAGTTTAATTAATTTGAGTCATTTTATAAAAAAATTTGATGTATAAAATTTTAAGTAACTTTTTACCATCTTTTACCCACCTCCTAGGAGCATATGCAAATTTGTATAAAACATAAATTTACCGCTTCTTTGTGTTGAATTTATAATATAAAAGAGACACAGTTAATATCAGCATGTATTATTTGGTTTAATAAGATGAAAATATTTTTTTAATAGTAATTTTTCACTTTTATTTACCTTGGTTAAAAGTAAATAGGGTAATTAAGAGTAAAAATGATTTCATAATTACCCTAACACATGTCTTAATTCAATTGGATAAGTATAATTAGATCAAAAACACCCTTAGGAATAAAATATGAACCTCATTGGTCCACCTGGATTATATTATGACATTTATTATTATTATATTTAAAGAAAAGTTAAAAGAGTAAAATTCAATGTTTAACAACTAAACTATTTTTAATATATGGTTACACAAAATATAAATTAGACTATAAATATTCATTAGAAAGATAAAAATATTTCCTACCTAATGATATTTTATTTATAATTTTTATACATTATATTATTTAATTTATTTATGACACAATGATGATGCCTTAATTACCTTGTTAATGAAATATTAAAATAATTGATATTATAAATATCAAAATAAATTTAATCTGAGACATATGATGAAGTCAACTAATTTTATAGGATAATATGACATGTTAGGGTTTGTTAAATAAATTTTATTTGAAGTGATATAGTTTTTATGGCTATCAAAAAAATCAAATTCTATGTAGTGTCAAAATTTACATAATTGAGTTTTTAAAACAAATATTATATTATTAATTGATATAACATTCCAACAAATATTTTGTTGGGAAAATGGACTTAGATAAGGTTATATATAATAATAATGAACCACATGGTGTTATACTGACTTGTATATTACGGTTACTAACAATATAATATAAAAATACAAAGTGACATGGTAAATGTCGAAATATTTAACTAAGAGTTAAATACAAAAGATAATGTTAATATGATGACCTAAACCTATCTAAAACAAATTGGATGTGATTTGTTTGACCCATCCCCACCTTATTATTTAAAAAATGCATTTTGGAGCCATTAGAAACTGAATATGATTTTATTATAAAATAATATTTCAAGCTTTTCATAAAGTGACTCTCACCTCCCACATAAAAGGGAACTTCCCCTTTTATTTATTTCATACCTCCAAAGCCTTTTTTATTGGCCATCCCCTACCCAAATATCCTCCCAAATTTCCTTCATTCATCTTAGTGGACTTTATTTGTTCATAAATACAACCTAAGGAGACCTTTTGATCAAATCAAAAGGAAGAACCCGAAGAAGAGGTAAGTATTTCATCACCTCTTTCAAGTTATTTTCTTCTTCCACTTCCTCTTTCTTTGTTTTTCCATTATAAAAAAATACCTCCAGTATTTTATATATAATGTGATTTTTTTATAAAATTTTTGGAACCATATTCATTATTCTATCATTCATATAAATGACAAAGTCACCATACATGCATATGTACGGATTATCGTCTCCACGTCGTGGTGTTGTTTGTTATTCAAACACATATTTATTTGGATGGGTATAATAATGAATATAACTGATTTAAATAATAAATACGAACTTTTAATTATTCTATATATATATGGTATAACATCCAATTATATACGATTTTTTATCAATATTATGATATTATTTCTCGTCGGTATATACGGATTATCGTCTCCACGAACGAGATGAGATTCATTCTCCATCGTAATCATTCAAGAAAAAATTTCATTTTATTATTAAAATAATTCTTAGGAACATGATATCATTCTTTATATGAATAAAATACATTCTATCCATAAAAAACATAGCTTACGTAACCGTGTATATAAAGGAAAACATATCAGTTAACACCCGAAACGATGATACAACTAAAATATTATTATCAAAGAAATATTAGAGGATCATACATGATATAATATTTATGTATATAGTCCTGGTATAATTTAATAATAATTATTTGACTATTATACAGGAGGTTAACATACCCTTGACCAAGGAAAAGTACAAGGTATAGGGTTTTCATCTCAATTCTTATTCCCGTGAGATTCCTTCTATATTCCCAATATTTCAATTTGTGTGGAGTATGTACTGCCCATGATTGTATTATTTCTGTAATATAAATTAATTTATGGGAATTTACATCTTTATTTTATGATAGTTCTTTAATGGGGTGTATGTTTCGTATGTTACCAAATCAGTAAGGGAATGTCCAATTTCATTTTCCACTCAATGGGAGTTATGAAATCTTCATTGATTACATTACTCCAAGATTATGTGTGAAATCACTATTTAATTACTTATGTTGTACTTTACACTCCCCTTTGTGTGGATATAATTTTGATACACATAATCACTCCATTGATAAATTCTCAAGTCATCGATATATACATGATAAGTATAATTTTAACTCAATTTCTATTCATTGAGTTAAACATCCAAGTCATTGGTGTTGATTTTAAAAGAATTTGTGTGAATGTCCTTTTATTAATTTACACTGAATATCCAATCATATTGAGTGTATTTATATTTGTTACACATAATTATTTTATTGATTTATCCTTAACCTAAGTATACGATCTTTATAAAGGAATTCATCTCAACTTACATTCCATTGAGGCTTCTTTGTTGTTATACACATATTCACTTTTATTTGGTGTATATATTGTACTTTGACATAGTATATCATGAACCCCTTTATTCTCATGATATTATATTTTTTGATTACATCAATTACTTTTATTCAAGCGTCAATCATTTGGTTAGGATCTCTATCTAAAATATCATTTTAAATGTTTTAAAATTTTATTCTCCTAAAATATCATTAATGTCCATGTTTTAAAAATGGTTTTAAGGTTTTATTTATATGGACATTAATTTGTTAAAATTGAAATTTCTTTTAAATGTTTTGAACAGGTGTGGGACACTTTTATTCAAAAATCTATTTTAATCTACTTATTGACAAATAGTGATAATTTAAATGTTTTCATGAAAAAGGGATATTTCCCTTAAAAAATTTACTGATCATTTAAACTATGTCAACATCCTTTATGGGATATTGTTCTTGATCAGGTTGATTTATTATGACACAAATCATCTATAATGTATTAAAGGTTTTGTGATATGATTGACTGTGGATGTGTTATTCTTATACCATTCATGGTTTATAGATAATGTATTGACATTTCATATGATAGTTTTAATACTAATATTTATGTTATGTTCAATCCATTTCATATGAGGAATGTATTGGAAATAGTAAGGGACGGGTGGAGCTCTCAATATCTCCTCGACGCATCGGTAGGCCTCTTGAGACAAACTAGGGTATTGGAACAAGGCCATGACAAAATCTTAATTTTAGTCTAATCACAAGGCCTTGACTATGTGGTTATGAAGTCTAACATTATGAATTTCATTATTATGAATGTGGCTACTGATTTTGCATGTGATTATTCGACTAGTAGAATATCCATGTGGATATGTAAATGGAATTATTTGATTTTATCTTTTCCATATTATGCTGATGTTCAAGTTTAAAAAGCTTTTGTTTTAGTCTTATATATTGCCTTATATGTTTATGCTTATTTATGAATGTTTCTGCTATATTGTTATCCTTAATGATCATCTGATCTCACCTCTTTCTACGTTTTATTTTTCCCAGGATGTTAAGATGTATTTTATGGTTGAACTACAGGGATAGGTTAAGGATATAAGTTTGGTTAAAGGGGAAAAATGTTGTTGATATTTTTATTTCATGATGTAATGTAAATCATTTGAGTGTATCTAGTACATCCAAGGCTACTAAACTGATCGGTATTTTGTGACATGATTCCTTATATCATTCCAATGTTATGTAATAATGCACCGACTATAGGTAACTGGGGTTAAGGCATTACAGTTGGTATCAAAGAATGTTTAGTACAAACATTTTAAGCTAGATTTATAAAAACTCTGATTAGAGATCATTACCATAAGTTAGAGTTTAAGGATTAGTATAGAAAAACTTCGTAGAATTTTGGTACTGTAGAGATTTTTTAGGTTATACAAGAAATACATACCTATATGGATATGAGCAAGTAGAGGAGGATCTGGAACAGATGTACCTACCGTTAAATCCCAAAAACACTGCATTGATCTAGACTCGAACAAGAACTAGTGCACAACAACGGGCATTGCTGCACTCTTGGTTACGACACTCACGAAGGATTTTCTTTGGATAATTCAAATTTTGTTTACAAACCGATTTGATTGATTTTCATATAAGATGAGTATAAATAACATTGGTTAATCCTAATGTATTTTAGACTGAAAATAAGTTGTTATGATGTTCTTTAAATTATTATATGACTCACACTATGCTTTCTTGTGTTAGTCAATTACCGGATTCCAAGCAAGTCATAGTAATATTTAAAATTATGTACTAGGTGGTAATAATGGTGGAAATGATCCATGAAATGAAATTTTTATAGGAGTAATAGATATCGTGTTTATTCCAAATCAGTTTTCCAAAAAAAAATTGATCAACAATATATATATTAACCAACTCCCGGACTCAATAAAGAAGATAAAGGTGGTGAATGATAAGAGATCCATTAGTGGAGAAAATTTAGAAAAGAAATCTAAATTTCCATCATGCAGGAAATGTAGAAGGAGACACCTAGGAAAGTGTCTCAATGGAAAAATTATATACTTTATTTGTGGGAAATAAAGACATAATGTAAATAATTGGCGAGAAAAAATGATGAGTACTATGGAAGAAAATAAAAATGATCCTATGAATCCAATTTCAGTCATTTTTATCAAATGTAAGTTACCTTGTAATTTCTTGAGTCAATTCCCTATTATATTGGATAACCTCTAAGTCAAGGAAGAACCTATTTGGAAATAAATGTATGGCGAAATGTTTAAAAGTATGGGATTGCTTTTGTAGGCTATTCTCTTGTATCTGTAACCATGTAGTTTGTTATGTGAAAATGATATTTGATAAATAATTATCTTTTCTTTTGTGGATATAGTTATAAAGAACCATTTGGGTTTACATGATCCATGAATTTTAGGAAATTACATGTTATTAATTTTTGGATGAAAAATACGAGGTATGAGATAAAATTTGTGGTTAAATTATGTTAAATTTATTTTGAGAAATTTGTCACATTTTGGGAATATTATAAAATATAGTTTTGAAAAAGGAAAACACACAGACCATGTGACAACCCATCGCATTAAACAATGATGTGGGAATCGAACAGACAACTAGAGTAGGATTGAGATTTATCGCCAACCAATAGACTACGTGGAGTCCCTGGTTAGTGTGACTAATTATTTAAGCTAAATGATTTTATTGATCAATAATAAGTTGATTTGTGATATTATGTCTTATCAAATAGATATCCTTATTATAGGAAAATGATTTGGTGATTAAGTGATAAATTTTATTTTGGAAGACGTTCTCCCTCTTGGGAACACTATAAGCCTAAGGAAAATAGAATACTATGGGATTTCATTTTAAGCATAATGGTGGTATATTATCTATGTTTTTATTGTGTATTTATAGCAATTTGGTTATTTATGGAAATGATAAACCTATCTTAGAGTAAATGTAATTAGGTTAATTACTTTTAAGCATGTGAATTTAAGAGTAGTCAATGTTTTTTGGAGATACAATTTAACGTGGAAGACTATGTAATCAAATTCTTATACGTTTTGGATTTCAATATCAGTTTGGATTATATTGAAGGATATTAAAGAAAATGGTTTATTGAATGGTATTTTTTGAACTTTGGGTATTATTGGTTTAATTTAAGAAATTAAGATTAATATTTATTTCTCTAAAGGATTATCCTTTTTGGGGGATAATCTGATCTTGTAATTACCATTTTGGTTTTGGTTAATCTCTCAAGACAAGGTAAATATATATAGTTTATCCTTTGTGAATTATTTGATTTCGTAGAAGTTGATTCTAGCACTTCAGGTTTGACCAAGTCATCTTGAATACTCATCGTTTGAAAAAAAGAAAGATGTGTTGGTGGTAAAAATTTATTAAGTGATGAAACTCTACATAAAAAGTAAGTATATATCTTTATGTTCTTATTCAATATCATAAATAAATTCCTCATCCTTATGAAATGGAACTTAAAACAAAAAAACGTTATCCATTTACTTTTCCTACAAGTAAAGAAATGATCGTTTATCCCATCACACGGTTGTGGTTTTCTTGTTGTTAATTTTCTCCTAATCATATATTCTATCACTATCCACTAGAACATGACACTTAGTTTATATTCCATATCCATGTTTTATTACATTGAATCCTAGTATGGGTTATCTCGGGTGACCGTTGTATATCTCTTTCTTTCTTTTAAAGATATTTTTTATTCA